>VDFB02105785.1:405121604-405558979 GCA_007258455.2 Sequoia sempervirens
TTGATCTTCCCTGCAACATCCTGCTTGGCTAACCTTGGATCCATGACCTAAAAGTTGTAGCTTCAACCTATCACCAATTTGTAAATTTTCCTTTTAAGGACAAAGAAGTTACCATCCATTAAGATCTTGAGCATTTTTACTATTGCAAGAACCTTGAGGCCAAGTTTTAAAAAATACCCCAGATCCCTAAACATGATGAAGGGCCTACACCTTCTACCTCATTTGTTCACCCATCATCCCTAGAATCTACCTCAGAAACAAAAAACACCCATTGTGCAGAACATTCCTGACATCAAAGCAATGCTCCAAGATGATGGTTGTGGAAATTATAAACTATAGAAGAACAATTTTGTGTTAGGATAGCTACCTATTTTTTCCTAAATATCATGGGAAACCCACACCTATAAAAAAAGTAGCCAAAACAGTAAAGGAGATCATGTATTCCTAAAGTTTTGGTGATGTATGTTTTGAATTTTGGAGACTCTTTTTTGGCATATGTTACCATCAATGAAAAATGGGGATATTGTTGGAATAATAAAGAAGAAACCCTTTTATGTGTTTTCATTGATGCCAACATTATTTGTTGACAATTTTGTCTAATCTTGTAAATAATTTTGGTGACATCTTGATGCAGTAGTTTGGTCTAGAATCACTCGTGTTATAAGATCAGATAATGAGGTTAAAACATGATATTTAAGACTATGAAATGCATCTTTGATCAATATTTCAATTATTTTGGGTGAATAGGATAAAAGTTACAAGTAACAAAAGTTTGACATATAGTTTTTAGCTTTATACATTGTCAATGGGTATGAGTTATCTAGTCTACATTCCTTTAGTGTATGCATTCAAACTCTATAATTTTGGGATATGGCTCATATATTTCTATACATTATATATTCTAGATGGTGCATGTTTATTTTATTAGATGGATTGTTGGTGTGTGACCAATTTGTTTATTTTATGATTAGGTCTAGTTCTTGGCCAAGTTAACACTTGATATATGTAATATGAAGATTAATATGTATTGCAGATGTTAATGGGATATATTTTAGAACATTTCTAATGAGAATCAAGTATTATATGTTTGATTTGAGTGTGAATATTTTTTTGAATCAAGTATGAAGCCAAAAAAGTGATTTTGATTTAAATAGGGCTACATCTAATTAGGTCAACCTAATTGATGTATGCAGATATAATTGGGTATATATGTAGCACATTTTTGAGTTGTTAGGAGAGATGACATATAGATAACAATGTAATATGGTGTGCGCAAGATCTAATATTGTGTGAACTTGTGAATTTTTATGAGTGAGATCAGTATAAGGGAAGAATTGATGTGAATGTTGAGCAACTACTAAGCATAGTAGTATTTTGTATTCAGAGCTTCAAAGGAACTTAATTTAGCACAAGGAAGGTGCACTTTATATCACTTCACACATTGGTTGTGTAGTCACTTTTTTTTTACATCTTTTTATGATTATGTGCATTATAAAGATAGTGAGTCCTGGAAGTGGGCCCCTATAATATCTTATAGCTAGTTATAATATATTGTGAGCTAATCCTCACCATGGTTTTTCCCTTTTTGGGTTTTCCATGTAAAAATCATGGTGTTCATGTGCTATGTGATCTTGTGATTCCTTTCATGCTTTCATTCATAGTTACAATTAGATATGTTTTGATTATTTTATGGGTTATGATTAAATGGTTTAATAGAATACTAACTCACCCCCTCTCATTATTTTGGGTGTTCAATAGTGTAGATGTTTCCTCCAAAAAATTGATAGAGAGAATTGGCTTAGGGGGAGTTTTAATAGAAAACTTTCTAGACCCCTGCCAAAGATGAGATGTTGACATCTTCAACATACTGGAGCATGAATAGGTTGATATTCTTGATCCATTGGTGAAAATTTTGGTGATAAATATCTTGATGCAAAGATTTTTGGAGTGTTTAGAAGAGCTTGTCATGATACAGAGAAAGCTTGATAATATTTTTATCCTAACTTTTCTTTGTTGCATTTAATGCACATTTTAGTTCATGCATAAAGTGTTTATATCTCATTTTGTATATTTTAAAGGCTTTGTGTTCAAGCAATTAAAAGAGGAGAGCAGAGCGAAGACAATATGAAACAAATATAGAGTGTTGAATGAAACTCTACTAAAAAATTTCCACAAGGTATTTACAATCTCCTACAAACCCTAGTTCAAAGAAGTTCATAATTTTTACTCCTCAAGTTATTGATATAGTTGAGAGGCTAAGGCATAAGTTTAAGAAACACCCACACAAATCAATGGAAATAGATAAATACAGTGCATTATCTAGGGTTCTTATAATGTGTTGCACACAGAAGATGTGTGAATTTACATGCATTCAAATATGGACAAATATGATCATCTAAAGTTGTCAAAGTTTAGAGACAAAATAGTAATTGGAGATTATTCCAAGTTGAAACCATAGTATTCCAGCTTATCGTAGAAGAAGTTATATGTATGGATATAGTTTCCCAACTTTTGTTTTGAAGATGAATGGGTGAAGTTTGTTCTAAGCAGAATACACAATGAACTTATGTGGTTGGGAATTCCACATATGATTAACAAAGAAGAAATAAGGGTTCTTACCAGTTTGAGCTCCATAGGACCTATCCTAGCAATGAAGGTGATAAAGAGTGAAGTGGTGATGAAGCTTACTAGAGCCAAGTTTGACAAGTGTTCCATAATAGTTGATGATATCAAAGATCTGATGGATAAATCTTCCTCAATGATGATTTCTTACAAGATAATCTACACAAAATAGGAAGGTTCTGCCACTATCACCATGATTCACATGGCATATCAAATGGTGAAAATAGGTAAAGAATTTGATGTATGTGACCTCCTATGATTGTAGTTATTGGAAAATTTGTAGAGGATAAAGGAGAAAATGCACCCTTTCCATTATAGCACTCTCATTATTTATTTAATGCTATACTTTCTAAATGATTTACTAGGAGTGGAGACAATAGTATGACTAGACAATATTCATATAGCTATTCAAATTATAAATCATTTGAGGAGATATCTAAATAAAAATTCTTGTAAATCAATGTTGTGGGAATTTTTCAAACCCTTTCAAGCACACATGCAAGAGAGAGAAACAATTCTAGATAAAGTTGTGAAAAAGTATAATAATGAAATAAAATTTATGGTTAGCAGAGATAACTACTACATGGAATCAGTTGAACCAAAAACTATTTGGGTTTTAGAGCTACCTTATGAGGTACTTGAATCTGATTGGATTGGGCTTGTAGAGGTTATATTGAGAAAGCTTAGAGATCCAATAGTTGATAGCTTTGGTACATATGTAGAGATAACAAAGAAATAGAACCTAAAAAATAAAAAGAAGGATACTGAAGAAAAGGTTAGAAAAATGAAATCTAAGCTGCAAAGGGATTTTGGTACCCCTATGGACCCTGCAACAAAGTCCATAAACACATTTATTACTCTACAAATTTCATTGAGAATAAGAAGGTAAAAAAAGACCTAGAATCTTTCACACCTGTTGTTTAAAAGTCCTCTAGATTAATACAAAAAGGTGGCTCTAATAAGATAAACACATCTAGCCCCCCTATGCAGCAAAAGGCTCCAAAGAGAAGAAAGAAAGAAGAGAAAAAATAGATAAGAATATCATTTCAAAAGAAGAAGAGGAAGAGGAAGAAGTAAAATTGGTCCACAAAATGAAATCAAAAGTCTCTTAGGAAGAGACTAATCCAAAAAAGGGGAAGGAGAAAGAGGAGACCCCTCTAGTCCAAGAGCATAGTCCCATGAAGCTTGATGTACTTTTCAATGATGTAGAAGAGATTGGAATCCTAAAGGATACAATTGAATTGTATCCAAATGCTAATGATGCAGATATGCAAAAAATTGGAGAGATCATTGTCAAATACATGGTGACATTTAATGTTGGCCTAGGTGATATAGTGGATTACTTGTCAGATGAGCTAAAAGGTATATTAAGTGCAAGAAGATAGGAGGTAGTTGTAGAAGATGAAAAGATGAAATCTATTACCTTAGATAAGATCAAGGTTCCTCATCAACTCATGACGACAAATTTAAGTTTTCTTAGTTGTAAGTACAAGAATTCATGATAAAACTGAGAGTAAATACTCTTATGGGAAAAGATAATAATTATATAAAGAAGCTAATTGAAGAAACAATAAAATCAACTAATGGAATTATTAAAGAATTAGGATCCTTTCCAGATGATGAAGATAACATGCAGCAAGACACATCCGTCCAGGAAATCAATGAGCTAGTCAAAGAGAAACATGATCATGAGTAGAAGAAATGATGAAATGTAACACCCCTCTAACTAGAAATACTAATACTAAGAAAACCAAAAAAGTTGAGAAAGGATTCCCAGAGAAGATAAACACTTAGAAGGAAAAAACTATGTCTCCTCTATAAATTAAGAAAAATATAGAAAAGCTTTTTTTTATAGTGGAGATAAGGAGAAAAATAATCATGTAGAAGAAAGCATAAAAATGGACATGAATCATTTGTACCCTCCAGAGATTCATTCAAATATCTTTTGGATATGCACAACTATTGGACAAGATATCTCCTCTCTACAAGTTGTATATTGATGATTTTTTTCATGCCTCTGCAAGAGGGAGATACTAAAAACTCACTAGAAAAGAATAGAGTTAGTTGATGAGGTTGTCAAGGTGTTACAAGAAGGCCTTCTTAGAGAATCCATTGATACTTCTTTGGCGGGTGTACAACAATTGAAGTTACTGGTAGATTCTTTTAAGGGGTACTTTGTAAGTCTAGAAGAGAAGATAGAGAAGGAAGCTTCAAAGAAATTGAATGATAAGAGGCTAACTAATGCCTCAAATAAATGTGTTATTACAAATAAAAAGTTGTAAGGAAACTTGAAGGATTTTCAAAAGAGTTTGGAGGATGCCAAACCATTGTTCTAATTTTGTTTGAAATGGCAATAGTCTAATAAATATAAAGGATCAGATGGACTCAATTGAGTCCTAAATTTCTAAGTCCTTAGGTGTGTAAGGCCTCAGGTGCATATGATCTAGTCAATAATGGGGATAGAGCAGCTAGAGTGATTATTGAAAATCTAAACACTCAAGTACTTTTACTATAGGAATAGAAAGATTTAATTATAATGTAGTGCAATCAGCTCTAAGGTATTGTAAGTCTTTGGCTTACATCTTTAACTGAAGCTTTGGCCAATGAAAAAAAGTTGTACAAAAGGTAATAGTGCCTAGCTTTTCACAAGAAGGAGAAGACCTCTATGTATAGTTTGAAAACCAGAGCTACATGATTTCTTTTTCCAAGAAGGATTGAGACTTTTTCAAGATGGATTGGAAGGTACACCTTGCAAAATTAAAGGCAACAACTAATTAAGGTGTATATTTCTTTTTGAATTGTATAAAAAAAAATTGATCTCAATGTACATTTGTGAAGTTAGTAGATAGTGTTGTACAATTTTATTTTTCTAATGGATAACATAATCAAGGAGAGTTATTCTCATGTAGATATATCAAAAAGGGGATGTAATGCAAATTTAATACCATTTTCCCTTGATGTCAAAGGTGGAGTGAAGCATAGAAGTGTGTTGCCATCAATGATAAAGGGGGTGATTGTTAAAAACATGAGAATGATTGTGTATGGTGTTTTCATTGATGTCAAACCATTTTAGAATTGATGTTTTATCGGTATGAATATAGTCTAGAGAAGACCAATTTTTTTTGACAAAATTTGCTAAGTCCCAAACCGAGATAGTGCATTTTCAGTGTAATAGTGGAACAATTTTGTGGTCTACATCATTCCACATTGTATTATACTATCATGTGTTTTTAAGGTAATAATGGTGCATATTAGAGTTTATATCTAAATTTTTAGGGTTTTATGTCTTCCGGAGTAAGAAGATATTAATGACAGAGTATCAAACTAAGTAGAGACAAAGTTATAGTTGTAGAACTCATGTTGGAATGATCTGCATTCCACCTTGGATGATCATTATGTTTTGCAGATTTATGGAAGTTCTTAGAGATGTTATATGTGTGTGCACTCCAAGTTTTGAATGGTTTAGTGATCCGTGCATCAATTTTTGGATGAACAGTTGGTCCTTTAGTTGTTGCTTTAACATATTGTTTATGCAATGCCAACTTAAGGTTTGTGGGGTCATGTAGGACTGAATTTTGTATGGATCTAGTTCATAGGAGTATCTATAGGTTATGCCAACCATTTTTGGTGAAGAACTCACTTTCGCTACTTCCACAAGGCATGTAGGAGTTTTGATCCAACAGGTTTTGGGGTCATGTGTTTCATCCAATTAGGCTAACCTAGTTGTTGGTATGATTGATTGTGGAAGATATATATACATATCTAGAAGGAACATTCAATTTGTGTGTGTAGTGAGTTGAGCATAATGTGATGTGATGTAAATCTTCTACATGCGCATAATAGTGATGAAGTGTGTAAAGTCAGTTTTCTAAGAAGAACAAGGAACTATATCTTCAACATATAGAATATGTATTGTAAATAGTTCAAACTCTGGTAGTGAGCCATTTTTGTATGTTGATTTGTAGTTTGGGAAGAAGCGACCTTACTTGGGTAGTGAGCCCAACTATTTTTTGGATAGTGATCCCCTTTAAACTATGATCTATTGTAATTAGTTATGATATATAGTGAGTTTATCCTCACCATGGTTTCTCCCTTTCAAGGGATTTAATTATAAAATCTAGTGTTCTTCTATTGATTGTTGTGGTGCATGCTTTACTTGTTTCTTTCCATCTATGTAAGTTTAATGAGACTCTTTGTAATGTAATTTTAAGTTATTTAATTTTAGGGAATATTGATTCACACACCCCCCTCTTAGTAATCTAAGTGTTTAACAACAACCATATGTAGTCTTAAAAGTCTGACCATATGCAACAATATATATTTATCTAAGTAGTAAGAAATATTGTGTCAATAAAAACTTAAAGGTAATGTAAAGAATGTAGAAGGAAAATTCACTTCAATTATTCCTTGCTCAATGTTACATGAAGGCTAATGGGAAAATCCCCTTAGTCACTACTATGTCTCTCTATTATTCCTTGGTTGATATCAATTATCCTTTAATAATCATCTTGATAATGATAAAAGGTCTAACTATCCTCACTATTATCATTAAATATTTTTCCTACAAAGTAATTTTTAACTTCATTTATTTTAGAACTAGTCATTCTCTGTGTCATTGCATGATTTCATGCAATTATTATTCCATTTTAACTACTTTTTTTATTTAAATAAAACTTATTAATTTTTATTTTCTTTATCAATAAAATTCATGCAATTAATTTAAAATTATGTATATATTTAATAAAAAATATATATATTAAAATATTTATTTATAATAATATATTTCCTATATTTTTTTATAAAAAAATATAAATAAATTATTCAATTTATTTTTCAAACTATATATATTTTATTAACAACCTTTTTATATACTTATTTATATATAAACTAGCAGTCACATGCACAAGCATGCAATGATCAACCGATAGGGGTCCACCACAAATTGACACCCAATGGGAAATAAGGAAGGAATTTGTTTTTGCAATGCAATGGGAAGTGTAAATATTGGAAAATATTTGTAATTGTTTGAATGAGTCAAAAACAAAGAATGTGTTAATTATTCAATATGGAATAACGAGAGGTTAGTTTATAGTAGGAGGTGAATATTTTGATGGGAGGTTAGTTTGTAGTGTACTTTATTGTTATATGAAAAGCAATGCACGGGAGATTAAAAAGAATTTGGATAAAATAGGAGATTCATTTTTGCATTTCCACATCAATTATTTTTATTTGGAAATTGGTTATGGAAATGTAAAATATAACCATAGGTCATATTAATTATTTACAATGTATCCATTATTCCAATCTCAATTAATTAATCCTGTATGGACATCTATATTTAATGTTTTTGTTTAGGTTAATCAATCATTTGATTAATTATTATTTAATTATTTTAAGATAAGGCAATGGATGCAAGATTAATAACCATCTAGATGAAAGAGGAAAATGATCTTTGATTTTTTTTATTTAATTATTTGAATAACAATATTTTTTAAAAATGATTTTAATTAATAATCTAAGAATAATGATTTTACAATCAAATTTTTCTTTAAAAATTACATTTGAAAAATTAAATACAATTTAAATTTTTAAATAATTAGCTTTGTTAGTAATAATTATTTCTCTCCAAAATTTAAGGTATGATAGAATATTTAGAACAAATAGTACTCAAAGAGAAAATATCCCCATAGTCATTCAAGACTAATTTATACCATTTTAGATGGAAAATGAATGAAAAAACCTTAGGAGAAGAAGAATGTGAGGACATGAGACACGTATTTTTCATTTTTACAATAATTGATTTTAAAGGTATCTCTTGTTTTGTGGGGGAACAATGATTTATTTGAATTGTGAAAATATTTTCTACTAAATGCATTAGAATCAAAAAGGAAAAATTAAAAGTAACTGAGTATATGTGCAAAACCAATATAAGCAGTGTGGAACTAAAAACCTAACAATGCAAAGTTAGTTCATATTAGAAGGAGGATCTTATGAATTTGAACTCTATGTATAATTTAAAATTATAAATGAAATAATTTTCACATAAAGTTATATATATATATATTCATTCAATATGAGCATTGTAAAGTATTATAAACTCAAATCTAACATTAATAACTACTTGCATAGAAATGGGAAAATGGTTTTTTTGTTTTGGAATGAAAATATATTAGTTGGAAATTTCCTATCAAATTCTAGAATAAAACTATACACCATGTTGAACGAATGGTTTTAAATTCATTAAAAGATTTTTCTTTTTTAAAGACTTATTATTCATGTGTTGTTTTTCTCTTTTAAAAGCTTATTAGTCATGTGTTTTTAAAAAGTTTTTTTTTTTATTATAATATTAGTTATAATGGTCATCACAAATGAGTTTTCCAAAAAGGAAAGATGTTATAAGTAGTATGTACTCCATAATTTTTGGAATGTGATGAAACAAAACACATACTTTGTATTGCTATTTTAATTGAATTAGAAAGTACACTTTGTTTTGAGGAAACATCAGAAAGATGTCACTAAATTTATACAACATTTATTGTACACATGTATATATGTAGCAAGAGAAGGATGAGATGTGATATCGTGCAGATTGATCATACATTATTATTTTAATTGAATTAGAAGGTACACCTTTTTTTGAGGAAACATGGGAAACATGATAGTAAATATATACAAGAAATTGTGTACACATGTATACATTATGTAACAAAATGTATATGACATCAAATGTAAAACCACAAAAACCGCACTCATTTTCCACCCTGCCATATTTGCATCATGGAGCCCCATGGGCTCTAGCCAAACCCCCGAGCAAGAAAAGGATGAAATGCCCATAGGAGATGTCATGGGGTTTCATCATGCATCGCACAATAAAAATCTTCAACAAAATTTGGTGTTTCCATATATAATATTTGATATTGTTGTGTTTCCTTTGATATGACAACTTGAAAGCAAAAATGTATCATGGTTTTGAAATCCCTTTGCATGCTTAAACCTAGTTCCTACAAACAAAATACAAGGGTATGTTAGTGGACAAGAAACAAAAATCAAAAGGGAAGGATAAAAAGCAAGTATATGGGTAAAATTAATATATACAATATGAAGCTAAAAATAATGAATAATTTTTACAATTAGTTAGCCAAAATTGTCTATTGAGAATGGAAAAGTATCATACTTACATACATGGTTGATTGTGTTCAACAATAATGAGCTACATTGGACTGAGTCATTGGTCTCAAACGAGCCACAGTGTTGTTCATCTACATATATGGATATATATATCTACCTATATGTATCCAACCAACACCACAATCGCTCTTTCGTTAATACAACTTAATCAAAGTATACCTTCCAACATAGAAACATTGGATATTGCATTTGCTTTGGCCACTTCCATTGAACAACATCGATAGGATGGATAAACCCATATTAAATAAAAGTTTAAAAAATAGAGAATAGAAGAGGAAAATTACCATAATGAAGAATTTGTTATAGGGGGAGTTGAAACAGATGAGGAAATGTAAAATTACCATGTAAAACGACTTCCAGTCTTCACAACACAATAGTTTTAAAACCCTCAAATCTATTATAGAATGAACCCAAGGATAACTATTCTTACAATAGCCACATACACAAGCAACACCGCGATGGGTCTTTTGAGAATGCAACTTAATTAATACATTTTCTTGCCTTAGAAAGGAAAAAAAACCACAATTAATAGTTTGTTATAGGGATCTTTGAACAGATGATGGGAAAAGAATATCATGCAACATATTGGTAGAAGGAAAGCAGTCTATGTAACAGTTGTAAGAGGTATTAGGATGATACTTAAGAATCAGATGTATGCCATTCTCTAGTGTTTTCCTAATAGTTCTTTTACAATTTTCCTATTTGGACAAGCAATCTAGCTCAAGGAAACAAGGGCAAATGGAATGGATAGTATAGAATTTGTGTATAGTAGAGAAGTTCATGTCAAAAAATTAGATCCATGTATATAAGTAGCAAGAAATAGACAATGATGGAAGGCAGAGGCAACAAACCCACGCTTGCTCTCCTTCCCACCATATTAGCATCATGAAGGCTCAAAAAAATATGATGAAACATAATGGTACATGACAAACAATCTATGTGATAGTTGGCTTCTCAATTCCAAATTCAAGCTACATTATTTGGCCGTAAACACTATAGACAAATAGGTAAATTGTAAAAGAACTATTAAGAGTATACGTAAAAACCACTGGATAACAAACTATTCTTCATGATACTCTTTTTCTAACTTCACCAAAGTAGACCCTTGATTTTTTTAGATTGCTTAAGAATAACAGCTAAATGATAGACGATCAAAAACTCACAATAAACATATTCATACAAGACAAGTAGTGTATGTAAGAGCTGACTTGTCAATTAAAAATTTGAACTACATTCTTTGACAGTAAGTCCACATTAAAAAAAAGTTGTAAAGCAAATAGATAGCAATAATCTCTTCGAAATGGCTATAATACCACAAAGTTAATTGGGAAAAGAACAATTTGGTGTGGCGAAGTTGAAATAGATGAGGAAGAAAAAATACAATGAAACATATTGATGTAACACAATGTAATCTTAGATAATTTGCAAGCCTTCCTGCTTATATATATATATACATGTAACACACACATAGATATATTTGTATACACACACACACACATATATGTTTATGTATACATAATGTTGCAAGCTCAATCAGAAATTCAAAGTATTTTTATATATGTATATGTATACATGTATATATGTATGTATATCCATACATATATATATATATGTATACATATATATATATATATATGTATACATATATATATATATGTATACATATATATATATATATATATGTATGGATATACATACATATATACATGTATACATATACATATATAAAAATACTTTGAATTTCCAATTGAGCTTGCAACATTATGTATACATAAACATATATGTGTGTGTGTGTGTATACAAATATATCTATGTGTGTGTGTGTACATATATATATATATATACAAAATTAGTTTGGTCATTGTTTAGTGTTGTTCTTTCTAATAACTTTTCCTATCTTTTTAATTTCTTTGTTTGAAGTTTCTTACGGAATTTTTTTCAGCCCAACTGTGAATAGGACTTGTCATGTAATAGCTCTATCATGATTTATCTATTTGTTTATAATATTTAGTGCTAGGGAATGTAGCTTGAATTTTTTATTAAGTCTGCGGCATTTTGTATAGACATACATACATACATATATATGTATGTATGTATGTATGTATATATACATGTATACATGTATAGGTTGTGTAACACATATTAAAGAGATGTACCATTTTCACAAACATAGAGGTGAAGGGAAATTTTTTTAGTTTCCACATTATAGATATGAAGGGAAGATAAATATGTATTACTTATTTTGATGATATTACTAAATTGAATTATAGTCAAATTGAGGAGCAAACAACTTATTTAATATCAAGGGGATCAGTGAAGGAAGCAAACAAAGATTCAATTAATTAAATAGCGATCTCAAAAATTTTGTGGATGAGAAATGAACAATAAAATGGTGCAAAGATAAGATCTCCATGGAAAATAAAAACCTCTGGTTTGTGCCAGTTAGTAAGATGAGCAATTATAGTGATAATAGTTTGATTGATATTATTTACATTGTACTCCATGTTGGGTACATTTCAACTGTTCATAGGGAAATTCAAACCAAAACAATCTAGCGAGCTATTGAAATCTATGATATATGTCCTTTCATTGATGTTAATTTTTGGGGCCTGAGCTAGAAAGAAAAAGTAGATATCTTGGAGCAGATGTACCTTTTTGCTGATATAGCCATAGTTGTTGTGTGTGTTGGGCATGCAGACTAGTTTAATATATATATTCGTTCCAGGTTTTTCTTTGTTCTGATGCGGGGCTTGCTAATTACGTTGGCTGGTGGTGGTGGAGTTGGTGTGCTTGAAACAAGGAACATGAATGGTAAGTGTTTTCTCACATGGGGGCTAATCCATTCTGTTGTTCTTTTGCAATGGGGGTGGACAAAGTAAATGTGGGCCTCCCCTTGTTTATTGTTTTGGAAAGATAGTTGTTATTTTTTTTCCTCAAAAAGGAATTCTTACAATAACTAGGTTTATATTAAGGATAATAACAAACATTGGTTGCCACATACAATGTGTTGAAAATATTTTTGAAGTTAATTAAAGAAGGAGTTCTATAGAGTATAATGGCTAGTTTTGAATTAACCCTTTTGCATAGATTTCATATCTTTGATCTACTACTTCTAGTTTGATGACCTACATGAAGAATGTTTAGACATGCATTGTCTAAAAGTTGTTTTCTTTAGAGTAGCCGATAAAAAATATGGAATTCATGCAAAAGACTTGACTGACGATCGCACATTATACTTTGAGGAAGTATTTTCCACAATAACCTCAAAGATATTTTCAATGCATTCTACCTAATAAGGCCTAATTTTTTCAATTGCTACCTACATTGAAAATCAAAGCTTTGGGAAAAAATTAAAAATAGTAAAGAGGGTGGTGAAGGAGGAAGGCCGACAAAAATTCCAGCCAATTTTATAGATATACATGTATACATACATACATACATATGTGTGTGTGTGTATACATGTATATATGCATATATATACTGGTATGTGCAGGATCATCATGGAAAAAATAGGCCCTTAGGTGGTGAAAAATTTAGAAAAATTAGAGTTAGCAAACTTGACGTAAAATTTTGAATGAGTTATCTATATAATTTCAAAAATATGTAAGAATAGAATCTGTAGAAAATAGAATATAGTTTCTAAACTACTAGGTTTATTTAAAAAAAATAAAAATCTATTTAGTGAAAATTTGAAATATCAATGTAATAGTACTTAAATTTTAGGGAAAAAATAAGTAGGTGTCTGTATGGCCACCCTAACCACAATAAAATGATAATATTTTTATATAAGTAGAGGAGTCATATCTCGATGTGATGCATATTCTTTTGTAATTTTTCTCCAAGTAAATAATTAATTATGAATTTTTTATTACAACTTTTAACAAATATAAAAACTCGTATGTCTGACCACCCTCACTTGGTCAAAACTTCATGAAATTCATTTCTTTTTTTCAATCCTATAGTATGCAAAGCATAGAATATAATGCATGTTTTAAATTCAAAAAATGTGATATTGTTTGAAAGCTATAGATGTTTTTCAATCAGCCTATCAATTAGGACTTTGGTCATAATTCAAATAGAAAATGAATAATAATTATTTGTTAAATTCAAAGTAAATGATAATTTATATTGGTGGAAAGCTCAGAATATCCTTTAAAAACCATTTTTGGTTTATTAATTTTGAGTTAAAAAAATTGGTTAACCACATACCCATCATATCGCCACTTTTTGGCCCATCATGATCTTACACATACCCATACATACATACATACATTCATATATATATATATATATATATATATATATATATATATATATATATATATATATATATATATGCATAAATTCATGTATGCATGTTTTCCTAACAATTTTGTTACAATTGGAAGGTGAATGGTAAGTGTTTTCTAGCACAACCTAGTTAATGCATTATGTGGTTGTTGTACGATGGGGGTGGGAAAAGTAAATGCAATCGGATTAAGTAAATGCAATATTGAATGTAGAAGTGCGGGAAAATATACTTTGATTAAGTTGCATTGTCGAAAAAACCATTGTGGTGTTGGTTTCATAGCATACAATTGTAACAATCATTTCCCTCAGCTTCGTCATTAGTTTGATAGCAAACTATTCAAAAACTGTTCTATTCCAGATTGAAAATTGTTGTTCTCCAGAATCTGTAAGTTGTTTTACATGGGTAGTTTGCATAGATGGTTGACTTATTTTCTTTAGGCTATGGAAATAATTATATGATGAAACAATCTCTTCAAAATTTGTTTGGCAGCTTTTAAGTGTTATTGTAATATTTATTTGATCTGTTCAACTTTATATCTCTAGTTGATACGTTATTTGTTTGAAATTTCTATTTGTTAAGTACAGAGCATTAAATTGTGCAATATGTATAAGATATTCATAATGCTAGAATGACTATTCTAACAATGCAACTAAATCAATATATTTTGTTGCATATTTTGGAGCACATATTTATAATGCCATAATAGCTATTCTGACAATGCAAGTGAATCAAAATATTTTCTTGCATATTTTGGAGTACACATTCCCACTACATGTATAAATACATATATACATACAAATGTATATATATGTATATGTATACAAAATGCCATAGGCTTAATAAAAAATTCAAGCTACATTCCCTGGCACTAATTATTATAGACAAATAGAGAAATTGTAACAAAGCTATTATAGGGCAAGCCCTATTTTGGATTTGCTAGTGATGGGGATGTAACCGGCTCATAGGGGGTTCACCGGGTTTTGTTGTGGCAACATGGACCATGGAAAATATGTGGGTTGGCATTGGTGGAGGGTTGTTTAACAATTTTCCTATTTCTCTATAATATTTAGTTCCAAATAAGGGAGATTGAATTTAGAATATATGTATGTATATATGCAACCATTTAGCCAACCTGTGGTGTATTTCTTTTGATGGAGCTGGTGTTTGTTTGATAGCAGATTATTTATTGTTCATATCTTTTTTTTTGTGATTATTATTCCTTTTGATAGCAGGTTGGAGAGTTTTAATATTGATGTTGTGTGAAATGTGCAAGAAAGTATATTGATTAAGTTGTATTGTGGAAAGAGGCATTGTGGTGTTGGTTTGGAAGTAGACTATTGTAAAAATCATCACCTTTGGCTCCGTTTTATAGCATTTTGGAGGAAATTATTCATTTATGCAAAATAACCATGTAAAACATACATATATATATATACATGTAAACATATAGACATATATATACATGTATATATACATGTACACATATGCATAAATATATACATACATGTATACATATACATACATATATACATGTACATATATATATATATATATATATATATATATATATATATATATTATGGACATAAAACTATTTTTAGAACCAGATGTATATAAACCAATATAAAGTATGGTTTAAATATAAAACATAGATTTAAACATATAAATGTTTGTAAACCATGTACATCTTTATTGAGTGCGTTATATGAATATGTTTCATTATATTCTTTCTTCCTAATCTCTTTAAATTTGACCATCATGCATTTCCTACTACAAACACACAACATATTCTATTATTCCAACTACATCTATCCATGATCATACAACTATCCTTTTAGCTTGCTAAATCAACTATATAAACCTAGTTATTCATGATAATACCTACTTTCTTTAGGTTATGACAGTAAGTATATGATGTGATCCTAAATCTTTTTATGTAAAAAGGACCTTGTGCATTTTATACATATACATGTATACATGTATATACATACATACATATATATATACACACACACACATGTACATATATACATATATATGGGTGTGTGTATATATGTATGTATATACATGTGTATATATAAGTATATGTGCATAAATACATGTACGCATGTTTTACTAACAATGTTACAATTTCCCTATTTCTCTATAATAGTCAATGCCAGACAATGTAGCTCCTCTTATAAAATTACTCTATTTTTTAGCAAACTAAAAAAGACGTGGGAACCATATTAAAATAAAAAGCATAGGAGCTCAATGAATGTGACAAAAAAAATATGGAAACACATGAGTATATTGCATTCATATTTGCAAAGTAGGAGTCTTAGATAGGATGTAGGCGTACCTTGTGGGTGCAACTAGGTGCAGTATGAATAGAAGAAAAGAAGGCACCCTCTCCACCCTACGATATTGGGCCATGTAGCCTCATCACCTGTCACAAAATCCTTGAGCTAGAACATATATTGCCGACCAAAAATCTTAAGCACTATGCATTCTAGAAATCTCATAACATCAACCTGAGAATTTTCTGTAGTTGAAATCATTGTTATAAATTTTTAAAAATATATATATAGTTGTATGATTTATGATAGGATTTGATATGTAGTCATAAAATAAGAGATGGAACCATATTAAAATCAAAAACATGGAAGTTGTGTGAATGTGTGAATATATGTGTGTGTGTGTGTGTGTGCAAAAATAGGAATAAATTACGTTCATATTTGCAAAATAGAAGTCTTAGATAAGATGTACGAATACCTTCTAGGTGCAACTAGATGTAGTCTGAACAAAAAGAAAGAAGGCCTACTCTCCACCCTACCATATTGGGTCATACAGCCTCATGGGTTGTCACCAAACCCCTGAGAAAGAACATACATTTCCCACCACTATGCTCAATGGTGAAGCCAATGGTTGGGTACCTAAGTTTTTTGTTTCTAGATATTTGATTGTGTTCAAGTTTTTTTCGTCCACAAGACTAAAACACAATCAAATATCTAGAAATATCAATTCTCAATCATTATAGATTGTGGAAATCTCATAGCATTAACTTGAAAATTTTCTTTAGTTGAAATCAATGCTATACATTTTCAAAAATATATGTAGTTATATCATTTATGAAAAATAATTTGACATGTAGTCATGAAATAAGAGATCGAATAAAAGACATAGAGGGTTACCTTCTATATAAATAGAATGTAGTTGGAGCTTTTACACCATTGCAAACATGTAATGACAAAGCTATTTAGTATTGTGGATATGTGTAGTTACAATTGACAATGTTTGCAATCTAAAATGGTTTAAATCAGATATAGTTAGTGACAAAGAAAATTTGAAGGTTAGTGTGGCAAACATATGTAATTGGCAGACAATATATAAATTAAGAAATATAAACAATTGTATACCTTATAACCAATAATATGTAATGCCTCTACAATAGAAAAGATCACATAAAGAAGATGCAGGTATACCTTGTGCATAGGAATAAATTACTTTGATATTTGCAAAAAAAAAGTCTTAGCATCCCATAGTGAACATTAAAAAGGCAAGACACAATAAATAAAACTTAAGAGCATGGAGAATAGAAACAGTGAACTACAATAATAAACAGTTTGTTATGGGAAAATGAATATTGATACAACACAAGGACATGAACAATAAATTACTCATCTTTGCAAAACAGCCATCAAAAATGACTTACAGTTTCCATAGCACAACAATTTTACAATGCTCCAACTTGCTAAAAAATGGACTGAAAGGCGACGATTTTAACAATAGTGTAGTATCAAACCAACACCACAATGGCTCTTTTGACAATACAGGGTAAAAGCAAGAAGTTGGGTACACGAAGAGGGGAAGTTTCGGCCAAAAAAAAAAATCTCGCAGAAAACGCATACGCGTTATTAAAAAAATGTGTATGCGTTTAGGATCGAGTATTCGATCCTAAAAAATGCGTATGCACTATCAAACGCGTATGCGTTATAATGCATATGTGTTATATAATGCATACACATTTTATAACATAAAATTTATAACTCAAAACGTGTACGCATTTTAGAATGCATATGCGTTTTGAACTCAAAACGCGTACGTGTTTTAGAACACGTACGTATTTCTAAAAAGTATTTATTTTTTAAAATAATCAAGAAAGTAAGGAACGCATATGTGTTTTGTAACACACACGTTTTGTAAAAACATGTATGTATTTTTTAAATTCAAAATTCCCAACCCACATGCTGCCTCAGTTTTAGGCTCGGAAAAAGCTTGGCAATCCGAGCCTTAGCCTTTGACCTGCAACTAAAAAACTAAGGTAGATTGAAGAAGAATGTCCAACTTTGACAACATAGACGATGGAATTTTTTTCTGAATGAGTCTATAAAATTAAAACCCATTAGAGAACACAATGCCTATTTTCTAAATATATATTTTTTGTTAAAATTGGATTTCATTTTCTATTTTTTAATTAATTTCTAAGAAAATTAGTCCTTAAACTTGAAATATCAGGTTTTTTTGGTTTTTTAATAACTTTTTATTGGTTGATTTTCTTGTCAAAAAAATTATATGGGACCAAACTTTGGACAATTCTCTACACAATAAAAAAAAGTCAAAAAATGTTTTGATTAGGTCCATGTTGTCCGTACACGTTGATTTGAAAAAACATCAATTAAGGCCAATAAAAATTTAATAAAAAAAATATTCAACCAAAAATTACAAAAAAAAATCCAGACCAAACTTCATGTTGTTAGCTCTCTTTTCCTAAAAGGAATTAGCAAAATAATTTTATTTGGGTCAAAAAGTGTTGTTCGTACACCTGCTTGGTATGGTAAAAAAAATGGACTTTTAAAAAGTTGTTTTTATAGATCCTTATCAAAATATAAGTTCTATAAACTGGGTATTTTAATAATTTACATATTTGGAAACTAGATTCAAAATGCTAAATTTCATAGTATTGAATTTTTTTAAGATTCATTGTGGAAGTGCCTTAATTTTTCAGTCCAAGTGTGACAAATTCTAAAAAACAGCAAAAACATTTCCACTTTTTGAGCTTTTTGTGTACCCAACTTCTTGCATTAGCCCTACAACTTAATCAAAGTATAATTTCCCACATGAAAACATTGTATATAGCAATTACTTCACCCGCTGCCACCGTACACCAATGACAATATTCATGAACCCTCAGGCAAGCAAACACTAACAATTCAACTTCCACGTATCGAGGACATCAACTCGGCCACCTTCAACCCATGTAATTACCATAAAGAACCAAGTTTCAAGATTTCAATTAGAAATCCAAAAAGATAGCTCTATGAGTGGGGAGAAATGCAATAGGTAGAATACAATATCTTGTGCATTTGTAGAACCCAATGTATGATGTGAAAGGGAAAACAAAAAAACCAATGCTCATTCTTCTCCCTGGCATATTTACATCATGAAGCCTCATGGGCTCTAACCAAACCCCCGAGCAATAAAAGTGTGTAACACCGATAAAAATTTAATGGAGTCATATCATATATCGAACAATAGCGAAGTAGGGGAAATTTTGTTGTTGCTATATATCATTTCTTATATTGGACTAATTTTTTTTGTGCAACAACTTTTAAATGATTGATATGTTGATAAAGAGATGCCTATAAATAATTTTCATCATAAGGTATAATACCTTTAATACAATTCTCTATTTGTATTAAATATTTACCAACAAAGGATGTAGCTTGAATCTTGTATCAATATGTTTGAAATTTTTTTATCTGTGTATAAGCTTAAAGAAATGGGAAAGGTATTTTTTACATAAAAATATTTAGAATCACATCATACAATTATTGTCATAACCTAAAGAAAGTAGGTATTATCATAAAAAACTAGCTTAACATAGTTGATCTAGCAAGCTGAAAAGATAGCTCTATGAGTGTGGAGAAATGTAGTTGGTAGAATAGAATATGTTGTGTATTTGTAGCAGCCAATGTATAACGGTCAAAGGAAAAACCACATAACACATGCCCATTCTCCTCCCTGCCATATTGACATCATGAAGCCTCATGGGCTCTAGCCAAATCCCCGAGCAAGAAAAGTATGCAAGGCCCATTAAAAATTTAATGGAGCCATACCATATATCAGACAATGACAATCTCTCTTTGTCTATAATATTTAGTTCCTGCCGATGTAGCTCAAATTTTCAATGAACTGTGTGGGATTGTACTCATTTTGCACATATTTTTGCTACATATTGGCTTTAGGAGTTCTATTTAATGTGGCTTTGGGGAAATTACAGTTAAATCTTCTTTCTCTCATCAAAAAAATATGGTTGGGTCAGTAATTTTTGTGGCCCTTATTTATTGTTTGTAGTTATGGTTATGCATCTTTGGCTTTATACCTATTACCATAGGAGTAATTGTAGTTAAATCTTGTTTCTTTTGTTGTTATTATATTGTTTTGGTTATCTATGTATATCTTTGGTGTTGCACCCATTACCATATGAGCAATTGTAGTTATCTGTGTGTAGGGTTTAGGGTTGAATGAAAGCATTAACACACTGGAGATAAAATTACTTTGGTGGCTATTTAATATTTAGTGCCAATTATTGTCTATAATATTTAGTAGTGAATAAGTTTTATTCTAGAATTCCTCTCATACAACTACTCTATTTGTCATGTAAAACCCCATCCCGCAACTTAGAGGACAATGCAACACTATGGAAGCACAACTATTTTTTTTTCCTTAAAAAGTATAACAGAATGAGTAAAGTACCCTACTCAAACCACATACATCCTCTAGGCTATGCAACACATCTACATGTGAACACCATTACTTATAAAATTAAAACCAACCATAGCATAAGAATATTAAACTCAAGATACAACTTACAACAAATCAATAAACCATTGCAAGATAAATCTAACACATAGAAATGTATTAAACATATTTCCACAGATACAACACCACATAACATCTAGTACACCATTAAATCCAATAATGAGTAGATCATAAATATTATTACAATTACATCACAAAGGTTCACCTCAATACAAATGAGGTACTACAATTATACATAATGATCCACAATTACAATGAAGAAAGAGAAGAACAACTCTAGAGAACCACATGAGCTCCTCGAACAAGATCCTGCCATCACAAACAGGAAGAGAAACTCAACAGTGTAAGGTGCACGCCACCTAGCCATATGGTACTCGTAGGCCCAACCCCCGTGCTAGGAGATAGTAACAGGTAACCAAGACAAACATATTACCTCTAGACATAGGAAATATACAAAATAATCACAGTACAAGTAACAAGGATAGTGGTCACATTGCTTCTAGAATCACTGAATCAATCACAAACACAATACAAATAAAATGATTTTTGTCATAGGAGGAGTTTCATCACAAAGGTTGCATTGGTTGTCCAAAGGAGATATTCCTAGGTCCTAGTCCCCCTCTAGGGTTATCCTGGTAACCTCTCACAATTTCAGCCCCACATGCACACTAGTGCGAAATCAGTTATCTTTTGAGAAGACAAGATAATGATCTAGCCATTCCAGGCCTTCCTGACTCATCTCAAGTCTCATACAATCCCTTGAACCAATGAGCGAGGCTAATTATCTAGTTAAACGTGTTAAGCTAATAAATTATTTAATTCCCACTTGATTATACTGACTTCCACATGAGTTGTCCTGGGACTACTTTGTGTCCCAGCCCTTGCTAAAAGCCACTCCCCTATCAACAACACATAACTCAAACTACATTCCAAGGGTAGATAGTGCACTAAAACTAACAACAATAACCAATACACCTCAAAAGGTAACACATCTCTACAGATGTCCAATTTTGAATCCAAATACGTGCACTACCCAAGAAAACTCAAAGGGTGAACTAAAGTTACAACCTCTTTTCACAAATTACTACTCTGGAAGACTTAGATTCTCATAATAACAATTACTTCCTTCTCAGTACACAATTACAGAAACACGTTCTTTTATAAATACAACTTCTAGCAGTTAAAGAAATGTTATCATTCAGATTTCCTAAATCCATTACAATCAATTTCGCATATTTAAAATGCACCATTTAAATATAATTCCATTTAGTAATCCATAATGATTAAAACAAAAGTTCAGTTTCCTAATCCACAATTATATATAAACAAATCCCAATCTTACTAATAAAATCACTTCATTAAAAGAAATAACACCTAGTGCTTGCATGCACTTACCCATTTAATATTGCATTAAAATAAATCATTTACTAACTTAAAAATAAACAATCTAAATAACTATATTTAAATATATCTCTCTCTATATATATATACAATTATATATATGTAATAAACATATTATTTATCAAATAATATAAAATGCATTTAACTCATAATACATATATTATATATATAATATATATATATAATATTTATATATTATATATAAGTATATATGATTAAATTGAAATCTCCAAACATTCAAAAAAGTGTAGCATAAAACAAACGCACTCACAAGACTAAGTCCTAGCCGCAGCCTCCCCACGTAGGGTTCGCTGTGCTATGGGCAACGCTTCCCCCATGTGGGTGTGGGGAGCGTTGCACACAAGAGTTCACCCCTGTGTAGGTGCGGCTGGGGGTTTCAATCCCCTGGCCCCCAAACATTAACATTCATTTAAAAAAAAAAAAGACTACTATGCAGTATTCTGCTATACGACGATTCTTTGAATTTGCCTCTCAATAAATTCATAGTGTTATTTAATTGACATAATATATATATGTATGTATGCATATATATATATTAATTATATGCAATTAATCCAATCACAGGTTCAAGTTGAGCAATAATTTTTCACATATTTTCTATAGAAAGCTTAGAAATTCATTTTTCTCATATAACCAAAAAGAATAGGGAGAACAAAATAGAATGAAGGTTTTCTACAAAGATCTAAATTCCTTTTGTATCAATTTATTTCGAATGAACAAACAACACAGATGATTTTTAATTGTTTTCTATAGAGGTTCAACTTTCACAGCAATCTTTTAAAAGAAAGAAAACAAGAGCTTCTACATTATAGAAAATATTTTCCTAAACATTTCCAAATTGCATTATAGTAATAAAAACAACTTTTCAATTCAAAATTCACAAAAACAATAAAGGAACCTTGTTTCAAAAGAATTGTTGCCTCAAGAAAAGTTGTCGAGCTTCTCTATAGCTTCAATTTTCCAATGTAGCTAAAGCTTCCTCTAGTGCAATTGCCTCTTTCCAGAAAACACAACAATACCACATCCAAGAATTATACAACAAGACTCTAAACAAAAACCTCTGAGAGATCCACAATTTCCTTAGCAAATTTTTCAACAAAACAAAAACTCTTCCCGTGAAACAAATTTCTTCCCTCTTTTTCCCAATATTTTCTCCGAGAATCAATTTACAACAATAAGATAACTAATTTCCAACTCACAGTTATCCCAATCAAAATATCTTTTCCCTCAACAACAAAAGATATTTTCCAACCACATGCATTTTAATAAAAATAAAACAATTAATATATTTACACAAATTTAAATAAATAAATAAACAATTTACTATTTGCAACCAATTTAAATAATCTTATTTATTTAATTACCATTTATTTTAATAATAAAAATTACTCAACAACATAACTAAATTAAATTTATTTATTTATTTATTTATTCTAAAGCCTTCACAACAATAATTCAATTAGTTAAATTATTAAATCAAATACACATTTAATCTACCAAAGTAAACTTGCACAATAATAAAATACCCAGAACAAGAATGATAAGGCTAAGACCAAAACTCAAACTGATGACACACTGTACTAGGGTAAAGGTATGACTAGGTAGCCCATTACTATCTCCCAATATTACTGTTGAGTAGTGGACACGCTTAGACCTGTGAAACTAGGTGAAGCTAATATCTTGTACCTGCAATCCTACAAACAAGCAAATGTCGTACATGTATACAGATAGTAATTCATACACACCATGGAGAGAATCGTGGAAATCACAAGGCACTCGCAAGTGAGTGATGCAATACCATTCTCTTCACCAATACAATGTCACATCAACTGATGAGATAATATATCAATTAAACTACAATAAGCATATATAGCAATGTCATCACAACTAAGCATCTATACAAACATAAAGTATATTAAACATAATCACCATGCATGTAATGTGTCATCACATCAATATAGTCTATCATCGCTCCACTGTCGACGATAGAATAACAATAATCATAAAATAAAGTCTAACAAAGTATCTGAGCTGCGAAGAAAACATAACAAATCAGAGGAAAAATCAGAGGGGTGTTACATGTCATCAATATATCCATGTGTATATTCATGTTTGAAATAGAAATAATAGTGTGTTTCTAATACTTTTCTTGTTTCATAGATTTGAAATTTTCCTGAGAATTCCATTCTTTAAATAATTCTAATCTATTCTTCTCTACATTAAAATGAACTCTAAAATATGGAGAATAGAAGAGGCAGACTATGATAATGAAGAGTTTGTTATGGGCAGCTAGAAGAAAGGATATCACAAAGAACAATTTATTCTACAGAAGTTGAAATAGATAAGGTAGAAAAAAGTTTACAATTGTCTAAATTTGTATCTACCAAAACAATATGCTCACTACGCAAAAATAGTTACATGTTTATGAATTGCATTTCATGGGCTTGATGCACAAAGGCTTCATGAAACATTCCATGCTATTGAGACCCTACTTCTTAATCGATTCAATTGTTTCATGAAGCCTCTATGCATCAAGCCCATGCCTGCTACCATGGATGGCAAGTTTTTGTGTACGCAAGGGTTAATGCATGGCACTGATGCTATACAATGGCAAAGAAGATAGTAAGTGCAGTATTCCATACTGTGCTATGACAAAGTATAAAAGCATAAATGAGAAAAGGCTTGAAAATAATAGTGGATTATTGGTATGAGAGCATTATAGATGTATATATAGCATGTAATCAGCATGATCATCATGTAGAATAAGAAAACCATAAAGTGCCATACCAAGCAAAAAATATTGAAACATAAAGAGTAGAACAGGTGAAAAACAACATATATATATATGCATGTATACATATATATATATATGTATGTATGTATATATCCATAAATACATGTATATATGTTTTACTAATAGTTCTATTACAATTTCACTATTTCTCTATAATACTAAATGGAAAATTATGCAACTCCTCTTATACAAATACTCTATTTGTTACTAGACTACACCTTTGGGCTGCTTTCAATTTCTTGTGTTTGTGTGTGTTCTTTTACCTCTTTTAAGGTTCTTCTCAATGTTGGTTTTCAAACATCTCTTGTTTACTTGTCGGCCTTGAGACTTTTTGTAAAAGTTGTTTTATAATTTCTCTATTTCTCTATAATATTTGTTGTCAGACAATGCAACTCCAATTTTGAATTCACAGGCAAACTATATGTCTACATATATGTATATCTTTAAATATTAAAAATAAAATTCAATATATATATATATAGATGCATGATTAAATGGTTTGTTCTTAACAAATAGAAATTCCAAACAAATAACCTATCAGCTAAAGATATAAAGTTAAACAGATCAAAGAACTATTGCAAATATGCTTAAAGCCACCAAACACATCTTCTAGAGATTGTTTCATCATATAATTGTTGTCAGAGCCTAAAGAAAATAAGTATCGTCCTAAAGATCTGGGCTTAAATAATTTATTTGGCAAGTTGAAAAGATATGTGTATATGTGTGGAGGGGGAAAAACCACCAACACACAAACACTTTTTCCAACAGTGATTTAACGACAACAACCAAAGCAAACATATATGCAAAAATATTTTTATATAAATTAAATGCAATATTGAATATTACGGTGTGGGAAAGTATACTCTAAAATATGCAATAAAATATTTTGATTCAGTTGCACTGTCAGAACAGCTATTATTGCATAATGAATACGTGCTCCAAAATATGCAAGAAAATATATTGATTCAGCTACATTGTCAGAATAGCCATTCTGGCATTATGTGTATCTTCCACATACTGCATGATTAAATGGTCCATTCTTAAAAAATAGAAATTCCAAACAAATAACCTACTAGCTAAAGATATAAAGTTGAATAGATCAAAGAACCATTACAAAAACACTTAAAAGCCACCAAACACATTTTACAGAGATTGTTTCATCATATAATTGTTGCCATAGCCTAAAGAAAATAAGTACCATCATAAATATCTAGGCTTAAATAATTGATTTGGCAACTTGAAAAGATATGTGTATATGCGTGGAGGGGGGAAAACTTCCTGTGTACAAACACTTTTTCCAATAGTGACTTAACATTTTTTATTTCACATGCATATATACATATACATATATTATGATGAAGACTAAAATGTACTAACACAAAAGATTGTAAAATCCTTTTGTATAATTTAATATATTCTAATGTTCAAACTATACTATTCCTTTTTTTATCATTCATAGATAGGGACACTACAAAAAGAAAAATTAGGCAAACAGTTGAGAACCATAGGAAAATTTTAGATGTTCAAAAACTAACATTAAATAGAAGATCATAGAATGCTACTCATTGTTTTAGTTATCTCTGTGCATATTTGTCATTACACCCATTAACATAGGAGCAATTGCAGATTAACATAGGAGTCATTGCATATATATATAGTGTGAAAGGATAAACATATTGGAGATAAAAAAAAATTGGTGGCTCTCAAGTGTTATTCTTTCTAATATGTCTTTTATATGTTCAATTTATTTTTTTAAAGTGTCTAGCAGTTTTTTTTTGGTCAGCCTAGCCATGAATAGGATTTTCCATGTAATAGCTCCTTTACAATTTCTTTATTTTTCTATTGTTGTTGCATTCCAAAACGAGCCATAGGGGTCTTTTTTAAATGAACAACCCAATCCTAGCAAAGAAATTGTTGTTATACCTTGCTTAAATACTGATAGAATTTCATTTTGGAGAACATTCGAACGTACTTGAAATTCTATTAGTATGTCAACAAGGTGTAACAACAATTTCTTCATTTGCACAGGGTTGTTCATTTGGGGCAAATGAAAATATTTTTTTCACTATAAAAAGAGGATTTAAAAATTATCATAATCTGTTCAAAATATTTGACACACAGCATAATCTATCTTTGTGCATCTTTTCCGTTACACCCATTAACATAGGAGCAATTGCAGATTAACATAG
This sequence comes from Sequoia sempervirens, assembly GCA_007258455.2. NCBI lineage: Eukaryota > Viridiplantae > Streptophyta > Pinopsida > Cupressales > Cupressaceae > Sequoia > Sequoia sempervirens. The sequence goes on from VDFB02105785.1 coordinate 405,148,915, forward strand.
GAGTTATTCTTTCCTTTAGTGCGAAAGGATAAACATATTGGAGATAAAATTAGTTTGGTGGTTGTTAAGTGTTATTCTTTCTAATATGTCTTTTATATGTTCAATTTATTTTTTTAAAGTTTCTTGTGGTTTTTTTTTTTTGTTAGCCCAGCCATGAATAGGATTTGTCGTGTAATAGCTCCTTTACAATTTCTCTATTTGTCTATTGTTGTTGCATTCTAAAATGAGCCACAAAGGAATTTGTTAAATGAACAACCCAATGCTAGCAAATAAATTGTTGTTATAACTTGTTTAGATACTGATAGACTTTTAGCTTGGAGCACATTCAAACATACCTAAAATTCTATTAGTATTTCAACAAGGTGTAACACCAATTTCTTCATTTGCACGGGTTGTTCATTTGGGGAAAATGGAAATAATTTTTTCACTATAAAAAGAGGATTGAAAAATTAAATAAAATTTGAATTTTTAATAATTAATTTCTCAAATAATAATAATATGTTCAAAATTTTAGACACAACATAATCTTACCTATGTCTTAGTGCTACATGCACTAGACCTAGATGCACATCTATGTCTGAAGACTATGTCTTTAGGAATGTCCAACATTCAAGGTAGGTTGTGTTGTTTCTTGTCTATTTTTAAACTTTCTCTTTCTCTTCCGTATGTGTCAAATATATTATTTTGCTTCTTTTCCAATGCCTGAATCATATTCAATGCACTTGTGATTATGTTTGATTACCAAACTATTGAGACCCCTAGGTATTTGTTGAAGCTTTGAACATTTATCAAAATGTTTGGATATTGAAAGAGTGTGTAACACATATTAAATACATGCTACATTATCTGCCACTGAGTACTATCAACAGAGAGGGAAATTGTGAAAGAATTATTAGTTATATATATATACATATATATAGATATAGATATAGATATATATAGGTATAGATATAGATATATATATACATGTATATGTATATATATATACATGTATATGTATATATATACATATATATGTATATATATACATATATATATATACATATATATATATATAAACACATATATGCATATATATATAGATGTACAGATACATATATATGTCTTGTTGTATGATGTGGGTGGAAAAACTAAATGTGGGTTGCCAAAGTAAATGGAATATTGGATGTCATAGTGTCAGAAAGTATACTATGATTAAGTTGCATTCTTGAAACAACCATTATGGTCTTGGTTTCATAGCATTTTGTAGAGGCTATTTGTTTGAAGTTTCCAGCAGAGCTTTCATCAGCCTAACCATTAATAGGAATTTCTATCTAATAACTCTTTTACAATTTCTCTTTTTCTCTACAATATTTAGTGCCAAGCAATGTAGCTCGTATTTTTGATTAAGTCTGTATATATATATACATGTGAACATTTATATATATATATATACATGTGAAAATTTATATATATATATATATATATACATGTGAACATTTATATATATATACATGTATACATATACTAGATCACAAGTGTTTTCTCATGTGAGGGTCAAGGCATTCTATTGTTGCTCTACAATGGGAGCGGTCAAAATAAATGCACACAACCGAAGCAAAAGGAATATTAAATGTTGCAGTGTGGGAAAGTATGCTTTGATTAAGTTGCATTATTTAAATAACCATTATGGTATTGGTTTCTTGACATTTTGTATAGGCCATTTGGTTGAAGTTTCAAATGGGATTTTCATCACCCTAGCCATGAATATAATTTTTCATGTAATAAGAAAGATACCAAGCAACTAACTGTACAAAATGTGTATAACACCAAAGATGCACAAAATATATATGTGTCTATATATCTATATATATGTGTATATATATGTGTGTGTGTGTGTGTATATAATGTATATATATGTATATGTATCTACAAATATATATATACACATACATATAGATATACATATACATACACTTTCCATCATTTAATTTTTTTTGCAACCATCTGTAATGCCCCACCGTGCAAACCCCAAAGGAACAAATAAAACCGCAACAATTTTTTTTTTAAAAGAACATAATATTGTACTTAAGTATTCCAACATTACAATGTTCTAAGCTACACAACTAAATCTCTTAGGGTACACGAGGTGGCATTACTACACTAACCCATAACAAAGATAATAGATTAAACAATAATTAAACAATTGTGCAAAACCATTCATTCTCACATCACCATTTAAAACATCCATTAACAATAACCGCATTAATAAAAGTAATCCATATTAAACCCTATATGAAAAACAAAAATGAATTAATCATAAGGATAATAAATAAATAAATATATATATATATATATATCCCACAGATATAACATAACATAATTAGCAATTACAATGATAGTTCTCGAATGATTACATGGCCTACATATACATTGCAACAATATGATAGTACTAGCTTGCACTCACAAAAGGATATGAATATCACAGTAAAACTTTCCTGGGAATTGGACATTCTGACAGGTGACTAATATCTCTCTATGGACATTCATTTTACTTGTCAAACCAGGGGACGTAGACTTTAAATAGCGCAGCAAAATATATGCACTAGGAACTTGTTTCAGTCAAATCTTAGCAGAAATACATACTGGAAAGAAATTCTATCTAAGCCACAGAATGGTAATGCGGAATTCTTTAACTCAACTATTCTTGATTAAAATAGAAACCATAATAGCTACGACTAAAGCACAAACCATGAACTGGCCTTATACTGCAGGAACAGTCACAGGGATGGACTCTCTATGCTGCAGGAGCAGTACAAGACTTAGTTTGTATAAAAACTTCAAAGATGAAAGCTAACTGGATATAAGCAGAAAAGAACATCTCACTAATTAGCTACAGATACTTACTAAGTGGGCCCCCTTAGCAAGCATCTACTGATTACACAGATGCTGAACTCGGAACTTCATCGATCTTTATTCATGAAAACATAATGATATACATTGATTTGTTGATGTGAAAACTAACAACAAACTCTGTTTATGGTCAAACAGATTTTGTCTTTCATTATCATACTAATTCTTACATGATATCTACTACATTGTTTCTATCTTACTCTAAATATCATCTATTACTCATTCTATTCATATGCTCCCCTCTCTCGCGCAGGAGGAGTATCTTATTTTTAAATCAGAAAAACAACTAACTAACTAACTCCATCAAAGAAAGACGTGGAAGTAAAGTGTATCCCAGAATCAAGGAACAAACTTCATAAATTAATTTATGTGCTCAACCCGATTCAGAGAGAATCTAGCGCTCCACTCTTTCCAGATTGACTTATCATTAAAAATCTTTCCCAATCGGTTTCGGTCAAAGAGTCTTTGCCGGAGCTTCCTCGAAGTCGTGTAGGAAATGGACTCTACTGCAAGGCCGAGATCAGCTGCGCTTGACTCGATCATTCTTCAACAACCTACGAAACAAAAGGTAACAGATGCGCAAGAAAAGGCATATGGCACATACACGATATCTATTCATTAATCTCACATTTTAAATCTACTTCATCATTCAAAAACTATAGACGATATACCAACCATTTTTGGGAGTCAACAGGGCAATAAATGCAATCAAGTCAACACAATAGGCTACAGGAATATAAAAGTGTCTTGCTACAGGATATCCCCATAAAATGTTTAAACAAAGTTTAAACAGCCATGAAATAACAAAAATAAATTCATTTAAAAGTTTATCATAACATCAAATTATGAGCATATTTTAGGCTCATCACTGCCCCCTACTTGGCCCAATGCTGGTCCTCCAGCATTAACTTTCCTGGTGGTTTCTCTGAAGTCAGTGGTGGCTACATGACTCTGGAATGGATGTCCAAACTTGTAATAGAATCCTCTAAAATCCTGACACCTTTCATATCTTCGGTCTTCTAATTCATTGTTAAGATTTGTAGCCTGGTGAGGATACAGGGGCCACATTAGCACAGGGGGTCTGAATGTCAGTGGCAGCCACAGTTCAAATCTTGTTTGAAGTCCCAATTGAATATATCTGCTGGTTCATTTGAGTGCAGCTGTGAAGTTTAGGGGACCATGTGGTTCTAACTTTCTTAACCCAACAGTTAATCTCTCCCATCTTTTCTCACTTCTGGTATATGCTAATCTCCAAAACAAATATTGTTGTGCCTGAAATTCATCATATATTTGCTTTCTGATGTCAAATATTTTCTCTCTGGCTAAAAAATTATTAATACCATATGTTAAAGCAAACCAATCTTTCAACATTGCATGTGGGTTTGAACTTTGAGAGCGTAATGGGACAGGCTCTATTTTCTCAGCTTCCTCATATGTTTCCCATTGCCTGCCATAATTCACCTCATTTGCTTCCCATGACATAAATGCTCTCAAATGAATATCACCAATGTATAGAAGAGGATTCCATTCTGTTTCAAATGGTATTAAAAAGCCATGCAAATAGAATTCACACAGAGAATTCCTTAACCAGTTAGGGGCTGCTTGGTATGCTTCATAAAACTCTTTGGTAGTGTGAATTATAGGGTCTTGGTTTCTGGAAATTCTCATCAATTGAAACCATAAAAACTGTTCTTTAAAGCACAGAGCATAAACTCTGGGTGGCAGTTTGCATTCCATAATTTGACCAGTTACCTTTAACATTTCGTCCATTTTTGCTTTCAACTCAGCAATTTCCTGTTTCTGACTTTCAATTTCCTTTTTCAATTTCTTCTTTTCTACTTCCCACAGACTTTGTTGCATGTCAGTCTAGGCTATGTGTCAGAAAGTCAGGGTTTGCAGTGTAACTGTCTCCCAATTAGCTTTAACATATTCCAGAAACTCAATTAAAAATGTCCTCTTATATACAACAATAGCTTTACAAATTGTAGAGTGAAATACAGTTTCACTAGGCACACTCAGTTGTTCGGTCTGTTCTTGCTCTTGCTACAAGATAAATTCTTCTTGTTGCTGCGGTGGAGAAGTCTGTGCTTCTTCCGAGAATTGTATAGTAGTAGTAGCCAAATCATCAAGATTTGGTAACCCTTGCTCAATGTTCCCTATTTATTTTGTCTCAACTTGTTCCTCTTCAAGAACGAGCGAACTCTGAGCAGCATTCTCAGATTCATTCCGAGAAATATTAAATTCAGATTCAACAAACCCTTCTGAAATTACAATCACCTCTGGTTGCGGTGAAGCAGGGGAGGTCTTAGATTGTTTCCTTATGGAAACCCTTCTTGGCACAGATGCGGCTGCAGGAGGTGTTCTGGTAGCTTTTCTTTTTCTTGTTTGTTCAGAGGGCTCTACCCTGGCAGAGGATGATGGTGAACTGGTAATAGCAACACGTGTTGCTGTAGGAGAAATGGTTGTAGGGGAAGGTGCTGCAGGAGAGGAGCATTGTCTTTTCTGAGAATGAGGGTCAGATCTAGGAGACCCTTCTACCTTTGTTTTTCCTTTCTCTCTCCTAGTGGCAAACCTAGTTTGTACCCTAGCAGAGGATTCAGGTGCAAAAGCTACAGGACTAGGTGCTACAGGAGTAGATGACCCTTGCCCTGTTCCACTAGTAGATGCAATTTCTTTCTTCTTTCTTTGAGGCCATGGGGTAAGTACCCTAGGGGGTTGTGGTATTTGCAAACTCTTTTGGGCAACAAATTGTTACCAGGAGAGAGGTGAGACATCTCTCAAAGAGAGCCCAATCAATAATTTAATAAGGCCATGATGAGTGACAGAATTGTCTTTCCCTTGTTGAGTTCCATGGGCACTTTGCTCTAATAACTTTAACAAGAAATTCAGAACATTCACAACTAACCCATGCCTCATATGGCTTAATAATTTAAAATGATGAGAATGCAGGTAGGAAAAATGGCCTTTACAAGTTAAATACCTCATTATATAAGTGGCATACTCTGAATATGGAAGAGGCAGCGACACACGCTTACATCCTTGCTTGGAGACTTCCAGAGGTCCATCAGCAGGCATTGAAAACTCAGCCCTTGCAGCTACAGCATTTGAAGAAAAGTTTTCTCCAACGGCTGGGAGCCTGGTTACTTCAACAATTCTGTCTTCGGTTGCAACAACTGTTAGACCCCATACGATGGCTTCCCCTTCAGAAAGTGTTCTCAAAAATTCTCCCGCAGCCTCCTCATCAAAATCATTTAAGCTCAAGAAATAATTTAACCATCTACAGAGGCTGAATGCATGGACTGTCTACGGATTTTGCAATAATAATTCATGAGCTACAGGCTCATATTGCACCAACTGACCACCCATATTTGTAGTTTTTCTAGCTGAACTCAATTCCTTGCTGAAGATTCAAATTCTTTATTTCCCTTTCTGCTTTGGTTTTTCTCTATCATGCTGCCATATTTCTTTCTTTTTTCCAAAAATGAACTTTTTAAACAAGCAGTCTTAATCATAGTTTGCAAGAAAAAGATGCATTAAAGAAGGACATGCAATCACATTTGGAAAGTACAAGAAAATTATTAAAGAAAGATTATTTTGCAGTTATGGTAGCGGCAAAAAGACAGGTTTCAAAAGATGGATTACCCCGCCCCCTACTTAAAGGATGACATGTGTCCTCACATGTATTAAAGAACAGGTAGAGATTCAGAGGATAATGACCGGTACATGCATAGCAGTAAATGAATAGAATGAAATAAATCAAATATGCAATAAGAAAAGATATGGCGTACCTTTAGTAATTGCACGTACGTGTGAAAAAAAGATGACGGCACTGCATGAATTGACAAGTGGGAAAGATATCTTAATTAAGATTGATGCAGACAGATGAAGTGGATGGGTGACATGGGCGGATGAAATATACGAATGAAATGGTTGGATGGGATGGATGGATGGAAGATAAAGAAGTGAGATGGGGGCAATAAATGAAAATGGAGAAAAAGGGGTTTCCTTAAAAAGAAAACCTTTATTATGGGCATGCTTTTTGAAAATTACGAGAATGTTGCAGGAGAAAGGCTAGAGCCTTCGGCTGCAGGAAGAGTAGCGGGAGGAACCTGAATGAACTGCTTCATGAAGTCTTCCTTTGAGACTGGCTTATGGTACAGTCAGAGTCGGTGGCCATTGACGAGCAATTTGAAATGGACTGGATCAATTGTGACCAACTGCATAGCTCCGTTTTCAAACACATTTTCAACTTCATAGGGGCCAAGCCAGCGTGTTGTGAGCTTACCCTGGTTTTCTTGGTACATGGAATCATATAACAGAGCCCAATCTCCAGTAGAAATTTTTTTAGTTTTGATGTGATGTTCATGCCATTTCTTTCTTTGCTGTTGGATTACTTTTGTATGTTGCAGGGCGGCTTTTCTCATTTCATCCAAAGAATTTAGCTGTAGGAGACGGTCCTTCTGTGCTTTGGATAAGTCCATGTTGAGTTCAAGAGCTGTCCTCAAAGTTTTATGTTCAAATTTGATGGGTAACATAGCTATTTTTCCATAAAGCAGCTCAAAAGGTGTAAACCCAGTTGTTGTTTTCCATGTAGTTCTGTAAGCCCAAACTACTTCAAGAAGTCTATTGCTCCAGTCTTTTTTATGAATCTGCACTGTCTTTGTAAGGATCGCCTCAATTTCTCTATTTGTTACCTCCGCCTAACCATTGGCTTGAAGATGATAGGGGTTGGACTTCCTATGTTTGATCTTATAGTCATTCATAAGTGCAGTGATCAGATTTGATGTAAACTGAGCTCCTTGATCAGTTACAAGCTCTCTGGGAACTCCAAATCTTGTGAAAATTTGTTCATACAGAAATTCAGCAACTTTGTTATCTCGGGCATGAGTCATAGCTTTTACCTCGACCCATTTTGTGACATAGTCTGTGCAAACTAGAATGTATGACTTTCCATTTGATGGTGGATCAATTGGCCCCACAAAATCCATCCCCCATTTATCAAAAGGGGTGACTATTACCTGTGGATATAGTGGCATTTCATCTGACTTAGTTGGTCTTCCCATACGCTGGAATCTATCACACTTCCTTATATAGGCCACAACATCCTTGTGTAATGTTGGCCAGTAGTACCCTGTTGTAAGAACTTTCATTGTTGTTCTTTTTGCTGCAAAATGCCCCCCACATGGTTCATCATGGCAAGCATGCAAGATATCATAAGTCTCATCTTCTCTTACACATCTTCGCATTACTTGATCAAGTCCAGTATAGAACAGATAATTTGCAATCCAAGTAAAGTTAAAACTTTTCTCTATCAACAACTTCTTTTCTTTTAGGGAAAAGTGAGCTGGTATTCTGTTTGGTGCTAGATAATTAGCAATGTCTGCATACCAGGGTGTATGTGCAACAATAGAGAAACAAGTGTTCATCTAGAAATATATCATCAATGACCTCATGTTCCTCAGGTGCAGCTGATTGAAGTCTTGATAAAAAGTCAGCTACAACATTAGCTCTTCCTGGTTTGTCAATGATTGTGATATCAAATTCTTGTAACAACAAGAGCCATCGTGCCAATCTACCAGAAATGGCTAGTTTGTTCACCAGGTACTTGATTGCTGCATGGTCAGTATGAATGAATATCTGATAACCTATGACATAATGCCTAAATTTATTCAAAGCATACACTACTGCAAGTAATTCCTTTTCTGTAACAGTATAGTAGAGTTCAGGACCTTGAAGATTTTTGCTGATAAAGTAGATAGCATGCTCAATTGAATTTTCTTTTTGACTTAAAACTGCTCCTATACCAAAATCAGATGCATCAGCATGTATGTGAAAAGGAAAATTCCATTTTGGACCTTGAAGAATAAGGGCTTTAGTAAGCAAGTCCTTTAGTTGCAGGAAAGATTTTTCACAGGCTTCTGTCCACTCAAATTGGGAATCATTTGTTAACAAAGCATAAAGTGGACTGGCAGTTTTACTAAAGTCTTTTATAAACCTTCTATAATACCTTGCATGACCAAGAAAACTTCTGACATCTTTTTGTTTTGCAGGAGTTTGTAAATTTTGAATAACTTCAATTTTAGCAGGGTCAACCTGAATTCCATTCTTTGAAATATGATGACCTAGAACAATACCTTCTTCCATCATTAGAAAGCACTTTTCACTGTTTAGAGACAAATTTTGCTCTCTACACCTTTTTAATACTTTTTCTAAATTCACTAGTGCTTCTTCAAATGTGACTCCATATGTAGTGAAATCATCCATATAAATCTCCATACATTCATGAGATATATCAGCAAATATATTAATTACTGCTCTCTGAAATGTTGCTGGTGCATTGCATAAGCCAAAAGGCAAGACCGAATAAGCAAATGTTCCCTATGGACAGGTAAAAGTGGTCTTGTCTTGATCTTCAGGGGAAATTTTTATCTGATTGTACCCACTGTAACCATCCAAGAAGGAAAAATATCTTTTGCCAGACAGTGAATCTAGTACTTGGTCTACAAAAGGTAATGGAAAGTGATCTTTTTTAGTGGCATTGTTCAATTCCCTGTAATCTACACACACTCTCCATTTCCCTCATTTCTTGGGGACAATGACTAATGGAGAAACCCATTGGCTGTCAGAAATTGGGTAAATAAAACTAGCATCAAGCAACTTTTGAAGTTCATTTTTGACTATTTCTCTAAGCACTGGATTTACTCTTCTTTGAGGTTGTCTAAATGGTAAACAATCTTCTTTGATAAATATCCTATGAGTACAAACTTGAGGATCTATTCCTTGCATGTCCCCATATTCCCATGCAAAAGCTTTATGCTGTTCTTGTAGCATTTTTAATAAATCAGCCTCTTGAGACTGTAACAACTTGCTATTAACATTCAAACAATGATCTGGAGATAATTCTATCTACTTAGTGAGATTACTCATAGAATCAATAGGTAATGTTTGTACCTCTTGTGGAAGTAAGTTATGAAAAATTGTCAGAAGTTTAGGCAATGAACTCTCAGAATCTAGTTGTTGTAGGAAACATTGTGGATGACTACCACTTGGATCAAATGAACTACCTATATCAGGGTTAAATTGCAGAATTTGAAAAAGCAAAGCATCTTCACTCTGAAGTTGTGAGAATGGATCATTTTGAAGCATCATTAATTGAGCCAAAGAATTGGCTTCTTCAGTTTCTTCCCCCACATCTGGCCAAACAGGTTGGGACAAATCTGGTTGAGGTTTAGCAGGCAGATACAAGGCCAATTTCTTTGTGGATTGCCCATCAGAAATGGTCATATCTCCAGAATGACATCCTATAAAAGCATCAGTAGTTGCTAACCATGGCCTACCAAGGATAACTAGATACCCTCCTAAAGTTGCCTTAACTAATAATATTGTGAAATCAACAAGATACTCCCAAGATTCAAGAGTGACAATTACATCTTCTACCATCCCATCAGGTTTAACTATGGAGCTGTCTGTAAGCTGCAAAACTGTGGGTGTAGACCTAATGTTTGAAATATTCAAGGAGTCCATAGTATGCTTTGTCATGACATTGATGGCAGCTCCTAAATCAATCAAAACATTTTTTACAACTTGGCCATTTATATGTATTTGCACTATAGGACTTCCAAGGTCAATATACTTTAGAATGACTACATTTTCCAACATTATATCAGCCAATTTCCCTAAGACATGAATTGTTTGGGGATCCTTTTTCTTTTGTCTAGGCTTCTTCAAACAGGCTTCTTTAATAGCTTTTCTAAAAATGGGAACATTTTTAATAGCCTGAAATAAAGGGATTTGAATTTGCACATTCTTGAACTGATCTAGAATATCAAAAGTGGGTTCTTCCATGGATTTAGATTCAGTACTTTGCAACCTCTGAGGAAAAGGTGGTTTGTCTTGTCTCTGCAAAAATAGGTTCCGTAGAAACTGTATCGAGTATAGGCATATGCTCAATAGGAACAGCAGGTGCAGTAGATTCTTCAAGGGGAGAATCTGATATTTCTATAATCAGAGGTGGTTTGGGAGCTAGTAAAGTAGTTCCAGACCTCAGATGGATGTCATTAGCATTTAAGGCATAAGCTTGATATTGGTTGGCTTCATCAAGATACGTAATTTGTTGTGGCTGCTGCTGTTGCTTATTATTGGGATTGGGCAATGGCTGGGCAGGCATAGATGTTTGCTTCAGAGGTCCAGGATTTGTGGTAGTTGCTGCAGGAGGTGGCATGAGGGCCTGTTGTTGTGGTTGTGGAAGCTGCAAGAATCCAGGAGACTGGTTTTTCCATTGTTGAGGACCTCTCCATTGAGGATTTTGTTGCCAATTTCCTGAAGGTGGGGTCCATTGCCCTCGTGGCTGCTGCCAACCTCCTTGAGGAGATTGCCACTGTGGGGTCTGATAATTAGGCCAACTTAGTTGAGGAAAATTCCATGGTGGTGGTGGTCCATATACTTGTTGCCATTGGTTATTATAACCAGAATAAGGATTACCAAAAGTTAAAGGGTCTTGAGGCATACCTTGTCTTTGGGCCCATGGTCTCCTTTGTGCAACAAAGAACACTTAATCATCATCACCTTCCACTGGTTTGAAGTTAGTAGGCAGTTGCCTAGCTTCCAAATTAGCCACCATCTTGCATATGCAATCACACCTCTTTTGTCTGCAGTATCGACAGAACTCAACCAAAACTACCTCAGCTTCTGCATGTTTCTTCTGAGCTTGCATAGTGTCCAATTGTGTAGCCATATTATTAATGATGTCCTGCTTAAAATTAGATAGCAAATTTATGATCTCCATCCGAGAAACTCCACCAGAAAAAGACTTCCCCATTGAAGCATGATGACCTCAACCTTTCTTAACTATTTCTCGAGAGTAGTTAAGACATATTTTCTATATATCATCCCAAGTCAGTTGAGTTATATCACCTCCTCCTATCAAGTCCAGGGCATCAATACAGGCATCACTGATTCCCCTTAGAAAGAGTAGTTTTTGAGAGTCCTCGTTGAGAGTATGGTTTGAGTTTATTTTTAGTGAAAACAAAAACCTAGAAATATAATCTTCCAGACTTTCATCCTCCTTCTGCTGAATTCAGAATATGTCATCACCTTTGCTAGCACTCTTACAATATTCCTTATACTTTTCAAGGAATTTTGTCTGCATGGCTGCCCAACTATTTACGATGCCTCTTCCCAGACTCATGAACCATCTGAGAGCTCCCTCCTTCAAGGTGGAAGGAAATAGCTTCAGTTTATCAACGTCTGTGTTGTAGTCATAACTGCGACAGAGGACATCAAATTCAAATAGAAAGGTTTCTGGGTCTTCTGTGACCAAGCCATAAAACTTTGCAAGCAAGGAAGAGGGGATGTTTTTAAGATTGTCAGTATCTTGTTGGGGAACAATGGGAAACTCAAATACAGGAGGTGGATTATTAGGTGGATTATTTCCCATGTCTGGTTGCTGGAATAATAGAGCGAATGGATTTTCCTCAGGTTCGTTATTAGCTGGGTCAAATGGTAGTTCAATAAATAGATTTGCAGGGAGGAACCTTCCCAATGCGTCTCTTCTTCTTCTATGCATGCAATACGGTGAATAGTGGCTTGAAATATTTTGAAAATTTTTGACTAACAGACTAAACTAATGCTGAAAATGACTTCAACAGACTCCTAGCTAGACGCCATCCCCGACAACGGTGCCAAAAATGGCTCGCACTCACAAAAGGATATGAATATCACAATAAAACTTTCCTGGGAATTGGACATTCCAACAAGTGACTAATATATCTCTGTGGATGTTTATTTTACTTGTCAAACCAGGGGACGTAGACTTTAAATGGCACGGCAAAATATATGCACTAAGAACTTGTTTCGGTCAAATCTTAGTAGAAATACATACTGGAAAGAAATTATATCTAAGCCATAGAATGGTAATGCAGAATTCTTTAACTCAACTATGCTTGATTAAAACAGAAACCATAATAGCTAAGACTGAAGTACAAACCATGAACTGGCCTTATGCTACAGGAACAGTCACAGGGATGGACTCTCTATGCTGCAGGAGTAGTACAAGACTGAGTTTGTATAAAAACTTCAAAAATGAAAACTAACTGGATATCAGCAAAAAAGAACATCTACCTAATTAGCTATAGATACTTACTAAGTGGGCCCCCTTAGCAAGCATCTACTGATTACACAGATGCTGAACTCAGAACTTCATTGATCTTTATTCATGAAAACATAATGATATATATTGATTTGTTGATGTGAAAACTAACAACAAACTCTGTTTCTGGTCAAACAGATTATGTCTTTCATTATCATACTAATTCTTACATGATATCTGCTACACTATTTCTATCTTACTCTAAATATCATCTATTACTCATTCTATTCATATGCTCCCCTCTCTCGCGTAGGAGGAGTATCTTATTTTTAAATCAGAAAAATAACTAACTAACTAACTCCATCAAAGAAAGACGTGGAAGTAAAGTGTATTCCAGAATCAAGGAACAAACTTCATAAATTAATTTATGTGCTCAACCCGATTCAGAGAGAATCTAGTGCTCCACTCTTTCCAGATTGACTTATCATTAAAAAATATTTCCCAATCGGTTTCGGTCAAAGAGTCTTCGCCAGAGCTTCCTCGAAGACGTGCAAGAAATGGACTTTACTGCAAGGCCGAGATCGGCTACGCTTGAATCGATCATTCTTCAACAACCTACGAAACAAAAGGTAATAGATGCGCAAGAAAAGGCATATGGCACATACACGATATCTATTCATTAATCACACATTTTAAATCTACTTCATCATTCAAAAACTGTAGACGATATACCAGCCATTTTCGGGAGTCAACAGGGCAATAAATGCAATCAAGTCAACATAATAGGCTGCAGGAATATAAAAGTGTCTTGCTATAGGATATCCCCATAAAAGGTTTAAACAAAGTTTAAACAGCCATGAAATAACAAAAGTAAAGTCATTTAAAATTTTATCATAACATCAAATTATGAGCATATTTTAGGCTCATCAAGTACAACATAACGAACATATAAAAAATTACATCAAGATCCTCCCAACACACGTGGGAGTTGATACATCAATAAATAAATTACATTTGAAGTATGAACATACATTTGGTACATAAGAACACTAGATCATCTACATTTGCAAAACTCTGCAATGAAAGAAACAACTGCAACCAAAGGGAACCAAAGGGAACCCAATGGGGTGTGAAGCACATTCCACCCAACCACCCCCGTGTTGGGAGTAGACAAGGAAGGATCCCCAACCAAGCATGTCAACAGTAACACAAGACTAACTCCAGATAGACAACATAATATCACTAGACCACACTAAAACTCAACAATGATAAATCATCAAAAGACATAACATTAGACCACTTCGAAACATAGCCATAAATCACTTTCCAAATAATACAATAATAAATCATGAAACACATCATCAATAAATCTTAAATCATAATATCAAAAGACTACTTCCAGAGGACTTCAATAAAATAACACAAATGGAATGTTAGAGGAGAGTGTCATCGCATGGCTTCACATGGATTATCTAGATAACCTATCACAAGGTGTCACCTCCATCTATACATGGATTATCCAGACAACCTAGATTAAAGTTCTGCCTCCATCTATGGTTCTCCTGATAGCCTATCTCAAGGCGTCGCTCCATAGGGTTACTCATGCAAAATTGTTAAACTTTCTTGAAGACAAGGCAACGATCTTGCCAACCACAGCCTTCTCGATCCCCCTTAGTTTGTGATAGCACCAACAGGCAGATGAGGGATCATAATTATCTTATTAATGTTAAAACCCCACCCATGATTTATTACTTAGATTATCACTGATTACTCTAACTCTATTTGGGTTACCCTGACATCTCCTTTGTGCATCGGACCCCACTTAGAGCCATTCTCTCTAAACACCCAACACAAAATATCCAACACAAAAGGATTGTATCAATAAGAATTACTAAACCAACCAAATGGATCATCTGCAAGGCATAACCATCTCACCCAAAATCATATGTATAACATTCACAAATAGTACAATCTAAGTGTACGTTAACATCACCACCAAAACCAAAACATAAGGACAATCATCAAATTACAAGACCAAAACATAAATAATAGTATCCCCACCTCTGGAAGTTCTAAACAACTTAAGTTCCTATAATAGAATAAGCTAACTCTAGGGTTTTCCCGCAAGACATAAACCTGAATTAAAGAAAATCAACATTAATTAAATGAATGACCTCGAGAATAACCAATACATTCACAATGGCACAAAAACCATTTCAATACACAATAAATTTCATCATATAAATAAATTATTTACTCAAGACAATTCAATTTAATTAGAAACACAGTTTATCTTAAATTCCTTCGATTACATTAAAGGTTGTAACATATAAAATTATATAATTAATCATATTCACAGCATATAAAATCCCTATATATATATAATTAAAAACATAAATTCAAATCTAAGCACTTAAAATATATCATAAAAAAATTGCCATCAAATATATATATATACACCTTTAAACATATATATGTATATAAATAAAATAGATTATATATATATTAAAATCCAATATTTAAAACTTATTATTAAAAAAATTAACCAAATGATATATATATCATAAAAGTCGCATTTAATACCAATGGAAAAATAAATTGCACACAACTCATAGAGAGCCTGCCCACAGTACACAGTACCCACAGTGGTACCGTGGGAAGGGTGGTATGCAACCCCCACTGGCTATGCCTAGTAGCCTCGACTGTTGTGTGTAGCCAATGGTGGTTGCGTACAATCATCACTGGGGTCATGGGCAATACGGCCATGGCTAGCCAACCACCCCCAAAAAACTTCTAATATATATATATATATATATATATATATTTTATTTTTATATTTTTATTTTATTTTTATGTTTATTTCGTTTGGCCCAAAATACAATCCGAGCTCAAAATAATCCCATTTAAAAGCATATTTTATTAACTTTTATATCAACTACAATTTTTGTATTACTTCAATTTTGAAAATAATAGTTTAATATATATATTTTATTCTGTACCCAATGACGAAAATTCTATATAATTTATTTATATACTTCATTCTTTTCACATACCAAAATTAAATCCAATACATAGAATAAATATAAAATATATATAATACAATACTCTCAACTATGAAATATAAGTTTTATTCTTTTCACATAAATTGAAAATCACAGGTACATAATATTTATAAAAATACATTTAAATAACACAACATAATTGTAACATAAATAGGTATATCTAATTTGTTTAAATATATATATATAGAGAGAGAGAGAGGTGTATATATATATTTAAGAGAGATTTAGAACAATAATATAAACAAATAGATTTTTTAAGAGATCCAATATAAATCTGGCATATAAATTCAACCCACAATAAAAATGATTTTTTTATTTCAAAATAATAAATTTCACTACAAAACTATATTGAAGAACTTTAAAAAGGTTTTACTAAAGTTTTTCCATAGAAGATTCAAGAGTTTTAATGCAAACAGGTTTTCAATCACAACACCACTTTCAAAAGAAATAGAGGAATGAGTTTTCAAAAGCAAACCAGATATTGTTTATAGAACAATAAAATAATAATAAATTAAAAGAATAAAACTTGGAGTCCTTCATTCGATGTAGAATCCCTTCTATAGATTCTTCTCAAATTCCCTGCCTTCAGCTCCCTCCTGAACCAATCCTTTCTTACAGAACAAATTTCATCCAAAAACACAAAATAAAACCCTATCTTTTATTTTCTTTCTCAGACCAAAAACCAGAAAGACCTTCTATGTCTATAAAACTCTTTCACAATAAAAATAAATAAAAATCAATAAAGCTCTTCATCTTTTCCTCAAAAAAAATCCTCTTCCCTCATTGGTCCTTTTTCTAGCTTTTAAAAGCACACTTATCTACAATTTAAATTTTAAAAATTAATTATTTTCTCAAGATATTATCCACACAGGATTTTCTAATTTAATAACAGGAAAAAGATAATATATAATTATCACCATCAATATTTATTTAATTTAATTACCTACACTTTTAATTAATTAAATAACTTTTTAATTTACAATATATTTAAAATTCAATGTTTTACTAACCAACAATTAATCTAGTAACAAAACATTATTAATTAATCTTATGAAATAAAGATTAATTAAATAACCACTAACCAAAAATAAATAAATAATCAACAATTAAACTACACAAAGACAAGGAAAAAACCTCAATCATAACACAACAAAACTCGAAATAGGATGACAGACTTGGGACAGGGACACTTCCTAATCAACTCCATTTTTCAACATTGTACCCGTTGGGTTAATTTAATGCTCACCCTATCCTACCGAAGAAGGTGGAATCGAGACTTAATTCCTGCAATTCTTGCATACCAATAAACATCAAGTAACATGTATATATATAAAATAAAAAACATCATTTCGTGAGAAGGAATTGTAGTGAAGCAGGGCACTTGTAAATGAGTGGTGCTACACTGTCTTCTCACCTAAGCTATATAACAAATTCAACATTAAATGTAAAGTAACAATTCTAACTAACTGATCACATCATAAACTAATTACTTAACCATTGCATCACCATGTATTACTGAAATCAAATTACACATCACCAAACCAAACAATAAGTAATAACAATCACACTCTCAAAGTATCATGCAAAAGTTTGTGTGTATATAATGTATATATATGTATATGTATCTACAAATATATATATATATATATATATATATATATATATATATATATATATATATATATATATATATATATATATATATATATATATATATATATATATATATATATACATACATACATATAGATATACATATACATACACTTTCTATCATTTATTTATTTTTTTGCAACCATCTCTATGCATATTTTGCATTATACCCATTACCATAGGAGCAATTGCACTTAAATCTTCTTTCTTCCATCTAAAAATACAACAATGTGAAACATAATTACCAAGGTCCACATTGCCACAAAAAAACCCAGTGAGGTCCCCGCCAGCCTTCTACATGGATGTGTGGCCTTATGGTTTTATGTGGATGGAGAAATTGTAGTTAAATATTTTTTGTTTCATCAAAAAATATGGTTAGGGTTTGTAATGTTTTCATTCATGGTTTATTGTTTGTAGTTATCTGTGTGCATCTTTGGCCTTATACCTGTTGCCATAAGATAAATTGTAGTTAAATCTTGTTTGTTTTGTCAAAAAATATAGTTAGGGTTGCTAATTTTATTGAGCAATTGTAGATTAAGATACAAGTGATTGTATATATATATGGAGATGTAGAGGGTTCGCTATTTATTTGAAGTTTCTCATAGGATTTTGGTCAGCTGAGTTGTGAATAGGATTTGTCATCTAACTACAATAATGAACAGTTTATAATGACAAAGATACAAACATAAAACAATGTTCAATAAGCACAGATCGAAAGACATGAACAATAAATTAATCACTTATGCAAAACACCCATATAAAATGACTAACAAGTTCTAGAGCATAATAACCACAAATAGAAAATGAAACCCAAAAAAATTACTAACCCTAACCATATTTTTTGGCCAAAGAAAGAAGATTTAACTCCATTAAATCCATTCATATAGAGCCATAATCCCTTCGAAGTATCCAAAATGGGTATAACTACAAATTTACAAATGACTAACCCTAACCTTATTTTTTGGTGAAAGTAGAAAGATTTAACTACAATAAAACCATCCATACATACCCATAATCTCTTTCAAGCCTCAAAAATGGGTATAACAGGAAAGATACAAACAAATAACAATGAACAATAAACAAAGACCGAAACACATGAACAATAAATTAATCATTCACACAAAATACACATGTAAAATGAATTACAAATTCCACCACACAAGAGTCATAAAACCCTCCAAAATGCTATAAAACAAAGCCGAAGGTAATCATTTTTACAATATTCTGCTACCAAACCAACACCACAATGGCAATTTCCATAATTCAGCTTAATCAATATACTTTCTTGCACATTTCACACCACATCAATGTAAAAACCCTCCTACCTACTATCAAAAGGAACAATAAGCACAGAACAAAAGACATGAACAATAAATAATTTGTTATCAAACGAACACCACAAAGACTCTTTCAACAATGCAACTTAATCAATATACTTTCTCGCACATTCTGCAGTGCCTCAGTGTTAAAATCCTCTAGCCTGCTATCAAAAGAAACAATAAACAAAGAATGAAAGACAGGAATAATAAATTACTCATCTCTACAAAATACCCATCAAAAATGACTTACAGATTCCACAGGAACAACAATTTTACAACCCTCCAACTTGCTAAAAAAGGGAGCCAAAGGTGATTTTAACAATAGTCTAGTATCAAACCAACACCACAATGGCTATTTCAATAATACAACTTAATAAAAGTATACTTTCCCACACAACAACATTGAATACCACATTTACTTCGACTGCTACCATTGTACACCAACGACAAGATTCATTAGCCCTCATGTGAGCAAACACTAATGATTCAGCTTCCACGTATCGAGGACACCAACTTTACCACTACCAACCTACGTAATTACCAAGGTCCATGTAGCCAACCAAAAACCCAATGACCTCCCTGACAATTGGGACACTCCCTACGTCGGAAAATCCAAATCACGGTTGGGTTGACAAAATTCCCAATAGAAACTTCAAACAAAATAGCCTATCAGCTAATAATAATATTATATTATTATTAATATATATATAATTTATAAAAAAAAATTATAAATAAAATATTTTATTTTTCCAATCAATCATTTTAACTTTCAAAAAAAAAATACAATATGACTTATTTTTAATTTCAAAAATAATTTAGCTTTCACAACTTATAGAAATAAAACAGTCATTATTTAAATCATAATGCACAAAGAAATGACGTAACCATAATAACTCATTGCAATCATCCCATACACAATGCAAGAAAGATGCAACTACGTAAGTGTGTATGAGCATCAAGTTTCCATCATACTAATCATTTATAAAGTGGCTAGGATACTTCTACTTTAGCCATGTTCTCGCCTTCAAAAAATTCTTGCACTCATTTACACTTAGATAGAAACCATAATAATCATACTAATCATAACAATCTTTCATCAAATAAAATTCACAAACTAGCAACACCATGGTTAACATTAAATAGTATAATTATTGATAGCATTACTCGTATTTTATTGTATCCATTACTCATCCTCTAGTCATTTCCACAATTAATAATATGTGAGTTATTTTACTTATTTTATCTCTATTCATTAGGCGTTCAATACAAAACTAAGAAAAATATTAATGGACTTCACCATGGGGTTGTGAAAGAAAAATAATATTGTTGCAATCTAGTTTTATGTGGATAGACTAATTAAGAATGCATATTTTTGTGGACTCTCTCATCTATTTTCCACTAATATTATGGGAAAAGTATTCATACAGAATATAGAAAAATGTTATGGAATTTCCAAAATCAGATTGAAAAATAGAGCCACCTCAAAATTGTTAATCAATTGGAAGAATTTGTCAATTGGACATGCAACATGAAATTATGAATGATTCATATAAAATATTTTAGATTTTCTAAGCATTGATGGATTTTTTTTTTAAGGGAAAGGGAATGTTATGATCCTGATGTGATATATTATATGTTCTTAAGGATAATCACTTGTAGCATTCTTAACCCTAACATAAATATTATTTAATACAATAATTTACTTCTTAATTAGGGTGAAGGGGTATACCCCTACATAGTTTATCCTATAAATAATAAAGATTTCTCTCTCCTATATCATCATATCATACAATATTGAATTCATATATTAATACCTAAATATTTGAGGCCACCCCCTCGAAGTGGTCTCCTATATTTCTTAATTTTACAAATATTTACAAGGAATATCATAACAAGTGGTATTAGAGCTATGATTTGGGAAAATAATTTGTTTCCACCATAACTTCTAAAGGGCTGATGCAAGAAGTTGGGTACACAAAAAGCTCAAAAAGTGGAAATATTTTTGCTGTTTTTTAGAAATTGTCACACTTGGACTGAAAAATTGAGGCACTTCCACAATAAATCTTAAAAAAATTTAGTAATATGAAATTTAGAATTTTGAATCTAGTTTCCAAATATGTAAATTATTAAAATACCCAGTTTATAGAAATTACATTTTTTATAAGGACCTATAAAAACCACTTTTTAAAAGTCCATGTTTTTTTACCATACCAAGCAGGTGTACGGACATCATTTTTTGACACAAATAAAATTATTTTTCTAATTCCTTTTACGAAAAAGAGAGCTCACAACATGAAGTTTGGTCTGGATTTTTTTTGTAATTTTTGGTTGAATTTTTTTTTTTTTATTAATTTTTTATTGGCCTTAATTGATGTTTTTTCAAATCAACGTGTACGGACAACATAATTGGACCTAAACACAACATTTTTTGACTCTTTTTTTTCATTGTGTAGAGAATTTTCTAAAGTTTGGTCCCATATAATTTTTTTTACAAGAAAATCAACCAATAAAAAGTTATTAAAAAACCAAAAAAACCTGATATTTTAAGTTTAAGGACTAGTTTTCTTAGAAATTAATTAAAAAGTAGCAAACATAATCCAATTTTAACAAAAATTATACATTTAGAAAGTAGACATTGTGTTCTCTAATGGGTTTTAATTTTATAGACTCATTCAGAAAAAAAAATTCCATCATCTATGTTGTCAAAGTTGGACATTCTTCTTCAATCTGCGTTGGTTTTTTAGTTGCAAGTCAAAGGCTAAGGCTTAGATTGCCAAGCCTTTTTCGAGCCTAAAACCGAGGCAGCATGTGGGTTGGGAATTTTGAATTTAAAAAATGCATACACGTTTTTACAAAACGTGTATGCGTTACAAAACGCATATGCGTTCCTTACTTTCTTGATTATTTTAAAAAATAAATACTTTTTAGAAATGCATACGCGTTTTGAGTTCAAAATGCATACACATTCTAAAACGTGTACGCGTTTTGAGTTCAAAATGTGTACGCCTTCTAAAACATGTACACGTTTCTAAAAAGTATTTATTTTTTTAAATAATTAATTTTTATGTGTTATAAAATGTGTATGCATTATATAACGCGTACGCGTTTGATAGTGCATACGCATTTTTTTAGGATCAGGTACCCGATCCTAAATGCATACGCATTTTTTAAATAACGCGTATGTGTTTTCTGTGAGATTTTTTTTTTTTGGCCGAAACTTCTCCTCTTCGTGTAGCCAACTTCTTGCTTTTACCCTAAACTAGTTTGAATTTGGATCTGATTTTTTTCGAGTTTTGACGTATGTATAGATAATATCTCAAAAAAAAGGATTTGAAGGTAATTTTTCTAACATTTATTAAAATTTTATAATAATACTTGCAAGTCACATATTATAATTGAAGATTTATGTAAAAAAATTGAGAGTACAATTCATGTTAATGTCAAGTATTATATAATATATTAGTCAAAGATTTTATAATAATACTTCAAAGTCACACATTATAATACTTGACAACATGAATCATCCTCAAATTTTTCCTAATGTAAATTTTTTTAGGAGGGCCCTATTAATAGAAAAGGAGCTGAGATGTTGGATGTCAAAGGAAATTTCAAGAAGGATGAAAATAACCCAAAATATGTCACCTTTATCAAGAAAAAAAAAAAAATCTAAATAGATAATTGAAGGAAATGAGTATGTTGAATATGATATATAACATGTATATCTTTCTTTTCTTTCTCCACTATTTCATTTGGTCTCTCTAGTGTTTTTTATTTATTTTTCTTATTTTTGTGTTGGGTTAATTCTCATCCCTTATGATACTTTCTTCTCTCACACTTTTGGCTACTTTGTGCATAGTTGATCTAGGACCTTTCTCATGTTTTAAAAAAATTAAAAGAAAATAATTGATTAATAATTTAAGAAAATATTTGATTATTAACTATTTTTAAATGAGATCTTTGAATAAGTGTGACTCATACTTCTTTAAGTATTTTTCCATCCCTTCTATATTTAAGGAGCTTTTATCCCATTGAGATGTATGAAAATTTAAATATTAATAGTGAACTCCATCATTATGTACAAGAGTTATTATTGGTCATATGGATGCAAGGAAAAGTGTTTCCCCAAGTTTGATCTATGTTTTAATAGCTCATTCTATAATTTTATATAATAGAATGATATTTTATGGGGTTTTCTACCTAGAAGGGTTTTCCCTATGTATATATTTGGTGATTTGTTTACTATGTAACTTGTAATTTTCATTTTATTTGTAATTCTTAGCAAGTAGAGATTTAATTTAAAATAATTTCACTATTCACTAATTTCTTTAAATCTAATAATTACAAGTAATTATGTAATATATAAGAAATGATTATATATGTAATGAGATAACTAGATGGATTTCAAAGCTATATGACTATGTTTAATGATTCCAAGCAAATAATGTGACTCATTCGTATTTATTACAAGATATTGGTTTGTATTCAAAAAATGTCTAGGTTATATATTGGAAAACCACTTACATGAGAAATAAATCCTTGGAATCACTTCATTTTCATAAATATTTTTTTTTCAGATCTGTTTCTCTCCCTCCCTCTTTATCTCTCTTTCTTTTTCTCTATGTCCCCCTCTATATGTGTCTACTTATCTCCTTACCCCTCATCTCTCTATCCCTCTATATCTTTGTACCTCTAAAATTACAATAAAAATTGTAAATTATTCGCTTCTCTATGTCATTCAAATATAGGAAACGCACAGTGTAAGCATATTTATAATTACTACCAATCTCATATATACTTATACTCTCTAATATTAAACTAGTGTGGGTTATTCCCTAAATTTCATTGCATAGGTAATGAAATTAAAAAAAAAAAGCAATTAAAATCTCAAATAATATTTCTCACATTTAAACCATAATTTTGCTCAAAAATCTCCTCACTAACAACTCATTATGCAAATAGAAAAATTATAATTTATCTTCAAATGGAATAAATATAGTATTCCAATAGAAAAGAATAAGGAGAAAAACATATATAATTTTTTCTAAATTTTCCTCAAACACATTTCATACTCTATTTTTCTTTCTCATTTCATCCCTACTATCTAACTTTTCCTCTCCCTTATCTCTCTATCTCTAACTATCTATCGCTTCCCCTCTCTTACTATTTGTGTTTTCTCCTTATATACTTCTCCTTACTCTCTCTTTCTTTTTTTCTTTTATTTTACTCATTACATTGTCTCACAGTATTTTCTTAAAGTCTCAACCATTGATTTTGCAATACAAAGTCACACTCCCTTCATAGAGGTAAAATGTTTAGTGTAACTATAATTGAAATGATAATAATTGCATATGCATTTTCTTTTATCTTATCTTGAAACCAACCTTGATTAAAGTGTTGATAATAAATTTACATGTGATATATAGTTTTTGGTCATTTTGATGTGGGATATTCTAATTATCATTCATTCCAAAAATAATTATTTTGATCAATAAATTTATTATCTAGCACTTGTGCCTGTATGAGGTTCAAGGTCCATAGGCTGATAGGAAATTAAAGGTAATATTTAAATGTATTTTAATATTATATAATTAAAGTTTTATAAAACTATAATTCTATACATGTATTGACTACAACAATAACTTTTGATTTGTACAAACAATCATTGTATCATATAATTCGGTATAGATTATATTTAATAATTTTTAAAATTGTGTTAGATTTCCCTTTTTTTGAAATAATTATATTCCTTTGAATAATGTAAATAGTCGCATAACTTTGTATGAATAATATGATAGAAATTATTTAGACTAAAATATTTTCTTTTGTTTGATGCAAGAGCATCCGGGTATAGATGGAATCTACATCAACTAAATAAATGCCAAGTATTGTTTGGAAGCAATATTTTCCCATTCAGAAATGAAATGAAATGATTATCTAAAATGGAGCAAATTATTGACAGTCAAATTGCTTATTCTTAAAGGATAGAAGAAAATTGTAACAACAATTTCTTTATTCATTTTTTAGGAGGCATTGAAACTCTTTTTTGGAGGCCTTTCTGAAGGATTAATTCGTTTAAATGAGCAATTTTGAAAAGAATACGAGTCATGAAATTCTCTCATATGGTGTCTCTTCTATAAGGGAATCGTTATATTTACGCCGAGAGGCATTCTATCAGTCACAGCAGGGGATCAAAAAACCTGAGTACATAAAAAAGAAAGGTAAACCGTTACATTCAAAGAAAAACGTTCATGCAGCGGCTGCCATGCACATGATCGTAACCGATGGGAATAGAAGGGTCTGCCGATGGGAGTGGAAAAGACGCTTTCTCCAAAAAATAAAATGCTTGGTTAGATACTTCTGAATTGCATTATATCATAACCGATGGGAATAGAAGGGTCTGCCGATGGTAGTGGAAAAGACGCTTTCTCCAAAAAATTCAAATACTTGGTTAGATACTTCTGAATTGCATTATATCATTATGTTTCTCAACATCTTTGGACTTGCCCATCCCCATTCCTCCTCATGCGCAAAAATGGATACCTGTTCTATCTATCTCACTCTTGAGGCCTCTCGCCATCATCTTGAATGGTTGTATCAAGAGTCCATCTGAGGCATAGGAAATACAAACATTGCTGCTGTGAAGATTTCTTGGTATATTGAGAGGCAATGAGTGACTTTGGATATCAACAAATTCCATGTTGATCTGTCCTGAGTTTTGGAGACCAGCACTAAGAGCATTATCTTGGAGGGGATCTGCATCGTACATAATTTACATTCCTTGATGAGTCTGTAAGCCTTTTCTATACTTCCACATTTTGTTTACATGTCTATTGAATCATTTATATTTTGTATCTCCTCCTTTTAGCAACTTAACATTTGTACAATGAGCTATGGATGTTTTGTGAATTGTCTCAAGATTTCATCATCCACAGAGGACCTGATTCATTTTTCTCTTTGTTGGGCTCTATGCAGCTCAAGGGCAAGACGGGCAAAAATGGGGGGATTTATGAAAGAATGAGTCGAATGTATAACAGAGACTGAATTAATGGGCCTCACGTGGTTGTTGGCCAAGAATAAAATGGCTTATATCCCCACAGTTTTTGTAGTTCTGAGAGCCGTTATGTATGTACACTGACCACTCACCTCAGCAGTCTCAGTGTAGTCCAGATCAAGAGAACATTCCCTTGGCTATTGATTCTATTGAGCTCCAAGAATCTGCCCGTGTCTATATTTGTATCTGTCTCGACTGTAATTTGTTTACACAGTTTATATCTTAGAGAAAACGTGTAAGATTTAATGGGTGAGTGAATGAGAGCTGTGTGTACCTTGTGCATATTATAAATGTAGAATTCAACAACTCAAAAGCCTCCAGAATTTAGTGTTCCAGAATCCAAACCCAGCGAGTGTACATTGTCTGATAACAGTATATTTATTGTTCTGGGAAGTCATTAGTTCCTATAAGCCATGGGCCAAACATTTAATGTTGGTAGTCCATTTCATATGAACTGGGGGAAAATAATTTAATGGGAATGAAATTATTCCAACAATGTGGCTGGCGGTGGCGCATCCTTAAATGGATCTGCATTTATTGACGACACGATTGCAGATATCCTCTCTTCTGCAAGTGTCGTTATTTAACGTAGATTTTGGAGTAATTGCTATTAGATACCGTCAACATAACGACGGACTTTGAGCTTTTCAACCGGTGTGACTGAAACGTAATTTCTTTTAGATTTTGTCAAAATAACTGTGGGCTTTATGCTTTTCAATTGGTGTGACTGAAATGTAATTTCCATTAGATTATATCAGTTGACAGAAATGTTCCTATACACGTTACTCTAATTTTTTTGAAGGGACACGTTTGCCAATGTCATTTATGTTTTTTTGAAAATCTCACATTTTATTTCTTTTGATTGCTTACCTTCTCCTCACATACTTTTGCCACCAAGTATACATTTAAATTTAAACCAAGACCTATTTTGAATAATTAACTTTATAATTGGCATATTGTAAAGCATCCCAAGTCTACCAAAGATTTATAAAAAGTGCAATTAAGAATTTTTGAAACTAAAGATTTATAAAGTGTAATTAATATTTAATTTAATTTTTCTTATGAAACATGTAAATGGAGGAGATTAAAACAAAACTCATAGATGAGAACTTGGATAAGGGTAGTTAAATCATAATAGTATTTTATTTCGAAGTGTGAAGCTTAATGATATTTGAGTCAATTACACTTGAATTTTGATAGTAGTTCCTTAGAAGATTTCTTCAAAAAAATAGATGGTTGAAAAAATAAGAAAGTTCATGATCAAATTAAATATAGAGAAGAGAAACACTTAGAAAATATTATGGCAGCATATGTTGTCTCATCCTTATGGGTATTAAGTCTTCTATTCTACTTGTAAAGAAATAATGACTACCTTTGTATTGTATCCCTTATGTAAATTAAGTAGTTATTGATAAACAAATAATCCTAAAATAAAGAGTTTTGAATGTAATCATGTAAAATAAATATATAAAATTAAATAAATATA
Organism: Sequoia sempervirens; assembly: GCA_007258455.2. Taxonomy (NCBI): domain Eukaryota; kingdom Viridiplantae; phylum Streptophyta; class Pinopsida; order Cupressales; family Cupressaceae; genus Sequoia; species Sequoia sempervirens. The sequence continues at coordinate 405,176,465 of VDFB02105785.1, forward strand.
ACAATAGTATTTAGTTGTTGATTTGATATTTATTTAATTATGATAGTTGTTATCAATTTATTTAATTGTGTACTATACAATCAAGAATTTTTAGATGACTACCTTTAAATCAAATATTCATGGGTTATAATGAATTAGGAAGTATAGGAATATGTGCAAACATGGACATAAGGTAAGGTGGAATAAACAAAAAGAATATGTAATTGAAAATAGATGAAGAAATAGGATAAGAGAGATAATCAATTATTTTATAGCTTTAACCCTATTAAATAATTATTTTAATAAAGTTATTATTATGGTAAGGGTTAGGGTACAATTAGCATTGTGGTTAAGGTTAGGATTGGGGTCAAGGTTCGGTTATGGTTTAATCTAGGTTACAATTAGGGTTCTATGATAAATCTTGGGGTTAGGGTTAAGGTTTAATTAGGGTTAGGGTTAGGGTTAACATTTTATTAGGGTTAAATTTGGTTTAGGGTTAGGTTCAATTTCTATGATAAAGCTTGGGATTAGGGTTAGGGTTTAATTATATTTGGGATTACATATCAATTAGGGTCAACGTTAGGGTTAAAGTTTAGTTGGGGTAAGGGTTAGGGTCTAATTAAAATTACGGTTAAATTAGGGTTAGGGTTAGAATTAGTGTTAGAAGTAGAGCTAGAATTATAGTTATAACAATGGTTAGTGTTAGAGTTACTATTAGGTTTATAATTATAATTAGGGTTAAGGTTTGTGTCAAGGTCATAATAAAATTAAGCTTTGAATTAAGGTTATGATTATGATTATAATTATGGTTAGGATATGTTTGGTGTAACAATAGGGGCTAGGGTTCAATTAGGGTTATAGTTTAATTAGGGTTAGGATTCAATTAGGGTTAGGGTTCAATTAGGATTACAATTAGGGTTCAATTAGGGTTAGGTATATGGTTCAATGAAGGTTACTATTAAGGTTAGAATTATGGTTCAATTAGGTCTATAATTTGATTAAGGTTAGCATTTCATTAGGGTTAGGATTTAATTAGGGTTAGCATTCAATCAACATTTGACTAGGGTTAAGGTTCAAATAGAGCTAGGGTTAGGATTAGAGTTAGAGTCAAAGTTCAATTAAGTTAGGTTGAGGATTTTACTAGGATTAGGGTTCAATTAGGGTTAGGGTTGGATCTAAGGTTCATTTAGGGTTGGGGTTATGGTTCAACTAGGGGTACATGATAAATCTTCAGGTTATTGTTATGGTTAGGTTTCAATTAGGTTTAGGATTAGGGTTAGAGTCAAGCTTCCCTTAAGGTTAGGGGTATGGTTAGCATTCAATTGTAGTTAGGGTTTAATAAGGGTTAAGGTTAGTATTTAGTTAAATTTAGGGTTAAGGTTCAATTATGGTTCCCTAATTAGGGTTAGTGTTCAATTAGAGTTATTATTAGGATTAAAATTCATACTTTGAATGCCTATATTTCAAGAGATTTGAATACAAATATATAAATTAAAGGAAAGATTTGATGCATTATTTTTTATCCTTTTTTTCTTTGCCATATCCATCTCTGCACTTTGGCATGGCATGTTTTTTGCTATGCATTTGCTATGATTGATGGCCACAAGAATATGTTAAAATTGGATATGCTAATAGGGAAGGATGCATTGCACTTAAATATGGTTTTAATAATATGTTGTACTACTACAAGGATATATTGCATTTAAATATGGTTATTAGAAGGTAAGATTGTAATGACAGGGATCATCTTGGTGACTGAAGAATGATGATATTGTGCAATATATTTGTTAATGTTTCCAAGTTTAGTTTTTATGTTTGGTTGAATGCTAATTATAGAGTATTATATTCTTTAAAGGAAGAGTATTACATCTATTCATTTATTTTCAATCAATTCATTTATTTTTAATTTGTTAGGATTGTTATCAATAGTTCCATCATGCATTTCTTGACTGTTGATGTGAAATATAATGAAAAACAAATAAATAAAAAATAGAAGATTTGATCAAATAGTTGTGTCATGCATTTCTTGACTGTTGATGTGAAATATTATGAAGAACAAATAAATAAAAATAGAAGATTTGATCACAAACAAATTGAACATAGAGAGATATGATAAAAAATAAATCATGAAAAGATCAAATAAATAAATCGAAGATAAAAAATCATAATCACATAGATCAAATAAAAAATAATAATCAAAGAGATTTGATTAAATAGAAATATCAAAAGCAAAGAGATTTGATCCAACAGAAAAATCAAAATCAAAGAGATTTGCTCAAATAAAAATATCAAAATAAAATTCATTTGAACTAACAAAAAAAATCAAAGAGATTTGATAAAAAAATCAAAATCAAAAGAGATTTGATGAAACAAAAAAGATTGGGGTGCAATTAGGGGTTAATTAATGTTCAATTAGGGTTACATTATGATTAGGGTTTAATTAAGATTCAACTACAATCATAACTAGGATTTAATTATGCTTAGGATTAGGGTTAGAAAAGGGTTCATGTTCAATTGGAGTTTATTATGATAAATGTTAGGATTCAATTAGGGTTAAGGTTCAAATAGGGTTAGGCATGAATTAAAGTCACAATTAGAATTATAGTTCAATTAGGGTTAGAGTTAGAATTAGATTTAAGGTTCAATTACGATTAGCATTAAATCAAGTCTTATTTTGGGTTAGGGTGCAATTTGAGTTAGGATTTAATTAGGGTTAGTGTACATTAGCATTGAATTAGGGCTAGGATTAGGGTTAAGATTACTATTACAATTAGTGATATCATTATGAATAGGGTTATGGTTACAGTTAGGATTAGAAATAGGGTTACTATTAGGGTTGAATTAGGGTTAAGATTAAATTAGGGTGAAGGTTATTGTTCAATTAGGGTTAATGTTCACTTAAGGTTACTATTGCAGTTAGGGTTTGGGTACCTTTCTATAAAATAAAGCTTGGGGTTAGGGTTCAATTAGGCTTAAAGATAGGGTAAGAGTTAGGACTAGGATTAGTCTTAGGTTTAGGGTTCAATTAGGGATATGATTCTATTATAAAGTTTTGGGTTAGGGTTATAGTTGGGTTTCAAATAGGGTTATGATCAAGGTTAGATGTAAGATTCAATTATAATTAAATTTAAGTTAGGATTATAGTTAGGGTTCAATTAGTGTAAGGTTAGTGTTAGGATTAGGATTAGATTTTAATTATGGATAATGTTCAATTAAAGTTAGTATTAGGGTTCAATTATGGATCTATTTGGTTATGTTTTAATAAGGGTCAAGTTTATTGTTGGTGTTCAATCGGGCTTAAGGTAGAACTAGGGTTAAGATTTAATTAGGGTTATTAGCATTCAACTAGGGTTAGGGTGAGGATTCTATAATAGAGCTTGGGGTTAGGGTTATAGTTAGGGTTCAAATAAGGTTACAATCAAAGTTAGGTTTAGTATTCAATGAAAAGGTTAGGAATGAGGATCAGTTAGGGTTAGGATCCAATTAGAGCTAGGGTTATAGTTATGGTTTAATTAATGTAAGGTTTAATGTTAGGGTTATGATTAAATTATTGTTAAAAGTTAGGGTTAGAGTGTAATTAGGCTTAGGAGTGGGGTCCAATTAAGGTTAGAAGTTAATTAGGATTATGGTTAGAATCTAATTAGGGTTAGAGCTATAGTTAGGGCTAGGGTTAGGGTATAATTAGGGCTATAGTACAATTAGGTTTAGGGTATAATTATTGTTAGAATTTAATTATGATTAGGTTAAACTAGTGTTCAAATAGCTTAACAATTCATTAAAGTTAGGATTAGGATTAGAGTTCAATTAGGGTTAGAGTCAGGATTAGGTTTAGGGTACAATTAGGGTTCTTATAAATTAGCATTCAATTAAGGTTAGGCATCAATTAGGGCTAAGATGAGGGTTTAATTAGTGTTATGATTTTATGATAAACATTGGGGTTCAAATAGGGTTATAGTCATAGTTAGGTTTAGTATTCAATTAAAGGGTTAGGATTGGGGATCAATTAGTGTTAAGATTCAATTAAAGTTAGGGTTATAGTTAGGATTCAATCAACATAATGGTTAGTGTTAGGATTAGGATTAAAATAGTGTTCAAAGTTAGGGTTCGAATTTAATTAGGGTTAGGGCTAGGGTTAAGGTTAAATTAAGGTTAGGGTTCTATATCTAATTGTATCACAAATCTTAATATTAACCTTAAATATAACACTAACCCTAACCCAATTCCTAACTAGGTTAACCCTAACCTTTAAACTAACCTTAACCCTAACCATAATTTGAACCCTAAACCTAACAATAATTTTATATCTAACTATAATGCTAAACTTAACCTTAAATCTAATCCTAACCTTAAACATAACCCTAATCTATATCTAATTATAATTTAAACCCTAAATAATATTAGGGTTAGGGTTATCATCATGAATAGGGATTAGGGTTAGGGTTAGGGTTAGGGTTAGGGTTAGGGTTAGGGTTAGGGTTAGGATTAGGGTTAGGATTAGGGTTAGGGTTAGGATTAGGGTTAGGATTAGATTAAGATTAGGATTAGGACCTAACCATAACCATAACCCTAACCCTAACCCTAATCTTAATTGTAATCGTAATTCTAACCCTAACCATAACTCTAACCCTAACCCTAACCCTAATCCTATTCCTAATTAAACCCTAACTCTTATCCTATTCCTAATTCTAATCTTAACCCTAACTCTAACTCTAACCCTAACCTAATTAAACCCTAACTCTAACCCTAATCCCAATCCTAACCCTAACCCTAACTTGAATCCTACCCCTAAATAAAATTAAAAAACCTAACCCTAATCATAACCCTAACCCTAACCCTAACCCTACTAATCTTATCCCTAACCCTAAACCTAGCCCTAATCCTAAACCTAAACCTAAACCTAACCCTAATCATAAACCTAATCCTAACCCTAACCCTCCTAACATTCCTCCTAAACCCTAACCTTTCGTACCCTAATTAAACAAAATTTAACTTAACCCTAACCCTAATTAACCTAATTAAACCCTAACTCTAACCCTAATTCCAATCCTAACCATAACCCTAACTCAAATCCTACCCCTAAATAAAATTAAAAAACGTAACCCTAATCCTAACCCTAACCCTAACCCTAAACCTAACCCTAATCATAATCCTAACCCTAACCCTAATCCTGATCCTAGCCCTATCCTAACCCTAACCCTAAACAAAATTTAAAACTAACCCTAATCCTAAAAATAACCCTATAACCCTAATCCTAATAATAAAAAATAATTTATTTAAGATATTACAAAATATATAATAAATATAAAAAATAATTTATTTAAGATATTACATGTTGCGCTGCAACTGCTACTAGCATATATATATATATATATATATTATTTTAATAATAATATATATAAAATAAACCAGAGATATCCTTCCGAGGCCTATTTTTAATCAAATTTTATAGGTGCCTCGAGAAGGATATCTCTCGGCGTATTTTATATATATTATTATTAAAATAATATATATATGCTAGTTTTAAATCTATATTCTTTTAATTAGTAATTCCCCCCCTCCACCATGAGGCATTAAAACTAATGGAGGCGCCTTATTTATTTAGATAATTTATTTTCATGATTGGATGAGTAATAGAAGTGATGTAGAATGGTGATAAAGAATGCCATTTAAAAATTTGGAATGGACAAAAAAAAGTAAGTTGCAGATGGGAATATCAAAGGCCACGCAGGAGAGAGGGCAAGGCAAAAAATAAATAAAATGAATTGATGCATAGGTAGTGGCATGGAAAAATTGAAAGGGAAACAATTAAAAAAAATGAAACCATTGAGATCAATGTTAAAGAAGAGTAGTTGAAGGGGCGTGATTTGGGGCAGGAAAAAAGAGAAAAAGGTTGCAAATGCATAACAATGCAAGGTCGAGCCACATCTTCACATGATTTAAAAATAGAAGAAATCAAAGACAAGGGCTATAAATAGATTGAGTGGCAAAGAAAAAAAACATTAAAGAGGAAGGCTTGTGAGTTATGAAAGGAAAAGAGGAGATAGGCGTGGGAAGAGGAGGTATGCATAAGGAGTGTAAAGTTGTAGGGTTGCATATGAGATATAGTTTTTGTTTAAAATTTGAGTAAAAGAATTGTTGAATAGAGATTTGAGATAAATAATGGATGGTGAAATTTGAATTTGTAAATTGTCTCTTGAATTTGATTCATTTATATAAGATTGAAATTTCCATCAAATTATTGTGTGAATTAGATTTCATATTGAAATTTTTGTGTAAATTTTTTATGTTATCTCTTTTGATTGAGTAGTTTGATTGACAAAAGAATTTTTTCAATCTAAGTTGTTGCTTGGATACATAGTTGGAAAGTTGTTGATTTTATTACTTGGCTTGAAGTTTAAAATTTTCCTCTACATCAATTGGTATCAGAGTAGGTAATCTTGAGTGTGGAGAGAATCCACCATGACCTTTAGGTAGAAGTGTGAATAGATCACTGACCGTGAGGAAGTTCACACCTAGTTTAATACCCCTCATGTTGTTGTTTGGACTTGTTATCTTTCTATGCTTTTTTCTTGATACTTTGAGACTTTGATAGTTACTGTTATTGTTTGGATTGATGGATTGGATAGTTTAGACTACTACTTCATTTGAGGACATGGATATTATGATATGACATTATGATTACATTTGGTTTGGTGATGTTTAATTTGATTTCAGTAATACATTGTGATGCAGTGGTTTAGTAATTATTTTATGATGTGATTTGTTAGTTTAGAAATTTTATTTCATATTTGACATTGTAATTGTTAGTATAGTTTTGGTGAGAGGACAGTGTAGCACCACTCGTTCACGAGTGCCTTGCTATGTTGCAATTCCTTCTCATGATATGATGCTTTTTATTATTATTATATATATATATACATGTTGTACACAACCTTGTTTGTATGCAGGAATTGCAAGAACAAAGTCTCAATTCCACATGCTTTGGCAATATAGAGTTTTCGAAAAAGAAGAAGATATATTTTTATTTAATAGCAAATTTGTGGGATTTTTCATTCATGGTAAAATTTGGATAGAAGGTACACAAAAATATTGAGTTTTGGGAATTGGATTTTCTCTAGTCCTTTTGTAGAAATTTATTTAGTTCTTCATTGTTCTAGAAGAGAGTTTCTTCTAAAGTAAATTTTAGATTAGGAGATTGGTCAAAGGAATTGAGTGAAGAAGTTTTGAAGGAAGGAACGAGAGCTCTTCAAAAAGGCTATTGGGATCAAGCAAAGCTTCATCAAATTTTCAATAGCACAAGACTCCAGGTTCCATTTTCCTACTTTTTAGTTTTCTGATTCAAAAGAAAAATAAAAATAAATATGTTACTCTATAAAAGAAAAAGAAAACTCCAAAGATTTAGAATTTATCGAATAGCAAACCAATGAAAGAAAATTTGTGGGATCTGTAAATATGTTCTATATTTTCTTATAATTTTTGACATGGGAAAATTATTCTCCCTCTAAGATAAATGGAGTTTTGGTGTTATATATATGTATATATACATATATATGTATATATATGTATATATAGATATATATGTATATGTATATATATATAGATATATATGTATATGTATATATATACACTCTGAGATTTTATACACTATTTGAAATATCTATATATATATATATATAAATATATAAATATACATTTACATTTGTTAATTTTTTGGATTTTCAAGTTTGGTTTTGAACCAAACCTGTGCATCGGCCGGATGGGGGTCGAATGTTTGTTATTTTTAATATAAAAAAATAAAATACAAAAAAAAATTCATATATAATTTTTTTATTTGTTTTAGAGTGGGGAAGGGTCAGTGCTAGCCGTACCCTCCCCCCGTCCCCTTTCTACATGTGGGGACTGCCCACAACAGTCTGCGGACTATTGTGTGCAATCCTCTATGTATTGCACACATGGCAGCGGTAGCTGGGATTTATGTGTTGGTTAATGTTTTATTTTCATTCATGTTTTTTTAATATATTTATATATAAATATATATATATATATATATATATATATATATATATATATATATATATATATATATATATATTATGTGTATGTATAGTCTGAGTAAAAGTTTAACCAATATGATTTATTTGTTTTAATTTCGAAGGAAAGAAAAAAATTAAATATTTATTTATATTTTATATATGTATATATATATGCAATTATTTGTATATATATATATAAATATATAAATATATTTATGTTTATATATATATATAATATAAATGTTAGAATTTATTGATTTTGGTTAACTGTGAAATTATAAAATTTAGTTATATTGGCTAATTAAAATGAAGCAAATTAAATATTTATGACAAAATTATTATTGAACTCTTGTTTCAAAATTGTATCGAGGAAAGTGGAAATTATTAATGCAAGTAAACCAGTTGTTATTTTGGAGTTGCAAAAAATAATGTGCATATATTAAATGGTATCTTGATATTATATGATCATGTGATTTTGTTTTACCATTTTATTATTGTTTGGGCTTTTCTTTCGATGTGGGAACCCTATTGTATTTGTAAACCCGTTTATGGATGTTGTGAACCTTAGAATTCTAGAGGCATGTTTTTATTGCTGGATGTTTATCCTCGTTTTATGTGCTCTTAATGTTGCAAAATATTAGTATTATGATTTTGGAAGGGTTCTACGAGTTATTGTTGAGACTCTATTGTGTGTCTTTTAGTGAGATGGTTAATACCGCGCCTGTCGTCTGTTGAGACTTAATGCTTGTTCTTTGTGGTACAACACTTGCTTTGATTTTGTTATGTTTGGGGTCTCAGAGAGAGTGGCTCTTCATGGGGGTCGGCACCTCAAATAGGAGCAAGGGCTCAGGATAACCCATATAAGAGTAGATTAACAAGTGAAAACCTAATAATATAACTTAGGGGGTTGGGTAGTAATAAAAAAATAAGATAATCTTGGATACCTCATCTAGTCATTAGGGCTATCGCAGACTAATGGTAGACTGAGAAGGTCGTGATCAGAAAAGTCGTAACCTCATCCTCAAGAGAGGTTAACGGCTTCGCATGAGTCACCCTATGGGGTCGGTGCCTCAAGTAGGAGGAAGGGCCAGGATAACCACAGATGGGGGCCGATGCCTCATGTTGGAGGAAGGGCCAGGATAACCCATGTAGGCTATTTGATGACACTCTCCACTAGATGCCCTTATGCCTTATTTTTCTTGGTTGCCTCTGGAAGTGTATTATGATTGTCTCTTTGGTTTATTTGGCATGTGGATAATGGTTATTTCCTTGGTTTATTTGTGATGAGTTTTATGGCTTTATGTTCATTATGCTTGACTCTTGGTTCTTGTCGTTTATGTCTTGGGTTATCCTTGATGTCGCTATTGGAGTTATTGTTCTATATTGTTCTTTGTTGGAGTTAGTCTTATGGCATTCATGGTTGTGGTTACTTCCTTGTCACCTTTGAGCATGGGGGGTTGGTTTTTCCTAAAACCTACATGGTCAAGTGGAATGTGCTCCACACCTGTTGGGTTGCCCGTCAACATTCATTCTTCACAGCATTCTTCAGATGCAGCTTGTACCTGATATTCTTCTTATTTTTAGACATTATTTGTACTATGTATTAATTATTGAGAGCATGTAATGTATTAAATGATGATGTATTATTTATGCACCTTTGTAACCATTCATAATTTATGGGATTTAATATAGTTGTATCGTGTGATGTATTTATACTTGTGCTTTTGGATATATGAATGTTATCTTTTGAAAATGGATATTGTAATGGTTATGATGGATGTTAGATTAGTTAAGCTTTAGACATATGTGTAATCTTTTGTTATGAGTTGTTTTTACGATGAGACCTCATGTGCTCCAGAGGACTTGATGTTATGATGTTAATTTGCAATGAAGATATGTTTTAATGTTTCATTATATGTTTACAACTTGTCTTATTTAAAAAAAAAAAATTGTGTGTGCATAGTTTTTCATTTGGGGTTTGCACGACGGGCGTTAAAACTTGGTATCAGAGCCAGGTTTGCAAACGCTAGGGTCTCTAGGTAGTTATGTCCATTAGAGAACCTTTGCGTTTGACTCTTGAGCTCACTTGTACCTTTATCTTGTTGCGCAAAAATATGCCTCGAGGTAGAGGACGTGGCCGAGGAAGAGGCTGTGGTATTGTTCATAGAGAAAACTAGAAAATTCCTTCAGCTCCTAGTACCCATGGTTCTAAGCATGAGGAACAATAGAGTTTTCAAAACAATCCATGAGGTGGTCAGAACCTAAAACATCCTAGTTTGGACAGATAGTTGCAACACATTCTGGGAGAGATTCTTGATCGGTTGGGACCCAGGCCAAAGGAGGAGCCATGGGTCGAGAGAGAAAGGGAAAGGTCACCAAGGTGGAGGGAAATAATTGCAGATCAAGATGCAATGATAGTAGGCCATACGAGAGATTTGATGAGAGCACACCCACCTACATTCGATGGTTCTGTAGGAGCTTTGGAAGCGGAAACATGGTTAATTTATTTGGATTGTTGCTTCACGATGCACCCCTATGGTAGCAATACCAAAGCTCGGTGCGCAGTCATGCATCTACGAGGTTTTGTATCCACTTGGTGGCAGCTAGAAGAGAAGAAGTTACATCTAGATATCAACATGGTCACATGGGAGTTATTTATGGATAGGTTCAAAGCTCGCTTTCTTTTAGATCATTGGAGACAACACAGGGTAGATGAGTTTCATGACCTTAAGCAGTTGTTGATGTCTGTGGAATAGTATGAGCAGCGTTTCTATGAATTGAAGTAGTATGCAGGGATTAGCCATGATGAAGGGATGTTAGTAAAACATTTTTTATGGGGCTTAAATGCTCAAATTAGTGGTGGTGTGTGAGTCTTCGAACCAAAGATGATGGAAATTGCAATTGAAATGGCTCATTTGGTAGAGCAGAATTTGGCCATGGCCTTGGGTGGCCACATTGGGGTATAGATTGGCAATGCACCTACACCTGGTTTCAGCACTCTTGGAGGTTAGTCATAGGTTACAGGATCTTCTAAGAATAGGTATACACCCTCTAAAGGGGGTTAGCAACATTAGTAGCAGCAGTCGCAGCCGAAGCATAAGAAATCTCAATCTCAGCAAGGTGGAAATTCTCAGTTTCGTAGGGATCAAAACCAAAACTGAGCTCGTCAGGAGTGTTTTGTACAGCCTGCACCTAGTTTTTAGTCAACATTGAGTCGAGGAAGCTTTCAGTAGTCAAATGCTCCATCAGGGGGTAGAGGTATTGGTTGCTACTTATGTGGGCAACAAGGGCATATCGCTAGATTTTGTCCACAAAAGAGCACCTCAAGATTTAATTAGAGACCAGCTGGATCAGAGCCGATAGTGGGTGATGCAAGGAAATCTCATCGTGTCTTTGCGACATTGGATAATTGACAAGAAAACCACTAGAGCACCGTCATTGAGACATCAAGTGTGTTGCATAACACTAGCATTTCTATACTCTTTGATTTTGGTGCATCTGATTCTTTTATATCTCCTTCAGCAGTTGAGTAATGTAGACTGGTGGCAACTAGTCAAGGTGTTAAATGGTAGGTTGAATTGGCCTCAGGGTCAAAGCTTGTAGTAGAGAAGCTTGTGCAAGGTTGTATTCTGAGTATAGGGGCATTGACAACTAAAGTGGACCTCTGTATCCTACCACTTGGCTCATATGATGTAGTCTTGGGCATGGATTGGTTGAGTACACACCGTGCTATGATAGACTGTCACCATAAAGTAGTGCGATGCATTGATGATTCTGAAAAGGAGGTGAAGATTGTGGGTATTCAAAGACCCATTTCATTGCGAATGATCTCTGCCATGTAGCTTAAAAGGTACTTCTGACAGGATTGTCAACTTTTTTTAGTATATATGAGTGATTTGGAGTCAGAGGATAGTTGAGGGGTGTCATTGGATGATTACCCTCTCCTTAAGGAGTTTTTTGATGTGTTTCTAAGTGAAATATAGGGTATGCCACCAAAACGGGATATAGATTTCAGGATTGATCTGGTACCTAGAGCTGAGCCAATATCTCAAGCTCCATACTGGATGACAACGCAGGAACTTTAGGAACTCCAGCTACAATTGGAAGATTTTTTGGCTAAGGAGTTTATCCGCCTGAGTGTTTCACCTTGGGGAGCACTTGTGATATTCGTAAAGAAGAAGGATGGTTCTCTTCACTTGTGTATTGATTATAGGCAGTTGAACAAAGTAATGGTGAAGAACCAATATCCCTTGCCCAGAATTGACAATCTTTTTGATTAGATAAAAGGGGTGAAGGTATTTTCTAAGATTGATCTCAAATCAAGATATCATCATTTGTGGATTGCGGATACAAATATTCATAAAACAACATTTCGCACTCGATACAGACATTACGAGTTCACTGTGATGTCATTCAGGTTAACGAATGCACCTTCAGTCTTCATGAGTTTAATGGATGGAGTGTTTCGAACATACTTAGATAGACTCATCCTTGTGTCTCTTGATGACATTCTGATCTATTCCAGGTCTATGGAGGAACATGAGGAACATCTAAAACAAGTGTTGCATTGCTTAAGCGATAATCAGTTGTTTGCCAACCTGGCAAAGTGTGACTTCTATAAGACTGAAGTTCAATATTTGGGCCATGTAATTTCTGGTGAGGGAATTTCAGTTGATCCTGCAAAGATTCAGGCCATTGTGGATTGGCCCATACCCACAAATGTCTCAGAAATTCATAGTTTCATGGGACTTGCAGGCTATTATCAGTGGTTTGTCAAAGGCTTTTCAAGGATGGCACATCCTATCACTTCTCTCCAGAGGAAGGGAAAGAAATTTCTTTGGTTCAATCAATGTTAGTTAGCATTCCAAACTCTTAAGGAAAAGCTAACTAGTGCTCCAATCTTAGTAGTAGCAGATCCGATAGGAGATTTTGTTGTTTGTACAGATGCTTCTTTGGAAGGCTTAGGGGTTGCGTTGATGCAAGAAGGGCGAGTGATTGTGTATGAATCATGAAAACTTAAGGATCATGAACTTAACTACCCCACATATGATTTGGAGTTGGCCACAGTTGTACATGCCTTGGTAAGATGGTGACACTTTCTCCTAAGGCATTGGTTCGAGTTGCATACAAATCATTGTAGTCTACAATACATCTTCACGTAGCTGAACCTGAATGCAAGACAAAGAAGGTGGATGGAATTCTTGTGCAAATATGATTTTGAAGTAAAATATATCCAAGGCAAAGAGAATGTGGTGGCAGATGCATTTAGTCAATGCAAGCATGAGATTTCTGTTGTGGCTCTTGAGGTTGATTTGAGGAGTCAGATCCTCGTAGCTCTTTCTTCAGATAATTGGTATCAAGCAGTGAAATCAGAGATTGAGTCGAGCAAAGCATTGGAAGGTAATTTTTTTGGTTACTCTTTGGACTCGGATGGTGTTTTTTGCTATGCAGGCCAAATGTATGTACCTCCTGTAGAGAGTCTCCGTACCCTAATCTTGATTGAAGCTCATCGGGCTCCTTATTTAGCACATCCTAGAGTTAAGAAAATGTATGCTGATCTACACTCACTATATTTTTGGGCAGGATTGAAGCCAGATATCGCTGATTTTGTGGCTAGGTGTCTACAATGTTAGAGGTTTAAGGCTGAGCATCATCATCTAGGAGGATTGTTACAGCCTCATCTCATTCCAAAATGGAAGTGGGACATTATCTCTATGGATTTTATTGTCAGATTATCATGGTCACTATTGACAAGCTTACCAAGGTAGCCCATTTCTCTCCTATCCGATCTTCCTATACTCATTTTGTGGTGGCCAGGGTGTTCATGGAAGACATTGTTTGATTGCATGGGATACCGTGAAGAATCATTTCTGACAGAGATCCGGTATTCACATCCACGTTATGGACATCTTTGCAACGGTCCTTAGGGACTAAGTTGAACTTTAGTTCTACCTACCATCCTGAGATAGATGGTTAGACTGAGAAATTAAATTTTGTGCTTGAGGATATGCTCCACATGTATGTCATGGACCAACAATCTCATTGGGAAGATTATCTGCACTTGGTCAAGTTTTCCTATAACAATGGTTATCATAGTTCGATTGGCATGGCTCCATTTCAGGCTTTATACGGTCGTCATTGTCGTACCCCTTTGATTTGGGATCAATTAGAGGATATGGTTCTTCTTGGACCTAAAATACTTTGAGATATGGAGTGGTAGGTAACTCACATCTGAGAGCATCTTGTAGCGGCTCAAGATAGGCAAAAGAAGAATGCTGATGCACACAAAGCTGATAAGCAGTTTTCAGTTGGTGATCAAGTGTTTCTTTGAGTTTTTCCACGGAAGAGCCCTATTTGTTATGGAAAGGGTTCTAAGCTTGCGCCTTGCTTTGTAGGGCCATTCGAAGTGTTAGAAAGAATTGGTCTTGTTGCCTACCGCTTGGCCTTGCCACCCAGTCTATCGTAGATTCACGATGTTTTTCATGTTTCAGTCCTTAGACCATATTTTCCTGATTTTACTCACATACTTGATTGGAATTCTCTACAGGTCGAGGATGGGCAGCTAGCTCTAGAGCCCATGATCATGCTATAGTGCAGGAGACTCACCCTGAGAGGTAGGGATATTGAGCAGGTGCGGGTCCAGTGGGACCCTAATGATAAGACTTCAGCAACATGGGAGGATGCCTCCCGTATCAGGGAATCCTATCCTTGCGTGTTTACTAGCTTCTAGGAGTAAGCCGAATTCATGAGGGGGAGGATGTAATACCCCTCATGTTGTTGTTTGGACTTGTTATCATTCTATGCTTTTTGTTTGATACTTTGAGACTTTGATAGTTACTGTTATTGTTTGGATTGATGTATTGGATAGTTTAGACTGCTACTTCATTTGAGGACATGGATATTATGATATGATATTATGATTACATTTGGTTTGGTGATGTTTAATTTGATTTCAGTAATACATTATGATGCAGTGGTTTAGTAATTATTTTATGATGTGATATGTTAGTTTAGAAATGTTATTTCATATTTGACATTGTAATTGTTAGTATAGTTTTGGTGAGAGGACAGTGTAGCACAACTCGTTCACGAGTGCCTTGCTACATTGCAATTCCTTCTCATGATATGATTTTTTTGATTATATATATACATGTTGTACACAACCTTGTTTGTATGCAATAATTGCAGGAACAGAGGCTCGATTCCACCTGCTTCGGTAGGACAGGGCAAGCATCAAATTACCCAACGGGCATGAAGTTGAAACAAAGATGACAAGGAAGTCACCCCGTCCCATGTTTTGTCTACCCGCCTTTTGTTTAGTGGTATTGAGTGTCTTTAACCTTTGTCATTTTTGCATTTTATTATAGTGGGTTTGTGTGAGTGTACCTTTGGGATTTATTTTACGTTGGTGTTTTCTATGATGTAATTTAAATAATTAAATGATATTAATAAATGTTTGGAATAGTTTTTATTAAAATTTAAAAGTTTTATTTTTAAAAGCAATATATTTATTAAAGATAAATAAATGGAAAAGTGTAAATTAAATTATTTAAAATTAGTATTTTGATAATTTAATTAAAAGAGCATGTTGAGGATAATTATGAAATAAATTAATTAAATATATTCAATTGTGTGAATTGCAAATAAAACTATAAAATCAAATTTAAAATAAAAAGTGTTGTTAAATGGGAAAAAAATCAATAAAAGAAAGAAAAGATGAAAAAGAACAATGAGTATTGAGTTTTGGCTGTAAATCTGGGAATAAAATTAGAAAACTTCTTTTAATTTTGATTTTTAGAGTTTTCAAAAAAGAAGAAGATATATTTTTATTTAATAGCAAATTTGTGGGACTTTTCATTTATGGGAAAATTTGGACAGAAGTTACACAAAAATATTGAGTTTTGGGAATTGGATTTTCTCTGGTCCTTCTGTAGAAATTTATTTAGTTCTCATTGTTTTGGAAGAGAGGTTCTTTTGAAGCAAATTTTAGATTAGGAGATTGGTCAAAGGAATTGGGTGAAGAAGTTTTGAAGGAACAAGAGCTCTTTGAAAAGGCTATTGGGATCAAGCAAAGCTTCATCAAATTTTCAACAGCACAGGACTCCAGGTTCGATTTTCCTACTCTTTAGTTTTCTGATTCAAAAGAAAAATAAAAATAAATATGTTATTATGTAAAAGAAAAAGAAAACTTCTGAGATTTAGAATTTATCGAATAGAAAACCAATGAAAGAAAATTTGTGGGATCTGTAAATATGTTCTGTATTTTCTTATAAATTTTGACATGGGAAAATTATTCTCCCTCTGAAATAAATGGAGTTTTGGTGTTATATATATATATATATATACACTAAGATTTTATACACTATTTGAAATATATATATATATAAATGTTAGAATTATTGATTTTGGTTAACTGTGAAATTATAAAATTTAGTTATATTGGCTAATTAAAATGAAGTAAATTAAATATTTATGACAAAATTATTATTGAACTCTTGTTTCAAAATTGTATCGAGGAAAGTGGAAATTATTAATGCAAGTAAACCAGTTGTTATTTTGGAGTTGTGAAACCAATGTGTGTATATTAAATGGTATCTCGAGATTATAATATGATCATGTGATTTTGTTTTACCATTTTATTATTGTTTGGGCTTTTCTTTCGATGTGGGAACCCTGTTGTATTTGTAAACCCATTTATGGATGTTGTAAACCTTAGAATTCCAAAGGCATGTTTTTATTGTTGGATGTTTATCCTCGTTTTATGTGCTCAAGTGATGTTGCAAAATATTAGTATTATGATTTTGGAAGGGTTGTATGAGTTATTGTTGAGACTCTGTTGTGTGTCTTTTAGCGAGATAGGTAATACCTCACATGTCGTTTATTGAGACTTAATTCTTGCTCTTTGTGGTACAACCCTTGATTTGATTTTGTTATGTTCAAGGTCTCAGTGAGAGTGGCTCTTCATGGGGGTCGGTGCCTCAAATAGGAGGAAGGGCTCAGGATAACCCACATAAGAGTAGATTAACAAGTGAAAAATTAATACTAGAACTTAGGGGATTGGGTAGTAATAAAACAATAAGATAATCTTGGATACCTCGTCTAGTCATTAGGTCTATCGCAAACTAATGATAGACTGAGAAGGTAATGGTTGGAAAAGTCATAACCTTGTCCTTAGGAGAGGTTAACGGCTCCGCATGAGTCACCCTATGGGGCCAGCGCCTCATGTAGGAGGAAGGTCCAGGATAACCATAGATGGGTGCCAGTACCTCATTTTGGAGGAAGGGTCAGGATAACCCATGTAGGCTATGCAATGACACTCTCCCCTAGATGCCCTTATGCATTGTTTTTCTTGGCTGCCTCTGGAAGTGTATTATGATTGTCTCTTTGGTTTACTTGGCATGTGGATAATGGTTATTTCCTTGGTTTATTTGTCATGATTTTTATGGCTTTATGTTCATTATGCTTAACTCTTGGTTGTTGTCGTTTATGTCCTGGGTTATCCTTGATGTCACTATTGGAGTTATTGTTCTATGTTGTTCTTTGTTGGAGTTAGTCTTATGGCATTCATGGTCATGGTTAACTTCCTTATCACCTCTAAGTAGGGGGGTTGGTTTTTCCTAAAACCCACATGGTCGGGTGGAACGTGCTCTGCACCTGTTGGTTCCCCATCAACATTCGTTCTTCACAACATTCTTTAGATGGAGCTTGTACCTGATATTCTTCTTATTTTTAGACATTATTTGTACTATGTATTTATCCCACATGTATGGGAAATTTCATTGTATTCATTATTGAGAGCATGTAATGTATTAAATGATGATGTATTATTTATGCACCTTTGTAACCATTCATAATTTATGGGATTTAATATGGTTGGATCATGTGATGTATTTATACTTGTTCATTTGGATATATGAATGTTATCTTTTGAAAATGGATATTGCAATGGTTATGATGGATGTTAGATTAGTTAAGTTTTAGCCATATATGTGTAATATTTCATTATGAGTTATTTTTACGATGTGACCTCGTGTGTCCCAAAGGACTTGACGTTATGATGTTAATGTGCAATGAAGATATATTTTAATGTTTCATTGTATGTTTACTTTGTCTTATTTTAAAAAAAATTGTGTGCATAGTGTGTCCTTTGGGGTTTGCATGACGGGCGTTACACCTAGAGGAAAGTATGTGAATTTGTAGAGAAAAATCTCATGAGGGTTGTTGCAGATAGAGGAGTTCTAAGAAGCAAAGAGCTTAAATTTGTGGAGGAATTTGATTTTGAGAGATGGCAGATTGCGAGAGGTGATATTACAACATGAAAGATGGGTTGGGTCATGAGGAGACCCATGTGATACTTTTTTGGAAGCAATATTGGGAGAATGCGGAGAAAGAAAAGTTTGAGAAGATAGAGAAGATGGTTTGTGAAGAAGTAGGAAAGATTGAGGAAAGGTTTGAGAAATTGGAAAATATTTTTTGGAAAAGTGAAATGAAAGTGGTTAAGACAGGTGAGACGAAGAAAGAGGACAATAGAAAGAGTGTTGTAGCTTGAGTTGGATAGAGAAAAATGAAAGAGAAGCCCCTATCAAAGAAGTTACAGTGAATACATGTCAAGAAGGCATGGAGGAAAAGGTACAAAATAATTAAGCAAACAACGAAGAAGTCACAATGAATGGCAAAGGTGAAGTAGATTTGTTTGCACAAACGTTGGCTATTGAGGAAGAATGGAAAATAAAGCTCATTGTTGCAGTGAAGAGAGAAGAGAAAAAAGTGGCAGCTGACAAGGATGTGGAAGATATTAGAGTGGATTTCAGTGTTGCAACTATGAAAAAGAAAGGTAAATGTCAATTTTAATTTGTTTGCAAAAGTGACAAAAGAAGATAGAATTATAGAATTATAGAATTTTGTGTAGATGTTTCATGGTTGTGTCTAAAATGGGTAGAGGATATTGTAGGTGATGTTTGGTAGAGGTGGTCGGTTGGAGGTGGGTTTAATCCCACAAAGGAGAAGAGGAGAATAGAGGGTATTTAATGGAGGAGGTCAGGTTTTTGTGGACACGAGTCCACAAAGGAGAAAAGGAGGAAGAGGGTGCAATTTTGTTGGAGGATGGTGGTGTGTGTTCTGGCATGATGTTGGAAAAAGTGGAAGAAGGATTGATCTTTGGCATTTGTAAGAGTGATAGAGTTTGCTATAGGTTTCACTTAACCTAGAAGAGTAGTTAAACTACTCAACTCTACCATTGTGAGCCTATGCTCACAATCTTTCTAGCTAACATGTTCAATGCAAGAGCTTCCATGTATAAACATAATCTACTCAACCAAATAAGTGCCAAGTATTGTTTGGAAGAAATATTTTCCTATTCAGGAATGAAATGAAATGATTATCTAAAATGCACCAAATTATTGACAGTCAAATTGCTTATTCTTAAAAGGATAGAAGAAAATTGTAAAAATGATTTCTTTATTCATTTTAAGGAGGCATCAAGAAACTATTTTTGGAGGCCTTTATGAAGGATTAATGTCATTTAAATGAGCAGTTTTGAAAAGAATATGAGCCGTCAAATTCTCTCATATGGTGTCTCTTCTATAAGGGAATCAATATACTTTTAAATCTGCATTCTTTTAATTAGTAATTGGGCCCCCTTTATGAGGCATTAAAACTAAAGGAGGCACCTTATTTATTTAGCTAATTTATTTTCATGAATGGTTGAGTAATAGAAGTGGCATAGAATGGTGATAAAGAGAGTCATTTAAAATTTTGGAATGGGAAAAAAATATAAGTTGCAGATGGGAATATCAAAGGCCACGGAAGAGAGAGGGTAAGGCAAAAAAATAAATAAAATGAATTGATGCACAGGAAGTGGCATGGAAAATTTGAAAAGGAAACAATTAAAAAAAATTGAAACAATTGAGATCAATGCTAAAGAAAAGTAGTTGAACGGGCGTGATTTGGAGGTAGGAAAAAAGAGAAAAATATTGCAAAGGCATAACAATGCAAGGTCGAGCCACATCTTCACATGATTTGAAAATAGAAAAAATCAAAGACGTGGGTTGTGAATAGATTGAGTGGGAAAGCAAAAAATACAGTAAAGAGGAGGGGCTGTGAGTTATGGAAGGAAAAGAGTTGATAGGCGTGGGAAGAGTAGGCAGGTGTAAGGAGTGTAAATTTGTAGGGCTGCATATGAGATATAGTTTCTGTTTAAAAGCTGAATAAAAGAATTGTTGAACAGAGATTTGAGATAAATATTGGATGGCGAAATTTGAATTTATAAATTGTCATCTGAATTTGATTCATTTATATAAGATTAAAAGTTCCATCAAATTATTGTGCGAATTAGATTTTGTATTAAATTTTTTGTGTTATTTCCATTGATTGAGTAGTTTGATTGAAAAAAGAAGTTGTAAATCTAAGTTGTTTCCTGGATACATAGTTGGAAAGTCGTTGTAAATCTTATAACACCTTGATCAATCCTGGGAATTAGATTCATAGATAATCCTGTGCCACCCCAACTGACTGCCATGCTCCACAGCCAGTAAAATTGCCTCAGCCTCCATAAGATTATTAGTATGAAGACCCTTATAAATAGAGAAAATAAATTGAACATCCCCAGAACTATCCCAACCAACACCACCAATTCCAGCATGACCAGGGTTTCCACAAGAGGAGCCATCTGTGTTAATTTTAAGGATGCCTTGAGGAGGAGACCATCTTCCCTCCCTATTCACCTTTGGAGTTGGATGCCTACACCTGTTGTGCCTAAGCTGCTGATGCGAAGGAGGCAGATGAAAGCGGTTGGAACAGCCAACATCAGAAGGGGCAATCGAATCAGACAGACCACACTTAGCCGCGATCGTTTCTCCCAGAGAATGCAAAATTTTCTACCACAAGCGAGGGGCCCCCATCATCATATCCTAAAAAATCTGATGATTCCTCTCCAACCAAAGATTCCAAATGATGAAGGAAGGGCCAATCGCCCAAGCAACTTGAAGAAAGGAAGTAGAAATAGGGGCCCGACTCCCCCGATCCACAAACTCTGCCAAAGAAGAAACATGCCTACAAGGCATATTCCACACCCGCCGCCAAAAATGCCAAATCTCCCAAGCATAGGAACATTGGAAAAAGAGATGAGAAGCACACTCCTCAGCCTCACGACACAACACACAAAAAGAGGGACCCTGGAAACCCTGCTTGCATAAATTATCCCAAGTAAGACACCGGTTTTGAGCCACCAACCACATGAAGAAATTGCACTTGGGCCAAGACAACTTATGCCAAACATGCTTCCACCAAGGGACCTGAATATCCCCAAATAACTGTCGACCCAATTTCTTATAGCCAATAGACACAGAGTACTTCCCAGACATATCAGAACCATCCCAAGCTAAAATATCAGGTCCCCTCAAAGAATTACAAGCCCGGGAAGCCAAAAGTTGAGCCAGCTCTCGCCTATCCTCCTCAGAGCCCCCATGAGGCCACTCAAAAAGGAGCTTCCAATGGAAAGAAACAACAGAGCCACAATGCTCAACAATCTTGTAATGCTCAACGGTGTCCCAACCAGCAGCAGTAAAAACATCACAGAAAGAATAGGTGGGTGACCATCCCAAGAATCCCACCAAAAAAGAGCCTGAGATCCCGAATGACAGATCCAAAAAAGTGCACGCTTAATCAACTGGGATCCCATTTTCAAAGTAGACCAAATCATAGAACCACTTCCCTCTAGAGGATAGCGAGGAACCTCATGAGAAGCAACACCACGAAGATACTTATAGTTAAGAACACAGGCCCACAACTGGTGTTGATTAGTATACCAGCGCCAGTAAAGCTTCGCCGCAAGAACTTTCCCATTCAAAATAGAAGAGCGTAAACCAAGACCACCCTCTTGCTTAGGTATACACATAGAATCCCATTTAACAAGGCTCCACTTAGAAGTCATCAAATTGCCACTCCAAAGGAATTGCCGAGAGAGAGCATCAAATTCTCGAAGGAAATACATAGGGGCCGATTGAACAAAACATCTGTAGATGGGAAGGGCCTGGATAACAGACTGAAGGAGGGTAACTCTAGCAACAGTAAGTGTTAGTTATTGTTTTGGTGATAATGTATAGTTTTTTCAATATAAATTTGGGGGGGGGGGGGACATCTTATTGGGACATATTTTTGTTTATAAACTAAATTGAAATATCATGTAAATTTCTAAGAATATTGTGTTTTTATCATTTATTATTGTTATCAAAATCACATTGACCTAGCATGTAATATCATTGTCATTTTAATTATTGTTTCTAATAGTGTCATTTTAAATAAACTAAATTGTAAATTTATCATGTAAATTTCTAAGAACATTGTGTTTTTATCATTTATTATTGTTATCAAAATCACATTGACCTAGCATTTCAAGTTCATTTAAAATGACACTATTAGAAACATCCACTTAAGATAATAACTCCATACACTCATTGAAATGTGGCATATTTTTTCTTTCATATATTTATTAGAGTATTCTTCCTCTTCAAGGATATCTTGGATTTGATCTATGTAATAAACATGTCATGCATTATATTTTTTGTATACATGTGCTCCCAATTATTGATGATTTTTTATTTGTGGAGGCCTATATCTCTATCTATTTGTCACAAATGTTTATATATGTAACTCAATACAAAAAAAGTTCTAAAATATTTAGATTATTCTTTTTTAATTCTATACAACCATGGAAATAACTACACTATTTATTTTTCTTTTCTATCACACCGTTTGGATCATTTACAATAAGAAGAATATGTGAAGGATCTTAGTGATTCAATTATTCTTTAATTAGAACAAAATTAGAAAAATATAAATAGATAGATGTGTGTTTCTTTGAACCAAATTTTTTGTTCCTATTTATTTGTTCAAAAATTTAATATTATATACCCAAGATATGGCTTTTTTCATATAATTTCTCCTTTAGGGCTCTAAAAAAGAAACATCTAGCTTAGGTGTTAATCAATCATATGAATAGGTGCTTAATACTAATGGTTGGAATAGTTATTAAATAAAGGCTTGTCATGTGAGAATGAATCCAAAAAAGAAAAAATTGTAAGATATGAAATTTTCACCACTATGTACTAATATAGTAAGGTAATTTTCTTTAATAAATCTACACATGTGAGATAATTAACTTTTTAACAAGACTTTATATCACATTATAAATAGTAATATAATTCTCTTTATCAAATCCACCTAAATCATTTGGGTGGTGGGAGGAAAAATATACTTACAACTACCATGTATAAGTCTAAATGTAACCTCGTTTGAGATTAAGAAATATATTTCTCCGATTATCTACAACATGAAGCTAGGGTTACCTAATTACCCACATACACAATAACATTTTCTAAATTATTAATCCTTTATTAGGAAATAATTTGTGGTGGCTTGTGTATTACAATTGAAATATGATTTATTTACTCCAACCCTTTAAGCCACAATATTGTGTTCAAGGATCCTATTTTATTTTGTATTTAGCACCAAAATTTTTTCACTATCAAGCATCTACCATCACTGTAGGAGACTCTACATTATGGGGAGGTTGCATGGTCTCTCTTATTCTCTCTTATTGGGGGTATATTTCCTTTCATGGGGTTTTATCCTTTTCATTCTCAATTGAGACAATTTCATATTTTTCTCTTTTAGAGAGGAGTTTTATCCCATTAGGGTTTCCCCTTTTCTTTGTTTGTGAGAGATTGCATTTTTATGTGTGTGGCCTAACATATTTTTTC
This sequence comes from Sequoia sempervirens, assembly GCA_007258455.2. Classification (NCBI taxonomy): domain Eukaryota; kingdom Viridiplantae; phylum Streptophyta; class Pinopsida; order Cupressales; family Cupressaceae; genus Sequoia; species Sequoia sempervirens. The sequence continues at coordinate 405,200,235 of VDFB02105785.1, forward strand.
TTGGAGATTATAATTCAAAAATTTAATTTCCACATTCATTTGATGTATGTTTCATCCCAATTGTTTCATAATAAAATAAAAAATTCTAATCATTTTTATATTCATTCTCTGTATAAATATCCTTATAACCAATTTATATCAGTGCTAAATAAAATATATATTAAGTACTATTATTCATTCTAAATCTCTACTATGTAATTTTATTGAGAGAAATATGTCACATGATCCATATAAGTTACCTCTATGCCTAGAGAATATTTTAGTATACCTAATTTTCTCATTAGAAACTCTCTTTCCATGGCTGAACTCTAAAGTCAGAAATCAATAATTCATCATTCTCCATAAAAATTAAACCCTATACATATAAGATGACAATAAAAATATTACCATCACTTGCCTTGTTGTAGAGAGTACCGCTTTCCATTTCTTTTTGTAAATCCATTTTTCCACAAATATGAATCTATTTTATATACCATGTTTGAGGCTCTTTCTTAATCCTAGAAAGATATTTCTTCACCCTATACACTTTATTTTATTATCTTTGAACTTCATACCTAGTTGACTATTCAATATATACTTTTAATTTTAGCACTATATTCCAAAAGGTAGACTTCATGTCCATTTCATGCACCTTCCACTTGTGCTACGTTGTTGTTGTTAATATTGTTTGCAAAATTTCCATCCTTGAAACTATAGCATATGTTTTACCATAATATATTCTATGTAATTGTTTGTATCAATTAAGAACTATCCCTATGGCCTAGACCAGAAAAGTAATATATTTCTTAATAGTCACAAAAAATAGATGTAGGAATATTCTTATAGAATATCTCAAAGAAGAATATTCCTTAACATCTAAATATTTTTATAAGATTCGGCCTACGATCAAAATATTCCAATGATAGGAGCAAATATTATTTTGGCCCCTTTTCTAATGTCAGAAGGCCAAGCCCTTCCACCTCCGTTCATGGATGAAATTTTTTATTTTGCACTCCTACTTTGAATGACAATAACTCAATCATGTAAATGTAGTTTATCAAGAATTTTTTATTTGGGTCATAATTTCATGCTCTACATAGTAGTGTATGTATTTTTTATTTTTGTTTATAATTTTTTTTTTAAATAGAGATTCTCATAGGTGTTGTTGAGTTGTTTTTCTTTGAGGAACTTTTAGAGCTTCATCCTCAATCCTATTCTAATATTTTTTGGTACAATTTCTTTTAAAGTGCATAATTTTTTGTTTACTTTGTAGTCTTTTGATGAGACTAATATCTTTTTTTTTTAATATTTGATTTTATGGCTAAGTTTGGAATTTGAAAGTACTAGGATCAAGACCACTTCATCATTTCTAGAAATTTTCATTTGTAATTGTACTAATCATAAAGTATCAAGCTCATATATTGCTTGGGGGTTTCACTAATTGAGTTAATTTGGAGTGGAATATTCTTATGGTTGTGGTTCCATTCCTCTTCATTTATGTTCTTTTCTTCTTGTTTCTATTGATGTGTGTTTTGTACACTTTTCAACACAGGAAATGCACAAATGCATCACCTCTCTTGAAAGACAATCTTCCACAATCAGATTGTAGAACACTATCCCAAGGTCTCTAATGTCAGGTCTTGACAGTGCTTGAAATTTCTTAGTTGATTTATGTGATTTTCTGGAATCACAAGGAGGACTTACAAATGAGTTACAAAGCATGAGAAGTTGGGTTTACAAATGCAGTTTCAAAGTGCTGGAAGTGAATGAACAGTGGTTGTCCACTCAAACCAAAAAGCTGAAACTCGTCAAGTTCATCTAATTTAACTTCATGGTGATGCTTTGGATCCTACTCTAACCAAGGATTAAAAGAAATAGCAAAAGAAGAAGGGTTAAGAAAGCATTTCTAATCCTAAGCTATGAATGAATAGTAACAATGGTGGCTGCTACAGTAGACAAGCTTCCTAAACTGAGTTTTTCTTGACCAAGAGAAACCTAAAGCTACACAAAACTAGTGTAATCTTCTAAGGTCTACTAATTTTCAAATTACACATACACATCATGAACATGCAATTGAACTAGGTTGCAACAATGATAGAAAGAAGCCTAGGCTATCTTTGCACAGTAGCTTGTCATCAACAAGTGCCAAAAGTATGGGTCGGAAGCTCATCAAATACTATAACAACAACACCATCATGATAGCAATTCAAGAAACTAATACTAAAACTAACATAGAACATAGAACCATGCATGCAAGATGAGAAAAATCAAAGAGAACATCCATAAAATCATGCAATGTTGTCTTCTATTGCTACAAATGTTTTTTACAATAGCTCTCCAACCTTTTACAAATGAGGGGCAAGCCCCTATTTATAGTTTTCCAAAGCCCAAATGAATGGCTAGGATTAATTCACAACAAATGACCCATATTTGATTTACATTAGGGTTCCACCTACCCCACAATATTCAACAATTAAAAATACATTCCTTGGCTTTTCCCTATTTTGTCATCTAGTGCTCAGGTGTTGTAGCAATTTCATCATTTAGCTGATTGCCCTTTTACTATAGTGGAAACTGCCTGAAAGTTGTCTTCTTACTTGATGTGTTTGTAGTGTTCTTCCTTGGATCAAACGAGCCCATTGACGATTGCAATCAATTGATTGGTTTCCCCTGATTCAGAGGACAGGTCATCATCATCTGGTAAAAAGTAGGATAGCTCCCTCATGGGTTCTTCAAGGCCATCCCTTTGCATTTTTGTGATTGACTTCCTTGGCACAGGCCTTCTTCTAACACTGAACCTGTTGGTGGGTGCTAGGGGGAGAGGAAAACATGAAATGAATGGTGACAAGAGCGATGCACTTTTCCTATTCAACTTTCTCAATGGGTCTCCTTGACAGACCTGCGGTAGGCTTCCTGAATCCTACATACATGAAGTGTCGTAAGTGCTTTCATACAAAAATCAAGGAAAACATTAGTCAAATCTTGCAAAATCCTTGTTAGATCCATCCATGCATCATCAAAAGATCATAATATTCATATTTGGAGCTCATTTGGACCATAAACATTAATGCGGGCCCAATGGGGTGGGTAGTGAACGAGGGACACCAAACTAGAAGGGAAGTTCTTGAACCTCACAAAACATAGCAAAATTGATATTTTTCAATTATAGTGCATGGGAAAAGGTGAAGGAAGAGTGCCCAAAAAAACTTCCTTAAGATTGGACTCATTTGAGAAAACAGGAAGCTTGGAAAGGGAAAGTCGGAGGGTCCCCACCTTTTTGAAAAGGGAATTAGCACATGGCTGCCTAGAAGGAAAATCCCATATGGCAATAGAGGGGTGGAGTCCTAGAAATGGCCATGGAGGGACGGAGTCCTGGAAATGGCCATGGAGGGACAGAGTCCTGGAAATGGCCATGGAGGGACAGAGTCCCAGAAACGGCCATGGAGGGGCTGGGTTCCAGAGGTCGGGTCACCGGGGATCCACGGATGTTCAAAATGGACATGGAGGGATGGAGTCCCAGAAACGGCCATGGAGGGGCCGGGTCCCAGAACCTCAAGTTGCCGAGCGTGCATGAATGTTCAAAATGGTCACAGAGGGACAGAGTCCCAGAAACAGCCACAGAGGGGCCGAGTTCCGAAGGTCGGGTCATCGGGGCTCCACAGATGCTCAAAATGGCCACAAAGGGATGGAGTCCTAGAAATGGCCACAAAGGGGCTAGATTCTGAAGGCTGGGTCACCAGGGCTCCATGGATGTTCCAAAACAGCCAAAGAGGGACAGAGTTCTGAAACCCTTGAAACTTAACGAAATGTTGACGAAACTTTGGCAATTCACTTAGGCACCACAAAAACATCCCAAATCCACCAGAAAGTTTTCCCCAAAGTCAAAAATATGGAAAGAAAATTGTCGGGGGTCCACGAATATTTCAAAACAACCAAAGAGGGAGGGAGTTCTGGAGGGAAAGTTTTGAAACCACCGAAACTTAATGAAACATTGACAAAACCTTGGTAGTTCACTTAGGCACCACAAAAACATCCCAAATCAACTAGAAAGTTTTCCCCAAAGTCAAAAATGTAGAAAAAAATTGAATCAAGCATTCAGGGACCAAGTTAATAAGAACAAGACAAAAGGAAGAATAGGGATAGGGGACTTTATTTCTCCCTGAATTTGAATACCCCAAGTAGGTGAATTTGGTTAGGGGCATTTGATCGTTTGAAGGAACATGACCAATTTTGGCTTGGAAAATGGGGAATGCAAAACAAGACAAGAGCAAAGAAACCTATCAAGAGTGAGAAAAGGGGGTCGCTACCTACAGCGGGGCGTGTGTGCAAAACATGCATAACAAATGGCAACTCACTAGGGAAATTCTCTAGATTATTTCAATGACAAACTGGAATCATGAACCCAGAATCTCTAGTTCTGACCTTCATGCTAGGGCAAACAAACCAGGCACCCAACCAAAGGATCAAAACCACTAGCCATCCCAACCTTCAGTATGTTGAAAATCCAAGTGTGTGCAATTGCATTAATTCCCATCCTTCGGTTGCTACATGAACCTAGCTCCATCAAGTCAAGCTATGTAGTTTATTCTAACTCCAAAAGCATCTGGGACATTGCCTCACTGCTAGTCAGGCGTCCATAGCCCCAATGAGGTTTTTGCTATGATTCTCCCAAACATTGCTCTACTGCCAACCAAGTGTCCATAGCCCCAGTAGAGTTTCTCGGATACCCTTGAAAAGTTGAATTTTCTCTTTCTTTTAATTTTCAATGTTTTCTTTCTTTCTTTCTTTTCTCTTTCAGCTTTTTTATTTCAACCCATAAGCATTGAAGCTCACGCTCAGGGCTGAGAATCACAATGGTGCTAGAGTATAATTTTAGATTTTTCACTTAACTAGACTTCACAAAAGGCCCTACAATGACCGTCAAATTCTTAAGATGTGTAAGAACTATAAGATTTCAAAATACGTCAGAGTCGGACTAAACCAACAACTTATCCTCTTTGAATCAAACACCCAGATCACTCAACACTAACAAAAGACCTTCACCATCCACTCTGAAGACTTGATTAGAGTTTGACAAAAAAATACGTAGAACAACCCCAGGTGATAAGTATGGTTGTTGTGCACAAAGATGTGCCTAGCTAAAAGCAGAGGGACCCCGAGCAAAATAGCAGCAAAGTGAAAGCAAACAAAAAGAAAACAACTAACAAAGCAAGCAACCTACATCAAACCAACTAACCTAAGGAAAGAAGGAAAGCATAGTATTTATAGGAAACCTATACTAAAAACGGGCTATGTACAAAGATATTTACAAAGCACTATGTTCAAGCAAGGTAAACTGACTAACATTAATGTTCATTGGATTTCCTAATGCATGCACAAGCAAACGGGCAATCATTATCATTCTTAACCATGCAAACTTATCTTTATATTTAGAAAAAAGAAGTTTATCATTGCAACATTCAAATTTAATCATGTCATCATGAAAAATCAGCAATTGAGGAGACTTGTTGAACCCATGGTTAATCCATAAACATTATTTTTTCCCTCATTCCCATAATCAAAATAATAAGTGCAATTATGAGAAATAATAGGGGCAAGGAAGGATAGAACCTAGATGTCATCACATGAAGGTAGCAGCATTGGACATTCGAGAGCAAGCATAGCATCATTGATCGTTGCATCGGTAGCCTCGAGTGGGTGCGGTGGAGGGTGCGGCATTTCTAGCCTTAGGCTTGCATAAGGATGGGAGGATGGGGTAGCAAACAACTCTTCCAATCTACCAATGGGACCTATAGCCTCGGTTGGTAGTTCTTCAAAAAGAAATACTTCTCCACATTGATCATCTGCAAACTTGGGATCCACTTGGTTGTTGTCGTCAAGGGGCAGCATGTTGTCTCGTCTCCTTTCCCAAGTTTTGTCCTTACTTATGTCGTGTTCAACATCGTGGGACAATGACATGCGTGAATCTGTCCTATTGCAGCCATCTGAATATGAAGGAGGATCAACAACGATCATGGTGGAAGGACTCCAGGTTGCATTTTGTAGTTGTTCGGGTGCTTCATCTCTATTGGCAGCCATCTCAACACCTCTACCTTTCTCTTCTTCTCTTTGTTGTGTATGCATTTCCTCATGGCATTCAATCATTTTTTCTTGGTCACCATCATTGTAGACAGAGAGGGAACCCCTCTCCCACTCTAGAGCCTCTAGCATTTCATCAACGAGAGGGGCAAGTGGTATGCCTTCATCTCTACCATCTTCTAGGATGTGCTCTTCCTTGGCATGAGCATACCTTCATTGTATAGTTCCCAATGGAAAGAAGTCATCAATTGATGGCACCTCATCAAGGGGACCAAAATTCACTATGCAATCTCCCTCCAAAGACTCGGCATAAAGCCTATTTTTCATGGTGCACAACTACTCTTCAAGAGGAAGAACTTCTTGATGATTGGTGGACAACATTCCCACTTGATCTACTTCATCACTCGGAGGCTTGAGATTGTATTTTCATCCTTCTTCTATTGCTTCCCCAACATCCTATTGAGATCCGCCTTCAATTGAGCCATCACTTGATTCAGGATTTTGGTCTTCTTCTTCGATATGGGCAGCAAGTAGAGGAGTTCGAGCACTTGGCTGCCTTGCTTGTTCTTTGACTTGCTTGATGGCTTCTTGGCACAGTTCGCATGTGAACTCCAAGTGTGATGAATCATGAATTCTACACCAATTTTGCAATAGTAGCACCTCCAAATCCACTTGGTATTTTAGCTCTGACCAATCCTTTTCCAATCTAGAGATGAGATGGTCATATCTCTCCATGATTGGGTCCTCATCATCACTTGGGAGGGAAGTTGGATGGCAAATGGTTCTGGCGAGTGGTTGTTCCCACTTGTTGTGCAGTTTTGTACACACGCCCCACTGAAAGTAGGGACCCTCTTTTTGCTTTGGCTTTTGGTGTCTTTTGGCCCCTTAATTTTATTGATTTGGTTGCCTTTGGAGGTCCTTAGATGTTTATCTTGCTTGCCCAAGTGAGTTCCCCAAGTTGCCCTTTGAAAAAACTAAGTTTTAAGCAAAATCCAGGTTTTTACCCCAATTCGGGATTTTCCAGTCTGTCCAGATTTTCCCAGATTCTGCTCAAAGTTTGGCTCTGTGCAAAATCCGGGTTCTTACCCCAATCCGAGATTTTTTGGTCTGTCCAGATTTTCCCGATTTCCATGAAAATTCAGGATCCGAGCGAAGTCCGGGTTTTTTCCTGCGTTTGGGATTTTCTGCCCAACCCGAATTTTCCCGGATTTCTTTAGTTTTCCGGGTATGTGCCAAAGTCCGGAATTTTATGCCATCCACGGAAATCTAGTCCACCCAGATTTTTCTGGATTTTTTCTGCCAGGCTTTATGCAAATTGAAATACTAGATTAAATTGATGAATTTGATGATAAATGCTCAACACCCCATGCTTAATTTGATATATTACACGATGTTTCACGCATTCTTGGTTTGTTTTGATGATCTATTGTTGAAATTTTTTCCTTATTCGGTAGAATCTGGTCTGGCTGGTTTTTTCCAGATTCTGGTCTGGAGTCTGCCTGACCTAGATTTTCCTGGATTTTCCCCTTGGTCTGGTTTCCCGAAATGCAATTTTTTCCGAAAAATATTTTTTTTCCAAAAATGAATTTTTTTTAAAAATGATCCTGAAAATGAAAATTTCTTGAGATAAAAAAATTGAAAATAAAATTTCCAAAAATGGAAAAATTTTTGAAAATGGAAAGTTTCCTTATAAAAGTGTAAGTTTTTTAGAAAAGGTCAAAATTTTATTCAAATTTAATTTTAACATGTGGGCTATTAATGACGATATCTATTTTTCAGGACTAAACAAATATTAAAAGGGGGAATTGCATATGGATTCATGCCAAAGGGGGAATCTGGAAATGTTCAGTTTAAATTTTCAAAGTGGGACCTACCTGAGAATCCGTGCCAAAACTGTCTATAGCTGGAGGAATTTTTGGAGGACACGTGAATCTGATCTTGCTGGAGATCGTAGGTCGACATGGATAATATTCATGCATTTAATGCAAATCTTGTCCTCTTTTGAATTTCTCCTAGGCCGACCTTATTGTAGTACTGGCATTTAATGTGTGCCTTGTTACCAAATTTCTCCTTAGGCTGACCTCTTTTGGGGCCAGTCATTATTGTAAAATCTAATTAGGTTGACATGTTTGGGGTTTTCTATAAATGGCATTTGTGTCTCATTTGTAAGGGGAGATTTTAGGAGTTTGGCTAGGCCAGAATTGGCAAGTAGTTTTCAGAATTAGTTGTAGGAGATGAGAGACTTGAAATTGTTATGTAATGTTGGAGAAGTAATGCAATTGGATTGTTGATTTGGCAAACTTTGTATTTATTTTCGACAGTTTTTATGGTTTCTTGTTTTTGATTCACAGATGTTGGATGTTAGATGTTAGATGTTAGATTTTAGCTCTTTTACAATGGTGGTGAAATGTTAATGATGTTGATCAATTTTTGGTTCATACTTTTAACAATTTGCTGATAGTAGATTGTTGTGTAAAGTTAGTTTGGGCCTCACTTCTGTGCCAAGTTCAACTGTGAATGCTTGTTTACATTGTGCCAGTAGTTGTGTATGTGAATGAATGTTCAAAGTCTGAAAATCTTTGGATTTCCCCAGAAGATTGCACCATTTCTATGTAGTTGCAGGTTTGTCCTTGATCAAACAGAGATTGATTTTATTGGGGATCTGTCCATTTGCAGCTTTCATCATTACTGTGATTGACCTTAGGAGTTAGAATAGAATAGAATCTCTCTAAACCCTTATCTCTTTTGTTGTTTATTTTGAATCTGGGTTAGTTTTAGGATTGAAAGCATCACTATATTGTTGCATCTGATGAAAATTCACTTCCAGCATTGCTCATTTGTAAGGTCCCTTGTGATTACCAGCATTTTCACATATTATCTGAGTTGTTTATGCATTGTCATGACTTGACACCCGAGAGACCTTGGGGTGATTTTCAGTAGTTTATTGTTGAAAATAACCTTTCAAGAGAGATAGAATATTGCATTCTGTCTGAGTTGTTGCTATGCAGAAAACACCATCAACACCACTCCTCCAAACTTTCATTTTCAAATTCTCGATCGATGTCATTGATGAAGGAGAGATCTTCTAATCTCATTTCACTTATACCTTTGTCATCATTTTTTGCTGTTCCAATGTTGTCAACCTTTTCTCCTTCCTATTTTTCAGCATCTAAGTTGGTTGTCCTAACATCCACAGCTGTAGACTTCATTGGTTCATCATCACCTACCAATTTCTTCTTCTGGAGTGGAGGACTGCCTTTGATTAGTGGATGGAAGACCTTGTAAATTAGTTTCAATCAGATTTTCACCAAGGCACCTTGTTGTCCTAGTGAAATTTTCCTCTTCCTCCTGGTTTTCAACTTCAATGTTTGTTGCTCCAACATCAACTTGTATCAAATTTCTTGGTTCATCCTTACTTTTTTGTCCTCCGGATGTTGACAACTCTTTTTCCTCATGGGATAACTTCTCTTCATTGGGAGTTGGCTACTCCAGCTTGTTCGAACAACCCTTGGCTTGAGTGATGATGTTGTCACATGATTGACATGTAAATTCTGAATGTGGTGCATTGTGAAATCTACACCAACTTTCTATTAGCAATTCCTCCAATCTTGGTCCATCCTTGCTACTCAAATGTTCTTGAATCAACTCCTTGAATGCTTTGGCTTCCATGGTTGTCAACTCTTCCTCTAGGTCTTTGGGAGCCAAGGGCTGGTATATTTCCCAAAAAAGAATTTCTCCCTGCAACATCCTTTCAATTCTACTCAAGAAATTCAAATATCCCAATTTGTTGTGCCTATGAGTGCAATGGATCCGACATCTATCCACCAATGCAAATTGTTGCAATGGCTTCTTCAATCTCTTCTTCAACTCTACATGCAGCTGAGTGATGCCAATTTGTGCATGCTGCTCCATTTTGACTTAGCTTCTACTTGCCTTCATAATTTTTTGATTTTTAGCATTAAAAGAGATCTCCCTATCTTAGATTTCTTCTTTGAAAGTTCTCTTTTTGATTTCCAACTTTTATCTTTGTAGCCTCAACATGTCATGCCCTCCTTCTAGCACCAGTTCTATTGATGTGTATTTTGTACACTTTTCAACACAAGCAATGCATAGATGCATCACCTCTCTTGAAAGATAATCTTCCACATTCAGATTGCAGAATACTATCCCAAGGTCTCTAATGTTAGGTCTTGACAGTGCTCAGAATATCTTAGTTGATTTATGTGATTTGTTGGAATCACAAGGCAGACTTACGGATGAGTTACAAAGCATGAGAAGTTGGGTTTGCAAATGCAGTTTCAAAGTGATGGAAGTGAATGAACAGTGGTTGTCCACTCAAAACAGCAAGTTGAAACTCATCAAGTTCATCTAATTTAGCTTCATGGTGATGCTTTGGATCCTACTCTAACCAAGGATTAAAAGAAATAACAAAAGGAGAAGGTTTAAGAAAGCAGTTATAATCCTAAGCTACGAATGAACAGTAACAATGATGGCTACTAAAATAGACAGACTTCCTAAACTAAGTTTTTCTTGACCAAAAGAAACCTACAGCCACACAAAACTTATGCAATCTTCTAAGGTTTTCTGATTTTCAAATTACACATACACATCATGAACATGCAATTGAACTAGGTTGCAACAATGATAGAAAGAATCCCAGGCTATCTTTGCACAGCAGCTTGTCATCAACAAGTACCAAAAGTATGGGATGGAAGCTCATCAAATACTATATCAGCAACACCATAATGACAACCATTGAAGAAACTAATACTAAAACTAACATAGAAGGTAGAACCATGCATGCAAGATGAGAAAAATCAAAGAGAACATCCATAGAATCATACAATTTTGTCTTCTATTGTTGCAAATTCTTTTTACAATAGCTCTCCAACCTTTCACAAATGAGGGGCAAGCCCCTATTTATAGTTTTCCAAAGCCAAAATGAATGGCTAGGATTAATTCACAATGAGTGGCCCAGATTTTATTTACATTAGGGTTTCACCTACCCCACAATATTCAGCAATTAAAAATACATTCCTTGTCTTTTCCCTATTTTTTCATCTAGTGCTCAGGTGCTATAGCAATTTCGTCATTTAGCTGATTGCCCTTTTACTATAGCTGAAACTACCTGAAACTTGTCTTCTTACTTGATGTGTTTTTAGTGTTCTTCCTTGGATCAAACGAGTCGGTTGACTATTGGAATAAATTGATTGGTTTCCCCTGATTCGGAGGATAGGTCATCATCATCTGGTGAAAATTAGGACAACTCCCTCATTAGTTCTTTAAGGCCACCCCCTTGCATTTTTTTCATTGACTTCCTTGGCACAAGCCTTTTCCTAACACTGACCTTGTTGGTGGGTGCTAGGGGGAGAGGTGAACATGAAATGAATGGTGACAGGAGCGATGTGCTTTTCCTTATTTAGCTTTCTCAAAGGGTCTCCTTGACGGACCCACGGTAGGCTTCTTGAATCTTGCATACATGAAGTTTCGTAAGTCCTTTCATACATAAATAAAGGAAAACGTTAGTCAAATCTTACAAAATCTTTGTTAGATCCATCCATGCATCATCAAAAGATCATAATATTCATATTTGGAGCTCATTTGGACCATAAACATTAACGTTGTCCCAAGGGGGCGAGTAGCAAATGAGGGACAACAAACCGGAAGGGAAGTTCCCGAACCTCACAAAACATAGAAACACTAATATTTTTCAATTATAGCGCATGGGAAAAGGAAAAGGAAGAGTTCCCAGAAAAACTTCCTTGAGATTGGACTCATTTGAAAAAACCAGAAGCTTGGAAGGGAAAAGCTGGAGGGTCACCGCCCTTTTGAAAAGGCAATGAGCACATGGTAGCCCAGAAGGAAAGTCCCAGATGGAAACAGAGGGGTGGAGTCCCAGAAATGGCCACAGAGGGGCGGGTTTCGAAGGTTGGGTCATCAGGGGTCCGCGGATGTTCAAAATGGCCACAGAGGAGCGAAGTTCCAGAAACGGCCACGAAGGGGCTAGGTTCTAAAGGTCGGGTCTCCAGGGCTCCACGGATGCTCAAAATGACCACAAAGGGATGGAGTCCTGGAAACGGCCATGGAGGGGTCAGGTTTTGGAGGTCGAGTCATTGGGGCTCCACGGATGTTCCAAAACAAAGAAAGAGGGACAGAGTTCTGAAACCCCTGAAACTTAACGAAACATTGAAAAAACCTTGGCAGTTCACTTAGGCACCACAAAATCATCCCAAATCCACTAGAAAATTTTCCCCAAAGTCAAAAATGTAGAAAAAAAGTGAATCAAGTGATCAGGGACCAAGTCATCAAGAACAAGACAAAAGGCAAAAAAGGGACGGGGGACTTTATTTCTCCCCGGATTTGAATACCCCAATTAGGTGAATTTGGTCAGGGGGATTTGATCATTTGAAGGCACATGACCAATTTGGATTTGGAAAATGGGGCACAAAAAACAATACAGGAGCAAAGTAGCCTATCAAGAGTGAAAAAAGGGGGTCCTTGCCTATGGCAGGGCGTGTGTACAAAACATGCACAATAGTTTCATCATATACAAATCTTCAATTCCACTTCAACACCTTTGAACTGTCATAAATGGAAGTCTAAAATGAAAAAAATTGTTGTAGGTTAAGAGGTTGTATAGGATAGTTCATGGGATTGATCATGAACCAAAATATGATCAAGCTAAACCTATTAAGTGCTTGGATAGTTGTGAAGAATCCATTTGCTATTTGTTCTTGTATATCTCTTTAAAGTTTTTGTTTCACATTAAGCACTTGGATACACCCATGGATATGTGGAATGCTCAAAATTATTTGGGAAAATAGATGAAATTAAAGGAAATTTATTGGAGAATGAACTAATAAGTATCAATCCATGTAATTTTGACAACATACAAATGAGAAATTTGAAGTCTTCAAAATCTCAAGCATAGATTGTAAGTTATGATAAGTATTTGAGTCAGAAAGAGAAGAAAGAGAACAAGACTAAGAACACACAATCCACATTTAATTCCATGAAAGAACATAAAAATAACTCTTCTTTAGAAGGAGCAATCATTAAAATAAGAAGTCTAATTACATTCATATCAAAAGAAGGATGAGCATGAAGAAAATTAATGTCATAAGAATGACCTCAATCAATTAAAAAATATTCTTATTAAGAACAAAATTAGTTTACCTTCTAGAATTTCTACTACAACTTCTTCTTCCAAACACAAATTTTGATAAGGAAAAGAGTCATACCATTGGGACAAGTAAGAATAAATTACAAGATCTTTGTGCTTCTACATGTAATGGATTACGGAGATGGCTTCTAGATTTATGAGCTTCTCATCATATGACACATTCAATGATGTCTTGTGTTTACCTCATTTGAAAAATAATCTCCTTTATATCTATCAAATCATTCATGGTCCAATAGGGAAGATTGTGGAATTCACTCCTAATTTAATTATAATTAGAGACTTGGAGAGTAGAGATGTCATTGCTACTAGGATTATTGTTCATGCATATTTTTTATACACTTTTAATTACATTGTTCCTAATGATTATCTTGACCCTTTGGATGATGATCACACTTCTAGTGTGGATTATGATTTTTGGGGAGAATTTTGGTTACTTGAAATTGAGTTTCTTAACATGTGATCCATTTCTTGATCCTTGCATTTTATATCTTCCATATATTATTAAATTTTATGATGCTTGTATTGCCATAATTTTGGCTACTTGGGATTTAGTGTAGTAGGATATCCATCATCTTCTAGATATGACTCCTTGGGATGGATACTTGATAGAAATTGAATGCTTATTTTTTTTAGTCCCACATTTCAAATTTGGGAGACACCATTGATTTCACATATTATCATTGATTGAGATGATATTTCTCTAGTTGTTGTGAGGGAAAACTATGACACTCTTGTTCATTCTATATATGATCATTCTTCACAATTTGACATGAGTGTGTAAAATTTTAAGAAATAATTAGAGGAGACTTGTTTATCTTCAAAGGATATTTTGTATCTTTATATTATGTTCTACAATCATTTCTACTATATTTTGGGTTGTCCTCCTCGTCAATGTGGCCTAGAATTCCTGATTTGGATGTGATAGCTTTTAGCATCAACATGGAGACACATGAGCATAATTCATTGATTTTAGAAATATTCCTTCTTTCCTCATCTTCCTTTCAAGGATGGGAAGAAATGTTGCATACTTTATTTTTTTCTTCTTGAGGGGAGGAATGTTGTTTGACGATATAAAATCTAACATTCATTTTCAAGCATCTACCATCACTATATGAGACCCTATATTATGGGGAGGTTGCATGGTCTCTCTTCTCCACTCTTATGGGGGGTCTTTTCCTTGCATGGGGTATTATTCTTCTCATTCTCAATTGAGATAATTTCATATTTTTCTCTTTTAGAGAGGAGTTTTATCCCACTAGGGTTTCTCCTTTTCTTTTTTTGTAAGATATTACATTTGTACATGGATACCTAACATGGCCTAGTAGTTGGGACCCATGTTTTCACTATTTTCATTTGTTTTCTCCTCAAGTTGTACTTAAGGGGGTGTTAGTGTGAAAATGATATTTTACCTAACTAGTTCACCTAGTAGGTTCTAGGAATTTTTCTATAAGTCTTAGTTGGCATTAGATCTTACCCTATTTTATGTCATTTAATTCTTGTGTCCTAATTAATTTAATATTAATTGTCTCATAGCATAGGATTAAGTCACTTGTCATAATCTTGTCTAATCCTATGTCTCACCTTTGTTATATAACCAAGTTGGGTCTTCTTTCTAATCTCATATATTCAATCATCATTGTATATTTGCATTCATTGATAGGAATATATCTTGTCCTTGTTATTTTCCTATTGTGATATTTTACATAAGGCCACAAAAATCTATATGTACCAAATCTAATGGTGATCTTTCCCTTCTAGAGTTCCCTAATTGAAAAGGTTCTCTATGATATTTTCCTAAAATTAAATCCTCGCATTTTCCATTTGGATCTAGTATGATTGGAAATCCCCTAACCATATCCTTCTTGGATAAAAGATTAAATCTAGAATAGCTCAAATGTGCATACCTTAGATGGTAAAACTTTGAGGGGTCTTTAATGGTCATCTAGAAGATTATTTATTGTTATACTAATGTACACTTATCATGATTTGGATGAGTAGTTGTAAATTGGGTTAATGAAATAGTTTGTATTCATAGAGTAAATATCTATTTCCTTGGCATTGTGACTATTGCTACTACATTCTTATTGTATTCTTGTCAAATATGATACACTATTTTTTTCTCTTTAGCAATTTGTAATGTATTTGGACCAATTTTCCAACACTCAAGATGATATGCATCATCCTTGGGGCATAATAAATGTTCTCTATCTTGTTTTTGTCTCCATGCTAGGTTTGGATCATATCAAAACCCTTTACCCACTACTATAACTATTTTACTAATCACCATTTTTATTGCAGACTTGAAATTCTTGTTAATGAAGGAAAAAAGAAATTCCACTCATGTGGTTATTAAATCTTGAAAGGTAGAAAATTGTTGCTCTATGTTTTGGGTATAGAACAAATAGTTTTCTACACTTCACATTCAAGGAAGCCTTAGAGATCTCAATCCAAGGATGGATTAAGGGAAAGATATCTTCTA
Source organism: Sequoia sempervirens (assembly GCA_007258455.2). Lineage (NCBI taxonomy): Eukaryota > Viridiplantae > Streptophyta > Pinopsida > Cupressales > Cupressaceae > Sequoia > Sequoia sempervirens. The sequence continues at coordinate 405,215,954 of VDFB02105785.1, forward strand.
AAGGTTGTCCTAGGGTATGATTAAAGACTAAAAAGGGGCTCACCATCAAGCTAGGGCTTGGAAAGACATGAGATGAATGTAACATGCAAAACTTAACTATATGAAATAGAATATTAAACTAAAATGCAAAAAAAAAATTGAAAAGGAATAGAGGTGCACCTGGGAAACATATGAGGTCAAAAAAAGCTCTGAAACCCTAAAATTTTGACTTTTGATGCTCATTGGGACTCATATGCCAGGCTAGGTGATTTAGTCCCAGTATAGGGTTTTTAGGCATGGTCTGGAACCTCTTAGTGACTGATCTAGATTTGTTGAAGACTAGCAAAAAAGCAGTACTGGAACTCATATGCCTAGACTATTGTAAAGTGTCCCATTTTATCGCAAAGTGTCCTAGGAGTAGAATTTTGAAATGAAACTTTACGAGCCTCTGAGTATGCATTAAATAAGCCTTTTCCAACTAGTTTCATACACAAATGATGGATATCTTGCTCTAGATCTAATTTTTCATGTGTCTTGAAAAATTTTTATGACAACTTTGACAACTTTTGCAACTTTGTCATTTTAGCACTTTTGAAGGCTTCAAATCCACTTTTTCTTCAATCTTTTAATGTGCAATCACACAATGAGAGAGAAAAAGTGTTTTTTTTTAAGGAATTGGGATTTACCTTGGTCAAGCCTCATTTTTCGTAATCAAAGCTTAATAAGAAATGAAACATGAATGAAATGAAGCATGAAATATAAGATGAAATAATAGAACCTTCTTTGAAACCTTGTAGATCTACAAACAAGCATAAAGTGGCCTCAATGCATGTAGATCTTGATCATAATACTTTATGAAATATAATTCCTTTAAATACTTGAATTTATCTTGAACAATAAATCGCAACATTAGCTAAAAACCGCATGCATGATGCATCAAGCCTTTGACTTGATAATGGATCTTGAATTTTTGCAATAATCTTCTTCAAATCTACCTTTGAGTGCTCTTGAAATGCTCTTGTATGCTCTTGTGAAATTTTTTGAAAGTTCTCTTGATTGCTTATGATATTCTAGGAATTCCTAGGTGTTGACATGATGAAATAACATTGTATTTATACTTATTTATGCCAAATTTCTTGAAATTACAATACTACAAGCCAACATCAGATCTAGGAAGATAAAATCCCACAAGGAATTGAATTTAAATTAGGTCTTAACTAGAGTGGGACTCATATCCCAAAGGTGGTGTATGAGTCCCAATGGCTCAAAAATAGGTCACACACTCCAAGAAAAGTCCTATTTAAGGTGAAATTCAAAATTATGTGCCAAGACCTAGGTGGGACTCATACACCCAAAGTGGCGTATGAGTTCCAAACCACTAAATCTGGAATACATAACCTAAAACATTAAATTATGATTGGTCATTTGATAAGTGTCAGGATTATCTCTGGAAAAATGCATTTAATAAGGCTTATGGATGCAAAATAGGTCCAATTAAGGCATAGATAAGCCTAACTATTTAATATAACCCTAGATTAGTGTGAAAGTGTTAGGGTACACTTTACAACACCCTAAATAAGACACCATTAGGTCCATATAGTTTAAAAAGGTCCCTAAACTTAATGTGAAGGTGTAAATAAATACACTTTTCAAAACTAAATTAAGGAAAAATTAGGTCTATTTATCTTAAAAGGGCCCTAAACCTAATGTGAATGTGTAAAACACATTACAACACTAGATCAAGGTGACATTAGGTTCATTTTAACATCAATTATTACCAAATTAGGTGTGAAAATGTGAAGGGTGACATTTTCCATCACTATATTTAGCCCCCATTTTAGTGAGAGGAGGAACTTGCTTCAAACTCACCCTAAAGTAGACATTCAAGAGGGGTCCAAATGTACTGATGTAGATGGTCTAGGATAACAAAGATCAGGGAGGAAGCCAATCCCCTAGGATCCAAGATACTATGTCAAACCAACATAAGCACAAAAGGACACACACAAGGTGTATGATATGCAATAGAAAGATGAGATACACGAAAATGCGATGTCAAAGATATATAGATGAAAGGAAAAGAAAGAAATAGGTGGATCAAGCTTAGAACATTTGTTCAACATAATGTGGATTAAATCTAATCTATTTTCCCAATTATGTGTGCTCACTCTAAGGAAACAAAACTTCAGGTTGGTTGTTGGGTGAGTATCCAAAGGGTCGCTTACAAGTGGAATACGATGTCCACTATGAAAACAAAATGCACACTCACAAGGGCTAGTGGAACCTCAGGTTGTCCACTAGGTGAGACCCTAGAGAGGTGAGACACATATGCACATAACTAGTATGTGTTCACACCCACAAGCAAGTGGGTATGGGAAAGTCATGCCTAAGTTAAAATCCCATATGTACAACCATACCAAAGCTATACCTCTTGATAACTTTGATAAGGCACCATACAACATGATAGAGTGATTCATGAGACAAGCTTCATATGCTTGACACCCATGAACAAATAGAATGGCTCCATAGGAAAGAAAATTGTATTATTCTAGGTGACCATATAACCTAAAATATAAAAAGAGTGTAAGGTACATCCATAAGAGATTTTTGTAGTTCATGTAAGGTCTCTTCTTAGGGAACAGTGTTCCTAATGTATCCAAGAGAGGACAAGTCAAATAAATATCATGCTCTCGGAGGAAATCAAATCCAATGATACCACCAAGAAAAGGATGCATCGCAAGAATAAAGAAAACCACTCAGTGAAATATGAGTGTTGATGTATTCCCCCACTTTAAACCAGTTACTAACACCATTGTTGTGAGAAAATGCTTTAAAGTAGAAGAAGTGAGGTTTTTTTTTCTAGTTTTTTTAGAAAGCCCTATGTCCAATCATATGTTTGTAAATTGAGCTACATCATGAATAAGGGATTGCCCCCCAAAACTTAGTATGTCACACATGAGCCAACTTAAGGCATGTCATCCACATCCCAAGCTTGCTCCTATGTATAGATGGAAGGTGGTCAACTAGCCAAAAGAGACAACGACAAGTGTCATACAAGGACAAGGCTACCCTAACCCATCACCCCCACTTAGTGCAATAAAAGGGTGAGCTAGGAGATGATTGATGAGAAACATGCTAGATTGTAAATCATTATCAATTAGAGGAATTAGGTGCCTAGACATAGGAAAGAGCACCATATTCCTTAAGATGTTGAATTTTATTACTCAAAGCCTTACATTCATTAGTAGAATGACAGTGAACTCTATGATATGCACAAAATGATTTCTTATAGTAAAATTTATTTTGTGTTCTTGGAGAGAGGGACATCAAATGATCTTGGAGGAGTCTTCACAAGCTAACCTATTGATCAAAGGTAGGGGATGTTTTTGGAGTCACTAAAAAAGTAATCCTTCTACTTTTTCTGGCTTGTTAAAGACCTCCTTGTGATTTGGGCTTAATCTTTCCTTGATTTAGTGTTTTAATGTGGATAGCATGTTCACATTAAGTCTTGCATCCTTGTAAACTAATGGATTTTAATGATACCTTGCTAAAGTGTTGTGAAGTGTTGTAATTCACTTTCACACTTTTTTAGGGTTTTATCAAATAATCAAACTTAATAAACCTCTTTTTATTTAAAATAAACCTTAATCTTACCTTATTTGGAGTGTTGTAAAGTGTTGTAACACATTTTCACATTTCTCTAGGATTTTCATTAATAATTGGGCTTTCTTATGCCTTAATTGACCTTATTTTGCATCCACAAGCCTCATTTATTACATCTTTTCGAGGATAATCTTGACATCAATCATTGAAAAATCATAATTCAGCTATTTTTGGCTTGTGTGGCCTAGATTTAGTGATTTGGGACTCATTTTCCAACTTGGGTGAATGGGTCCCACCTAGATTTTTGGGTCCCAAACCTTTTTCTACACCTTTCTAAGAATTTTTTATTTTTGGTCCAATACATTATGCCCGATGGGACTCATTTGCCACCTTGGACGAATGAGTCCCGTGTGGCCCAAATCAAATTTAATTCAAATTTCTGATGAGAATTTATTCTCTTAGATCTGATGTCATCTTGTAGTGTTGTAATTTTTGGAATCCTTGCATACCTAGCATTCAAGAGAGTTCACAAAAGCATTCAAGTGTCTTCAAGGGTAGATTTTAAAGCATTTTAAAGAGCAGCATTCAAGCATCAATCATCATGTCAAAGAATTCATGCATCATGTTTTTTATTGTGCTAACAATTGTGATGTAAGGTTTATGATTCAAGCAAGATCACCATTATTCAAGAAAGATCAACATTATTCAAGGAAGAGTCAAGAACCACATCCATTGCAGCCATTTAAAGCATACTTGCAACACCTTATTGTTATGGTTTGGTGAGTTGCAACATTTTCTTTTGTTCATTCATCATTCTCCATTTATATTGGCTTCCATTTCAAGGTTTAATTACCAACAAGGGGTTTGACCAAGGAAAACCCCTATTCACTAACCCAACAACACTTTTCCCTCTCCTTTGTGTGTGATTTGTATGTCTAGGTTGCATATTTCATAAGGAGCAAGATTGCAGAAAATTTGTCAAGTGACCAAGGTAGTCAAAGTTGTCATCAAGCCTTGGAGAACCTTGTGCTTGTCCCTTTGGCTAGCTTCCCACCTTCGATATACATTGAACATGATTGGGAGGTGGATGACCTACTCATAAGATGACTCGCATGTGTCTTACTAGTCTTTTGATGTTATTTATTTCTTTTTCATTTTCTTTTGTGTGATTGTATGTGTGTAATGTGATCCCTCATGATGTTTTGTATGATGTTCTCTCTCTCTTTGTGACATTTTTCTATATGTACCTTCATTCTTCTCTATGTTGTACATCTTTTCCCTATTATCTTTACAGTCTTGTATTTTTCCTTTTGAGGATTACACAAGGTGTCGAGACATTCATGTCCCTTCCATGTTAACCCAAAAGATTTTTTTATTTTTTATTTTCATTTTTTTCTTGTTTTTTCCTTTTGGGGATGACACAAGGTTTTGAAACATTCATGTCTCTTACATGTCGACCCAAGATATTTTTCATTATCTTTTCTTTTCCTTTCATTTTTGTCTTTTTTTTTCCTTTGGGGGATGACGCAAGGCGTTGAGACACTCTATGTCTCTCCCATGTTGACCCAAAATATTTTTCATTATCTTTTCTTTTCCATTCATTTTTGTCTTGTTTTTTTCCTTTTAGGGATGATGCAAGGTGTTGAGACATTCAAGTTTATTCTATGTTGACTCAAAATATTTTTCTTTTTTTTCACTCTATTTGTGTCATTCTTCCAATTCTATGTGTTTAGGGAATGATGATAGTTCTGAGATCTCTAAAAACATTGCAACAAAGAGCATAATGACCCCAAATCCATAGATCCCTTACGTGTTTGGTGTTATCATTTTTGGGGGAAACCCCTCTCTTTTATTTTTCTCTTACATGACATAGCCTTTACTTGGAAACATATGACTTCTAGAATAGGGCTTTCCAAGATGTCTCTTGTCTTCTTTGTTTGCATTTATCATTTGCTACTTTAAAGTAATTGCTCACAACATGGTGTTTAGCAATTTCATTAAAGTGGGGACATACATTAGCATTATGCTTTTGCAATTTTTATTTTTCATGGTTCATGGTGCAGTTTTCTTACTTCATATGATGTATTTTTCACTGTGGATGACATTAGGTGTTATTTCTCTCAAGAGTGTGATCTCTCTCAGCATATTACATTCCTCTTAGTGGTTTCATATGATACATTGCATCCCCTAAGTTGTGAATTTTCTATTCTTTGATTGGTCCTCTCTTGGAGACATTAGGTATAATGTACCCTAAATTAAAGACCTCGCACAAACTAAGAAAGACTCCTTTGAACATTTCCTATTTGGAATTTTGCATTTTTCATTATATGGCCACCTTGCATAACACAACTTGCATGCCTGTAGTGCCATACTATTCATTCATGAGCTCCAAGCATACAAAGTTTTGCTTGTCTCATGAAGCTCAATTATTTTTTTGTGTGGTGTCTTATTAAAGTTATCGATGAGTATAACTTTGGTATGGTTTGAGTGGGAAGCATGACTAAGGAATCGATTTCCCCATAGCCATTTGTGTGGGTGTGTGATTACATACCAACCATGAGTGTATGTTTCTCACCTTTTTGGACTTCTCACCTAGTGGACAGCCTGAAGTTCCATTGCCTCAGAGTGACTATGCATTTTTTTCAAAAAAATAGACTAGATCTAATCCACATTGTGATGGAAAAATGGTCAAAGCTTGATCCAACTCTTTTATCTTTTTACCTTTTCTCTTTCCATCTTTGACAGTGCATGTTTGTGCCTTGTTGTTCTTTATATCACTTGCATGAGTGTTCTTTTGTGCCTATGTTAGTTCATCATGGGATCTTGATCTTGGGGGCTTGATCACCCCTCTTGATCATTATCTCATCTTATTGGCACTGGTACACTTGGACCCCTCTTGATGCACATTGGTCTACTTTAGTGTGAGTTTGAAGCAAGTTCATCCTCTCACTAAAGTGGGGGCTAAATTGAGTCACCAAAAATGTAACCCTTCTACTTTTTCTAGCTTGTTTGGGCCCTCCTTGTGATTTTGTCTTAATTCTTCCTTCATTTAGTGTTGTAATGTGGATAACACATTCACATTAAGTCTTGGGCCCTTATGAACTAATGGATTTTAATGATACCTTGCTAAAGTGTTGTGAAGTGTTGTAATTCACTTTCACACTTTTCTCATGTTTTATCAAATAATCAAACTTAATAAACCTCTTTTTAATCAAAATAAACCTTAATCTTACCTTATTTGGAGTGTTGTAAAGTTTTGTAACACACTTTCACATTTCTCTAGGATTGTAATTAATAATTGGGATTTCTTATGCCTTAATTGGTCTTATTTTGCATCCATAAGCCTCATTTATTGCATATTTTCGAGGATAATCCTGACATCAATCATTGACCAATCATAATGCAAGTGCTTCTGGCTTGTGTTGACCAGATCTAGAGATTTCAGACTCATTTTCCACCTTGGGAGGATGGGTCCCACCTAAATTTTTGGGTTTCGAACATGGGAGGATAATCCTGACATCAATCATTGACCAATCATAATGCAAGTTGCAACATTGTCTTTTGTTCATCCATAATTCTCTATTCATATTGGCTTCCATTTCAAGCTTTAATTACCAACAAGGGGTTTGACCAAGGAAAACCCCTATTCACTAGTTCCCAACAAAAATTTTCCCTCTCCTTTGTGTGTGATTTGTTGGTCTAGGTTGCATATTTCATAAAGAGAAAGATTGGAAAAAAGTTGTTAAGTGATCAAGCTTGTCAAAGTTGTAATCAAGCCTTGGAGAACCTTGGAAAAGACATTCAAGTAGCAAATCAGAGATTTGGACCTAGAAATTAGTTAGGAAGGATAGAGCAGACAAAGAAGAGAAGAATCAACCTTTGAAGCTTTAAAAAATCCCAACTGGACTAATTCTCCACTTCTGGTGAATGAGTCCTAGTTCCTGTCAATTTTCAAGATTTTGCAAATCTGGATACCCTTTTGGAAAAATTTTGTTTTGACACAGTTTCCCCGAAACTGGACTGATTCACCTAGCTTGGCGAATGAGTCCTAGTCGGCAATAAAAGTAGATTTTTTATTGTTCAAGATCTTCATTTTTTCTTCTCCAAATTCTCAGGTGCACACTTTCTATTTTATAGTTTTCTATGTTATTTTGTTCACTTTTCTAGGTCATTTAGTGTACATTTGCATTTAATTAGGGTTTTGCATTATATCTTGCATTTCATTATCTTTTCCAAGTTTACACTTGGTGGTGAACCCATCAGATCATATTCAAACCCTAGGACAACCCTATTGCAAGATCTCTTTCTCTTTTGCATTCAGATCTCTAGGGTTATGCTTGAGTGGAATATCTTTGAAAGTGGGTGTGACAGCACTTGATCTTCCTATCCCCCATTTCAAGAGGTTCCAGTTTTCTTATTTTACAACAAAGGTATCTTTTTCTTAGTGTAAGGTGTCATGCCTATAGAATACTCTTTAGATGACAAGATTTTTTTCTCTTTGAAAGGAGGGTGAAAAATCTAATGAGCTCCCATCATTAGTGTTTTGTGTGATGGAATTGATATGAAGCAAATATTTTTCTATTTATTTCAAAGGACAATAATGAAGACCACTAGTGTCTATCAATTCAAGATGCACTAATATTAAAGTTAGCTTAGAGGAATATTTTGTAAGAGTGTTGAAATATAATGAAGTCTTGTGTGTTTTTTTCAAGAGACGATAACCAATACCACTAGACATTCCTTGCATGTTAGGCTCTATACAGAAAAAAATACCTTGTTCTCTAGCACCACATCCTTTTCCACTATATCCAAGTTGTTTCATAAGTTCATAACCTCTTCCATAAAGCTTTTTCATTGGTTTTGGATTTGATGGTTGGTCATAGTCAAGTTCATCAAAGTTTGTTGTGTAACCTATTATTTATTGTAAAGTGCTTGAGGTGGATGCTTTCGAGGGGTCTTTCGAATTTTTTTTTTATTTTACCACTTTTTCTTTTCCCTTTTCAAATTCCTTGTTTATGATCTTGTATTCTCCCATGAATGATGTGAAATCTAAGGAACCCCAATAATCTTCTAATAGATTCATGAATTCCTCAATATGTTTGTTTTTTTTCTATTGCATGGGTTATACTTATGTAGTTGGTGTTAATGTTGTCCAAGGATTGTTCTTTCCTTTCTTAATGTTCAAACAACTATTTGGTTTAGAGTCAACTTTGATTGTATATACTTTGTTGTTGTAGATATATTTCATGATACGATGAATGGTAGAAGGAACTGCATGCATCTCATGAATCCATGGTCTTACTAAAAGGAGATTGTATGAAAGTGTAACAAAGGATTTTGGCACCTTAATCATTTCTAGTATGTCTACGTTTTTTCATCTAAAAGGAGAAAGAAGGGCCAAAATGGGCAATGTTACACTCAAAATCAATGCAATATGAATGATATATGACTAAATATAATGATCTAAATGTAAAAAATTCGTAAAAGATATTGATTATTAAATGAAAACTAAAGAAATACAACTTCTTTGAAAACACATTGTGATTTGAAAAAATAAACTAAATGACCTAGAAATGAGGGTGAAGCCACAATAGTGGTTTACAATTTGATGGAGGAAGGAAAACTAAAAAAAAATGACCCCATGGAAAAAAATTGGTTTTAGGGGTTCAAATGAACCTACAAGTTTGACCAAACCAAAAGGGGGTTCAACCATACTAGGGTTTGAGTGAATCCATTAATTACCGAGCTCACATTTCCCACCCAAAAAACAAAAGGAAAATTCATATTGAAGGGGGTTCATTCGAACCCCCCTTATTCCGCATTCTCCCCCTGAAACACAAAAAAACCCTAAATTTTTACGCTTCAAAGCTTGGGTTGAGGTTGAAAATGGAGTCTTCACAAACTCAACTAGAATTAGGTAGTCTTCAGAATGAGCTATCCAACAAATATAATTTTCATATGTTTTGGTTTTATTATGGTTTTTTTTTTTAGTTTTATTAAACATAGGTTTTTCATCTAAAATGAAGCTCTCTATTTTGCACATGTGGAAAAATAGCAGATTATCAAAAAGAAAATTGAAAAATATGAGTCCACCAGATATTGAAGTCCTTGATACAACAAAATAAAATAAAATTGATATATACAAAAAAAAGTTATGCATTATACGGTCGCGATATGTCTGAATTGTAATTGGTTTGACTTTGAAACTTGATTAAAGAAAAAATATTCAATAAAAAACTATCTAACCAAGTGAAAGCATAGATATCAGAGTTAAAAATCTAAATTTGAAAGAATTAAAATTTTATCCTTCATGGAAAAAAAGTTATACGTTATACAGTGTGCGTCACTTTTAAAAATGTTGTTTTCTGAAAAAACTAGTTTTCGTGGGAGATGGAAAAAGAAGTGCAATCTGATTCCAAAATTTTTGAAAAAATATTTTTAGAATCTATAGACAAAATGTGATGAGACTCTAGTTTGCATCATCTCCAAACTCGTCATGGTTTAGCCACTATAGGTGCCCGAATGTGAAGATTTAGTTTAAAAAATAATTTCAATGTCTAGTTTGGCCAAAAATTGTAAACCAATATTGTGGGATCACCCATGAAGGTAAATTGTAACAAAAACTAATGAAACTAAATATGTGCACCTAATATCTTGTTGGAGACTATAAATGACTTCTGGAATGTTGTTGATGCTGAAAAATTGGCTTGCTAGGACTCATTCACCATTTTGGGTGAATTAGTCCCAGTTCTAGGAAACTTTTCCGAAGCCCATTTCGGACAAATGGGTATCCAAAAATGTAGAAAGCCATGTTCAAGCCTAGCAGTGAGGCTTTTTAATTTATGAAGATTCAAAAGTGGAAACAAGAGCCCTCAATCTACACTCTAGTTCCTGACAGGTGTTCGCTTCCAAAAGTCTGATTTCTAGCACTGTAGGTTACTTTTAACAAATATTTTGACTTGGTCAATAAGGAGATGTCTTCAAAAACTTTTCAATACAATCTTCAATGATTTCTAAGCTCTTTAGATGCCTAAATTTGCAAACACACAAGAAGAGAAGGAGAAATATTGGATGCTAGGGCATGGGGGTTTTCCTTGGTCAAACCCCTTTTAGGTAATTAAACCAAATGAAGAAATAATATGAAGAATTAACATGAAATGAAGGGACTAATACCTTTCCATTATGATTGATCTTGGATTGATGCAACGATATGAAGAATCTTCCCTTGAATGTCAGAAAAATGTTATATTGGTGACTTTACATGATAAAACCCTAACTTGCTTGAGAAGAATAATGAGTGATGAGTGAATAATCAATTGGTTATGAATTAGGGTTTAGAGACTTATATTTATAGGAAATTCACCTTATTTTCCCATTAATTGGATCCCTAAGGCTGACATGGAGAAAAAATAAACTTAAAACCTATTTTTTCCCATTGAAACTCCAAAAATGGCTCAAATGGGACTCATTCACCATCAAGGGTGAATGGATCCCACCTAGATGGGACTGATTTACCCCTAATGTTGAATGGGTCCCACAGGGGCCATTTTTGCTAGCTAGAATGCTGAGAAGAAAAGTAGGTCTATATGATTACTATGTTAGTTATTTCATCAAATTATGCCTTAGGATGCACAATATGGGGTCATAGGGTCCTATTAATGATGATGTAAAGGTAAATTAGGGCTTGGGACACAAAATTCAATGTGAAATTGTGATTAAATACACTTTATAACACTAAAATGAGGTCCACTTAGCCTAGAAAGGCACAACATCCAATGTGAATGTGTAATACACATTACAACACTAGATTAACATTAAGTTTATTTTACAAGCCTTCTAGATTGATGTGAGGATGCAATTAAATACTTTTTATAATTTTCAATTAATGAAAATGGGTTCATTAAGTCTAGAAAAGCGTGAAATCCTTTTACAACACTTTATAACACCTTTACAAGACATTGTTAGATGCATTTTATTCAATTTTCAAGCGGCCAAGACTTAATGTCGATGCATAAAATACCTGAAAACACTAAATCAAGCCCTCATTAAGTCCAATTAATCATCAATTATTCCCAAATCAAGCAAGTATCCTTTTTTTCTATGGCACATTGAGCCTCCACTTTAGTGGGATGATGAACTTGCTTCAAACTCACACTAAAGTAGACATTTAAGAGGGGTCCAATCGTACCAATGTGGATGGTCTAGGATAAGGGTATGTGTTGGATCATCATAGAAAAAATAGGCCCTTAAGTGGTGATCAAGTTCAAAAAAATTAGAGTTAGGCAACTTGATGTAAAAATTTGAATAAGTTATCTATATTATTTCAAAAATATGTAAGAATAGAATCTATAACAAATTGAATGTAGCTTCTAAACTACTAGGTTTTTTTTTTTAAATCTATTTGGTGAAAATTTTTAATTTCAATGTAGTAGTACTTAAATTTCAGGGAAAAATAAGAAGTAGGTGTCTATCTAACCACCCTAACCATAATAAAATGATTAAAAATATATATAAGATTTTAGATATAAGTAGAGGACTCATGTCCTGATGTGATGCATATTTTTGTAATTTTTCCAAGTAAATAATTAATTATGATTTTTTATTACAAATTTTTAAAAATATAAAAACTCATATGTCTGACCACCTTAACTTGGTCAAAAATTCATTTTTTTAATGCTATAGTATGTGAAGCATAGAATCTAATGCATGGTTTGGATTCAAAAAATGTGATACCATTTGAAAGCTATAGATATTTTTCAATCAGCATATCAATTAGGACTTTAGTCTTAATTCAAATAGAAAATGAATAATAATTATTTATTAAATTCAAAGTAAAGAATAATTTATATTGGTGGAAAGCTGAGAATCTCCTTTAAAAACCATTTTCGTTTCATCAATTTTGGGTAAAAAAAGAGTCATCAACCACATACCCTACACGTACCCATCATATCGCCCCTTTTTGGCCCACATGATCCTACACATACCCATAACAAAGATGAAGGAAGTGGTCAAGCCCCCAAGATCCAAGATCCTAAGTCAAACCGACATAAGAAAAAGAGGACACACAAGGTGAATGATTTGTAGCAAAACAAGATACACAATCATGCAATGGCAAGAATTAGAAGGAAAAAAAAAGCAAGGATAAAAAGATGGATCAAGCTTCAATGATTTTTCCAACACATTGTGGATCAGATCTAGGTTGTTTGATCGAGAAAAAAAGAAATGCATACTCACTCTGAGGTGACAGAACTCATTGGTTTTTGCCAAGTGAGAAGTCCTAGAAGGTGAGAAACATGCACTCATAGATGGTATGCACTCTCACACACACACAAGTGGCTATGGGGAAAGTAATTCCTTGGATTGGGCTTCCCATTCAACCATACCAAAGTTATACCTCCTGATAACTTTAATAAGGAACCACAAAAAAATGATGCTTGAAGCTCATAGAGATTGTAAATGCAAAATGGTGTAAGGAATGTTTAAGGGGATTTTTCTTAGTTCGTGCAATGTCTCATCTTAAGGAATATCATGCTTAATGTCTCCAAAAGAGGAAAAGTGCAATGTCTAATCCTAGGAACCATTGTACCTAATATTTCCAAGAGAGGAAATCGCAAGAAAAAGAAAATCACACAATGTGTAGTGACCCTCCAATTTCAACACTCTATTTTAGTTGATTCTGCTTCATAGATGCTTTAGTTGATTATGATACTATGTTGTTCCTTTTCAGATAAGACTTTGATATTATGTTGTTTTGTACTTCGTGGATGATACATTGACATCTTGATTACCTAGTTATGTTTGTGTGAGGATACTGAGATAGACACGTACATGATATGGTTTATTTGCTTAAAAGTTTTATGAGGTTATCATGATGAAATGATTTTTTATGATTTATCTCGCTCGTCAGTATTGGTGAAGAAGACAATGTAGCATTACTCATTCGTGAGTACCCTGCTATGTTGTGATTCTTCTTCATGGTGTGTTTTCTAATATAAGTATATATATGTTTTAACAACGATGTTTCATGCAAATACAGGTACCAGGTATTAGCTCCACTTGCTTGACAGGTCTAAGCGTACCTGAATTCAATAAAAATGATGTTGATTCAGAGGTATTGATAGGTCCTTATTGAACCATTGTTCTTTATCGAACAAGTATCTATTTGTTACCCCATGTTGTTGTCCATTTTGTTCTGTTGTGTCGTACATGTCTATATTGTTTTTGTTTGAGAATTTAATATTTAAGTTCAATGAATATCTATTAATGTAATTATAAATACTTATGGTTATGTTTGTGATTTAATTTATTAATTTAAATTAAATAAGTTATTGATTTTAAAAGTGAAAGTTATTTTCTTTGCAAAATTATTTAATTAAATATAAATTGTTGATTTATTTGTGCAAACAAGATTTACGAGGAAATAGATATTTTAAAGAAAAGATATTTTCAACATGTTATGAATCTTTCATTTGAAGTTGAAAATCTGATTTCATATTAAAAGTGTAAGTTGAACTGATTGATCTATTTTGAATGCATAATGATCTATAGTTAAGTTTTTATGATTGAGAGTCAATTGAATGTATTAAAATCTTTTGGGAGTTGCAATTTTTGATTCATGGCAACACTTTGGAAGAATTTTCACGGCAGCAGTTTTGGAAAAACTGTTATCTTAAGATTTTGTTTACAAACATAATTTGAGCTGGATTGATTTGAATTTCATTGTCGAAGCCTGGTGAATTGATAGTGGAATTGACATAAGTTTCTGAGATTCATTTCCAGCCAGTCATCAATCTTTAAACAAGTTTTCTTCCTTAGTTTTAATTCTTGTGCTGAATTTTTTAGAATTTAATGTTGAACTTTATTGTTCAATAAAGAAATTGTTTTGCTGAACCTGCATAAACAATAAAGAAACAAAATTAGAAGAGTATTTGGATTTTAAAATAGGAAAGAATAAAAATATTTTGTAAATATATTATTCCAAATATGAAATCTTCTTTAATTTGGCTGTAAAATTAATGTATTAGCATGAATTTGAAATTTTAAGAAAAGATTGAATATTTTCCTTTAATTTCAAAAGTAGATATAAATAAATTCCTAATCTGAACATTTAAGTGGTTGTAGATTAAATTGAGGCATCATGGTGTTCATGGTTCATTGTATTAAGAATTACAAACTTTTTGAATTTAGAAGAGTGTTTGAATTTGTTATTGATTTTACCCTATACCAAATTCTTTATTCATGCTTTAACTGTATATCTCAAAACTTATCACTATATATGGTGCACTTAGGGATATAGGGTGATTATATTATTATACGGTTAGATACTCACCATTCTTTAGAACTTTTGTATATAACATTGCTTAGTATGCATCAATTATACTGGTATTTTCATTGACTAAAACCTGTAGGTTCATAGCATTATGTTCTATTATAATTCTGTCCATTTAAAACTATGTGTAGCCTCCTTATAAACTATACATCCTAGCTATAATGTCGAATCTCTTGTTTTGATGAGAATATTTTTGTTGATTTCCCATAGATATCCTTGCCAGAGATTGTGTGCGGTTGTAGCTAGGGATTAGATAGTTTAACCATGGAAATATCTCCATACAATTGAAAACTGGTCCTCTTTAGTTATCTTTACCTTTCAGATAGGAGAAACTCCATTGTGATGCTGTATCTTCTATTCTTCTCATCTTGCTCCACAACTTCATATTGTCGCTGTGTTTTATGGAGCTATCTATTAACCTTACAATTTTTATATATTTTCAATTGGTAAAAAAAGGTGTATCAACCTGAGATTCTCTTAGGATCTTTTAAAGATAATAATTCTTTTACTCGTTCACATGTTTATGAAATTGTTGAGGTTCTTTATGTGTGCCTTATGTCACCTTGAAGAACCCTTGTCATGTTAATGTTTTAGCTGATTTTATTCTGGAATCTTGTCAAACATCTTGCAAATTTTAGTGCCAGCCTTCTCCCCCATTTTCTTAATTATGCATTACTTAAATGATCAATTTTCCTGATAACTATTCCTTAATGATTAGTTGGCACTTAAGGAATTTCTTTTCTATTATTCTTTCATCTGTAGATTGTGGATCTTTGTTGGTATTACGCCTTTTTTATGATGCTTGTACCTTTCTATCTAATCATCATGTGTCCAAAACTTGTGCATGGCGTGTTTAACACTTATCTTCAGTTATGTGTTACTCACTTAAGATAGTGAGCTTCTTGATTAGATGGATGAGAATGATTATATTTTATATAGGAGTTTTATCTTAGTAAGTGATTTTTGAATAAAAATAGTTTCATCTCTTTGCATGGCGTTACTGCCTTTAATTATATGATATTTATTTTTAACCAATACTTTATTATTTATGGTGCGTAATCTTTTTTCATTGGTATGGTAGTTATAATTTTTTTAATTTGATTCTTTATAGAGTTAAATTAAACAAATGACTCTTAGGTCACTATTGATACATTTCTTTTTATAATAAATTGTATTATTTTTAAATGAGTGATTTAAAGATGTAAAGGATTTTATCATTCATACTAAATTATAATAATAGATGGATTTCCTTAAGAATTATAAGACATTTAATTATATCAAAATATTATAAACTTTTAATTCATGAAGATCGAATACATGAATTGTGGTGTTGCGTACATGCTATAACATAGGTGTGTGCACACAGTGTTATTGAGATATGTTTTTATTTCTCCTGAGGCTAGGAGAGTAAAAATAATATTGATAAGTTTATTATGCTTTAATTTATGTTTCTCATATTACAATTATTTTTACTTGGGGGTATAGCTTTGCACTTTTTGTTGTCATTTAAAGAGACATCTTAGAGATTGTGGTTTGTCTCTAGTGGAAGATGTAAACATTTGTGGCTTTGATCTTTATGCTTGGTGGCTACCCCTTGTCTTTAATGTTGAGTCATGTTATAGAAAGAGTGGCTTGTGGTAGGGGCCAAAATCCTAAGAGGTTGTCTGGGTAACCTATCGTAGGTATGTAAATTTAGTGGAAACCTAACTAATATACTAGGGGTTGGGTAGAACTAAACATTAACTCAAATAAAAAATTTCCTCGCCTACTTTCTTAATGATCGTTTAGATTGAGAAAAGGTTGAGAAGGCCTAGAATGGCTAGTCGTTAATCTTGTCTTCTTCAAAGATGGAGTGACTCCACATTAGTCTGCATAGGGGCGAGGAATCGGTAGAGACTACCAGGGTAACTCTTGGAGAGGGCCGGTAGTCTAGGAATATTCACCAGGGTAACCCATCCCGACAGTGTGATGACACTCTTTGTCTATTACATGATTGTGATCCTCGTGTTAAGTTATCTTTTGTAGTGTTTTGTCACTAGGAGTTTATTTTTTATGATTTGACATTTTTATGTTGTAATGTGTATATAAGCCACGTGAATGTAATGTTTTGTATTCTTGTATGTGGACCTATCAATTATCTCCTAGCATGGAGGGAGTGGACCTTCAGGTTCCATGTGGTTGGGAGGAAACCATGTTATGCCTTCCTTGGATATTCATGCAGTTGATGTTATGCTTACAATTGGTTCCAATTACTTCATTGTTCGTGACAGTGGATGCGGAACGTGTTCAAGGATATGGAAGTTAGATATGATGTAATCATTATCCTCTTTGTATATTTACCTCTTGTATTTGAGTGTACTCATTGTATCATCATTATGGTGTATTGAGATTCATTGAGATCTCACATGGTGTAATCTGGACATATAGATATATGTTTGTATAAAGTTTTGTAAACTAGATCATTCATGGCATTAAATTTGTACCAATGTTTTATGGTATAATGTATAGAATTTATTTATTATGCTTATGTAACATCATTTTGGAATTCCTTAAGGAAGTTGTGTAATTAAATTTCTATTAAAAAAAATTGTTCGGTTAAATTGTTCTTTACACTTTGTTTTAACGAAAACCAGGGCGGGGTGTTACAGATTGGTATCAGAGCCAAGTTCTAACACTGGGTGCTCTGGATTTATGAGCCCAATAGGTCATCTTAGACGTTAGATTTGGTTGATGTGTTTTCCTATTTATTTTGTTTGTCTTATAACAAAACTTGTCTTGGTTTTTTTGTAGGATCATGCCTAGGCGTCGTGGTAGAGGTCGTGGTCGAGGCCGAGGTGGAGGTCATGGGCCAAACCGCTAGGTTGCTCCCCCTTAGAGCTCTCATCAGAGCAAGCAAGCAAAACAATTGGGTCTATAGTTGGAACAAGCAAACGAGGAACAGATTCCAGAATAGTCTGAGGTGCAAGGAGCACAGTTACGCACTTTACTAGAAGAGGTCCTAGCTCGACTTGGACCTAGACAGGAAGTGGAATAGGAGGTGATTAGGGAAAATGATAGATCTCTAAGGAGAGTTGATGATACTATGTAGTAGGATGCCATTATTGCTGGTCATATGTGAGATTTGTTGAGGGCACGCCCTCCTACATTTGATGGATCTGGTGGTGGTTTAGAAGCAGAAACTTGGCTAATTGATTTGGGATGATGCTTTGCAATGCATCCTTATGGTAGCAACACTCAAGCTCATTGTGCCATAATGCATCTTAGAGGCTTTGCCTCTACATGGTAGCATTTAGAGGAGTAGAAGCTCCATCTGGAGATTGGTGCAGTCTCATGGGATATGTTACTAGAGAGATTCAGAGCACGTTTCTTGTCTTAGCATTGGAGGCAGTGACGTGCGGATGAGTTTCATGATTTATGTCAGATGGCTATGTCCGTGGAGCAGTTTGAGTGCAAGTTTTATGAGCTCAAACAATATGTAGGGATTGTGGATGATGAGGCGATGTTGGTGCAACATTTCATCATGGGCTTGAATGCTCGTATTAGTGGTGGAGTCAGATTCTTCGAGCTGAAGACTATGGAGGTTGCTGTGGAGAAGGCACATATTGTGGAAGAGAATCTCTCTATGGCATTGGGTGGACACATAGGAGTTCAGATAGGTAGTGCTCCTATTTCAGGTTTTGGTCAGCGAGGTGGTTAGTTATAGACAGGTGGTTCCTCTAGGAATCAATAGGCACCCACTAAGGGTGGGCAACAGTAGCAGTGTAATCCACAAAAGAATAAGAATTCACAATTTCAGTAGGGTAATAGTTCACAATCTAGAAAGAACCATAATTGGTGGCACAATAAGCGCAATCGACAGGATCAGCCAGCTCAGAGTGCACAGTCTATAGTGAGCAGAGGTAGCTTTCAGCAATCCAATGCACCTTCGGGTGGCAGAGGTACTGGTAGAGGTACTGCTTGTTTCTCATGTGGTCAACAGGGACATATTGCTAGGCAGTGTCCTATGCAAGGTACTTTAGGATTTCGACAGCAACCGGCAGCTTCAGAGCTGACAGTTGGTGATGTAGGCCATTCACATATAGTTTTTGCTATGGTAAATAACCGCCAAGCAGATCATCAGAACACTGTGGTTGAGTCTTCAGGTCAGTTACAAGGTACCGATGTTACTATTCTCTTTGATTCTGGAGCTACTGATTCATTTATTTCACCTATTATTGTTGAGTGATGTGGACTTGTGGCCATAAAGCAAGGTGATAGGTGACAGGTGGAATTTTCTTCTGGGGAAAAGGTAGTAGTAGAATCCCTTGTTCGCAATTGTGGAATAAGGATTGGACTGTTATCTACCTCAGTAGATCTTTGAGTCACACCTCTACGTTCATATGATATTGTTTTGAGAATGGATTGGTTAGAATATCATCGTGTAGTGATTGACTATCAATAGAAGACAGTATGTTGTATTGATGATGTTGGTACAAAGGTTGAAATTTTTGGTGTTCAGAGACCCATCTCTTTGCGGATAATTTCTTCTATGCAGTTGAAGAGATGCCTTCGTCAAGGATGTCAGTTATTTGTGACAATAGTTAATGACTTAGATTTAGGGGAGAATCAAGAGATATCACTTGATGATCACCCTATTCTTAGGGAATTCTCAGATGTTTTTTCTAGTGATATTCCTGGTATGCCACTGAAGCGTGACATAGATTTCAGAGTTGATCTAGTTCCTGGAGCTGAGCCCATATCTTGAGCCCCTTATAGAATGACTACATAGGAACTAGAAGAGCTTCATATTCAGTTGGAGGAACTCTTTGAAAATGGTTTTATACGTCTGAGTGTTTCCCCTTGGGGAGCACCTGTCATCTTTGTGAAGAAGAAGGGTGGATCTCTCAGATTGTGCATTGATTATCGTCAATTGAACAAAGTGACGATTAAGAATCGATATCCTTTACCCATAATCAATGATCTTTCTAATCAGATCAAGGGAGAAAATGTGTTCTCTAAGATTGATTTGAAATCGGGTTACCATCAATTGTGTATTGTAGAAGGTGATATTCATAAAATGACATTTTGAACTCAATACGAACACTATGAGTTCATAGTAGTACCGTTTGGGTTAACGAATGTACCATTAGTTTTCATGAGTTTGATGAATGGTGTATTTTATACCTATCTTGATCATTTTGTTCTCGTGTTTCTTAATGATATTTTGATCTATTCGAGAAATATGACGGAGCACGAAGAGCATTTGAGATAGGTACTGCAGTGTTTGAGGGAGAATCAATTATATGCAAATTTGAAGAAATGTGAATTCTTCCAAACTGAGGTGAAGTACCTTGGTCATGTGATTTCTGGAAAGGGTATAGTTGTGGATCCTACAAAGATCTAAGCTATCATTGATTGGCCCGTGCCTGCTAGTGTTGTAGAGGTTCGTATTTTTATGGGTCTTGTTGGTTACTACTAATGGTTTGTTCAAGGGTTTTCTAGGATTGGACACCCCATTACTTCTCTTCAAAGGAAAGGGAAGAAATTCATTTGGATAGATCAATTTCATTTGGCTTTTCAGATACTTAACAATAAGCTGACTAGTGCACCTATCTTAGCAGTCCCTGATCCTGCTAAGGATTTTGTTGTTTGCACTAATGCATCTTTCAAGGGTTTAGGAGTTGTACTGATGCAAGATGGACGTGTGATCACTTATGAGTCTCGCAAACTCAAGGATCACAAATAGAATTATCCCACTCATGATTTAGAGCTTGCTATAGTTGTTCATGCTCTAGTTCACTGGAGACATTTCTTGTTGGGGCATCATTTTGAACTTCATTGTGATCACCGTAGTCTGTAATATATATTCACACAGCCTAATTTGAATGCTAGGAAGAGACGGTGGATGGAGTTCTTATGTGAATATGATTTTGAGGTGAAATACATTTAGGGAAAGGAGAATGTAGTGGCAAATGCTCTTAGTCGACTAAGACATGAGATTTCTGTTGTGGCACTAGGAGTAGAGTTGAGGAGCCAGATTTTGGAAGCACTTCCTACTGATAGATTGTATCAGGAAGTGAAGATGGAGATTGATTCAAGTAGACCCTTGGAGGGAAGATTTTTAGGATTTACTCTTGAGTTAGATGGCTTGTTGCAACATCTAGGTCATATCTATGTACCACCTATGAAAGATCTTCATACTCTAATTTGATAGAAGCACATCGAGCACCATACTCAGCTCATCCTAGTGTTAAGAAGATGCATGCAAATATTCGATAGTTGTACTTTTGGCCTGGTATGAAGCGTGACATTGCTGATTTTGTTTCGAGATGTCTTGAGTGTCAGAGAGTTAAGGCTGAGCATCAACATCCCACTAGTTTATTTCAGCCACATCTCATTCCTGAGTGGAAATGGGATATTATATCAGTTGATTTTATTGTTGGATTACCTACATTATTGCGTCGACATGATGCCATCATGGTTATTGTTGACAGATTGACAAAGGTAGCTCATTTTTCTCTAGTTTGATCATCCTACAATGCTTCCTCTGTGGCCAGAATATTCATGGAGGATATTGTTCGGTTGCGTGGGATTCCTCGTAGAATCATTTATGATAGGGATCCTGTATTTACATCAGCCTTATCGACATCATTACAGCATGCATTAGGTACACAGCTAAACTTCAGTTGAGCCTATCATCTTGAGACTGATGGTCAGACAAAGAGAGTTAATCATATTCTCAAAGATATGCTTAGAATGTATGTGATGGATCGACAATCACATTGGGAGGATTATTTATACTTAGTGGAATTCACCTATAATAATGGGTATGAAAGTTCCATAGGTATGCCTCATTTTCAAGAACTGTATGGACATCCTTTTCGTACACCATTAAGTTGGGATCGACTTGAGGATAGAGTTCTACTCGGTCCTGAGATGCTACGTGATATGGAGCAACAGGTCGATCGCATCAGAGAGCATTTGGTAGTGGCATAGGACAGACATAAAAAGTATGCCGATGCACATAGGGTGGATCGATAGTTCTCAGTTGGTGACAGGGTTTTTCTTTGAGTTTGATCATGCAAGAGTCCAATCCATTATGGAAAAGGCTCTAAGCTTGCACCTCAATTTGTTGGACCATTTGAGATTTTTGAGAGGCTTGGTCCTGTAGCGTATCAACTTGCTTTACCACCTAGTTTATCATGCATTCATGATGTTTTTCATGTATCAGTTCTTAGACCTTATCATCCTAAAATTTCACATGTACTCGATTGGAATGCGTTATAGGTAGAGGACGGGCAACTGGCTTTGGAGCTTGTGGGAATTCTTTAGCATTGGAAGCTCTCCCTCAGCGGTCGAGACGCTGATCAGGTGAGGGTCCAATGGGATCCTAGTAATGATGCATCAGCTACTTGGGAGGATGTAACACGTATGCATGAGCTTTATTGTTATCTATTTGCAGGCTTCTAGGAGTAAGCCTTATCCTAGGGGGGGAGGATGTAGTGTCCCTCCAGTTTCGACACTCTGCTTTAGTTGATTCTGCTTGATAGATGCTTTAGTTGATTATGATACTATGTTGTTCATTTTCAGATAATACTTTGATGTTATGTTGTTTTGTACTTTGTGGATGATACATTAGCATCCTAATTATCTAGTTGTGTTTGTGTGATGATACTGAGATAGACACATACATGATATGGTTTATTTGCTTAAAATTTTTATGGGGTTATCATGATGAAATGATTTTTTATGATTTATCTTGCTCGTTAGTATTGGTCAAGAAGACAGTGTAGCATTACTCATTCATGAGTACCTTGCTACACTATGATTCTTCTTCATGGTGTGTCTTCTGATATAAGTATATATATGTTTTAACAATGATGTTTCCTACAGATACAGGTACCGCGTATCAGCTCCACCTACTTGATAGGTCTAAGTGTACCCTAATTCAATAAAAATTATGTTGATTCGAAGGTATTGACATGTCCTTATTGAACCATCATTCTTTATCGAACGAGTATCTATTTGTTACCCCATGTTGTTGTCCAGTTTGTTTTGTTGTGTCGTACATATCTGTATTGTTTTTTTTTTAGAATTTAATATTTAAGTTCAATGAATATCTGTTAATGTATTTATAAATACTTATGGTTATGTTTATGATAAATAATTTAGTAATTTAAATTAAATAATTTATTGATTTTAAAATTGAAAGTTATTTTCTTTGCAAAATTATTAATTAAATATAAATTGTTGATTTATTTGTGCAAACAAGGTTTACGAGGAAATAGATATTTTAAAGAAAGATATTTTCAACATGTTATTAATCTTTGACTTGAAGTTGAAAATATGATTTCATATTAAAAGTGTAAGTTGAATTGATTGATCTATTTTTAATGCATAATGACCTATCAGTTAAGTTTTTATGATTGAGAGTTAATTGAATGCATTAATATCTTTTGGGGGTTGCAATTTTTGATTCATGGAAACACTCTAGAAGAATTTTCACGGCAACATTTTTTAGAAAATTTAGCATGACAACTATTTTGGAAAAACTTTTATCTTAATATTTTGTTTACAAGCATAATTTGAGCTGGATTGATTTGAATTTCATCGTCGAAGCCTGGTGAATTGATAGTGGAATTGACAGAAGTTTATGAGATTCATTTCTAGCTAGTCATCAATCTTTAAACAGGTTTTCTTCCTTAGTTTAAATTCTTGTGCTAATTTTTTCAGAATTTAATGTTGAATTTTATTGTTCAATAAAGAAATTGTTTTGTTGAACCTGCACAAACAATAAAGAAACAAAATTAGAAGATTATTTGGATTTTAAAATAGGAAAGAATAAAAATATTCTCTAAATATATTATTCCAGATCTGAAATCATCTTTAATTTGGCTGTAAAATGAATGTATTAGCATGAATTCGAAATTTTAAGAAAAGATTGAAGATTTTCCTTTATTTTCAAAAGTAGATATAAATAAATTCCTAGTCTGAACATTTAGGTGGTTGTAGATTAAACTGGGGCATCATGGTGTTCATGGTTCATTGTATTAAGAATTACAAACTTTTTGAATTCAGAAGAGTATTCATTTGTTATTGATTTTACCCTATAGCCAATTCTTTATTCATGCTTTAATTGTATATCTACAAACTTATCACTATATATGGCGTGCTTAGGGATATAGGGTGATTATATTATTATACTGTCAGATACTTACCATTCTTTAGAAATTTTGTATATAACATTGCTTAGTGCGCATCAATTGTACTGGTATTTTCATTGACTAACACCTGTAGGTTCATAGCATTATGTTTTATTATAATTCTATCCATTTAAAACTATGCATAGCCTCCTTATAAACTGTACATCTTGGCTATAATGTTGACTCTCTTGTTTTGATGAGAAGATTTTTGTTGATTTACCATAGATATCCTTGCCAGATATTGTGCACAACTATAGCTAGGGATTAGATAGTTTAACCATGGAAATATCTCCATACAATTGAAAATTGTTCCTCTATAGTTCTCTTTACCTTTTAGACTAGACAAACTTCATTGTGATGTCATATCTTTTATTCTTCTCATCTTTCTCCACAACTTCATATTGTCACTGTGTTTTATGGAGCTATCTATTAACCTTACAATTTTTATATATTTTCAATTAGTAAAAAAAGGCGTATCAACCTGAGATTCTCTTAGGATCTTTTAAAGATAATAATTTTTTTACTAGTTCACATGTCTATGAAATTGCTGAGGTTCTTTATGTGCCCCTTATATCACCTTGAAGAACCCTTGTCATGTTAATGTTTTAGCTGATTTTATTCTAGAATCTTGTGAAACATCTTGCAGATTTCAGCGCCAGCCTTCTCCCCCATTTTCTTAATTATGCATGACTTAAATGATCAATTTTCCTGATAACTATTCCTTACTGATTAGTTGGCACTTAAGGAATTTATTTTCTATTAATATTTCGGTTGTAGATTGTGAATCTTAGCTGGTATTACGCCTTTCTTTATGATGCCTATACCTTTCTATCTAATCATCATCCGTCCAGAACTTGTGCATGGCATGTTTAACACTTATCTTCAGTTATGTGTTACTCACTTAAGATAGCAAGCTTCTTGATTAGATGATCGAGAACGATTATATTTTATATAGGAGTTTTATCTTAGTAAGTGATTTCTGAATAAAATTAGTTTGATCTCTTTGCATGGCGTTACTGCCTTTAATTGTATGATATTTATTTTTAGCCAATACTTTATTCTTTATGGTGCATAATCTTTTTGCATTGGTATACTAGTTACATGTTTTGTAATTTGATTATTTATAGAATTAAATTAAACAAATGACTCTTAGGTTGCTATTGATACATTTCTTTTTATAATAAATTGTATTTTTTTTAAATGAGTGATTTAAAGATGTAAAGGATTTTTATCATTCATACTGAATTATAATAATAGATGTATTTCCTTAAGAATTATAATACATTTAATTATGTCAAAATATTATAAACTTTTAATTCATGAAGATCGAATACATGAATTGCAGTGTTGTGTACATGCTATAACATAGGTGTGTACTCATAGTGTTATTGAGATATGTTTTTATTTCTCCTGAGACTAGGAAAGTAAAAAACGTATTGATAAGTTTATTATGCTTTAATTTATGTTTCTCATATTACAATTATTTTTACTTGGGGGTATAGCTTTGCACAATTTTTTTCGTTTAAAGAGACATCTTAGAGATGTGGTTTGTCTCTATTGGAAGATGTAAACATTTGTGGCTTTGATCTTTATGCTTGGTAGTGTAATCAAGGATTTTCTAAGGATTAGGAGAGGTTAGCAATAAACAATAAATAATAATCAAACCCAAAGATCTTTACGAAACACAAAGGAAGTAAATAAAAGAACAAGTATACCTGATCGTCGATACCTCCATGATTCCTTTTTGTAATACCTTCTTGCTTGCTAGAAATGTGTTGCCCTCATATTCGTCTTCTTGAGCAATCTAAAATGCCTAAGCCCTACAACAAGATTCGAAGGATTTGATATGCCTATGACTATTGCCAATGCCTATGTCTATTTCTTAAAACAAATGCCAATATTAATCAAATGCCTATGACAAAATATGTGAAACTAAGTAAATGAATGCCTATAGTAATTACGTAAAATGTGTGTCCCTCAAAAGTGAGAAGAAGATGACATTTTATAGAAAAGGCCATTTTGAATGGACGAACGAGATAAATCAATAAAAAGAACCTAAAATGAACGATCCAGATTAAACCTAAGAATCCCTAATTAGGGTTAGGGAAAAATCCTTAATCAAACGGTCAAAATAAAATCGAATCGACGGTGGAGAATAAATGAGACAAATTAATTAGAAAATAAAGATTTTCAAAAAATCAAGAAGATAAGATTGCTTGATTTGCAAGATTCAAAAAATCAAGAAGATAAGATGTGGACTGAAGATAAAGTTTGGAAAATCAAGAATCTGCCCGATTGCTTGATTTTTGGAAGATTAATTACTAATTTGAATTAAAATAATTCAAATTATGGATTTTGAGAGATAATAAATAATCTTTTTCAGATTATTTATCAAAAAGGACTGACAGTTAGGATTGACATGACATTTTAAATAATTTAATTTATTTAAAATGAGAGGAATATTAATTGGCAATTAAATAATTAAATTTAATTATTTAATTTAGCAGATAAGACTGATTAATTAAATAAATTAATCCATTTATTTAATTAAGACAATTAGTGACATTAAATAAATAAATGAAATTTATTTATTTAATAATCGGAAGAAACATATGAGAGGGGAATTAAATAAATTAAGAAATTTATTTAATTAAGGGAAGACTTAGCCAATTAATGACGTATTTAATAAATAAATAAAATTTATTTATTTAATAATCATGAAGAATAAAAGGACATGAATTAATTAAATAATTATGAATTATTTAATCAATAGTCGAATGTGGACCAAGGACATAATTAAATGTCATAATTATGCTAGGATGAAAGTGGTAAAAATGAAGCTTGTAGGCCTAGGTCATTTTTAGGTGTCTACATTTTGCCCCTCTTTGTCATAATGTCGCTTGTCGCATTGTGACAAAGAAAACAAGTCAGAAATATGCCCCAGTGCAAAATAAGATGAGGAAGAAAAACAAGGAGGGTTATGGTATGCCCCCTCGAGAGGAAAGACAGGTTCCAAGAACATGGGTGTGCTCTCGAAATGGACAAGAAGACTAGATTATGAAGAGACAAAGGAATGTTAGTGCAAAAGATATGGATGATGATATGGATGCAATGCCTATATGAGATGAGAAGAGAAGATGACAAGACGAAAAGATATGCATGTTAGTTCCTAGACCAAATCCTTCAAAACATTGCCATAGGACTTTAATATTTATTGCTCTTAATCATCATTGGGTAGATTGTTGTGACGGACAACAAACACCATGATATGACATAGATCAAGGTGTGCAAGGCCATACCATCACATAAGACAAGCAGTCATAGACAAGGAAGATCGTGACTC
Source organism: Sequoia sempervirens (assembly GCA_007258455.2). NCBI lineage: Eukaryota > Viridiplantae > Streptophyta > Pinopsida > Cupressales > Cupressaceae > Sequoia > Sequoia sempervirens. Next base: position 405,243,387 of record VDFB02105785.1, read on the forward strand.
ATACCAAGAGCATTATTGTCCCAGTCTTTGTCAGAATCAACCACAAGCAGAAAAAGACAAAAAGGACAAGTCATGAAACGTCGTTGCTCCTCTAAATCCTGTTGCCAGAACATCCTTGAGGAACTAGCAACATGACTGTCAGAAAGAAATAAGATAAAGCCATTATCACGATACATCATTGTTTTTCTAAATCCTTTTGTCGGGATCTCGCTGAGAAACTAGTAACATGAGTGTCAAAAGACAAGACAAATGTCATGATACATCGCTGCTTCTCTAAATCCTGCTTAGTGGGATCTCGCTGAGAAACTAGTAACATGATAAAAAGCCAAAAATGAATGCCAAGTATTTGCCAAGTGTGTCTAGATGTCAAGTTTTAATGATGTCGAGATGATGAATGCCAAAGGTTGCCATATTCAGGAAGGACATCCTGAATAATGTCGATGTCTAGGACGGACACATCCTAAAACACCAATGTCAAAGTTTTGTTCTTCAGAAGGACACATCTGAAAGAACGTTGTTGTCGAGAGGAATGATCCTTAAGTGTCAGAAAGGATCCCTCGAAAATGCCAAATGATAGGGACGATGCCTAGGAAGGACACATCCTAAGGCACCAATGTCAAAGTTTTATTCTTCAGAAGGACACATCTGAAAGAACGTTGTTGTCGAGAGGAATGATCCTTAAGTGTTAGAAAGGATCCCTCAAAAGTGTCATATGACAATGCCAATTCTTAGGAAGGACACATCCTAAGACATAAATGACAGAGGTTATTCTTCAGAAGGACCCATCTAAAAGGTAACCAAGAGTTGATAGTTTGACTGGTTGCAATAATTTGACTTATTTTGACTAAGTTTGACTTGTTTTGACTGAGTTTGACTTGTGTTGGCCATATGTCAATATTGTCATGATGATATGTGCCGATGAGATTGTCTTGTTGTGATAATGATTGTCATGATGAGTTTTGTTCGTTTGGGAAATATTTGTGTTGTCTTGAAGACTTTTTGATGTGTGTGCTAGTGTGATGCCATGAACCCTAATGGACTGACCTAGTGTGGCCTCGGGGGCTCATCGATAGATGGCCTTGCCTACGTCATTCACTCAGAGACCTCGTAGTTCAACACAACTAATGACTTTGTCTTGATGACCAAAGATTGCGTCATGATTTTATTTTGACAAACCTAAAGGACTGACCTAATGTCTCGGGGACTCAAGTATGAGTCTTGCCTACGTAGCAAATGCGCGGAGACAACATAGTTCAGACAATGACATGGACTAACTGACATGACTGACTTTGACTCCATTTTTAAGATTTTGACATTGATTTGGATATTTTTGTGTTTTTCTTTAGGACGTTTTATGATTTTTAGGTCTTTGTTCAGGACTTTTTATGATGTTTTTGATCTTTGTTCAGGACATTTTATGATGTTTTTGTCTTTTTGTCGTTTTATGATTTTTTTTGGATTTTGACGTTTAAGAAGATCATGACAAATGCATATGACTGATGCCTACACATGAGAATCCAAGGAAAAACATGATTGTGCCCCTAGTCGAGCTGAATACCGATTGACAGGTGATGACAACGTTGTTTGATGTGGGAATGATGCATCCCAAAACAACATGAGGACAATGACGATAATGTGTCAAAAGTATGGAGGTCTACAGCCAAGCTAGGAACACAGTCAAGTAATGTTTTGGATAATGTGCTTGTATGGATTAAACTCGTTGTATTTGGAATGACTTGGTTAGGATTAGATGGGATGATGATTATCCTTAGACCGTTTGATAAGGGAAAGTCAAGATAGGTGACAGGCATGAAAGGATAAGAGGTGGCCTTGGTAAAGGACGAGACACATGAGACTAATGGAATTGTTATATTATTTTCAAAGACTATGTCATATAAGGACAATAAGACTATGATATTCAATGACATGATGTTTCGTGAATCGTGTATGACCGAAAAATAGACATGTCAAGAGTTTTCCCAAAGCATGATTTATGTGTGTCAGTTTTATGTCAAGACCAAAGTAGGTGGGAAAATGGACGGAAATGATAGGGCTTAGATGGGCATAAATGTCATGAGAAAGGCATGGGAAATGAGACGACTTGCCCCCAAGTGTAAAAATTCACATAGATGATTTATTTTACACATGACGCCTGTTTGCTAGGTTTTCGTCATGGTACTTATCCAAGGCGCCTGTTTGCCAGGTTTTCACCATTGGATGAAATTTTTCTCTTTACTATATTTATTTATTTATTTATTTTTTTTGGTGTCACCAAGATGCCTGTTTGCCAGGTTTTCATCAAGGTGACGATTTTTTGATTTTTGATTTTTTTTGTATTTCTAATTTTGTGGATAGCCTGGATGCTTTAGATAACCACTGACGATGCAGATGTAGAGACTGGTGTCATGATATGCCAATAATGACCTTGCTGAAGGAGTTGTCTTGTCAGGATTGTAGCACTTGTATACAACTGATCAATGTCATTGTGATCATTTCTGATACTAGCGTTGGCCTTATCAAAATACGCACATCGCAATAGAGTGCCATGAGAGTCTTTGCGGTAAAGAGTTGCTGCCATGACATGACGGATTTGTGACATAGGATTTTTGGACTTTAGGCGAGATGTAGGATTATGACAAATGATGGTGAACATGGAAAGGTTGTTTGGACGTTTGGACGAATCACTTTTTATTTTCCAAACTTGGAATGGTGGATGATGGATTTTGGAGGGATGGTGTTTAGAACCAACACATTTATATGTCTTGATTGATGACCATTTTGAAGGAGGTGGAAATGTGTTATATGTGGGAGTCCTCTTGTCTTGTGGCTCCACATTGTGATTGACTTTTTCTTTTGACGTATTTTCTTTGCTTGATCCATCTTTCTTTGGGATCCATTTTAATTTCATTTGTCCACTTGTCCTTTTGTTTGATTCAATGTCCTTTGACATTTGATTTTGATCTTTTGTCTTGTAAGACTTTTGTTTTTGTTGGTCCCAAAGGGTAGGTTGATCTATGATAGAATGACGATTCATGGTGTGGGTGGAGGGGGTGTTGGCAACAATCTTATGACAAGGATTTCTCATGGACTCCATTTTGACGTTTGTATTTGACAAAGTTGCCCCCAATATCTAGGAGGTACCACTGACATTGTTTGATTTGTTGTCTGAAGAATAGCCAAGACCTTGATGTCTGTAATTTGCCTGATGTTGTATTGGTTCTAGAATGCCTTGCTCATGTATTCCTAGTCCTTTGCCTTGATAATGCATGCTCTGACAGATTCTGTTTGTGATGGGGTATTTATTGTTTTGAAAGAAAAATGCTAACCCATCATTAGGTATGTGGATACTGTCACTTGTAATATTTTCGTCTATAAGAAAGCCTACTCTGACAAAGATAGATGACCCTAAGTGATAAAGTGTCTTAGCTTCATTGTCTTGTTGGACATATTCCTGACTGATACATGTGGTCTGATCTTGTGACATGTCAGGTTCAGATGATTCTGTTGGTGCTTCCAAGGCAATGTCGAAGCCATCATTATGTTTAGTGTCATAGAGTCCCATGATTTTAGCTATAACTTGATCATATGCAAGTGTGTCCCTAGTGGAAGATTCTTGTTCTGGAGGAATATCGTCTATGTGTCCCTTGAAGGCAAGTGTCTCATCTTGGGAAGTGTCAATAGTAGAGGCCTTTATAGGGTCGGCAAGTGTTTGATCATGAATGGCATAAAGGTCAAGAAGGGGACCATTTTGGATATCTTGGTCAATAGTAGGGTCTTGCTCGAAGATGGGGTTGTCATGGATTATATAGTCGGAAATAGAGCCGTTGTCAAGGAGAGGTGTGTTATGAATGTCATGATTGTCTTGAAGGACTTCAAGGATGGACTGAAAGATAGGGTCATTGGATGAACTACCTTGTTCTTGACATGAGGGTGACATTATAGAGTCATGCTTTGGGCTTTCATTTTGACATGTATCTTCAAGTGTAGACGATGGAATGTGACTTTGAGTAATGACAAAATTTTCATGACTAAATGTGGCTTGTGAGGGGATGACTTGAAAATGATTAATGGATGAAGGACTAGGATAGGACATGGAGACTTGGACTGGACTAGTATATGAAGGACTAGGATAGGACATGGGCACTTGCATTGGACCTATATGTGAAGGACTAGGGTATGACGTTGAGACTTGGAACAGATATGACATGGGGTCTTGGACTGGATATGTCATGGAGTCTTGGACTGGATTAACTGTTGAAGGACACAGATATGACATGGAGACTTCGACTGGATTGGTGTAAGGTTGATTGAAATGGGATGTGGAGACTTGGACCGGATCGGTATGGTATGATGTGGGGACTTGACATGAGTTGGTAGATGGTTGATAAGGGATGCAGGCTTGGACGGGATTAATAGATGAAGGGTTAGAATATGACATGAATGTTTGGAATGGACTATTGGACAGTTGGCTTCCCTTGTCAAGGTTAGGATAAGGGTGATAAGTGGACGTTTATTGTGAATTAATGGCAGGATTTGTGTCAAGTGACTGTTGATTGTGAGGGTAGACAAATGGTGGCAAAGTATTTATGTCAAAGCCTTGTGGTAACTTAGCCTCTTCATCCAAAAGCATGGCTAGATACCTTTGAGGGTCACGTAAGACTATTTTTTTTACAAAGGAGAATATATCAGGATTTTTCGCTGCAGCTTCTATGTCTTTCCAATATGCTTGTCCATTTTGGTCTCTTAGTATGAATGGTTCATAAATTTTTTGTGATGAAGATGGAATGTTCTTGGAAGATTGCATGTTCATGTTGTAAAATGGGTCAGAAAAAGTCTAATGTTGGTTTGTGTCATAAGTGTTATTGTCGATGTTGGGATTGGAATCTTGTCCAAAGTTTGCCATTTGTTGTTGTCTTTGAAGCCTAGTCTCAATCGTAAAAGGGATTTGCTCAAATGAGGATGATGAGAATGACAAGTAAATGCAAGGATGACACTAGCCTATGTTTTTTGGATTTTTTTGGATAAAGGATGACAATGCAAGACTATGTTTTTGGATTTTTGACAATAAGGGATGCAATATGACAATGTTTTCTAAAGAAAATGACTAATGTCAAAGGACAATGAAGACTAAGATGACAAGTTATGTCACTAATTTTTTTGTATTTTTGGAATAAGGGATGACAATGCAAGACTATGATGACGTTTTCCTAAGGAAATGATTAATGCAAGATGATAAAGTTTTCAAGGCTAAAGTACCAAATGAGGACTACGATGATGATGTTTGACTAAGGACTTAATGTTATAAATGCAAAGTCTAGGTTCAAAGTGATGACTAAGATGAACAATGCAAAGTCTAGGTTCAAAATGGGGACTAAAATTGTTTTCTGATGTTTTGTTGAAAAGTCTGAGTTGTCCAAGGTTGATTGTTTGTTTATGTCCAGATTTGTGACTATTGTGTATAATGTTTGAAAATCTAGAAAACACTTGACAAGCACAATTTTTTGGTATAAGCAAGCACACATCAGATAAGCACGATCCTAAAAAGGCCAAAAGGCCAAGGGTTTGTATACTTGATATAGCCCACCTATTATACCCCAGATTGGTGATAAACACCTTTCCTTCTCAAGAGCAGATAGCTTAGAATTTTGGTGGAATTGGCTCCCCTCCACAGCTCATTAACGTCATTCGAGCACACCAAATTCAGATTCTTTCGGCAGTGACATCCCAAGAATTGCTATCTCTACTCAAGGGGATCAGTAGTGAGTATCTTCGAGCATGATACTGTACCCTGCACTATATCAAGCAACGGCCAATAGAACGGTTGGACACTAAGACAAGAGGTGTTTAATTCGGGCATTCCGTTCGTGGGGCATGATCCATGCGGCGAGAGTCCCCTTTCGGATCCATCTCGTCGAAACCACACTCGTGATTCTTGGGCTTTCCCCAAGAACCCACTTTTGTATACCGGCTGGAAGTCCCTCAGTGTCAGGGTGCTACCGGTCTGAGTCGTCCTGGGGTGAGTACTTTTTCCCACCAGAATAGGCCCAAGTTCTAGAGTCAGTAACCGTTTCTCTTACAACCAGGATCGTACAAATGCGCAAGGGGAGAGGATACTCCGATATACCAAATCGTGAAGGGTGATTAACAAATAAAGATGGGTCTAATTTTCTGATCACGAGGTTTTCACCAAGTGAGAGCATACCCACCTACCATCTTGCAAGCACAATCAATTAAAGAAGACATGTGTTCTTTTTTATGCACCAAAATCAAATATTTGCTAATCTATGAAAGAAAAACAAGCACAATGTTTGTTTATCTTGTCTTCGACATTCGAACCTGCAAACAAAAGATTAGTAGTTCCTTATGCAATGGTCTTTGACACACGAATAGGGATCGCCACACGCTACCAGAAAAGATTAGTAACAAAAATAAAAAATAAAAACTTAAATGAAAACAGCAAACTTTAAATAGTGATAAATTCCTCCAAACTTAACAAAATTTCAAGTGGTAGATATCCATGGAAAGCTGAAAATTAAATCTTCAAAACCCAGAAAATATTTTCCACAATTCTACACAAAAAGAAAGTTATATGCAAAAGAAAACACGGATTTTAAAAATTAAATTAAAAAAAAATAGTGATCACTAAAACAGCCATAACTTTGTCAAATCTTAACGAAATTTAAAACCATTTAATGTTCTAGAAAGCTGAGACCGAGATCTACAAAACTCAGAAAATGTTTGAAAATTTTTTATTCTCCCATTTTTCTGTGCTCAAATGAAGGTGACGGGATTTCGTATGATGTCTTGGCTGTAACCTGCAAAACAGTGAAAATAAACAAAAACACACACAAATTTCTATCCAAAGTGTCGGGTTCACCAATTTAATCAAAGGAAAATTAGATTGTTAACTTGTTAGATCAAATAACATAAAAATCCAATGATATAATGAAGTACAATGGAAATCAAATGAAAACGAAAGGGAAATATATCACCAAGAGTCTCCATCTTCCATGCTTCACCTTCGTTACACCTTCTTGCTTGCTGGATGATATTGTGCCCTCAGATTCATTGTGCGAGCAATCTGCAAATGTCTAAGACCTACAACAAGTTTTGAAGGATTTATGCAATGTCTAAATGCCTATGACTATGACAATGTCTATGAAAATAATGACTTCTAATGCCAAATGACTATAATGACTATTAAATTAAAAATGAAATTGTCGGATCCTGAAATTATGAGCAAAATTGTCTTTTATAGAAAACACAATTTTGAGGGGACGGATGAGATTAATTGATGACAAGAACTTAAAATGAACGATCTAAATTAAACTTGAGAATCCCTAATTAGGGTTAGGGAAAAATCCTTAATCGAACGATCAAAATAAAATCGGATCGACGGTGGAGAATAAATGAGACAAATTAATTAGAAAATAAAGATTTTCAAAAAATCAAGAAGATAAGATTGCTTGATTTGCAAGATTCGAAAAATCAAGAAGATAAGATGTGGACTGAAGATAAGATTTGGAAAATCAAGAATCTGCCCGATTGCTTGATTTTTGGAAGATTAATTACTAATTTGAATTAAAATAATTCAAATTATGGATTTTGAGAGATAATAAATAATCTTTTAGATTATTTATCAAAAGGACTACATTAGGATTGACATGACATTTTAAATAATTTAATTTATTTAAAATGAGAGGAATATTAATTGGCAATTAAATAATTAAATTTAATTATTTAATTTAGCAGATAAGACGATTAATTAAATAAATTAATCCATTTATTTAATTAAGACAATTAGTGACATTAAATAAATAAATAAAATTTATTTATTTAATAATCGAGGAAGAAACATATGATAGAGGGGAATTAAATAAATTAAGAAATTTATTTAATTAAGGAAGACTTAGCCAATTAATGACGTATTTAATAAATAAATAAAATTTATTTATTTAATAATCATGAAGAATAAAAGGACATGAATTAATTAAATAATTATGAATTATTTAATCAATAGTCGAATGTGGACCAAGGACATAATTAAATGTCATAATTATGCTAGGATGAAAGTGGTAAAAATGAAGCTTAGAGGCCTAGGTCATTTTTAGGTGTCTATAGGTAGCTACCCCTCGTTGTTGATGTTGAGTCATGTTATAGAAAGAGTGGCTTGCGGTAGGGACCGAAATCCTAAGAGGTTGTCTGGGTAACCTATCATAGGTATGTAAATTCAGTGGAAAGCTAACTAATATACTAGGGGTTGGGTAGAACTAAACATTAACTTAGATAAAATTTTCCCTCGCCTACTTTCATAATGCTCATTTAGATTGAGAAAAGGCTAAGAAGGCCTGGAATGGCTAGTCACCAATCTTGTCTTCTTGAAAGATGGAGCGACTCCACATTAGTCTGCATAAGGGCCGGAAATCAGCAGAGACTACCAGGGTAACTCTTGGTTAGGGCCTATAGTCTAGGAAGATTCACCAGGGTAACCTATCCCGATAGTGTGATGACACTCTTTGTCTATTACATGATTGTGATCCTCGTGTTAAGTTATCTTTTGTAGTGTTTTTTCACTAGGATTTTATTTGTTATGATTTGACATTGTTATGTTGTAATGTGTATGTAAGCCATGTGAATGTAATGTTTTGTATTCTTGTATGTGGACCTATCAATTATCTCCTAGCACGGAGGGAGTGGACCTTCGGATTCCACATGGTTGGTAGGAAACCGCGTGCTATACCTTCCTTGGAGTAGTTGATGCTATGCTTACAGCTGGTTCCAATTACTTCATTGTTTGTGACAGTGGATGTGGAACATGTTCGAGGATATGGAAGTTAGATATGATGTGATCATTATCCTCTTTGTATATTTACCTCTTGTATTTGATCATACTCATTGTATCATCATTATGATGTATTGAGATTCATTGAAATCTCACATGGTGTAATCTGGACATATAGATATCTGTTTGTATAAAGTTTTGTAAACTGGATCATTCATGGCATTGAATTTGTGCCAATGTTTTATGATATAATGTATAGAACTTATTTATTATGCTTATGTAACATCGTTTTGGAATTCCTTAAGGAAGTTGTGTAATTAAATTTCTATTAAAAAAAATTGTTCGGTTAAATTGTTCTTTACACTTTGTTTTAACAAAAACCAAGGCAAGGTGTTACACAATGGAATATGAGTGTCGATGTATGCCCCCACGTTAAATCAGTTGCTAACACCATTACTGTGAGCAATTGCTTTAAAGTAGAAGAAAAAGACATGAGAGCTTATTTGAAAAGCCCTATGCCAAGTCATATGTTTTTGATAAGCTACGTCATGAAAAAGGTAGTATGTCACATGTGAGCCAACTTAAGGCATATCATCCACACCCCAAGCTTGCTCTTATATGTTCATAAAAGTTTAATGACTATTCAAAAGAGGCAACGAGAAGTGACATACGAGGACAAGGCTAACTAACCCTCTCACCCACTTAGTGCAGGACAAGGGTGAGCCATACTAGAGTGAAAATTTAGTATCAATTAGAGGGATTAGGCACCCCCAAAGAAGGAAGAACACCAAACTCCTTAAAATGTTGGACTTCACTACTCAAACCCTTACATTCATTAGTGGAATGACCATGAACTCATGATATGCAAAAAATGAAGTCTTGTAAGAGCATTTCTTTCACATTCTTGGAGGAAGGGATATCAAGTGATCTTGGAGGAGTCTCCACAAGATGCCCTCTTGATCTAGGGTAGAAGGGGTGTATCTAGGTTGCAGAAAAGATACCTCTTGCTTAGTACTAGTTGTCATATCTACACAAGACAATGCAAATTACAATATTTTGTTTGTTCCTTTATAGGAGGGTGTAAAATCTAATGAATTCAATTCATTAGTGTTTTGTGAGATGACATTGACATTAACTGAAGGTGTCATTTTTTATTGCATTGCTTGTAAAGGAGAATGATCAAGACTACTAGTGTCAATCAGTTTAGGACATGCTTTATAGTTAAAGTGGACTTAGAAGCATGTTGTGTGAGTGTGTTGATGTTGAGTGAAGGCTTGGTGATTTCTATCAAAGGACAATAGCCAATACCATGATTTGTTTATTGTGTGGTAGGATCTATAGGGTTGTGGATACCTTGTTCATTAGCACCACATCCTTTTCCACTATAGCCAATTTGTTTCATAAGCTCATACCCTTTTCCATAAATATTTTTCATTGCTTTTGGATCAGGTAGTGGTTGGTGATCAGCATCGTCAAAGGTGTTTATGTAGTTTTTTTTGTTGTCTACATTGGTTGAAGTGGATGCTTTTGAAGGATCGTTTGAATTTTATGTTGACATGACTTCTTTTTTGTGTGCCTTATTGGAATATTTATTTATGATCTTGTATTCTCCCATGAATTCATGTTTGAAATCCAAGGAACCCCAATCATCTTCTAATAGCTTTGTAACTTTTTTAGTATGTTGTGTATCTTTTGGCTGCACAGGTTCTACTCATGTGGTTGGGGTTAAGGTGTTCAGGGGGTTCTCTTCATTTTTCTCAAGTTGTAAGACAATATAAGGATCATGATCAATGTCAAGTGTGTAGATGTTGTTGTATATGTATTTCATTTTTTTATGAAGAGTGGAAGGAACACCATTCATTTCATGAATCCACAACCTACCTAGAAGAAGGTTATAGGAGAGATCATGAGGCATAACCTGGATCAGTGTGTTTAATGTGACTTCGCCAACTGTAATAGGTAAATTGATCACACCAAGTGGTTTCTTTCCAACATTTTCAAAGACCTTAATACATAAATAATCAAGTTGAATGTTTGGGTGATCCTCACGAAGCCTATCCAAGAGTTTTACACTATGTACACACATTAAGGGTTGAGTCATTGTCAATAAGGGTTTTCTTTATCCCTATCCTATTGTATTGAGCAATGATCATGAAAGCTTCATTTTTTTTTCCACATCCAAAGAGGGGAGTTCATTTTGGTGGAAAATAATGCCAGCATTTAGTCCTTGGATCATGGCTTCTATGTAATTCGGTTGTGCATGAGAAGGGACAAGAATTTGTTGTAAATCACTTTGAATCATAGTGTGATAATTAGGTGAACTCTGAATTAGGTCCCACAATGATATCTTAGCAGGAGTATTCTTAAGTTGCTCAACAAGATCATACTCCTTTTGACCTAGAAAGAAAGGGTTAGGTAGGATAAGATTAGGCAAAGGTAAGGATGTCGAGGTTCATTGTGGTGCTTGCGGATTGTTTTGAGTGTTATATGTATGAGCAATAGTATTATGAGATGGCTGTTGTGACACATTATTCTTAGGTGGGTAAAGGATAAGTTTAGGTGTGTTGTGAATTTTTTTGTTTATGTGAAGGTGAGTAGAGGATTAGAGGTTTCTTAGGATGTCCCACAAGTTATGTATGAGGTCCATTGATTGAGGGGTATCTAATGGACACTTGTGCATTCATAATATCAATGGTCTTGGTTCGATGTATCGCTAATAAAGGGAAATCAAGAATCACCTTTTGATTTAAAGAAGACACATTATTATTGTTGTCATTTTCTAGCACCATGATATTCTCCCTAGAAGGAGAGTTTTTAGGAGAGCTAAAAATAAAATGTTCTTGACATTCATGGATTAGTTCTTCTAAAATAACTACATCACAATTAGGGGAATGATCAATGGTGGGAGTGTTTTGTTTATTGATAGTGGGAAGATTGGGGGAAGACTCTATTTGATTTCTATATTTCCCTAAGGTCTTATTATCATGTTCCATATTATCTACCCTACTAGGAGAGCTTGTAATATGTTCATACAAGGTTAAAGTTTGTAAAGTAGCTTCATCACAAGTGGGGGAGGCATCAAGAGAATGACCACTATGGTTTTCAAATAGATTATCCCAAATGGTAGGAGCATTAGCGAAGGCAGGATCAAGGGTTTCATGATTCTTAATAGGGATGTCTTCTAACACCAACCTATCCTCATTACATCGAGGAGGGATATTAGGAGATGGACAAATTTAATTGTCATGCTTATGGAGAATAGGTAAGGTGATATTTAGAAATGTGTCTATGATCTCATGTTCATGTTATCTAACATCTTCCAAAGGGGAATGACAAGATGGACAATCAAGACCCTTAATGCTTGTAACTTCCTTCACCAAGATACCTTTGTCACTAATAGGAGAGGTATCGGGAGAAGAACAACTATGCTTGCTATGATTGTCTACACCACCATTCTCACCAATGGGTAATGTAATGGTTTGATCAAATCTATGACTAACATGTTCCTCATTGTTGTAATCAAAATTGAACTCATAAGATGAGATATTGTACTTATGCAATCCATGTTTAACCAAATCAAAGGCACATCTTTTGAAACAAAACATGCTATTTAAAAGTAAATAAAGTGTAATGCTATTTTCAAATGTAAAACAAAGTAATTTGTTGATTATGTTATGCAACAATCTGAAAGATGAAATGTTAGAAATACAAATTTGAAAGTAAACAATGCATGAAATGAGCTATTATAAGCTAGATCTAATAAAAATAATGTAACAGAAACTCAACCAACTTATATAGGTAGGTAATGGCAGCCAACAAAATCTTAAAAACAAGGTTTTTAGCTCTATAAAAGATGATTTTAGAGGTGAAAAGGGACTAATTCGCCCATAATGGTAAATGAGTCCTAGTGTGGGTGTTTTTTAGATTTTTCAGGAATTTATGAGTGATTTTAATGTTTTATGTGCTCTATGATGCCGACCTAAGACACAAATACAAAATTTCAGATGATTTAAGATGCAAAAATGGAACCTATATGCACTTTCACAAATGTTGAATTTTAAAAACCCTAGAATGTAACTTTAACAAATGAAAAATGTAATGCAAGCTAATTCTAGGAGAATGATGGACTAAAAATCAAAAAATAAAGCACTCTAAAGGTGGGTTCACCAAAATGTAACAAAGGATTTTGGCACCTTAATCCTTTCTAGCACTTTTAGGGTTTTTCCCCTAAAAGGAGAAAGAAGGGCCAAGATGGGAAATGTTACACTCAAAATCAATGCAATATGAATGAGATATGACTAAATATAATGATCTAAATGTAAAAAGTTGGTAAAATATATTGATTATTAAATGAAACCTAAAGAAGTGCAACTTGTTTGAAAACACATTGTGATATGCAAACATAAACTAAATGACCTAGAAATGAAGGTAAATTGTAACATAAACTGATGAAATTGAATATTTGAACCTGAGATCTTGTTGGAGACTAGAAATAACCTTTGGATTGTTGCAAAAATATGAGGAATCTTCCCTTGAATGTCTGAAAAATGTTATCATGGTGACTTGAAATGATAAAATCCTAACTTGCTTGAGTAGAATAATGACTGATGAGTGAATAATGAATTGGTTATGAATTATGGTTTCAAGACTTATACTTCTAGTAAATTCACCTTATTTTCCCATTAATTGGATCCCCTAGGCTAACATGGAGAAAAATTAAACTTAAAACCTAATTTTTCCCATTGAAACCCCAAAAATGGCTCAAATGGGACTCATTCGCCATCAAGGGAAAATGGGTCCTACCTAGATGGGACTAATTCACCCCTAATGTTGAATGGGTCCCATAGGGGCCATTTTTGCTAGCTGGAATGTCGAGAAGTAAGAAAATCATGTTTATATGATGACTATGTCAGTTATTTCATCAAATTATGCCTCAAGATGTATAATATGGGGTCATAGGGGCCTATTAATGATGATGTAAAGGTAAATTAGGGCTTGGGACACAAAATTCAATGTGAAAGTATGATTAAATACACTTTACAACACTAAAATGAGGTCCACTTAGCCTAGAAATGCACAACATCCAATGTGAATGTGTAAGACACATTACAACACTAGATTTAAATTAAGTTTATTTTACAAGCCTTCTAGATTGATGTGAGGATGCAATTAAATACATTTTATAATGTTGAATTAAGGGAAAATGGGTTCATTAAGTCTAGAAAAGTGTAAAATTCTCTTACAACACTTTACAACACCTTAGCAAGACATTGTTAGATGCATTTTATTCAATTTGCAAGGGTCCAAGACCTAATGTGGATGCATAAAATGTCTCACAATGCTAAATCAAGGCCTCATTAAGTCAAATTAATAATCAATTATTCCCAAATCAAGCAAGTTTCCTTTTTTCTATGGTACAGAAAGATCATGAGGTATATAACGTGGATGGGATTTTGTAATGTGGCATTTCCAATTGTAATAGGAAAAGTGACAACACCAAGTGGTCATTTTCCTACATTGTCAAATCCTTGGATAGATAAAGAATAAAATTGAATTTTTATTTTATCCATGCCAAGTCTATCCAAAAGGGTTGTAACACTACACACATCAAGGGCAAAGCCATTGTCAAAAAGAGTTATTTTTATTCCAAACCTATTATAGATAGCTATTATCATGAAAATGTCATTTTTTTCTTTCACTTCCAAATGAGGGGGCTCACTTTGGTGGAAAAGAATGTCAACATTCATTTCTTAAATCATGGCTACAATTTCACTTGGTTGCACATTAGGAGGGTTAGGATCTTGTTGTAAGGTACTTTGAATCATATTATGATAATTAGGGGATGCTTGAATAAGGTCCCATAATGATATTTTAGTAGGAGTGTTCTTAAACTATTCAAAAAGATCATACTCCTTTCCACTTTGCAAAGGAAAATGAGGAGCACTAGGCAAGCAAAGTGTGTTATGTACAACCTTGACAATCACATTTTTTCTTCTCCTAGTATCTCTCCTAGTTATGAAGATGATACTTTGACATTAGAAAATACAATCGATGAAATTCATGAGAATCTTATGTCTCTCTTCCCCTAAGGGAAACATTATTCAACAAGAAAATTCCATCATTGATAAACAAGACAATACAACTATTGATAACTTCCTTGTGATGAAGTCACTTTAGAGGAAACAACCTTTGAATGTCATGAACATCTAGTTTTTAGTTCTCCTAAAAACTCTCCTTCTAGGGAGGATATCATGGTGCAAGAAAATAACAACATTAACAATAGTAATTTGGCTTCCTTATATGATGGTGAAAAGATGACACTAGACTCCCCTTCATTAGAAAGACATCAAATTGATACCACTAAAGTCATGAATGCACAAGTGTCCATTAGATCTCCCTTGATTAATGGACCTCCTAAATACCCTGTGGGACATCCTAAGAATCCTCTAATTATTTACCTATCCTCACAATGACCACAAACCAAAAATAAACCTGAACTTATCCTTTACCCACCTAAGAATAATGTTTTGTAGCAGTTGATTTCTAATACTGTTGCTCATACATATAACACTAGAAACAATCTGCAACCAAGACAAACAATTCCAAAATTCATATTCATTCCTCTCCTAATATCTCTCATTTTTGTGAAGAAGATATTTTGGTGTTAGAAGAACCATTCAATGATAGTTTAAAGCGTCCTAGTTGGGTATGCATAGGATCATCATGGAAAAAATAGGCCCTTAAGTGGCAAAAAATTTAGAAACATCAGAGTTAGGAAACTTGACATAAAATTTTGAATAAGTTATCTATATTATTTCAAAAATACGTAAGAATATAATCTATAGAAAATTTAATGTAGTTTCTAAACTACTAGGTTTATTTAAAAATATATATATTTGGTGAAAATTTGAAATTTCAATGTAGTAGTACTTAAATTTCAAGGAAAAAATAAGTAGGTGTCTATCTAACCACCCTAACCACAATAAAATGATAAAAAAAAAAATTATAATATTTTAGATATAAATAGACTCATGTCCTGATGTGATGCATAATTTTTTGTAATTTTTTTCCAAGTAAATAATTAATTATGATTTTTTATTACAACTTTTAAAAAATATAAAAAAAATCATATGTCTGACCACCTTAGCTTGGTCAAAACTTCATGAAATTCATTTTTTTTAATCCTATAGTATGTGAAGCATAAAATGTGACACATGTTTTAGATTGAAAAAATGTGATACCATTTCAAAGTTATGGATGTTTTTCAATCAGCCTACCAATCTGGACTTTAGTCGTAATTCAAATAGAAAATGAATAATAATTATTTATTAAAATAAAAGTAAAGCATAACTTATATTGGTGGAAAGCTGAGAATATCCTTTAAAAACCCTTTTCGTTTCTTCAATTTTGGGTAAAAAAAAGTTGCCAGCCACATACCCATCATATCACCACTTTTTGGCCCATCATGATCGTGAACATACCTAGTTTTTTCTCTCCTTCTACCTCTCTTATTAGGAAATACATTGATGAACAAGAGGACACAACCATATGTAATCATGAAAATCACATAACATAACAAGATACAATTGAATCCTACTTAAAAACCACTTCAACAAGTCTACATTCATCTATCAACATCTTCCATGTACTTGTGGTAATGTTTTAGAAAAATAGGATGCAATTGTAAATGAGGAGGATATGTTGGTGTTAGATGATCAAATATTTAAGATCTATGACAATCCTATTTACTTTTCTTCCCCTACTACACCTATTTTGGAAGACATTATGGGAGAAAGGAATGAAATTATGGACAATCATGACAATCACATTTTTTCTTCTCCTAGTATCTCTCCTAGTTGTGAAGAAGATGTAATTTTATGTTAGAAAATCCAATTGATGAAATTCAAAGGGAACACATTATTGAACAAGAGAATGCCAACATTGATAAGCAAGACATTCCAAAAACTGATGATTCTGGAAAAATGCACTTAATAAGGCCTGTGGATACAAAATAGGGCCAATAAGGCATAGATAGGCCCAATTAATTAATAAAACCCTGTATTAGTGTAAATGTGTTAGGATACACTTTACAACACCCTAAATAAGGTACCATTAGGTCCATTTAGTTTTAAAAAGGGCCCTAAACTTAATGTGAAGGTGTAAATAAATACACTTTACAACACTAAATTAAGGTAAAATTAGGTCTATTTATCTTAAAAGGACCCTAAACCTAATGTGAATGTGTAAAAAAAATTACAACACTAGATCAGGGTGACATTAGGTTCATTTTAAAATAAATTATTACCAAATTAGGTTTGAAATGTGAAGGGCAACATTTTTCGTCACTACATGTCTATTATCCAAGTACCATATTTCAACATTTCCCTACTATCTAATGTTGCACATGATGAATTATTTTGAGTTGTCAACTTCAACATCTCTTATTAGCCATAATTATATTTTTCTTTAATTGGTCATGTGCTACTTTTTCCTATAATCACTTTTATATTGATCATACTTCTGAAAATATTAACACTATATATTTATTTTTTCTTAGCTATGGTTTGAGTTACTATTTTAAATGTTGTAGTTTCAAAAATTACATACACAAGTACAATTTCACATATGTTTCATGTTACACCCCAATTGTGTATTTCTTATTTACTATTACTATGTCTAGGGTAAAATGTGAATGCAATGTGAATTTTGGAGATGAATAAATTGTGCTCATACCATGCTATCTCATTTAATGTTATCTCAGTTGATGTTATTTCATGGGGAAATACTACATATATATGAAAAGATGGTTGTTGAATTATTATTATAATTTTGGAGAAATTTATGCACAATGCATATGATGTGAAAAATTGACTATTGTGTACAAGTGTTAGTGGATGCAGGTATATGTTCCATTCCTCCAAGCAGAGGGCAAGTATCACTCGAGAGAAGATCTTGGTCTAGTAACAAGTAAAAGTAAACTATCTGAGCATATACACACACCACATTAGAATGATTGAGTTGATTCAGTTTGTGGGTAGTTGGTAAGTCATCCTTAGCTAATATTTCTAAATTTGAGAAGTCTTTTTTACTATTGCATGCATTATTGGGTGATTTTTATCTGTTTGAGTTTCCAGTCCTTCCTTATGACATTGTGCCGAATGTACTTGGGTTGAGTCTTTGGGATTTATGAATGGTTACCTTTATGTTGTTTCATATAAATGTAAAATGTAGCATGTATATGGGCATATATATACCATAACATAGAATTTTGTCTCCACTAATGTTTAGGACCTAGGGAAACAATCTTCCATACTTTACATTCAAGGATGACTCTAGAGATCTCACCCCAAGAGTGGAATAGAGGGAAGAGACTTGACAATAGGGTATCTTAGGATATGATTTCAGATTACAAGAGGGGTTCACCACAAATTTTAGACTTGGAAAGAAAATTCAATAAAGGATGAAATGAAAAACCCTAGTTTGATGCAATGCTTCAATGAATGACCTAGAAATGACCATGAAACAAAACGGAAAGTTACAAAACTAAAAGTGTGCACCTAGAATTTGGAGAGAGATGGAATGGAGCCTTGAAATCCTAAATTTTTTTCTTTTTAGGCCTAGTGGGACTCATTCACCATTATGGGTGAATCAATTCTAGATCAAGGTTTTTGTACATGAAGTGGTTTCTCAAAAAAGGGTACCTAAAACCACAAAAATCTCAAAATTGACCCAAAATGGGATTCATTTTTCAATCTTGGTGAATAATTCCACTTAGGGTTTTCTAAAACTTGAAGGTCTGAATCTAGTCTTTAATGTCTGCTCTTCTTGTTCCTCTTGATTTCTGGATCTGAAACTGCCAATTTCAGACCTGTAGGTGACTTTTGTGAAAATCATGACCTAGCAAATGCAGAGACAACTCTGAAAACCTTGTGACCTATTCTTATATGACCTTCAATTATTCAAAGCACCTAGATCTACAACCACACAAAGAAAGAGAGAGAGAATGTTGATTGTTAGAGAATAGGGGTTTGGCTTGGTCAAACTTTTAGGTAATTAAACCAAATGATGAAATAAGATGATGAAGCATGAACATTAAATAATGAAATTAGAACCTTTCCATGATGCAACAATTGGTCAAGAATTTTTCCCTCAAATGCCTTAGAAATGATCTTGAAAGTTATCTTGATCTTGTGAAGACTTGGAATTCTTAACTCTTGCTTGCTTGACTTGAAAACTTGAATGCATGATGTTTCTTATGTGAAATTAGGATTTGAAAGCTTTCTTATATAGTCAATCCACTCACATGACCGCTAATTTGATCCCCAAGGCTGACCTAGGAGAAATTCAAACTTAAAACCTAGTTTTTCCCACTCAAACCTTGAAAAATAGCTCAAATGGGACTCATTCACCATCTTGGGCGAATGAGTCCCACGTAGATGGGACTCATTCACTCAAAGTGGTGAATGGGTCCCATAGGGGCCATTTTTTCAGCTAGAATGTCAGGGAGTGAATAAATTAAGTTTGTATGTTGATATTGTCAGGTTTTTTTATCAAAATATACCTTGGGATGCCCAATACAGGGTCATAGGGGCCTATTTATGATGATATTAAGGTCATAAATGTAAGAGGGCTTTAAATCCACTATGAAAGTGCAAATAAATAGACTTTACAACATTAAATTAAGGAAAATTGGGTCTACTTAGCTAAAAGGGGCCATAAATCCCATGTGAATGTGTAGAACACATTACAACACTAGATTAGGTCCACTTGATTTACAAGCCTCCTAAATTTAATGTGAAATTATAAATAAATACATTTTACAACAATAAATTAGGACAAAGTTAAGTTAATTTAGCTTAAAAAGGGTCCAAGACCTAATGTGGATGTGTAAAACACCTCACAACACTAGACCAAGGTGACATTATGTCTAATTTATCATTAATTATTCTTTCCCTAATAGGACACTTTTTTTGACACTACATATACATATACATAGATCCATGTATGAGAGCATTAGCAAATGCACATGTATGTAAGTAGATATACTCATAAAAGTACATACACAAGGAAATGACTAAATGTATATATGTGTGTGTGTGTGTGAATACTATCACAAGGTCATAATCATTCGATATCGAATGGATTACTTGACTATCATATTGCCATATAATGAATATGCTTGTATATATACACAAATACACTTGCAAGCATTAATGCTTATCGAAGAAGTGTACATATGTATATATTAAATAAGTATATGTGTATAAAACTACACATGTATTATTATTCACAAAATATGATAAAATAGTTATACATTCGATTATAGAATGGGTTTACAATTTTTGGCCAAACTAGACACTAAAATAATTTTTTTAACTAAATATTCACTTTTGGGTACCTATAGCAGCTAAACCGTGAGGAATTTGAAGATGATGCAAACTAGAGTTTCATGAAATTTTGTCTATAGATTCTAAATATATTTTTTTCAAAAATTTTGGAATCAAATTGTACTTCTTTTTCCATCTCCCTCAAAACTATTTTTTTTAGAAAACAACATTTTTAAAAAGTGACGCTCACCGTATAATGCATAACTTTTTTTCCATGAAGGATAAAATTTTAATTCTTTCGAATTTAGATTCGTAACTCTAATATCTAGTGCTTCCACTTGGTTAGATAGTTTTTTATTGGATTATTTTTATTTAATCAAGCTTTGAATTTAAACTAATTATAATTTAGACATAGCGCGACCGTATAACGCGTAACTTTTTTTGTGTATCAAAATTCAATTTTTTTTCTTTGTTGGATCAAGGACTTCAATATATAGTGCACTAATATTTTTAATTTTTATTTTTTAATAATATGCTATTTTTCCACATGTGCAAAACAAAGAGCTTGATTTTCGGTGAAAAACCTACATTCACGAGAAATAAAAAAATAAATATAATAATAAAATTAAATTTATTTAAATTTATACTTTTTGGGAAGCTTATAGTACAGAATACATACTTGCAAAAAAATAAATTTGAAATGAATTCATTTGATCCGCCAAAAGGTAAATCTAAAGTGGTTTTTTATTAGCATTTTGATAGGTGTAAAGGAGACTCTGTTATAGGTATGGTTTAAAACTAGCGAGGTTCTATCCAAGGGGGTTTGATTTAACGTAGTTTGATCAAACCCTCTTCAATTGGAATTATTTAAATGGAACCTTTTAAGGATTAAATCATTATATTTTCTAAAAATATGTGATTTCAGCAAAAAATCAGTTCCTCCCAAAAATTGTAAACCAGCTTTGTGGAATCACCAATTATTATTCATGGAATATGATAAAAGAGTTATACATCCAATTATAGAATAGGTATATATTATGAGGATAAGAATATATAAAAGAATGTATAATTCGATAGGGTTTCGATTATCATGTGAATGTTTGCTCATTTGAATTCATTTGAATATCAATATAAACATATTTAATTATCATGGAATATATATAATATATATTTAAATATATATATATATATATATGTATGAATATATATATACATATATATATATATATGTAATAGCGTTAAAGCTATTCGTGGACACATATATATATGTAATTGTATATAAAAAAATATATATTGATATATATATGATAATTAAATAGAAGTCAAATTACTAAATATGAGAAATGCCAAGTAAATATATTTAGGTATATATATGTGTGTGTGTGTGTGTAATTTACATATTGGTTGATTATTGATATATGATAGATCGGTTATCAATAATAAATGCTTAGGGATGATTTATTGATGTAGAGAGGAAGGACTCAAAACAATAGTCTTGACACTTTCCAATCAGGGTTTCAAAGCAAACAAGGCACAAGTGCTTCTTTGGTCATTTTGGCAATGTGTGCGTCAAGCCTAACACATGGGACAACACCCTAACATCACTCAACCCTTGAGGGAAGCATGGGGTTAGGGAAAACATGGTGTGTTCAAACTTGTTTTAAAATTCTTGAAGGGTTCCCAAACATATACAAACCCAAACAAGTGATCAATGCAAAGATTTGTACAAACTAGATATTGCTGCCCTGAGGTGTGACAAGGCAATGACTTAAAAAAAAAGGTTTAGCAATGAAGGATCAAGATTTCTAATTCACACCTTGGTGTGTATAGACCTTCAAAAACATGGAACAATTTTTATCAAACCCAAACTTTAAGAGACAATGTAG
This sequence comes from Sequoia sempervirens, assembly GCA_007258455.2. Taxonomy (NCBI): domain Eukaryota; kingdom Viridiplantae; phylum Streptophyta; class Pinopsida; order Cupressales; family Cupressaceae; genus Sequoia; species Sequoia sempervirens. The sequence goes on from VDFB02105785.1 coordinate 405,265,382, forward strand.
AGAATTTATTAAACAATCATACAATAGATTTTATGACTATTCCAATGAGGAAATGAAAACAGAATGTCATTAATAACTTGTACAAAAAAAATAATGAAGCAAATCACTTCATTGGAATTGAAGATAATATAGTTACAGAATTTTCATCCAATTTTCATCAAGATCCAACAATGGAAGAGAAAATGGCATTTTTTCTCAAACTGCAAACCCTAGGTAGGGTTCTAGGAAGTTTTTACAAAAGCATGTATAACTTTTACAAATTATCAACATGAAAATATATCAAACCAAAACTACTTGAAATAAAACACATGTATCTAAAATTTCCAATTGGTTTCAGATCGCTACTTGGCCATATAGATTTGTACCAAGCAAAAGAACAGAACTGTTATAGAAAAATGCAAAGAAATTGATCCAAAATGATTCACAATCTCCATTCAAATGTTCACTTCCCCCTCAAAAAAGTTTGGGATCAAAATATATACATTTACAACCATTCCCACTATTATAAATAACCACTAATCTTTAAATTATCCATTACATCAACTTGACAACTTTTACAAAGTTGCTCAAGACAACTTTTAAGGCAATTTTGACAATTTTTAACAACTTGACCTTAATCTTTCCCAAATGGATCAAAATAATAAAAAAATGGAATAAAATGACCTTATTAGACCCAAAAACCCCTATACAACCTAAAAATAAAAAGGTAGCAATATTTATGCTATGATGCTCCTGATGTCCCTGCATCATACACCTAAGGGGAGGAAAAAACCTCAAGCCCACCTGAGTACAGGTATGGTTTTTCTTCCTAGTCTTCCAATTCTTCTGCACTATTGTCTTCATGTCTTCTTTTCTTTGTCTTTCTATCTTCACTTTTTTTCTCTAGGTTTTCTTCTCAAATCCTCTTCTTTCTTCCTTGCAAGGTATTCCTCTTTTGGCATCCTCCTTTGATCCTGATCTCTTTCAAGAGCCTACTTCTCAATGATTTTTTTCTCCTTATCTAATAAACCTGCACATACATAGTCCAATGAAAGATTAGAAATAAAATATTGAGACCTTGAGGTCTCCTCCTTGTCTCCTTGCACCGCACACTCCACTTCAACACCCAAGAGATCCTCCATGTATGTTATTGTTGGCTTAGGACTGAACTTGTCCTCTAAGGGTCTCCTTTGATAAATAGCATCTTCTAACACTTCCATATTAGTTGTTAATTTATCTTTACTTTCATACACAAAGTAGCGTTTCTCTTTTCCCAGACCTACCATCTCCTTCCAAAGGATGTGATCAATCTCTATATATGGACTGAATACTTCCTGCTGCACTTCAGGGTTGCATTCATCATTGAACTTTTTAGTTTGTCCTACTGCTGCAAAATACCTATCGTTCATATCCATTTATTTCAATAATAAAGCATATAATTCATCATGCATGTCATCAAACATTGGTATTTCTCTAAGAGAACACAAAACATATTCATTTTTCATCAACCTTGAATCACTATAAAAAACAAAATAAATATGCATTCACCAAGTATCTCACCTTCCTTAGGATGACATTACTTTTATGCCTACATTTACACACTCAAATCTTTCATTAATCTCAAAAAAATGAGAATTACTTGCATCCACATCTCTTTCCTTGGATGACTTGTCAAGTACTTTTAGCAACCTTCTCAGTTTGTTAGCTTCTTGTTTCTTCTTTCTCTTTTCCATCATTTTTTTAAGAGGCCACTTCACCTTCTTTCTCATTGGCCAATACCCAACATTTCCTTGGTATACTTTCTCAAGACAATGTTGTAATACAAGCTCAACATGGTTTTCAAACTCATACATTCTTTTATCAAACTCTACAACTAGGCTTACCCTATTGTCTTTCATCTTGTCCTTTTTGAGGCCTTCTTTCTTATCTTGCTACTGCATCTTCTTGTCTTCATGATACCTCACCTAGGTTTTCTTCCCTTTTCCACACTACCTAGTCTTTTGGCATCCAGATTCTTCACTTCAACCTATCAACAACACACAAACTTCCAAAACTTCCCTTGCCCATATCTTTGGATCTGATACCAAAAATTATGTAGAGAGGAAGGACTCAAAATGGTAGGACCTTGACACTTTCCAATTAGGGTTTCAAAGCAAATAAGGCACAAGTTCTTCTTTGGTCATTTTTATTGTGTCTCAAGCCTAACACATGGGACAACACCCTAACATCACTCCACCCTTGAGGGCAGCATGGGGTAAGGGAAAACATGTAATACCACTCATACTGTTTAGAGTTATTATTTTTTGTGCTTTGCTTGGATACTGTGATGATACTATGATTGTTTGATTTGGCTTGCTAGACGTTAGATGATGATGTTATTTCATTATGGACATGATTACTTTATATGACATTATGGTTGAGTATATCAGTTGATTTTTCTGAATTATGATATGATTCAGTGATTTAATTTAATATGTTATGAGATGATTGTTAGTTAGAAATGTAATTCATTGATTATGCTATAATTGTTAGAATAGGTGTGACGAAGGACAATATAGCATCACTCATTCGTGAGTGCCCTGCTATGTTGTGATTCCTTCTCACAATGCAGTATTTAATTTAATGCTTTGATATATATGTATATATGCACATGTACACAACTTCGTTTGTATGCAGGACTGTAGGTACAAGTATCGATTCCACCTGCTTCGGCAGGACAGGGCGAGCACCAAATAACCCAACGGATAAATGTTGATACAAAGGTGACGATGAAGTCCTCCCGTTCCATGATGTCAGGTCGTCTCATTTGTTTGGTAGAGTTGATTTTGTGTAATCGTCGTCATTGTCTGTTGTGTTATGTGTTTTGTCTTATTTTATTTATGAGGGCATTTATAGTTATGATTTAGCTTAATGATTGAAATAAATTATTTATTTTAATGTTGGATTAAATGGTATTTAAATATTTAAATAATTTAATTATTTTTGAAAATCTTACATTGCAATTAAATAATAATTAAATATTAAATATGGCTTAATTATTTTAATCAATTAAATTGGTGGTGGATAATTATGTGAATAATTTATTTAAAATAAATATGTAATGTGAGGTGCAAGAAAAGTTGCAAAACAGGAATTAAAGCAATAAAACAAATAAAAGAACAAAAAGACAGAGTGAGCCAATAGGAATTGAGAGTTGGAAAAAAACTAGTTTTAAAGAATTGATTTTCTTTTAATTTTGATTTTTGAGAGTTTTTGAGGAAATGGGAATATATTTTTATATTATTATGAATTTTTAGAGGTGGAGATACAGACACAGAGATATTAGTTACAGAAGTTGAATAAGATATTGGCTAGGTATTCTGAAAATTTAGAAAGGATATTGGATTCTTTTGTTCTACTGGAGGGAGTTTTTGAAAGGGATTGGAAATCTGTTACTGGGTTGCTTTGGAGACATCTTCTGAACAAAGGATCGGATTCGAGTTCGAGCACGAAGTTCTGTAGAGGAGATTTTGAAGCACAAACAAGGAGTTCTTCGAGGCCATCAGAAATCAACTTCATCATATTTTTGAGAGCATAGGACTCCAGGTTCCACTCTGTTCTCTTAATAGTTTTAAATCTATAAATGGAATAAAAAGATGTGTTAGAATCAATCTCTGGTTAAAAAAGAAAATCTTGTTTTGCAAACAACAGAAAATAAACTCTTCGAATGCTACTTTGATATACACGATCTCTCTACTATTTCTGTAGAAAAGAACAATCTTGGTATTTGTTTTTAGAATTGAAATATTATTTTTGAAAATCAATAAATTTAGGGTCATTCTGTTTTGTGTTTACACAGAAATCTGTGTTCTGTGCTTGTATGTAATTATTTGCTATTTTATATATATATATATATGAATAGAAATATATAATATGTGATGATAAATAAATTGTTATCATACTGTTAGAAAAAAAAAACCCGACTGTAGAAATTTGTGCCTGTGCAAGGACGAAATTTTTTTTTTTTTTATAAAAATAAATTGATAGTAAAATAAAATTTGTAAATAAACTTTTATTAAAAAATAAATTAAAAAAATAAATTTGTATTGGGAGAGGAGAGGGACGGCGCAGGGCCATACCCCCCTCCCCTGCCCTGCGCCAGGCTACGAACTGCCGCGCGCAGTCCGTAGGGCTGCGCAGTGGTCCTATAAAGGACTTTTCTTTTTTTATAAATTTTTCTTTTTATTATTAATTACTATTCGGCTTTTGTTTTTTTTTTAATTATTTATATTTTATTAAATATTTGTTTAGATATAAATTTGTTAATAAATTATTATATATTGGTTATATATATATATATAGTGTATATTCATAATTGGAGCATAATTATATTCTTTTTGTTTTGTAAAAATTTGAGAATAATATGGAAGAGGAATGTCAATTGATATATATATTTTATGTTTATATATATAGATATATAAATATAAATATAAATATCTATTAGATATATAGATAGAATAAATTGCATTTATAATTCGAGATAATTTGCAAGTTCAGAATTTATTTTATTTAAAATGAAATTGTAATTATTTTATTTAATAGTTAAAATGTAAATTTTGTGTTTTAATTTTAAAAAAGGTTAATTAGGGTTATTATAAAAAAATATAGGGTGTTGTTCTATTGGTTGAACAAATAATTTAAACTAGATCTTGTCTTGATCCGTTGTGGAATTTTATCGAGGAAATTGTATTTCGTTATATTTGGTGATTGGAAATTGATAACCTTTTTGTGAATGGTTTGAGGTCTTTTTTTTAAATACGTTTCGAATACTTGTTCGAAATGGTTATCGTTTAGTGTTGTCGATGTGGGGACCATTGTTTGTTTGTAAAGTCTTGTTCCTGAGGCTTGTTATTTTAAAATGTTTCTCGTCTTGGTTATACTTTTAGAATTGAACTTAATGGTACGTTAGGAAGGGTTGAACAGTTTGGTAAGACTTTTGGATTATGAATTATTGTGAGAGAGTTAATGCCTCGCATGTTCTTGTTGTGGTATTATACTTTTTATGCTTTGGTTCAACCCTTGCCTAGTTTTGATTTATGTTAGGGGTCATAGGGAGAGTGGCTCTTCGTGGGCGCCGGCACCTCAGAAGGAGGAAGTGCTCAGGGGAACCCACGTAAGAGTAGTTAAACAAGTGATAACCTAAAAATAGAATTTAGGGGGATGGGTAGTAAAACATACAAGATAATGAAAACTGGATTCCTCGTCTATGCATTAGGGCTACCAAAGACTAGTGATAGACTGAGTAGGCCGTGGTCGGCAAATTCATAGTCTCGTCTTCATGAGAGATTATCGGCTCCGCATTAGCTACCCTATGGTGCCAGCGCCTCAGTAGGAGGAAGGGCCAGGTGATCCATAGATGGGTGTTGGCACCTCAGTTGGAGGAAGTGCCAGGGGATCCCATGAGAGCTGTGCGATGACACTCTCCACTAGACATCCTTGTTGTTCTTGTTTCTTGTTGCCTCTGGATATTGTTATTTTTATGTTGTTCTGATTATAGGGCTAGGGAATCCATAAGTGGGTGTCGGCGCCTCAGTTGGAGGAAGAGCCAGGGGATCCCATGGGAGTTATGTGATGACCCTCCCTACTTGACACCCGTCTGACTTGTTTCTTATTGCCTATGGAATGGTGTGTTGAATGGTTGATTTAGATTTATTATGGAATCGTGTTCTTTTTATTGGTTCTGATTTATTTGGAGATGTATTTTGGGTGTTGGTTCGGTTCTCCTGGATATTGTTTCTTTATGATGTTCTTTGAATTCTTGTGAATTTGTTTCATGATTGTTAGTTGATATTACTTCATGTTATTGTGATGAGTTTCTTAAGTTTTATCTTGTCATGTGATTTGCGAAAGTTGATGGTTGTTCATTGTAAGCTTTGAGTTGTTCTTGTTTTGTATCATGTTGTTGTTGAGTCGGTTGACATTCATGGTCGGGTTCACTTCCTCGTCACCTCTGAGCACGGGGGGTGAGTTACTTGTAATTCACATGGTTGGGTGGAACGTGCTCCGCACCTGTTGGGTTCTCCTTCAGCGTCTTGTCTTCTCAGCTTTCCGCAGTGGAGTTGTACCAGTGATGAGTTGTACTTCATATTTCATTTTACTTGTATCAATCCCTATGTTGGGAAATTCGATGTAATTCAGTATCAAATATTGTACTGTAATATTAAAACAATGATGTAATAGTTAGGTTTATTTGTATCTTGTTAAAAGATTTATCATGGATGTAATTATGCGATGTTTATTATGCTCGCATCATGATTTTCAGATGTATCATTGTATATGGTTATCATAAATTAAATGGTTATGTTATATTCTTTATCTTTATTCTATTTAGTTGTTGCGATGTAACCTTGCGTGCCCCAGAGAACCAAGTGTATAAATGCTATGTGTTATGCTATGTGGTTATGTTTTAATGTTATTGCATGTTTACTTTTATTATTTAAAAAAAAAATTGTTGCTTTGTGTGTGTTCTCTGGGGTTTGCACGACGGGCGTTACAAAACATGGCATATTCAAACTTTTTTCAACATTCTCCAAGGGTTCCCAAACATATACAGACCCAAACAAGTAATCTATGCAAATATTTGTGCAAACTAGATATTGTTGCCCCAAGGTGTGACCAAGCAATGACTTCAAAAAAATGGCTTAACAATGAAGGATCAGGCTTCCCAATTGACTCCTTGGTGTGTGTATACCTTCAACAACAAGGAACAATTTTTATCAAACCCAAACTTTAAGAGACAATACATAGAATTTATCAAGCAACCATACAATAGATTTTATGACTGTTCTAATGAGGAAATGAAAATAGACTGACATTAATAACTTTCACAAAAAAACAAATGAAACCAATCACTTCAGTGGAATTTAATATAATATAGTTACATAATTTTCCTCCAATTTTCATCAAGATCCAATGGTGGAAAGGAAATTTATTGCATTTTTTCTCAAACTACAAACCCCAGGCAGTGTTCCAGGAAGTTTTTGCAAAAACGTGTATAACTTTTAAAAATCAACATGAAAATCTATAAAACCAAAACCACTTGAAAGATAAAATGTGTATCTAATATTTCCAATTTGTTTCAGATCACTACTTTTTCGTACAAATCCACGCCAAGAAAAAGAACAAAACTATTATAAAAAAATGCAAAGAAATTGCTCTAAAATGATTCAAAATTTCCATTCAAATGTTCACTTCCCCCCTCAAATGAGTTTGAGATCAAAATATATGCATTTCCAACCATTCCCACCATTGTAACTGACCACTAATCTTTAAATTAGCCATTACATTAACTTGACAACTTTTAAGGCAATTTTGACAATTTTTAACTTGACCTTAATCTTTCCCAAATGGATTAAAATGATCAAAAATGGACTACAATGACCTTATTAGACCCAAAAACCCCTAATCAGCCTAAAAACCAAAAGGTGACAACATTTATGCTATGATGCTCCTGATGCCCCTACATCATTTATTTACTAAATCAGAGGCCAATTTAGTACAACATATGAATGCACAATAGAGGGTAGAATATATCTTGAATTGATCAAGAATAAGGGGTGAACTTTATGTTGATTAGAGTTCATAAATTAAGTCAAATTGGCTAGAATACGTTAGTCTATGTAGTATAAACAATCATCAAGTACATTTAGGCTTGGAACGCCTATAATATAAAGACTTAGTCAAAACATAATATGTTGCACATGGTGTGGAGAAAGACTTATTAAAACCATAAAAGATAGTTGGGAACAAGAAACCACGTGGTGAATATAAGCATAAGAAATATGTCATGTGAGTTGAGTAAGGAAATAAAATCACGCACTATATAGTAGAAGTTGATTTATAAAGGTTGTTTATAGTTGATAATGACTATAATATTGGAGGTCAACAATATTCATTATCAACAATATGTTTAATGAGGTAGATTAAATAGCTTATGACTATTTGTGTAAACTGATTATCATTCAGAAAGACATGCAATATAAGACATTTTATTTTTGTCAATGATAAGCTTGGACTTGGTTGACACCATTAGTAATACCAACCTTGACTTTGTCAACCAATTTAAAATTCTTTGGTCAATTCATCCTCCAAGTGGATCGATGGATACTTGTTGTAATCAAATGGTAGTTGACTATTTCTTTTGGAAATTAAACCATGCAAAATAAGAAGGTGAGAGAATGGAAATGGTGCCATCTTTGAATTTAAATTGATGTAGATTTCTTTTTATTGTGACAATTTGAATTAAGCATATGCAGATGGAATAAGTCTTTATATTGTTGTCACTAAAAAAGTAGACCTATAGGTGATTATGCTATGTATTAGCTTATGAAATTTCCACCTTTCTAATATGTTTCATGTGTTGCTTTATATGGAGTGTTTTGTCCATTAACATTCCTAAATTGTAGGCGTTGAGGTGACCAAATTTCTTTATAAATAGTTGAACCATTTCATTTGGAAGGGACGCATTCTTCCACAATATTTCATATCTTTTGCAATTCCTATTTCTGCATTATTTCCAACCATACTCTATTTTACATTGTGAGGGAGAAAGGGAGTGAGTTCTATTTAGCTTGAGAGGAAGATATATTTGAGAGGAGTAAGCTATCAACTTGAGACATATAGTTTATTTGTGACATTCTTGTGAAGTTGGTTATCAAGCTTGTTGTCATTGGAAAGGGTTGCATTGCTTCCATTTAACTGGATAAGCGATAATAGGCATGGGGATATCTTCTTCTTTTTTATTTTACTTTTGAATGATGTGACTTGCATGCATGGTTGAGATGTCTTTCCTAGTAAAGAGCATTAGAGAAGTAACTGTGTTGTGAAAAGGAAATTGAAGCTTTTATAGTGTTTTCATAATGTGTTTTTAAGTACTCCATAGTAGGAGATGGGTGTTTATCATAAGTATTATATACTAGGTATGATTGAACATGAAAAGCACATATGGTATACTTAGCTAGGTTATTGATTTAACTAGGAAAATTTTTGTTTACTCCTAGGATAGCTAATCTAGTATGGGAGGGAGTTTAAGTATTTATGTGTAAGTAGATTATTAAGGTGATAGGTTATCTAGGATGATGGACTATCCATTGAAGCATATACCTAGCTTGTGTAATTGCTAGTTAAGTAGGTTTATTCTAGGTATATTATTATGGTGATAGGTTATCTGGGATGATGGACTATCCACTGAAGGAAATACCTATGCGTAGCTTAAGATAGCCTTAAGTCAAATTATCCCTGAGTAGTGTATGTGATAGATGACTTCATTCAAAGTAATGAATGAGAACTATTTGGCCAAAGTAGTGAGAATGTCTGAGACTCCACTCTAGATTGTATGACTATTGAGACTACACTATCAGTTCACTGTGATCCAGTATTACATGCTAGATAGAGATTGTGGGATTACAAGTTCTAGTTATGTAGGACACAAAACTATGCTTAGTTGGTTGTCATTATCAGTTACTCTACCAATCTCTTCTTTGAAGGGAAGGGCCATCTATCAAATGATACACGTGCAGGGGATTGCATTTTAAGTTCGTGGTTGGCAGAAAAGCACATGAGTGATGCTTCTCCTCCACAGTAGGCAACAGAAGAACCAAGATTTGAAAGGAGGGATCATGGACCATCTTATAGCTATTTGTTCTAAATCTCATTGGAGCTATATATGTAAATGTATGTATTCTTGTATTGTTTTAACTTGGGAAGTTGTTGTAATGAAATGGAATCTTTATTGTAATATGATATGGCATCTTGTTTGTATATTTTCAATAAAAGAAAGAAAAAAATTATTGCAATGACTTGTTAACTACCTAATTTATTTACTCATAAGGTGTAAATATAGAAATTTTTTACTGCATTGAAAGGTTTTCATGTTACATATGGTATCAAAGCTACCGGTTTTAGCACTGAAACCTATTAGTTTATTATGCAACAATGCATAAACCTTATCAATAGATAATGGTTGAAAATTTCTTGTGCCATAATGAAAAGAGAAAAGAACATAGGGAAGTGAAAAGGAAGATGAAAATTTCTATAAATTTTTGTAAATTTTGGACTAGTTAAGATTTTTCCCTAGAGTAGGAAATCCTAAACCAACAACTTATGATATTACCTAGGATTGTGAAAGATTATGCAATCAAGTTTTGTAGGAAGGTTAGGAAAAATAAACAATATATACCTTTATCCTACAAAATAGTTTTATGACTCTAAGGGGATGGGAAAAACTAAGATAACCCTTGATAGTAGAAATCTATAGTTGTAAAGAGTCAATAATTCTTGGATTTAGTGAAAACACTATGAATCTATGTGTATGTAATGTTAGCATAAATTAGATTGAAGTAGAGAGTCAATGAAGGATCTATCCACAAGGTTGTAGAAATCTTGACATAAATCTAATTCTTGTGTAAGGATAGGATCTTGCAAGAAAAGAGTTTGTACCTAGGAAAAGAGAAAAGGTTGGAATGGTCAGGAAGAAGTAATTAATCAATGATGTGGGCATGGTTCCACCAACCAAAATTGATGAGATCAATTTTGAGTTTTGATTAAAATGAGAAAAAGAGACTAGACAACTTTGGTATCTCTAAAAAGTTATGAGAGAATAAATTACCAAGAAGTGGGAAAAGTCACTTGAAAAGGTGAATATGAGAAAGAAACCTAAAGTGGTAAATCAAGTCAGTCTAACCAAAGGTTTGGATAGTACATAGATTGGTTGGAGTATAGGATGAACTCACCAACATGTCTGTAGAAAAAAAAATTCATTTAGATGTTCCAAAAGGAAATGGAATTCAATAAGGCACTATGTGTCAGATCAATAGAAGTTGGAAGGAAAATGAATATTCTAAGATGAAAGGTGCATCAACCAATGAAGTTTTGTGGGTATATATTTTCCTCCACAAAAAGGATTTCAAAAAGAGAATTGAATTAATAGAGTGTCTTGTAACTCAAGTAAGTTTCTAATTATTCATTAGATCTCCTATTGGAAAATCCAAAATATTGCATCTCCAGGATTAGAAATCAATGATGAATCTAGCTTTTGGAAAAAGTATATTCGAGGTATGCCAATAAGGCAAGAAAAAGGAAAAAAAATCCAACAACAAAGAATGAAAAATCATTTCAAAGAAGCAAGTGTTGCTAGGAATTCAACTTTGAGTCAAAAAAATGTCATGAAAACACTAAGGGGGGAAGGAAGAGAGTGGATTGACTTGGGTTAAGTACCCCACCCAACGAAAAACATAGATATTTTTTCAATTTGGGAAGAACTAATGACTTATTTGCAAGTCATGATGTCAATTAAGTCATACATTTTGTGACTAATGAGAAAGGAAAAGGTATTGGGATTTTTAGAGAAAGATAAATTGAAAGGTCAAGGATTATGACCTATTATCATCCCAAACCTTATATTTATCCAATTGGAAGATCAAACGATATTATCATTGATACCTTAGAAAAGGATAGGCAGATAATTTGATCATGATAGGGAAGATCATTGTCTATGGGATAGACAAGGGAAGATCATTGTCAATAGGATAGGTAAGGGAAGATCATTGTCTATGGGATTAGCAAGGGAGTATCTAGATTACTCATGAATTGGAAAAAAAAAGTCTCTACACTCCTATATACCCTATATGGGGTATTTAGATAATGATGATAAACATGAACTTAGTAATACTACATATTATGAAATATATCCATGTCTTGAAGTGACTTGACACTATAGCTTCCTATGGTAAGAGACCTAGGGATGATAAGGTTTATCTATTAAGCCATAGAGATGGTATGAAAGATAAAATAGGATGTGACGCTATGCAAACACATCAATTATCTTTACTTGATTAATCACTTGAACATACCTTACTCTTGAATGAAACCCTAGGGTTAGAATAACCTATTTGAGATGAGAATTTCATTTAATTAAAGAGAAAAACCTTAGGTTAATTTTTAACCTATTGAGTTGGGTTATGTACTAGACCACTCTTTAATACCTTTAAGTTGGGAATAACTTACTTGGTTGAGTTGTACATTTGGTCTTGATTGGAACATATAGGGGTAGAGTAACCTATAACATCATACTACTCATTGACTGGGGACTCTATCCTAAGATTTGGAAGGGAATATTAAGATTGAGATTCACCCATGTGAATGTGTAAAATCACTTGAGCTTATGAAATTGTATATGAATGGAAACATAGGTGGAAAAACTAGTGAGATAAAGCAACTACTTGGTTAAATACTTTACACTCTTGAAAGGAAGTCAAATTGTTGACAAGACTTTACTTTGATTGGCTCATTTATTAAAATGGATACACTCCCAAAGGGAAGCATCTATTGTTATGTCGTGACATCATAGAATTTTCACTTAGCATGAAATGTTGGAAATTTTACTGAGTAGAACACTACGGTTGTTACTTGAGCTCAAATAGGATATACTGAAGTTGGGACTCACCTATGTGATTAAGTGAATCAAAGGAGATAACAAGAAACATTCAAGCTTGGTAATTGGGTATGTAGTTAAATTTGATATCTTCTAGAGACCAACATGATTGAATAAGGATTAATAGTAGAAATTAGTACCAATTTTTATCACAAAAATTAGATTGAGTTGAAAGATGGATTACATATTTGAAAATAATTTAAAGAAAAAATAAATCCATGGTATGGATGTCCTAAGATAAATGGGATTTATCTCCACAAAACTTATAACCATTAATACATGGGAATTAAAGATGGTGTGAGATCGTAAAATAGGTTTTCACTTAGTCAAAGAATATATTATTATTGGATATAAAAGAACCTATGTACCCAAAATTTTGGAAAATCTAGGAATGAAACAAGGAAATTAATGTCAAAGTTAGGACATTGGAAAGACAAAGTGAATTGTTGGATGAGAAGCTACTATAACCTGAGAAAAGATAGAGTAAGAGGCTGGACAAAATGTGGCAAGATAATGTCTAGTATGCTAGGAAATGAAGACCAGATGTCATCATCGGTAGGACATGTATACTCTCTTGAGATTCTAGAGGGAAAATGGTAGAACACAAGACAAATCAATCTGTCTATGTCAGTAAAATTGACATAATGTTATAGTGGACAGGCTCACCAAAGTAACCAACGCTATTTGGAAACTTGATTTATAGGATTTTGGTCCTAAATAATATATTGTGGGAAGTAGTAGTTGCTTAGTATTCCTGAAAAGGTTATCTCATTTATGAACAAGAAAATAATGATAGGGTTGTCTAAACCATAATCATACTATGAGATATTCAGTTGAACGAATGCGTAATATATTATTATAGCCAAATATGAAAAAATGGTAAACCAAATCTTGATGATTTATAAACTTCTAACATTGAGGTTTAGAACATTACATGGAAAGGAAAGGCTAGAAACTCTATTAAGATAAAATAGGCTTAGAAATGGGTATGTGCATGATCATCATGGAAAAAATAGGCCATTAAGTGGCAAAAAATTTAGAAAAATCAAAGTTAGGCAACTTGACATAAAAATTTGAATAAGTTATCTATATTATTTCAAAAATATGTAAGAATAGAATATGTAGCAAATTGAATGTAGTTTCTAAACTACTAGGTTTATTTATTTTTTAAATCTATTTGGTGAAAATTTGACATTTCAATGCAGTAGTACTTAAATTTCAAGGAAAAATTAAGAAGCAGGTGTCTGTCTAACCACCCTAACCACAATAAAATGATAATATTTTTATCTAATGGGTATGTGCAGGATCATCATGGAAAAAATAGGCCCTTAAGTGGCAAAAATTTTAAAAAAATCAAAGTTAGGCAACTTGATGTACAAATTTGAATAAGTTATCTATATTATTTAAAAAATATGTAAGAATAGAATCTATATAAAATTGAATGTAGTTTCTAAACTACTAGGTTTGTTTAAAAGAAAAAATATCTATTTGGTGAAAATTTGAAATTTCAATGTAGTGGTATTTAGATTTTAGGGAAACAATAAGAAGTAGGTGTCTGTCTGACCACTCTAACCACAATAAAATGATAATATTTTTTTATAAGATTTTAGATATAAGTAGAAGACTCATGCCCCAATGTGATGCATATTTTTTTGTATTTTTTTTCCAATTAAATAATTAATTATAATTTATTTATTACAATTTTTTAAAAAATATAAAAACTCGTATGTCTGACCACCTTAACTTGGTCAAAATTCATGCAATTCAATTTTTTTTTTTTAATCCTATAGTATCTGAAGCATAGAATGTGACATGTTTTGGATTCAAGAATGTAATACCATTTGAAATCTATAGATTTTTTTCAATTAGCCTATCAATCAGGGACTTTAGTCGTAATTTGAATAGAAAATGAATAATAATTACTTATTAAATTCAAAGTAAATCATAATTTATATCGATAGAAATTTGAGAATCTCCTTTCAAAACCCTTTTCATTTCATCAATTTTTGGGTAAAAATTAGTTGTCAGCCACATACCCATCATATTGCCACTTTTTGGCCCATCATGATCCTGCACATACCCTAATATTTTAGATATAAGTAGAGGACTCATGTCTCGATGTGATGAATATTTTTTTGTATTTTTTTCCAAGTAAATAATTAATTATGAATTTTTTATTACAACTTTTAAAAAATGTAAAAATGTGTATGTCTAACCACCTTAACTTGGTCAAAACTTCATGAATTTTATTTTATTTTTTTAAATCCTATAGAATGTGAAGCATAGAATGTGACAAAAATTTTTGATTCAAAAAATATGATACCATTTGAAAGTTATAGATTTTTTTCAATCAGCCTATCAATCAAGACTTTAGTCGTAATTCAAATAGAAAATGAATAATAATTATTTATTAAATTCAAAGTAAAGCATAATTTATATCAAGGTGGAAATATGAGAATCTCCTTTAAAAACACATTTTGCTTCATCAATTATGGGTAAAAACAAATGTCGTCAACCACATACCCTACACATACCCATCATATCACCACTTTTTGGCCCATCATGATCTTGCACATACCCAAATAGGGTAAACCATAGACTTGAGAGAATTTCAAAAAGGAGTAATAGATCAAAGATATCGATGATACTTTGTCAATACCAAGCTTAAGTATGAAGCAATGCCAAAATTTGACAAGTGTCCAAGAGCAATGCTATGCTCAAGATGGCAAGCAATCAAGAACAAGTACTTTATGGTAAGGAAAATGGATGTGTAAGTGATAGACGAAGTTGGTTTATAAGTTGTCTAAAAGTGTAATTTTACCAAAGGGGGAGGATGGGACCCACGGTGTAGTGTGCAATACATCACTATTCCTTTTCTATTGGATTATACTAAGGATAAATTCATGTTCCAATGATTTATGATCACTATATTTTAGGTGTCATGTATAGATACTATTATATCTAGGATGTGTATATATGATAATGTAATAAAGCTCTTTGGGAGAGTAAGTATGTGTGAGGCATATGAGATTTCCCTATGTGATAGTTAGGGCACTCAAAGCAATGTCCAGGAAGGGAAAGGTTGCAGGGAGTTATGCTACATAGGATGAATGTTTATAAATCTTGCGTATTTTGAGAATGGTAAGTAAAAATTTATGTCTTTATATGTTTGTTAAAGTGCTATAGATCATCAAGGATGATGATTCACAAGGGGAAACATATGTTACACCCCAATTGTGTAATTACTATGTAGGGTAAAATGTGAATGTAATGTGAATTTGGGAGATTAATAAATTGTGCTCGTACTGGTCATGCTATCTCATTTGATGTTATCTTAGTTGATGGTATTTCATGGGGAAATATTGCATATATGTGAATACATGGTTAATGAATTATTATTCTAACTTTGGAGATGTTTATGTATAATTCATATGTTGTGAACAATTGACTATCATGTGCAAGTCTTAGTGGATGTAGGTATATGTTTCATTCCTCCAGGTGGAGGGGAAGTATCACTCGGGAGAAGATCTTGGTCGTCTAACCAGTAAAATTAAACTATCTAACCATATACACACACCACATTAGAATGATTGAGTTGAGTCATTTTGTGGGTAGTTGGTAAGTCATCCTTAGTTGATATGTCTGCATTTGAGAAGTCTTGTTTACTATTGCATGCATTATTGGGTGATGTTTATCTATTTTAATTTTGAGTCCTTCCTTATGACATTGTGTTGAATGTGCTTGGGTTGATTCTTTGGGCTTTATGAATGGTTACCTTTATGTTCTTTCATATAAACGTAAAATGTAGCATGTAGATGGGAATATATACATATATAATATATATATACATAGATCTATGTATGAGAGCATTAGCAAATGTACATGTATGTAAGTAGAAATACTTGAATAAAATTACATACATGAGGAAATGACAATATGTATATGTGTGTGTGTGTGTGTGAATATTGTCATGAGGTCATAATCATTAAATATCGAATGGATTACTTGACTATCATATTGACATTTAATGAATATGCTTGTATATATACACAAATATACACTTGCAAGCATTAATGCTTATCAGAGAAGTGTACACATATGTATATATTATATAAGTATATGTGTATAAATCTACACATGTATTATTATTCACAAAATATGATAAAAGAGTTATACATTCGATTATAGAATGGGTATATATTATGAGGATAAGAATATATATAAATATGTATAATTCAATAGGTTTTCCATTATCATGTGAATGTTTGCTCATTTGAATTCATTTGAATATCAAATATAAATGTATTTTATTATCATGGAATATATATATATATATATATATATATAATACACACACACACACACACACACACACATATATAGTGTTAAAGTTATTTGTGGACATATATACATATAGATATATGTACTTGTATATATACAAATATATATTTGTATATATATGATAATTAAATAGAAGTAAAATTGTAAATATGAGTAATGCCAAGTAAATATATATAGGTATGTGTGTGTGTGTAATTAGCATATTGGTTGATTATTGATATATGATAGATTCATTATCAATAATAAATTCTTAGGGCTGATTTATTTACTAAATCATAGGCCAATTTAGTACAGCATACGCATGCACAATAGAGGGTTGAATATATCTTGTATTGATCAAGAATAAGGGGAAAACTTTATGATGATTATAGTTCAACAATTAATTCAAATTGGCTAGAATGCCTTAGTCGATGTAGTATAAATGATCAACAAGTACATTTAAGCTTGGAACACCTATAATATAAAGACTTAGTCAAAACATAGTATGTTGCACGTGGTGTGTGGAGAAAGGCTTATTAAAACCATACAAGATAATTGGGAACATGAAACCATATGGTGAGTATAAGCATAAGGAAGATGCCATGTGAGTTGAGTAAGGAAATAAAAGCATGCACTGTATAATAGAAGCCAATTTATAAAGGTTATTTATAGTCAATAATGAATATAATATTGGAGGTTGATAATAGTCATTATTGACTATGTTTAATGAGGCCAATTAAATAGCTTATGACTGTTTGTGTAAACTGGTTATCATTCAAAAAGACACACGATATAAGACATTGTATTACTATTGATGATAAGCTTGGACTTGGTAGATGCAATTAGTAAGACCGACCTTAACTTTTTCAACCGATTTAAAAGCCTTTGGTCGATTCATCCTCCAAGTGGATCGATGGGTACTTGTTGTAATCAAATGGTAGTTCACTGTTTCGTTTGGTAGTTAAACCGTGCCAAATAAGAAGGTGAGAGAATGGAAATTCTGCCACCTTTGAATTTAAGTAACTATAGTTGTCTTTTCATTGTGACAATTTGAATTAAGCATATGCAGATTCAATAGGTCTTTAGATTGTTGTCATTAAACAAGTTGACCTATAGGTGATTATGTTGAGTATTAGCTTATGAAATTGCCAACATTCTAATATGTTTCATGTTTTGCTTCAAATGGGGCTTTTTTTCCATTAACATTCCTAAATTGTAGGCTTTGAGGTGACCAAATTACTCTATAAATAGTTGGACCATTTCATTTGGAAGGGATGCATTCTTCCACAAGATTTCACATCTTTTGCAATTTCTATTTCTGCATTATTTCTAGCCATACTCTATTTTACATTGTGAGAGAGAAAGGGGGTGAGTTCTATTTAGCTTGAGAGGAAGATATATTTGAGAGGAGTAAGCTATCAACTTGACAGATAGAGTTTATTTGTGACATTCTTGTGAAGCTGATTATCAAGCTTGTTTTTCTTAGAAAGGGCTGCATTGCTACCATTTGATTAGATAAACGATAACAGGCATGGGGATCTATTATTCTTTGTTATTTTATTTTTGAATGATGTGACTTGTATGCATGGTTGAGATGTCTTTCCTAGTAAAGTGTATTGGAGAAATAAGTGTGTTTCGAAAAGGAAATTGAAGCTTTATACTGTTTTCATAATGTGTTTTTAGGTACTCCATAGTACGAGATGGGTGTTTATCATAAGTATTATTTGTACTAGGTATGATTAAACATGAAAAGCACATATGGTACACTTAGCTAAGTTATTGATTTAACTAGGAAAACTTGTGTTTTCTCCTAGGATAGATAATCCAGTGTGGGAGGGAGTTTAAGTACTTACGTGTAAGTAGATTATTAAGGTGATAGATTATCTGGGATGATGGACTATCCATTGAAGGATATACCTAGCTTGTGTACTTACTAGTTAAGTAGTTTTATTCCAAGTAGATTATTATGGTGATACGTTATCTAGGATGATGAATTGTCCATTGAAGGAAATGGGTATGTATAGGATCATCATGGAAAAAATAGGCCCTTCAGTGGCGAAAAATTTAGAAAAATCAGAGTTAGGAAACTTGACATAAAAAAGAATAAGTCATCTATATTATTTCAAAAATATGTAAGAATAGAATCTGTAGCAAATTGAATGTAGTTTCTAAACTACTAGCTTTATTTTTTTAAAAATATATTTGGTGAAAATTTGAAATTTCCTTGCATTAGTACTTAAATTTTAGGAAAAAAATAAGAAGTAGGTGTTTGTTTGACCACCCTAACCACAATAAAATGATAATTTTTTTTATAAGATTTTAGATATAAGTAGAGGGACTCGTGTACGATGTGATACATATTTTTGTAAATTTTTTCCAAGTAAATAATTAATTATGAATTTTTTTATTTCAATTTTTAAAAATATAAAAAACTTGTATGTTTGGCCACCTTAAGTTGGTCAAAACTTCATGAAATTCAATTTTTTTTAATCCTATAGTATACGAAGCATAGAATGTGACGCATGTTTTGGATTCAAAAAATGTGATGTTGTTTGAAACTTATAGATGTTTTTCAATTAGCCTATCAATCAGGACTTTAGTCATAATTAAAATTGAAAATGAATAATAATTATTTATTAAATTCAAAGTAAAGCATAATTTATATTGGTGGAAAGTTGAGAATCTCTTTTAAAAACCCTTTTCGTTTCATCAATTTTGGATAAAAAAGAAAGTTGTCAACCACATACCCTACACATACCCATCATATCGCCACTTTTTGGCCCATCATGATCTTACACGTACCCAAATTCCTATGCGTAGCTTATGCTATCCTTAATTCAAATCATCCTTGAGTAGTGTATGTGATAGATGACTTCATTCAAAGTACTGAATGAGAACTCTTTGGCCAAAGTAGTGTGAATTTTTGAGACTCCACTCTAGATTGTGTCACTACCGAGACTACACTATCACTTCACTGTGATCTAGTATTACATGCTAGACAAAGATTATGGGATTACAAGTTCTAGTTATATAGGACACAAAACTATGCTTAGTTGGTTGTCATTATCAATTACTCTAATAATCTCTTCGTTGAAAGGAAGGGCCATCTATCGAATGATAGGTGTGCGGGGGACCACATTATGATTCTATGGTTGGCAGAAAAGCACCTGAGTGATGCTTCTCCTCCACAACATGTGACAGAAGAACCAAGATTTTAAAGGAAGGATCTTGGACCATCTTATAGCTATTTTTTCTAAAGCTCATTGGACCTATTTATGTAAATGTATGTATTTCTGTATTGTTGTAACTTGGGAAGTTATTGTAATGAAATGGAATCTTTATTGTAATATGATATGGCATCTTGTTCGTATATTTTCAATAAAAGAAAGAAAATTTTATTGCAATGACTTGTTACCTAATTTATTTACTCACAAGGTGTAAATTTAGAAACTTTTTATTGTATTGAAAGGTTGGCATGTTACATTTCATGTTCACTTTGGTTTTCATTCGACCCTTAGTATTTTTGTGTCCCTTACATCATTCTTCTTCTTTCTCAAGGTGATTATTCCTCCTTTCTTGTAGTCACTTTTTTGTGTTGAACCTTTATGTTACCCTTGTTTTTCATTCTCCCATCATTTTTTATTGTATATTTTCTAGATACTAGTACTTTGCATGAACATTCTTGCATTGTGCTAGTTTCCTATGATAATTTATCATTCAGAGGATATTTATGATAATTTTTCCACTTGTCACCTTTCTAAATCAATAGAAATGGCTTGGGATGAATCTAAATGCCTGATCAACCTCTTCCTCTTCCCTCCTCTTTTTATCTTCTAATCTATTTTTTCATTTTTATAACTCTCTCTATCTTCGCTCTCTGAAATTCTCAATATTACACATACCTCTCTACAACTTTTTACACCTCTCTACAATACTCTTCTAACTTTTTTTTCATCCCTTTTATCCTCTTGGCTTCCACAAGCCACTATAGTTAATATTATTCTATTCTATTTTATTTATTAGAATTATTTATTTTATTGTACCCTCAAGAACCTTGGCATTATCTAATGTCAAATACACTCTAGAACCTATGGCTTTGATACCAGATTGATGGAATAAAATCAAACTAAACAACAAAGACTACAACTTTAATACCAAATAGTTGGAATAAAATCCAAACTAAACCCTAGATATTACATCTTTGGTATCAATCTATTAGAAATAAAACAAAATTAAAATAAGAAGAGAGACAAAGGGAGGAAAACAACACTCATAATTATAATTTTCAAAGGGAGGAAAACTTTTGTGTTTTGATTATAATTTTTTACAAGCAACTTGACTATTGGTATGAATAGATGCTCTATTTGAAGCTACAGATTATGCTCAATTTTCAAAGCTATTATGTAATTAGTTTCTAGTAGCTATTAGTATTTCTTTCTTTCACAACACTCTACTAATATAGTGTTATATTCTCTTATTTTGTCTTGTCCAAAAAATTTCCACCCACATCAAAAATTCAAACTCAACCAAGTTAGTAGTCAATCTTTTAAGTAAAATAAATGGAATTTAAGAATGTAATTGGCATTAGAAAGAAGGAGAGGATAAAATAAATCCTAACAAATAGTTAGTCTTGACAAGTAGTTCGTGATTACAATAAATTTCAACCTTTTGAATGGAGATGTAGATGCAAGCTTTCAATGAATACATATCACCTCTTGGTGATTTCAAATTTGACAAGCATCAAAAATAACTAACTAGTGAATTACAGCTTTATTACACTAACTAATGATTAAAAGTGACCTCTAACCATTAGATAATCCATCAAATTTCAATTTCAATTTTAGATTTAAGATAAACTTTAGCAATTTTTCAAGGAAGAAAAATTTCATTACAATTTAAGCCTACCTTATATTATGATCACATGTATGGATAAATACAATTTTTAAGCTTTCTCAAGTTAAATATTAATTTAATCATTCAAACATAGTTTTAAATTTCAATTTAAGGTGTGATAAATCCTTGAAGCTTTATCACCTTATAAAATATTTATTAAACATAAAGGTATTTAGTAACTTTTAGAGAAATATTAATTTAATTTATGAACTTTTGATAAAATTTTATTTTTAAAACTATTTATTTTAATATATTACTTATATTTTATATTTTAAATTCTTAATTTTATAAACAAATTTAATAGCTAAATACAAATGTGAGTGTTATAATACCAATTAAAAATATTTTTTTAATATTTTTTTTTATGAATAGGCAGCTATCTATATTAATTCAAATATAAAGATACATATTCACAAAAAAAGGGTGGGTGGTAGAAAGGCACACCCCAAGAGTCACATGGGAAACGCCCAAAAAAATAACAAATTACGTGGGCTAAGCCCAGAAGTCCAAAACTAACAAAGATAAAAGGCAATTAAGCGGCCAGATCAGTGCCAACAGAGCCAGGAGGGTCTCTGTCATCCAAATTTTTCCCCCATACATCAACGGGGTCTAGAGTGACGTAAAGAGGAGGACCCCAACCATCATCAGTATCTTTTTTCTTTTTATCTTCTTCCTTGTGCCCGGGTGAGATTGCAAGCGTCGTACGCGGCAATGCTTTACCAGTAACTGGCCACCCAAAGCCAGAAGCAGGAGGATCATCAAAGGGCCACTCAGAACCACCATCATCACTTCCTGAAGCACCACAAGAAGACCACCCCTAAGTAGCCCATGGCGGAGAACTATTTCGTCGAGGAGTGCAAGAATCCCGCTGAGGCGGGGGTTGTGAATGGGGATGCACAAAGCCACTCTGCTACCGGCTCCTGGAGGGCGATCAGTCATGGGAAGAGGTGGGAAAAGTAGGGACTCGAGCAACAGTACAAGGGGCATTACTCCAGTGGTCCAGGAGAACTTGGAGGTGAGCAACCTCAAGTGTAACTTTGTTAGCTTTCACTTGAACCTGTAAAAGCACATTAGAGAAAATCATAGCTTTAGCATATAAAGATACATGAATATCCATTTGAGAATGTGAAAAATTGCAAGCATTACTGACCTTCCAAATATTGAAGAGAATTTCCACCCTGAAAGTGTGTCAAAGCTGGGTAAATTTTGTAGGAATTCTGGGAGAATCTCCAAGCAACACCATATGTCAGGAGAAAGGTTTTTGCTAAAAGGGCCAAAAAAAGTCATGAATCTAAGTCCAAAGCTGCTGAGCTCTGGGACAAAAGCAGAAAAGATGCCTAAAATTCTCAGTTTTCCCACAAAAAGGGCAGCAAAGGTCCTGGACCCGCAGGTGGACTAGCCTAGAGCCCACAAGCAAGCCTTTGAAAAGAATACACCAGGCAAAGTGGGCAAGCTTCAGCTCAACACTTGCAGACCAAGTGGCAGCAAATCTTCTACACCAGACATGAGTGGGAGATTGAAGAAGCCACCTCTGGTTCAAACTCTGAATCATAGGAAAATGTGGTGAGAGCCACTTATAACCAAGCTGAGGCTTGTAATTCCTAAAAGGGGTGTCTGGATACCACTTCTAGTCTTTCCACCAAGGTTTGGTCCCATGAATTTCAACCTTATGAAGCATTTCAGCGGGAATGGCATTCACTAGACCATCATAAGTAGCACGGTCCTGGTTATGAAGATTGTACTAGGCACGAAAAGTATCCCACGACATGATACGCATGGTGGGTCTGGAAAAAATATATTGTAGGGTTTGGATACCCTTCTTGTGAAATCTAAGCTCCTTAAGCCCTAGCAACTTAACCAGCGGTTGACCATTGCTAGCAAAAAGAGGTGACCACCAAACATTGTGTTGGTTGAGAGAACTTAGCCCATCTCAAAAACCAGAGCCAGCCCAATGGAGCCAAGGTTTGACAACTTCCCAGGCCTGCCAAATGCTTTTGGCCACAAAAGTCCCAACAATCTGGACTGGTTCATTCATGACCAAAAGGGTTTGAAAGTCAATCCCCTTTCAGGCAGGTCTATGAACAGGGAAGTTAGATTGAATACTATGCCTGAGAAGAATTTTTCAGGCCTTGTCCCTAGTAAGGGCATGAATAATCCATTTAACACTAGAGCAGACCCTTGTCGTTGAGTAGAAAGTAACTCGAGGCCTCCCAAATCTCTGGGAAGACAACAAAATTCCCAAGCCACATGATGAAACCCTCTGTGAGTTTCAGAGGAGGCCCAGAGAAAATCATGAAGTAGCTTTTCAAGTTTGCCATAGGCAGCTTTGGAGGGGGCCCAACAAGAAGAATAATAAACATGGGTGGCCGCTAGGATTTTGGAACACACTATAATGCCCCGCCACACAACCCTAGAGGAAGTTGCAATAACTACTCAAATGAACTAATTTTTTATTTTTTTGTTTAAGTACAATTAACATGAAAGTTCACTACCCATTGCAATAACCTCTAAGGTTACGAGATTGAAATTACTTTGAAACCCAAACAAGAAACATGAAATGAAAACATAACATTTAATTACTTAAAGAATTAAGAGCGCATGCATTCCATACATGATAAATTACATCAAAGAATATGAGATACCACAAGATTTTAATAGCAATCATTTAGCAATAAGATTACAATATTCATTCCCCAAATGAGATAAATCCAATAGGCATGGTTATAAATTACATCTTCCACCTTGATTAGAAATGAGGGGTAATAAAATAAAATATCAACTGAAATGAATAAAGCATGAAAAGAATTTGGATCCCACGAGCTCTCCAACTGGAAATCTCATCCACACGAACAAGAAGATGACCCAATGGATTAAAGTGCATGTTCCACCCAACCATGTGATACCCAAAGGCTCACCCCCCGTGCTAGGAGATAGTAACAAGGAATTCCTATATAAGACCATCTACCTCTAGACACAAGCTACAACTTAACTAAACTGAATTAAATACAAGCACAATAACACTGAACACAATGGTTACAATGCTTCCAGAGAACAATGATCATCTATGCAATACAACAAACTGGCTTTTGGTTGTCATAGAGAGAGTGTCACACATCATTTGCTAAGAGTTACCCTGGCTCAGCCTTCCTAGGCTACCGGACCCCCATACTGGGTTACCCTAGCTCACCTCTACCAGTCGTCGGACCCCCATACAAACTATGCTTCTCGTCTCATCTCAAGCCTTAATAAGCGTATGAGTCATGAGAGAGGCATTCATTATCTTAATTCGTCTAAAAATTTTCATTAATTCTTTTTAAGTTATCACTTACTTAAACCCTAAGTGAGTTACCTTGGTGCCCCTTTGTGTGTCGGATGCCCACAAAGAGCCATTCTCCAATCGACAACACACATGGTACAAAACCACAATTCAATGGGTAAACTAGATAAGACAACCACTCCAATCCAAGGAGGCAACAAATAATGGAAACTCACTCCAAACACTGGAGGAAACAAAAATACATAATCCACTCCTTCCAACTGAGGTACAAACCACATAAACGACTCCTAATCCCAAGGAGGCACAAACCATCCTCATTCATGAAAATTGGGTAAAACAATAGGATACAACTATACACACTACCCAGAGCAATATAGAGGTTGACTAACATAATACAACAACCCCAAATGATTAAAAACCCCATCTGGAAGACTTACATAACAATTTCACTCCATTTTCCCAACCACGACAATGAGAGAAAACACATAATGAAAAGGCACTTTTGGAAATTAAATAACCTACTTTAGGATTTCCTTAATCTAAGCAAGGTGATAACATATTGCATGTAATCAAATACAAAATAATTAACATTATTCACAACTACTCAAAAGTAAATAAAATTACATTGGCAACGTTGAGGAACTTAAACTAACAATTTAATTCCATGTTTCTCAATCATATTTGATATTCAAAATCATATTTTAAATAAAATCATTTGATTATAAAAACAACCTTTTTGCCTCTATTAAAATAAAATAATCATCTTAAAAGAATTTATATTTAAATATAACTATATATTAAATATACATATAAAAAATATATATACTTAATGTATATACGAATATATATAGATATATATATATATAAATATATAATTACTGTTTAAATATATATTCAAAATCAACCAATTAAATTCCACAGCCTAAATATTTAAAATATAAAATATATACATTATATATATACATATAATATATGCATATTATATATATAATATATGCATATTATATATATATAATATATGCATATTATATATATATAATATTTATATTATATATATATAAACAATAATAAAAAAAATTATTTAAATAATATTATAATATATATATATTATATATGTATATAATATACAATTATTATAATATATATATATATTATATTATATATATAATATAATATTAATAAATAAAAAATTAAAATAAATATTAAAAAAAGAGCAATGACTTTGTTGACCCGCAGCCCCCAAAGGGAGGAGGACGCAGCCACAAGCTGCACCCAGCCTCCCCTGTAGAGGTTGTGCTGCCTGTGGCAGTACTTCCCCCACATGGGGTGTGGGGAGCGCTGCCACAGCAACGCCCTCCCTGGGGTGGTTGTGTGTAGCCATGGCTGGGTGCCCCCCATACCAATAAAAAAATAAATTTATTTTTTATATAATTTTTTTTTTATAAAGAAATTTAAAACACAGATTTCTCCCTTGCCTAGAACATCAAAATTTTGACAAAAAATTTATGGGTAGTATAATTTTTTTTAAATAAAACTCCCCAACATAATTTCATAAAGATATATATATATATATATATATATATATATATATATAAATTCCCATTGTTTAACAACTAAAATTGGGCAAAATTTTCCCACAAAAATATCCAAAAAAACTAATTTCTTGATTCCAAATTTTCTTTTGAATATTTTCAAATCCAAACAGAAAATTTTCTAATTTCTTTTGTTTTCTTTCCATTTTGCTATTGTTCAGATTGAAGATTTATGTTGCAAGTTTTGTTTTTCTACAAACAATCTAAATTTCTTCAAGATTTCAACAAGGTTTTCAAGAATGTTTGCTACAAGTTCTCAAAAATAAAATGAAAATTTCCAATTTAACAATAAACAAGGAGGACCTATGATCTGAAGCTTGAAGGAGAGCTTCAAGAAGAAAGTTGAGCTTCCCTACAAGAAGATTTTTCCAAAGTTCTTCCAAAATCCTCACCCAAATTCCAATAATGCATCCCCAAACATGAAGAACTCCCTTTTCTTTTTAACAACAATATATTTTTTTTAAATGAAATATCTTCCCCAAATTTATTCAACCTTCCCCAAAATATCTCATCCACCATAGTTATTCCTCCTCTATCCAATTTGGAGATTTTTTTTTTTTTTTTTTGAAAAGTTAAAACTAAAATTCTTTTCAACATGACTTTATTATTTATTTTAAAATTTCTATTCCAAATGCATTTAAATTCTTTTAAACATTTTCATTTCCAAAACACATTCAACTTAAAAAATTTCTTTTCAAAACAACTTTAACACTTATCTTTTTAAATTTTCAATGCAAAAAAAAATTAACAATTACAATTTCCAAAATGAATAACTTGATTTATTTCAACATAATTAATTTAATTAATCAATAAAATAAATCTAATCCAATATTAGATTATTTTATTAATTAAATTAAATTAATGAATAAATTAAATAACATTTATAACATTATAACCAGCTAAATTTTAATAAACAACTTAAATATATAAAGCCATTTATTTATCTTTTTCAACTTGCAATTTAAATGAACAACAAGGAGAGATGAACAACAAGAAGCAACTTAACCCGACTAAAACCTGACAACACACTATGACTAGGGTGATGACTTGGCACAGAAAACCTAGCTACTATCTCCCAATTGAATACCATTGGCCAATGGACACACTCAAACCTGTGAACCAAGTAGAGTCGATGTCCTGTACCTATCAACCTGTGAATAAAAGGTATATCGAACATGCATATATATGATATAATAAAACACACCATGAAGAGGAAATCTCATAATCATAGGGCGCTCGCAAGTGAGTGGTACAATCTTGTCCCCTTCACCAATACAGAATTACTAACTAACGGTTCTAAAATCAATAATATGATCAAAAGCATAAAGTATCATTAATTTAAATATCTTCTAAGCTCATCCAAAGCATTTCATAATGATAACATCCAAGTAAAATACCATCACATTAAAATATAACATTTGCATCAGTTAACAGTTTGTGATCAAATAGTAACCAAGTACCCTAGTCACAACATAAACAAAAACAACATAACAAAGAACACTGTCAATCAAAAGAGTCCAAAATGGAGGGGTGCTACACACACCTAGAATTTCCCTACTAAAGAGAGGGGCTTAGTAACCCAATAAGTAAGTTTTTTCTCAACTCTGGAGAGCACGGCTTGCCAAAGCTCAGTCGAAGATGCCTGAAAAGAAAAGGAAATGCCCAGAAACCAAAAAATTTCACCAGGCCCAAGCCACTTCCAACCATACTATTACAGCCACTGCAGCGAGGGCAAGATAGATTATCGGTAACACAAAGTTTTATACCACTGGATGGTAGAGCCAGAGGAAAGACAGAAGGTATTAAGACAATCAAGAGTCATTGCAATGGAATATTCGTCCTCCAGAAGGGTGAGGAATGACTCATCAACAAAATGGCCATTAACAAGCTAAGCCTGAGAGTTGGGCAGAGAAATGCCCTTGACTCGCCGCTAGAAAACTGCATTGGCCAAAAGATAACCAAAACCCTCAGCTGCAAGCACATATAAAGAGGGGGCCAGCGGGCACCCTTGCCTAATGGAACAAAAGAGTCCAAAGGCAGAGGATTGACGACCATTGATGGTGATACAAGATTAATAAAATATATATATATATATTTTTAAAAATAAAAATTTATAATAAACAAATAATATTATCAAATTAGTATTTTAAGAAAATTAAAAAAATAGTTATTTAAATTAAATATTAACAATAAAATTTCCCCATTGAGCAAGCAGTGAATGGACGTAGTCATGGACACAAGATGTTGACAAAAGCAAAGCCAGCCGATTGTTGAGCTTTCTTTGGAATTTTTCACCTATGTTCCCTTTAATTTATGCGAGTTAAATAAGTTTCAATAAATTATTTAAATAAGTTTCAATAAATTATTTAAATAAGTTCAAATAAACTATTTAAATAAGTTCAAATAAATTATTTAAATAAATTTAAATAATTTTTTTATACTATTATTAAAAATTTATTGAGCATACAAATAATTCAAAGAAAGATACAAGTTCTTGATAAAAAATACAAATCAAATAATAGTTTAAAGAGAAGTGTAAACATAATCACTAAATGAACAAGTTTAACTAAATTATTTAGATAAGTTCAAATAAAATATTTAGATAAGTTCAAACAAATTATTTAAATAAATTCAAATAAATTATTTAAATAAGTTCCAATAAAGTATTTAAACCACTATAAAAATATTATTGAGCATACAAATAATTCAAAGAAAGACACAAGCTCTTAATAAAAATACAAATAGGATAATAATATAAAGAGGAGTGTAAACACTTAACATAAATTAAAAAAGTTTATAAGAATGAATTTTGTACTATTTTTTAAAAAATTATTAAGAATAGAAACAATATTTATAAGACTTAAACAAAAACATAATCACTAAATGAACAAGTTTATATAAATTATTTAAATAAGTTCAAATAAATTATTAAATAAGTTCAAATAAATTATTTAAACCACTATTAATAATTTATTGAGCATACAAATAATTCAAAGAAAGACACAAACTCTTAATAAAAATACAAATAGCATAATAGTTTGATGAGGAATGTAAACACTTAACATAAATTAAAAAAGTTTATAATAATGAATTTTATACTATTTTTAAAAAGCTATTAAGAACAAAAATATTTTTTATAAAACTTTTAAAAAAATGAGCAAGTTTAAATAAATTATTTAAATAAGTTTAAATAAATTATATAAATAAGTTCAAATAAATTATATAAATAAGTTCAAATAAATTATCTAAATAAATTGAAATAAATTATTAAATAAATTAAAGCAAATTAATAGATATTTATTTAAACTTAAGTTATTTAAATTATGCAGCTATACGTTGTACTCAGTTAGAAGACTATCAGGTAACTAATAATAAACAAAATTATTAGAGATGCGTCAAAGCTTTGGATGATGCAAATATTAGTTGTAGGTTGTACCAACTATTTTTATCTAATCCACAAAAATATTGATTGGAGAGTGGGACTTCCAACTAGTACAATTATTTTAATATAAATGTTATTTAATTTTAATTTAAATATGAAGGTTTTAATGGTCAATAGGTAATAATAATTTTATATTTCATTAGAATTCATATTAAATAGTTGTTTTGTTTGTATCTGTATAACCCTATCTAGCAACCTAGAGGACGATGCAACACTGCGGAAGCACAACAATTTTTTTTTAAAAAGAGTAACAATGACGAGTGAAGTAAACTACTCTAGAACACATACATCCTCTAGGCCACGCAACGTGTCTACATGTGAAATTCCAAACTTACAAATTATTCTAAAACATAGTACATGGAATTAACTCATGATAACAACATACAACAAAGCAGTAATTCATTGCAAATTAAGTCTAACACATAGAAATCTAATGAGCATATTTCCATAGATACAACACCATATAAACCAAATATAACCCATTTAATCCAATGATAAATAAATCATACTTAATGTTACAATTACATCACAAGGGTTCTCCTCAATACAAATGAGGATTACAATACACAAAGTGTGTCGCAGTACAATGAAAAGAGAAGTATAAATCCATAGAACCACACAAGCTCCTTGAACAAGAAGATCTTAAACACGAACAGGAAGAGAATCTCAACAGTGTAAGGTGCACGCCACCCAACCATATGGTACCCGTAGGCCTAATCCCCATGCTAGGAGATAGTAACAAGTAACCCAGACAATTGACTACCTCTAACATAGGAAAAGTACAAAACCACACTATACCAATAAATACAAACATAGGATTACATTGCTTCCAGAATCACAGAATCAAGAACAACCACTATACAAAATAAATGGTTGTTTTCATAGGAGGAATGTCATCACAAAGGTTGCATTGGTTATCCTAAGGAGATCTTCCTAGGTCCCAACCCCCATCTTGGGTTATCCTGGTAACCTCTTACAAACTTCGTCCCCACATGCACACCAGTGTGGAATCGATTATCTTTCGAGAAGACAAGATAACGACCTTGCCATTCCAGGCCTTCCTGACTCATCTCAATTGTAACACAAGCCCTTAAGCCAATGAGCAAGGCTAATTATCAAGTTAAATATGTTAACTACCCATTCCCCTAAAGTAGGTTATTTAATTTCCATTGATTACACTGGCTTCCACATGAGTTATCCTGGGACCACTTTGTGTCCTGACCCTTGTTGAAAGCCACTCCCCTATTGAAAACACAATAACTCATTCTACACCCAAGGGTAGAGAGTGCACAAACTGATAATAACACAACACAAGAGATAACACATCCCTACCGATGTCCAATACTGAATCCATCTACATGCACTACCCAAGGAAATCTCAAGGTGACTAACAGAAATAACAACCCTATCACAATTATAATCTGGAAGACTTATATTTTCTCTAAAAAAAATATTCCCCACCGTGCCCAATTACATAACACTAGAAATTAAAATAAATAATCTCAGGTAATTAAAAGTACTATTATTCGAATTTCCTAAATCCAAAACAATCAATATCGCATATCTAAAATACACCATTTAAACATAATTCCTATTTATAGGTCAACAATGAATTTAAACTAAATGATAAAGTTCACAACTACTCATAAGATTAACTCAAATTCATCAATAAAATAATCAATCACTTCAATTTAATTAATCGTGATTTTCAAATAATCATTGTATTACTCACACATTAAATAAATATATTTAATATGTATATATATAATTAAATATAATTATATATATCTACATATTAATATATTATTTAATTATAAAATTAATTATACTTTTACCAAATTCCATTTTAAAATAATTACAATACAATTTTCAAATATATATATATACAATATACACATAATATATAAAATACATATTATAAATAATATGTATATTATATATTATATGTATAACATATATACATACATAAATATATAATATATATTAAAATAAACATAAGAACCATTCGTACCAAAATCGCAGTGTACATACTACGCCAAGCTCAGACTGCCACACACAGGATTACATGGGGGTGACGGCACTACCTGTGACAGCACCTTCCCCACACATGTGTGGAGGGTGATGCCACAGCAAACCCGTCCCCACCACTAAAGGGAGGTTGCATGATGGGGTTAAATTCCCTAGTGCCTTCTACAAACAACTTAAATTTATAAAATTTCCTCACTATTTAAATTCACCATACGACGATTCTTTATAATTTCGTTTCAAATAAAATTCCTCCAGGAAATTTTACAGTGTTTTAAAATAAAACCAAATATTTATATATAATATATATATGTATATGTACATATATATTTTAATATATATGTATATATATATGTAAATTAATCCAATCACTGGTTCAAGTTGAGCAATAAATTTTCACAGAAGAAGTTTTCTATAGGAAAGAACAGAGATTTTCATTTCACCAGACAAATAAAAGAAATAGGGAAACAAAAGAAAAATGATGATTTTCTACAGAGATCTATAATTTCCTTTTGTATCAATCTATTTCAAATGATCAATTTACATAGAGGATCTAAATATTTTTTTCTACAGAGGTTCCATTTTCACAGCAATCTTTAAAAAAACCCAAAAGCTTCTACAGTAATGAAAATTTCTTTCTAAACTTTTCCAATTTGCATTACAATAATACTAGCGCTTGCACCTTAGCAAGGCGCAATGGTTATGCCGATAGGAGGGTATACTATGGTAGTGTATTCAGAGGGCAGAGAGGGGGAGAATGCATGGGGAAAGTGCAATCTGGTTTTTTGCAGGAATAATTATTCACAGGGAATGTGAATGGGTGGCGGGATGCAAGTAGAGTTGAATATGCCAAGTGGATGAACAATGCAATATATTATCTTAAATGGTTGAAGTGGTGGAACATTGTAGCTCAACTGTAGCAAGTAAATTTGTTGGTAGTTCATAGTATGTAAAATGTGCGCTATGAAAAGCAAAAAAATTGGCCAACAATTTTGCATTAGAACTTTTTTTCCGAACAAAATACAATACAATTGTTGGTGTTTGATGGTGAGGGGCTAGGTGTTTTATGGTGAGGGGCTATGATATATGTCATTTGGCTTCAAGGCCTGGAAAGCAAAAGAAATGCTAACCCTAACCCTAATTTTGATGCAAAACCTACCCCTCATCCTAATGTTAACCATATTGCTAACCCTAACTGTATCTCTTAACCCTAACCATAAGCTTAACTATATCTCTATCCCTAATCCTAAACTAAACCCTAAACCTAACTATATATTTTTACCGCTGAGAGCATTTAACCATATCTCTTAATCTTAACACTAACCCTATTCCTAAGTCATTGTCTATCCCTAAACCTAACCACATAATGACATTAAACCTAACTATATCTCTATCCCAAATCCAAACCATAAGCATAACCATAACCATGATGTAAATCGTAACCCTAAACCTACAATTGATCTTAAATCCAAGTGTAACCCTAACCCTGATCCTAACTCTAACCCTAATTTTAAGCTAATCTTCACTCTAACCCTAATCCTAATTTTTGATGCTAGCCGTAACCTCGATCTTGATGTTAACCCTAACCCTAATCCTATTCTTAACTAAATTTCTAATCCCCTAAACCTAATGATATTTCTAACGCAAAACCTAACCCTAAGTATGACCATAACAACTATGCAAACCCTAACCCTCACCTTATTCGTAAACCTAACCTTGACCTGAAACCCAATTCTAACCCTAATCTTGAGCAAATCTTGATGCTATCCCTAACCCTAATTTTGATGCTATCTCTAAGCCTCATCCTAAAGCCAACAGGAACCCTACTCTTAACTAAATCTCAACCCTAACCCTAATTGTAACTATATATCTAGCATTAACCTTAACCTTACCTGTAACCCTAAACATATCTCTTAACCCTAACCCTAACCCTAACCCTGATAAGCTTAACCCCAACTATTACCCTAACCCTAACTATATCTCTTAACCCTAAACATGACCCTAACCCCTTTTGTAACTCTAATCTTAATGCTAAACCTAACCCTAATCCTAAACTATTCTTCATGCTAACCCTAACCCTAATTTTGATGCAAACCCTAATCCTCATCCTAATGTTAACCATATTTCTAACCCTAACTCTATCTCTTAACCCTAACAATAAGCTTAGCTATATCTCTAGCCCTAACCCTAACCTAAACCCTAATCCTAACTATATCTCTTAACCCCATCCTAACCATAATCATAATTCTAAACTTGACAACAAACCCTAAACTTGACAACAAACCTAAATGTAAACCTAATCCTAATGCTAACCCTAACCCTAAGTTTGATGCTAGTAACCCCAATTATTACCCCAACCCTAACTATATCTATTAACCCTAAACTTGACAACAAACCTAAATGCAACCCTAATCCTAATGCTAACCCTAACCCTAAGTTTGATGCTCTCTCTGTCTCTGTCTCTGTCTGTCTGTCTGTCTGTCTCTCTCTCTCTCTATATATATATATATATATCCATGCTAGAGATATAGTTAGGGTTAGGGTAAAGAGATATATCTTTGAATTATTGATTTGATTTTTGATTTGTTTCTTTGATCATTCAATTTAGTAAGCAACTATAGATACAAATATTTATAGCCTTGTCTACCGAGTATTACACATTATGACATTAGGAAATATATATAGAGCTATATATATTTGTGTCTATGAACCATATACTTATTAAAGTTACTTAACAAAAAATATAATTTATTAGTGATGTCTTATCAATAAAAATAATTGATAAATGAAACAAAAAAAATTAAAAATAGTGTGTTTGATTTTTATTAAATCATTGTTTTATAATTGTTTTCATGTGTTATATTATTTATTTTATTATCATGGAAAAAGTTATTGAAAAATAAAATAGCTCTTCAATTCAAAACTAAGTTAAAATAGTATAAGTTTTGAGTCCATTTATTATACATGCATCTAAATGAGAATTATGTAAATAAAATAGAAATGAAAATTAAAGTAAATAATTTTTTTTTTGAGTTTTAAAAACATGTGTATGATTTCTATGATTTATTTTCTTATTGAATAAATAAAATAGATGTTCAATAAAGAATAAAAGTATATAATATATAACATAAAATAACATTACTAATTAAAAGAATGTATAAAAGTATACAAATTTCAATCTACATTTCAAGATTTTTATTATCTTTACAAAAATAAAATTACAACATAAAAAATATAAAACCATTTAAATAATAAGATCTTACACATAAAAATAAAATAAAATCCAATACATTTTTATTATAATAAATGTAAAAAATATTTAACAAATCTAAAAGTAGAAGAGAGCTTACCATTGATCATCATAGAAGTGGTGACATTTAATCTCCATACTTCCAACCTTGAGCGCATCTGTGAAAACCCATCACCAAACACAAATGCGTCAAATTCAAAAAAGAAAAAGAGTGGTCTGAAATATAGGATCACCAACACTCACATTCAGATTGTCATTACAGCCACCTATTACAATTTTTAGAATATTTCTGATCTCTAATAATCAGACTTTTCACAGAGAGCAGACTTAAAATGAAACAGCAACCTACATGTGACTCCAACTTACAAAGAAGGCCATTTGCCCATACCATGTATATTATATTCTTGACAGCAAATGCAATACAAAAACACTATCATTTATTGCAGATCAGGTAGACAGAATTCCCCATACATGACAGTTCAAAGATGGGATTGCCTATGCACAATGTCATTTGTCAGTTTAATAGACTGGCTTATCAAACCCCAACCAAGCTAATACATGATACCACAAACCCAGACTTATCACATTTAGATATTACATCCATTAGCATATGAATTCAATACAGGAAATGAACGCCCAGACCTGGGTAAGGCAAGACGTCCTCAAGCTGGATGGGAAACCACGACCACACCAAGATTCAATCAGCACCTAGTAGCCAACACGCCTCAGCATCAAAGGCTCTTGTATGAAATGGTGCACTTGGCTGGAACACTTCCAAATGCCCTGCTAAACTTAATGGGGAAGCCACGACCTGGGTTTTGGCTTAAATCCGTTTTAAGAAAATGCCTCTACACAAAAAATCGCGTCCCTTCTATTCTACTCAGATTACACCCAGAAATCACAACCTTCAAAGGTCTGATGTTTGTAAAAGCTATGTCCAATGTTTCTTCACATTGCCATGCCTCTTTGAGTGAATATTGCTCTCCAGAATTGCCTTCTAAAGACTGCCACGACCCAGTGAATAGTCAACTCAAAAATTTGCAATGGCGTCCAGAATGAAGAGCTAGGTAGAACTTCATTCAAGCACAGCAAGAAAGGGTTAGCAACCATTGCACACGCAGACATTGCTTCAACTCACACGCAAAACCCTGAAAGTCAAGGTAAAATTAACACAGTACGCAGGGAGTAACTGGTATAGTGTTCGAACTGAATGAGTCATTTATTTTTCACCCATACTCCTGGCAGGATGCCCATACCGGGTGCAGAGGAGCAGCGTACGGAGTCAGGGAAGTGGAAAACCAACCGCACAAAATGCCGTCGCAGGGAAAAAATTTAGGTGGGAATCCAGCCGGAATAGTCTCAGCCAGCATCAGACATGAGACTTTTCCGGTTGAATGCTCACCTATAATAGCCTATCGGCTAATAAACAACTCTTTCAATTCAAAATTCACAAAAACAATAAAGGAACCTGTCCCAGAAGAACTATTGCCTCAAGAATTTTTGTCGAGCTTCTCTGTAACTTCAAATTTCTAATGTTGCCAAAGCTTCCTCCAGTAAAATTGCCACTTTCCAAAACACACAATAAACCATAGCCAAGAATTCTATAACAAGATTCTAAAATAAAACTCAGACAGATCCACACTTTCCTCACAATTTTTCCCACAAAGCCCAATCCTTCCCGTGAAAACAACTTCCTTTTCTTTTCTCAATTTTTTTTTCGAGAATCAATTTCCAACCATTAGATAACAAATTTCTAACTCATAGTTATCCCAAAAAAATATCTTTTCCCTCAACCACCACAGATATTTTCCAACCACATGCATTTGCAAAAATAAACAATTTATATATTTCAACAAATTTAAACAATCTTATTTATTTAATTCCCATATAATTTAATAATTAAAATTACCTAATAACATAACTAAATTAAATTTATTTATTTATTTATTCTAAAGCTTCCACAAAAATAATTCCATTAATTAAATACTTAATCAAACACACATTTAATCTACAAAATTAAACTTGCACAATAATAAAATACCCAGAACAACAAGGGTAAGGAATACGACCAAAACTCAAATTGACGACACATTGCACTAGGGTAAAGGTATGACCAGGTAGCCCGTTACTATCTCCCAATCATTATTGTTGAGTAGTGGACACACTCAGACCTGTGAAATGAGGTGAAGTTGTTGTCCTATACCTACAAACCTACAACACAAGCAAGAATCGTACATGTATACAGATAGTAATTCATACACACTATGAAGAGAGAATCGCGGAAATTACAGGGCACTCGCAAGCAAGTGATGCAATACCATTCTCTTCACCAATACAATGTCACATCAACTGATGAGATAATATATCAATTAAACTACAATAAGCATATGTAGCAATGTCATCACAACTACGCATCTATGAAATCATAAAGCATATTAAACATAATCACCATGCATATAATGTATCATCACATCCATATAGTCTATCATCGCTCCACTGTTAGCAATAGAACAACCATAACATAAAATAAGGTCTAACAAAGTATCTAAGCTATCAAGAAAAACATAACAAAACATAGGGGTGTCATAGTATCGGTCCATTTATTTGTAGCCATTCAATTGAAATAATTGTTCTTTACTAAATCTTCTAATTATATATTTGAATTCAAAGTATTGACATAATAGTAGAAGCATATGCAATTGTCTTAGAATTTTAGACACTTTAAGTTTTTCTCATAGGAAGCATGAGCCATTTACTCAAATCAGCATTTTCATGGAAAGCACCATGCTAGTGTAAACATGATCTTTTAAGATAATTTATTTGGGAGTTCTATTTTGGACCCTTGAACTTGTAGAAATTTGATTACATAAAATGCAAATAATGACTAGCAAAATAGCCGGCCACTTTATAGAACAAAGATAAAAGAGATTATACAAGTCTACCATATTATCCAATAAAACTATGGCTCTAGAAAAATTTACCGCAACTAAAGGAAAATTCATCTCCAGCAATTCACCGCCACAAAAAATTCACCGATGGAAAATTTACCATCAAGTAAAATTCACCACCAGCAATTCACCGCGGCCCACATTAATATTTTTTAATATATATTTCCAAAACTTCGATTTTATTAAAAAATATTAATGCGGTTAATTTGGTGAATTGGTGGGGTGAATTTTACTTGGTAGTGAATTTTCCATGGCAATGAATTGTTGGCAGTGTCAGTGAATTTTTTGTATGCCTAAAACTACACACCAAAGACTTTACAAACAATAACCAGACAATCAAACATGCAAACCCAAAAATAGTAGCTAGTCCTCAAATCCAAAATAGAGTACACATAGATAATAATACATTATTAACAAAAACCAACACTATGTCCCAATGCTTCCTACCATGGTTACCATTCATAGCCACCTCTATGAATTATTTTACTCAACCATTCACTCTTGAATCGCCATCCATCTACAACTTCATATGATTTAGCTAATGTTCAAACATAATAACAGTCATGTCTAAGAGCATTGTTTACATAACTATGGATGCCATATTCTAGTGTTTGGTCTTGTACAATAGATAATTAGTATTACCAAGATGCTACTAGCTTGTTGCTTGAGTTGATGGTTTTTTCCTCACACCTCATGGGTATTCAAATGTTCATGGTAATCAACTTCAAATAAGAAAGAGATCAACATTTTAATAAATTTGATCAAGATGGAATGTAGTCCCACTAGCTATACAAAATAAATTGTGGCATTCAGATATATTTCTACCTATTTCTAGTAGAGAGTGTTAAACATTGTAGCTTGGACAAGTGTTCTAGTCTTAAAAGGTGTCATTAAGGTTGGGAACACAGAGGAATGCAGAAGGTCAATCGATTTTCCTTTGGAAGATTGTGGAAGTCTTCTAGTTAGTCTTAACCACCGATTGGGTCTCTTCAACTTCTATTCATGGCCATTCACTTCTGAATGAGAGATTATAAAAGGGAGTCAAGGATTCTAGTTTTTGTTTCTTTTCTTATCCGAATAGATTGAGTCTTCAGGGGATGACACTAGAAAATTTTTATAGCAGTAATTGAGAAGTAAAGCTTCCAGCTTATGAGTTCTAGAAGGAGGTTCGAATAGTGGCAGATGAAGAGTTGCCTGAATTGCCAGTATTAGGCAAACTATTGTAATTGTTCTCAATTGCAGATTTGATAATAAAGTTATCAAACTAGTTTTCCCCAAATTGGGGTTTTTCCAGGGATGTTTGTCCAAAAATGATTTGTGTTGTGTTATCTGTGTTTTTTAATTTCTTTTATACTCCGCTACAAATTAAGATTGGTGAATGGTTCTATTTTTTTTTATTCATTCTTTTCAGCTAAGGGTTTAATTTGTTGTACATAAGCAATAGGAATAACAAACTGGTTAATAGCACCTTCAAGGCAGTAGAAAATTCATAGAGAGTAGACACATGAACAACACTCAACAAATAATTATTGTATGAGAGCACATTACTAGTAACATGGAAAAATATACTCATTCTGAAAAGACATCAAAACAAGAAAAAGATGAAATAGTCATGACTTCTATATTAATATCCCTAAAATAATACAAATTTATGTTGAAGAAAGTGTTTGAATTTTATGCATTATTAGACCTTATTTTCTATATTAATATCCCATATATATATATAATAAAAGTAATGAAAGGATTGAAATTTATGCTTATTACAACTTACTTGCAAGACAACCTTAAGTGCCTATGGTTTCCTAATCTTCTAAATGAATATCTATATTTAGTAAATTGTAATTCATGTTAATAAGTATCTATGTAAACCTTGTGAATAAAATATCTAGAAAGATAAAATATTCTTTGAATATGTATTCATGTTTGTCTATAAAATTTACCAAATCTATTAGCAGAAATAGAAAAAAATAATTAAAATTCTTGAAGTTATGAACTTCGTTTAAATGTTATCAATGACACCTGAAGGAGGAGATGTCAAGGGTGGGCCTTCATAGACTTTATGGACTATGTATGTTTAATGTAGTTAGTTCAAACAAGAAATTTTTAATTGTAGATTTTTTATTTTTTTTAAAATATCATTATTTCTTTAGAGTAATCTTTGACTTTTTAATCTCTGAGTTGTTTTCTAGATGATGTGTCCACATCAAAATGGGATGTAGATTCCACAAGTGTAACTTGTAATGACTAGAAGCAAAACTAGAAATTAACTTGGATTTTATAAAATTCTTGCATCCATTAGAGAAAGGGTTTGGACAAGCTATCCCTATTAAGAAATTTTGGAGACCAAACCAACTAGAACATGCCATGTGTCTACTATGAATAATCCAAATTTTATCGTAGTTACCTTTGAAATCTAAAATAAACTTTTGAAAAGCCAGTTTTAACAAGATTTACGTCTGTATGATTCCTCTAAAATCTCTACTTTTAAATAAAAGTAAAATACCTTTAATTATTATATTTACTTTTAATTAAAACTGACTTTCATCAACTTTCAGATGAAATCAATAAGTTGAATTGGAGAGGCATGTGCTTGAATGACTTACAGTACTAACTTTTCGGTGATGGCAAAACGTGTGAGCCAAATTCATCTCAAAATTTATGCAGAAAAATGGAAAGTTGCACATGCTCTTCTGGTTAACAGTAAAAGCTATTTGTTCACGCACAAAACAATATTATTTGAAACCATCGAACGGAAAATTCACTCAGTAATTTACCGTCAAGGAAAATTCACCGACGGAAAATTCACCATCAAGTAAAATATTAATGCGGCTCTGTGGTGATGAATTGTTGAATTTTACTTATGGTGAATTTTCGCTGGGTGAATATAATTTTTCCGTAGCAGTGAATTTTCCATTGATGAATTTACTGTATGAAAAAAAATCAT
Organism: Sequoia sempervirens; assembly: GCA_007258455.2. NCBI lineage: Eukaryota > Viridiplantae > Streptophyta > Pinopsida > Cupressales > Cupressaceae > Sequoia > Sequoia sempervirens. The sequence continues at coordinate 405,306,521 of VDFB02105785.1, forward strand.
GTAATTACTTATAACAAGTGACCATACGTCTTGATATTTTATTAATTGATTGCATTTACTGTCAAACAATGGCAATGGAAAGCCTAAATAACCTAAGCAATGTTAGGTAAGGAATCTTTTGACTTTAGTAGGTGGAGAGCGGAAGAAAATACCGGATGTACTTGCACGTGGCATCAATTTAACGTGTTATGATCGTTTTCTACTGCTTTAAATCAGAGTAGCCTCTTCTTTTCTCAAATCACAATATCAGTTTGAAACAGCCTCTCTGCTTTCTGGGAACTAACAGACCTTGAACTACCTTTTGTTAATTTTGAAAAATGGGCAATGCATGTTGCTCTTCGCTTTGTCATTGGGAAAATGACAATGCTTCGGATATTAGATCTCGTTTGTCAGTTTTACAAGACATCAACCGAATTGATGAATTAATCACATGTCTCGAGGAACATCTGAAAGACATCGAGAAAGAAAACGTAAGCACAACTGCCTAATTTTCCGCAGTGATTTTCATTATTTTGGCAACCTTACAGATTGCAATAACTATTTTTTTTTAAATTTCAGCCGGAAAAAATCGCAAACACATTCCCAACCTACATAAAGTTTGGCAATGATTTAATACAGAGCGTTTTGAAGCGTGTCAGCAGACGCGCGTGCAAGGTATGGAATTTTTTTTATATATTTTTAGTCCTTAAAAGATGAGAAGGATGGTCACTAAGAGGGTCTGTAGTTTAGCTGTAGAGCATTTCAATAGTAAATGGGAGTTTTTAGTTTCAACTCCTATCTGATCTGTTTAAAGTTTAACATGGTATGACAACCAAGGGTAGTCAGACTATCCTAGATTCTCTAAGCACCTGCATTACAACTCAAGGAGGGTGCTGGAAAATAAACTAAACAATAAATGGGAGGTCCTAGTTTCAACTACTATCTAATCCATGAAAAGCTTAATATGGTATGAGAACTAAGGGTGGCCAGACCATCCTATGTTCCTTGAACACTTGCACTATGGTTCAAGGAGGGTATTTGAAAATAAGCCTAACAATAAATGGGAGGTTCAACTTTGAACATTTAACTGATCCATGAAAAGTTTCAACATGATAAAAAAGTCAAGGGTAGTCAGACCAAACAAGGTTCTCTGAGCACCTACATTGTGGTTCAAGAAGGATGTTGGACAATGAGTCTAACAGTAAATGGGAGGTCTAGTTTCAATTCCTAACTGATCCATGAACAGTTTAACACGGTGTGAGAGCCAAAGATAGCCAAACCAACCAAGATTCCTTAAGCAGCTATAGTGTGACTCAAGGAAGGTATTGAAAAATGAGCCCAACCGTAAATGGGAGGTCCTATATTCAATTCCTAACCAATTAATAAAATGTTTAACATGGTATGAGAGCCAAGGGTAGCCAAACCAACTTAGGTTCTATGAGCACCTGCACTATAGCTATGGGAGAATGTTGAAAATGAGTCATATTAGAAACAAGATGAACTAGTCTCAAGAAGAATTGATAGTTCAGTGATAGAACTCCCAACAATAAAAGTCCTAAATTTGATTCCTAACTAGCCCATAAAAAATTAACAATATTAAAGAATGTTTTGTTTGTACTGTATTGTACATATTATTAACTATTATGAAGTTTAGGACTTGCTATTATACTGTGTTTGATGGACAGATGATGGATTTAGTTCTCAGGCCACCTGATTTCAATTCTGTTACTAATTTGAAATTTCTAAGCGGGATTTGATAATATTTCCATTGTTTGTATTGGTAGATGTGTTATAGGTATAAGCTCAGTGTTGCAACCAGAAAATTTGTTGTTGATGTGATGAAAGAAGTAGGAAAAACACATTGGGTGGTAGCCGGTGTCTCTGTATCAGGATATATACTTGACCAATGTTGGAGATATAATCTCACCTACTTCAATTAATACCCCAGTTATACTTGTCAACTCAGCATGCTCTGTATCTCAGCATTGAAGATAATCTCAAATCATATCTTCAAGATATCTCTCAGCATTGAAGTTAATCAGCCACCGTATCCACATTGGATCACAATTGGTCCTAGCATTAAAGAGAAATTTAAGAAGCCAGCTTTTGGAAAAGGATACGAAAATATATGAATGGATTGTGCATTTACTCTTATGCTGGCCTCACACGTTTTGTGGGTGCATTAGAAAATACTATTTTATGTTTTATGCTGAATTCTCTAGAAGATGCTTTTAGGTTTTTATATGTTTTTCCTTGTTGTTGCGTAACAGAGAGAAGAAGGAGATAACTCTCAAGAGCATAAAAGATATCAGAAGTTTGAAGTTAATTATGGATGAGTTGAAGCTCTGTAATCTCATTTTGATCAATATAAAAATATGATGGTTTTTATTTTTGTTGCCTGTTTTTCATTTTTGTATTTATTTTTGTTGATGCTCCCCTTTTGAATCTGACATCTGGTATCAGAGCCTTTGGTAGAAGATCCTGAAGATGTGAGCTGAAGTTTGTTGAAGAAGTAAAAATGGAGGGAGCTTAGTCAATCTAAGCATAAGACCCTGGAGAGTTAGAATCTGTGAAAAATCAAGTGTTCGAATGTGGTTTGCATGAGAGATTTTGCAGTGCTTCAATCCTTTGACTGTGTTCTCTAGTTTGTTTTAATAGCTATAAAGGGGTCTATTTGATTTCATCGTGGCAAAAAGAGGGTGTTGCTTCTTTGCTGCCCCTATGAAGTGCAAAGTTGCCTTTTCTGAGATATTTATATTGAAGATGGAAGGAGAGGTATTACAACCACCACCCAGCCAAAGATAACTCAAAGAGTTTAAAAGTTTATAGGTTTCAAAAGCAGATCTCGGGAGTAGAAAGGAGACCTGACATAAAGGAGATCACTACCACCAAAGGCAAGTCCCAACTTGTGTAGCAATGTAAGAATTCACTAGAAAGGAAAGGTTGCTATTGTACAAAGAGGAAGAGATCGTTGTTTGGAGATAGTCGATGTTTTTATGAGGCACAAAGATCTAGTAGAAATCACAGCAGAAAAGTCAAAAGAAGTTTACTAGCTGATCGCCCAGTTTGCAGTTTTTGAAAAAGCCATCTCTGTTGTCTCAAAAGTGGTCATTGTTGATTGCTAAAAAATTGTTGATTTGTGTTGATGCTTCCAACGAGAGGTTTAAAGAGAATTGATAAGAGGAAAATAAGTCAAGGGTTTGTTGAAGTCGTCAAAAGTCACAAGAGCCAGACTACATTGCCATATCACAGACTGAAGCATCATAGGAAGATCTCTGGTTGAAGCAATTAGAAGTTGCAGAAGATTGAAGCGGAGATAAAAGAAGCGCTGGTACATATATGGGTTGTTGTTATGTGTACTCGCCAAAGGAGGTGTAGTCAATCAAGGAAGGGAAGAATCATTTTCTAACTCTATTGACTGGAGAGAAAAGGGAGTTGTGACTGCAGTTAAAGACCAAGGGTTTTGTGAAAGTGTCTTGTCAGGCCATCACAAAATAAAGGAGATCATAGAAGCTAAAGAGAGTTGCTAAGAGGAAGCCATTGGAGGATTGCAGCAGTCAAAACAAAACAAGAAAAGCCGTCTGGAGATTTGGGTGAAGTCATAAAAAGTTGATCATTAAAGAAAGGAGTTAGTTGCAAGAGGAGGAAGACTGTGATCTGCCATTGACTGGCAACCAAAAAGAGCATAGTCATAGCTATTAAGGAGAATCCGTCTGAGGGGTTCACAGCCTTTGAAAAGGCCACACCATTTGTGAAATCAAAGAATAAGAGCCTCAGGAGAAGGCCACAAGATTTTAGGAGAAGCCGCGCCATAGGCTACAAGAAGAAGAAGCCACCATTCAAAGAAGTCACTACTGTTGTAGCAGTCGTAGAAATTGTTCCCAAACAAGGAGGAGATTGAGCAAATAAGAAAGAGATATTAAAATTGTGGCAAGAAAATGACTGTTTGAAGACAAAGCCAGTTGTGCATGATATTTCTTGTGATACAAATGATTTTCATTTTGATCAATCAAATGAAGAATGTAACTTTGTTGAAATCGTGTGTGAAGAAAAATGTATTGATGAAGATGAGCATGTTAATGAGTCTGAATTTGATTCTATAAATGCTATTTGTTTTGATGACAATGTTGGTATGAAAATTATGAAAAGAATGGGATACAAAGTAGATAGATTAGGAAAACAAGAACGAGGAATGAGATAGCCAATTGAGCCAACAATGAGGCCAAAGTATGAAGGTCTCAGGTATGTCCCAAGAAAAGGGAATGATCCTACAAGAGTAGGTAAATTTGTTCGAGAAATGAAGAGTGTTGAGTGTACACATTGCCATAGAAAAGGTCATACCGAGGATAACTGTTGGAATTTACATCCTTGCAATATATGTGGATTAAATAATCATTGTGAGAAAATGTGTTTGAACAAACATTGGAAGAATGAATCAATGACAGATTGCATAAGAATGGATTGTGGATGGGTCTATGGTTCAAGTTGGAAGAAGCTTATAGGTATGTTCAAACGATTGTACAAATTTTCATATGTAAAAAATGATAACAATCATAAAGGGTATGGATGTTCAAAAAGAATAAAAAATGTTTTAAGTCAAAAGAAATTGTTGTCTAATGAGACATTTTTAGATTGTGAAGATATTGAAAGTTCCATGCTGATGTTTTGAAACAAGAGTTGGAAAAACTGCCACAGTAGTTAAAAAGGCCAAACGAATGGCATAATCATTAAGAGCTGAAAATGGTTTTACAGTTTTTTTTTTTAAAAAGTCAAAAAAACATGGAAGTGTAAGAAGAAGCCTCAAGAGCTTCCAAGTTTGAGTGTTCGATGCCCCATATGCAAGGGGCCATATTCAAGGGGCCATATTCAAGGAGATTTGAAGACTTAGAGAAGTAGTTGAAGCTACTGTTGCAAAAATTCAAAGGTCGATACAACAACAGCTGTTGGAGAAACAATTAATTATAAAAAGGGATTGTAGATGTTGAACCATCAGTAAAAAGGAAAAAGGAAGAAGCTCCATAAACTCTTAGCAAAAGAGTTGCTCCGGAATATTTGCAGCAGCAACACAAAAAGCTGCCATGCGTCAGAAGTTTTGCTACGGAAAGACATTGCTCCGGAAATTTAGCTCTAGAAATTTTGAATGGTGATAAAAAAAATCAGAAAGTCACAAGTCTAAGAGGGAATGTTCAAGAGAACAGAACAAAGATAGAAAAAGGATAAAATTTAGTTGAATAGACTTTGTGCAGCAGCACACAAAAATCACATCATTGATGTCATATCATCAGTAAAAGAATTCAGAAAAAATGAAGTTGCCGCCAAGGGGAATAAGAAATGCAGGCCGCTATAAATTAGTTGAAGATGCTACCATGATAGAAGGAGATTACTGTAAAAACAGCCAAGAGGATCCAAGTCATAGACAAAAAAAATAGAAAGAGAGCAACGCAGCTTTGCAACAAGCAAGAATGTGGTGTAAGGAAGAAGAAAGAGCATCTAAGCTCTGCTATAAAAAGATCAGGAAGAAAACAGAGTAACGCAGCTCACAATTTTATACAAGAACAAGAACAATGCAAGAAAGAGGATTTTATAAAAGATCAGAAGGTCTCAAGAAAATCTCAGTTGTATGAGATCATAAAAGGTCAATTGAAGTTGTCAATGAGTAAAGAAATAGCACAGCCAAATGCTGCAACACTTTGAAATCAGAACATGGATGCTCCAAAACTTGAAGTCAGATGGTCCGGAACTTGAAGGAAGATGGTCCGGAACTTTTGAACATAATTTAGGAACAGAAGTCAGATGCTCCGGAACTTGAAGGAGGATGCTCCGGAAAATTTTTGAGATGAATGATCGCAGTTGAAATTAAGGGGGAGTGTTGGAGATATAATCTCACCTACTCCATTTAATACCCCAATTATACTTGTCAGCTCAGCATGCTTTGTATCTCAGCATTGAAGATAATCTCAAATCATGTCTTCAAGATATCTCTCAGCATTGAAGATAATCTCAAATCATATCTTCAAGATATCTCTCAGCATTGAAGTTAATCGGCCACAGTATCTGCATTGGATCACAAATTCGTCCCAGCATTAAAGAGAAATTTAAGAAGCCAGCGTTTGGAAAAGGATACGAAAAGATATGAATGGATTGTGCATTTACTCCTGTGCTGGCTTTTTGACACGTTTAGTGAATGCATAGAAAATATTATTTTATGTTTTATGCTGAAACTCATAATAGAAGATGCTTTTAGGTTTTTATATGTTTTGCCTTGTTGTTGTGTAACAGAGAGAAGAATGCAGATAACTCTCAAGAATTAAAAGATATCAGAAGTTTGAAGTTAATTATGGATAAGCTGAAGCTCTTAATCTCATTTTGATCAATATAAAAATATGATGGTTTTTATTTCTGTCCCAAGGTGTTTTCATTTCTGTATTTATTTTTGTTTATGTCCCCTCATTTGAATCCGACAACCAAATTACATCAGATCAGTAGCAATTTGAGTGAATTTAAACTAATCCTCAAGTATATGTGCGGTCTGGCCAAGTTTGTGTATGGGATTTAAATGTCAGCATGTACCAGAGGAAAGCCAGTAGTTGAATTACGTGGTTCATTTCATTTGGAAGGATCACTTCTGTGTCCATTTCACAAAGCAATCTCACCACCTATGTTTCTAAACTCATAATAACACTAGAGAATTTCAAGGGTCAACTCCGATTGCTACGATTTTTAGAATTTAGTTTAAACCTCACCACACTACGCTGAGAGCTTTGGCAACCTTACTGCATTGGAAGGTTTAAGCTTAAAATCTTGTCCTGAACTCCTAAGCCTTCCTCACAGCTTTTGTGAACTTAAGTATTCACGTTTCCTAAAAATAAAGGATGGGAGAATTACTGAATTGCCAGAAAAGTTTGGAAATTTAGCTGCTTTAGAAGACCTACATTTGTTTAGTTGTCCCCTAGTAAGCCTTCCGATTAGCTTCGGCAAACTTGAGTCTCTGCGTGTTTTAAGCTTAGGCTCTTGTCGAGAATTAATTGCATTGCCAGAAAGTTTTGGTAATTTATCTGCTCTGCGTATTTTAGAGTTAAAGTGGTGTATAAAATTAATTGCATTGCCAGAAAGCTTTGGTAATTTAATTGCTTTAGAAGAACTGCATTTGATGATGTGTCCCTTAGTAAGCTTTCCGATTAGTTTCGGCAACCTTAAGTCTTTGCGTATCCTAGGCTTCCTTTTTTGTAAAGAATTAAGTGCATTGCCCGAAGACTTTGGCAGTCTTATCTTCTTTAGAATGTTTAAAACTACAAGAATTCCCCAAATTGGCGACCCTTCCACAGTCCTTCAGTCAACTAAATCATTTGAAAGAGATGTACATATCTGGTCCAGACAATATGTCGACCCTTCATGATCAGTTTGGACAGCTCAGCTCTTTGGAAAGATTGCGCCTAATAGATTTCAAATCATTGGAGAAACTTTGCCATGATTTTCGATGCTTGATGTCACTAGCAGCACTGGTATTAGCAGGATGCCCTCAATTGGAGGGGAAGACAATGGACACCCTAGTCACGATGAAGAATTTGACAGCACTCAATATAGATGGAAGGAAGCGCTAATCGAGCGGTGGAATGAAGTAAAGGACCTTCACACATTGATGGTGTTGCAAAATGAGACCAGCAAGTTTGAGGTAATATACGTACACATGCTTGTGCGGGTCCTCTTTCAAAGACGAATAATATTGGCTGTACAATACTTTCCTATATAAAACCTCAATATTTGTTTATTCCCCATTGCTTGCAGAGGGTAGTTGCTTGTTCAGTAGTGCCTATGTCAGCAAATATAAAAAACGATGATGGGAGCTTGGAGAAATAATTAACAGTGCATCATTCCGTCATAACAGCAGTTTTTTGCATGTTGATATTGGTGGAAAATTAGCAGAGTGGCCCCCCTCTTCCTTTCTTTCTTCCAAATCAAGCTCGCTCTGTTGCTTACAAAGTGTGATCTCTGTTCTTTTGTGAAATTCAAAGTTGTGGCGAGGCCCTAGAAATTGTGAAGAATAAAAGTGCAGAATTTGAGTCCAAAGACTTCCATGTCATATACTGCAGGTTGGGGAATTAAGGGAGATAAATGAACAACTTATAGCTCAAACTCTCCCACTCCTATCTCCTGGCACTTGTGCCTGGAAAGTTCCTGATGATAAAACAGGCCAAATATTTGCTTTTGTTGTTTACAAATTGTTGAAGAAAGGTCGATATGGTGAATGGGAACCTTGGCATGCTGCTCATACTCTTATTGCAGGTACAAGCGTGTCAATGGCAGATGACGGAGGGAAAAGGAAGGTGGAAGATGGGAGATACTATTGCCTCAAAAAGAGAAGAGAGCAATGAATTTGAAGCAATGAGATTCTATTTAAGCTTTTCACAATTATTCAACTCAATTGAGAGCTCTTCCTACTATTGTAAAATTTAAGCATATTGCCAACTCAATTTAGAAGGGAAAAGGACTGGTTTGCAGAAGTGTTGTGAAGAATATAGATTACTAATATGTTTTAGAGGATGTGCAGCTGTAAGGGTGATATTTACATTCTAAATGATTTTTTTCCCCCTCTATATGTCGTGGCCTGCTGAGTGGCTTCTCCCATTGCTCATCAAGGTCTTTGTTTGAATGTGAGAATCAGATTAAGAATTCATGAGATCCCCGACAATATTTTAATGGTTAATTAGTATATTTTTGTCATTTTTTATTTAAGTGTTTTGTTCATCTTGATGGGAATTTGGCAACCTTGCCTTAATGTAAGGTTGTATCTAAATATCTTGTTCTTGTATTTAGCTTCTTATCTATAACAATTTTTCATACATATACAATTTGATAATCATCATTGAATTTTTATTTGCATTTACTTTCATGCATTCACTCCCTCTCTCAAAATCATCATTTTATTTTTAAATTTATTTTTAGTAGTTCATGTTTTGGTATTCAATCCTTGGATGCACACAAATAAGCCAAAAATTACATTTTCAAATTTAAATTATCGAGAATTAATTGCATTGCCAGAAAGTTTTGGTAATTTATCTGCTCTGCGTATTTTAGAGTTAAAGTGGTGTATAAAATTAATTGCATTGCCAGAAAGCTTTGGTAATTTAATTGCTTTAGAAGAACTGCATTTGATGATGTGTCCCTTAGTAAGCTTTCCGATTAGTTTCGGCAACCTTAAGTCTTTGCGTATCCTAGGCTTCCTTTTTTGTAAAGAATTAAGTGCATTGCCCGAAGACTTTGGCAGTCTTATCTTCTTTAGAATGTTTAAAACTACAAGAATTCCCCAAATTGGCGACCCTTCCACAGTCCTTCAGTCAACTAAGTCATTTGAAAGAGATGTACATATCTGGTCCAGACAATATGTCGACCCTTCATGATCAGTTTGGACAGCTCAGCTCTTTGGAAAGATTGCGCCTAATAGATTTCAAATCATTGGAGAAACTTTGCCATGATTTTCGATGCTTGATGTCACTAGCAGCACTGGTATTAGCAGGATGCCCTCAATTGGAGGGGAAGACAATGGACACCCTAGTTTAGATGAAGAATTTGACAGCACTCAATATAGATGGAAGTCTCATGCTAATCGAGCGGTGGAATGAAGTAAAGGACCTTCACACATTGATGGTGTTGCAAAATGAGACCAGCAAGTTTGAGGTAATATACGTACACATGCTTGTGCGGGTCCTCTTTCAAAGACGAATAATATTGGCTGTACAATACTTTCCTATATAAAACCTCAATATTTGTTTATTCCCCATTGCTTGCAGAGGGTAGTTGCTTGTTCAGTAGTGCCTATGTCAGCAAATATAAAAAACGATGATGCAGAGCTTGGAGAAATAATTAACAGTGCATCATTCCGTCAGAACAGCAGTTTTTTGCATGTTGATATTGGTGGAAAATTATCAGAGTGGCCCCCCTCTTCCTTTCTTTCTTCCCAAGTCAAGCTCGCTCTGTTGCTTACAAAGTGTGATCTCTCTTCTTCTTCAAATAGCGAGGCCCTAGAAATTGTGAAGAATAAAAGTGCAGAGCTTGAGTCCAAAGACTTCCATGTCATATACGTGCAGGTTGGGGAATTAAGGGAGATAAATGAACAACTTATAGCTCAAACTCTCCCACTCCTATCTCCTGGCACTTGTGCCTGGAAAGTTCCTGATGATAAAACAGGCCAAATATTTGCTTTTGTTGTTTACAAATTGTTGAAGAAAGGTCAATATGGTGAATGGGAACCTTGGCATGCTGCTCATACTCTTATTGCAGGTACAAGTGTGTCTCTGTTGCAGGTACAAGTGTGTCTCTGGCAGATGACGGAGGGAAAAGGAAGGTGGGAAGATGGGAGATACTATTGCCTCAGGAAGAAGAGAGCAATGAATTTGAAGCAATGAGAGATTCTACGGGAAGCTTTTCACTATTATTCAACTCAATTGAGAGCTCTTCCTACTATTGTAAAATTTAAGCATATTGCCAACTCAATTTAGAAGGGAAAAAGACTGGTTTGCAGAAGTGTTGTGAAGAATATAGATTACTAATATTGTTTAGAGGAGTTATGCAATTGTAAGGGTGATATTTACATTCTAAATGATTTTTTTCCCCCTCTCGCATGTCGTGGCCTGGTGAGTGGCTTCTCCCATTGCTTTCAAGGTCTTTGTTTGAATGGTGAGAATCAGATTTAGAATTCATCCAGATCATATGACAATATTTTAATGGTTAATTAGTATATTTTTGTCATTTTTTATTTAAGTGTTTTGTTCATCTTGATGGGAATGCCTTAATGTAATAGTGTATCTAAATATGTCATTCTTGTATTAAGCTTCTTATCTATAACAATTTTTCATACATATACAATTTGATAATCATCATTGAATTTTTATCTTAATTTACTTTCATGCATTCACTCCCTCTCTCAAAATCATCATTTTATTTTTAAAATTTATTTTTAGTAGTTCATGTTTTGGTAGTTCACTCCTTGGATGCACACAAATAAGAAAAAAATTACATTTTCAAATTTAAATTTTGTTGTCTCATACTCCTTTCTACTAGCAATTATGAGCTCACATAACGAATTTTTATGTGACTTGTTGCTATATCATGACACTAGGTGACATTCAATGTGAAATAAATATATATGCAAGCGAAAGAGTAAGTTATTAGTTCACAATTTAATTCCTAAAGGACATTAAAGAATTAGATCCACATCATTTTTATGTAAGGCATATTTAGGTGTATGTATCTTGTCTTTGGTATTACTTATTATCATTAATCTAGCCCACTAAAGGGGTTTTACATAGGAGGATGAGTTCAACTATCAAGTTGGTAAGGTACTCCATGGCATCTCTAGAAATCACTTGGATATATATATATATATATATATATATATATATAAAGCATTAAGGAGAACTTTTCATATGGATGTTCTAGCAAATCAAGTTCACATCATTCAAGATAAATCCAATTGATGACTATAGAGTTAAGAATCCCTAACCCTCACATTTAGTTTCAATATATTAATTACAATTATTTCTATAGCACTTTTATCTAGGGTGGTTGGTTTTTAATTATTTAGCTTCAATTTATGTAAAGGGGATTTTATTCCTTTTAAAACCCAACTTATCCTATACCTCCTAAGCCTAAGGGTTTCACCTTCCAGATTAGGATTCTAAGATCTAATTTTATTTAAGTTCTATACCTTATTTTCATAATTGTTTAGATTTTCATTCATACAAACTCAATAAATATAAATTCAAAATATGACTCAAAATACACATATTAAGAATGCCTCAAACAAATATTTTTAATTCAAATTCAGTATAAGCAATTGCAAATTCACAAATTAAAATTTTAGAGAATTCACAACCTCTATTCATTGTTCACTTGATCACATGATTACATCATACTAAAAGAATATTTACCTCAATATATAGAGGTCTTTACTACAACAAGGCTCTTGCAAGAAACATTCTCAGCATGCCAATAATAATTGTTACAAAGAATATTTTTCTTATCTATACCTTCAAAAAATTAAAAATTTACTGTATATATTTGTGGGAGAAATTTCCATATTCTAAGATATTTATTATTTCATACCATTTTCTAATTGGTAAAGTAGTTGCACAAGATTTAGTAGACATGGACAGACTTAAAAAGTAATCTCTTTTTCAAGTTATTCAAATTGGTGAATTAAGTAGCATTTTCAAATAATCAATTTGTAAATAATTTTAATATTTTCATATAAACTATTTATAGGTGGATTAGAAAAGATATGATGTTAAGAATATTAGTGTATGTTATCTTAATTATAATGTAAAATTAATAATTTTTTGTGAAGAATAAAATTAATATAATCTTTTGGTAGGCTCCTCAATTTCCAATCAACATATAAATAATATGGTAAAGGTGATTTCATGTTTAGCCAAGGTGTTTACCATTTCTCAACACATTATCTAGATAGGTTGGAGCCTCCTTATCCTCCTCATTGCATAATAGGAACTAGTGAATAAAACCTTTTTCCAAATATTATTATATTTGGTTAATTTTGTGTATTGTCTTGTTATCTTAAAACTTGAAGCTTTATTACTATTTTGATTTTTTTTCTACAACTCTTTGAAATTTTCTTTGTTAGGAATCTTTCGTTTCCATTGGATTCTTTGATTTATTTGCTTAATATAAATACATTTTTGGATTATTTTGTGAAAATAAAGTCATATGAAAATGTTTGATGTGTTTTCCTAACATATTCGATGGTAAATTATGGTCACAAATGGATCTTTTTTATGTTTTTTAGACTATTGAAATATCATAGTCTTAGCTAATAACCATTCATCCTATTTATTCAACTAATCCTTGGAGACCTTCAATATCTCATTCTAGACTTAAACAAAAATTTGAAGATCATCCACAACCTTCTACTAGGTCATCCATAGCATGACCCTTAATTATCTTGAGTAGCCTCAAGCTCACTTAAAATTGATTCCTATGATCATCTTGAAACTAGTTAATCTAAAATACATTTATGCTCAATATTGACAACCTTTTCATATAAGCAATAAAATTTAGGAAATAAAAAAATAGGTCACTCTTAGTAACTTCAAGGAATGTGCAAGATAATTTTAATATTATACACCTAATAAAAAAAATAAGGCTATTGATATAAATGAGATAAAGGTTTATAATTCACTAGATACTATCATTGTAGCGCTAACTACCTATAACTTATAGTGCTAATAAAATCATCTTTAATATATTATTCCACTTGTCTTGGTCCACATAATATAATAAATAATTTCACAACCATGACATTATATTGCATAGCTTCAACTAATTAGTCCTCTCTTAATCACTTCCTGTAAACTTCCTATTCTATTCTATTCCTTACATAGACCAACACATTATTCATAATTATTCAACTCACACTTCACTGGAATCAACTATAATCTATGGAGGGCTACAACCAATCCAATGGGATCAATTGCAATTGTACAAGGAAAACACCTTGTAAGGAAACACTACCCTAGTTGCAACCAATGTAGCCATCATTATGCATCCACAAAATTTCCATAATTCTACACTAATAGGACTGCTATCATTATTCCAAAATATAGTGGACAGTATTTGAATTCCAAAAACTACCAACATTACATTTCCTTAAAACATGAGAAACTATGGATCTTCAATTTACAGGTTGATGCAAGAAGTTGGGTCCACAAAAAGCTCAAAATGTGGAAGTGTTTTTGTTGTTTTTCAGAATTTGTCACACTTGAACTAAAAATCCGAAGCACTTGCAGATTGAATCTTAAAAAAAATCAATAATATGAAATTTAGTATTTTGAATCTAGTTTCTAAATATGTAATTTATTCTAATACCTAGATGATACAAATTAATTTTTAATAGGCATGTATAAAAACCACCTTTTAAAGTCAAATTTTTACCATTTCATGTATGTGTGTAGACACCATAATTTGACCTAAATAAAAGTATTTTTATAAATAATTTTGGGGAAAGATATGTAACAACCTAAAGATTGATGAGGATATTTTTTTGTAATTTTTTTTAATTATTTTTTTTATTGAACTTTTATTCCCCCTAATTTTTGTGTTTTTAAAAATCAGCGTGTACTAACAACATAATTGGACCTAAACTAAACATTTTTTGAACATTTTTTACTGTGTAGAGAATTCTTTGAAGATTGATGTCTATGGATAAAGATTTTGGTGCTACAGGACCCCCTTGCACTTCTAGGGTTTTTCACCTAAAAGGAGAGAGGTAGGCCAAAATGGGCACTATCTGCACTCAAAAATAATGTAGTATGAATGAAATATGTCTAGATGCAATGATCTAAATGCAATAAACTGATAAAAACTATTGATTATTAATGCAAACCAATGAAAATGCAATTTTTTTAAAACACATTGTGATATGCAAAAAGATATATTAAATGTAATATAAAACAAGATAAAGAATCTAAATAGAAAGAGTGCACCTAGAAATTGATGAAGGCTAGAATGAATATTGTATATGTCTCTTAAATTCTAAAAAATCTGATTTTCTAACCAACTGGGACACTTACTCCAAGTTGGGTGACTTAGTCCTATTTTGGGGAAAGCTGGCCGGAACAGGTTTCGAGGAACTAGGTGTTCAAAACTGTAAAAGCTTCTAACAAGCATGTATAGTGGGACTAAGTCATCACTTCTAGTGACTTAGTCCACCTTAGGTTTTTAGAAAATCCAAAAGTGAAAACAGAAGTCTATAGTTTGCACTCTATTTTCTAACTAAAATTTGGGCATGATTCCGTGAAAATACTTGCAAAATAGAATATAATTTGGTTTTTTAATGGGGGGTTTGCCTTGTTAAAACCCCTAGTTGGTATTTAAACCTTGAAAAAAATGATAAGATCTGCATAAAACCCTAACTTGTCCTAAAGCTTCAACTTTGTTGTAGATAGACTAATAAATCTTCTTATGGAAGATATTCAACACTTGACTTTTGAATTTGCTTGTTAAAAATGATTAGATGATGTGAAAAATGACCTAAAAACATATATTTATAGGCATCAAGACCTAATTGTTTGTTATTTAGACCTAAGAGGTCAACATCCATTGAAAATTTGAATTAAGTTAGTAATTTTCTCGCTCAAAAGTGAAAAATCCCCCAAAAGGGACTAAGTCACCACCCTGGGTGACTTAGTACCACCAGAGATTTTTATCATGGGTTTTCTAAAGTTTGAATAATTTGAATGTTGTTTGTTGGGATTTGTGTGATTCATGGTGGAATAAGCCTCAAGGTCCAAAACAATGACTCTTACGGGCTTATAAATGTTGTTTTTAAAGGGTGATTAATGCAAGGGTACCCAAGATAGGTCCAAATTAGGCCTCAAATTAGGTGATCCCACAATAATGGGTGTCAATGTAATTAATGCTTGCTTACACATATCTTGACCTAAGCCTACTTAGGCATTTATTGTGCAGGTTGATATTTCTTGATATTTTCCTAATATTTTCATTAGCTAGTTTTTAGACTGTTGAGGTGTTGAAACACCTCAACACCTCCTTTTGGATATTTCTCCTTTATAAGGAGACCCCTAACTATTTATCAAATAGTTCAACATTATGCAATTCATGTGTTCATGTGCTTTTTGTTTATCTTTGTGATCTGCAAACTCTCATATGGTATCAGAGCTGGAGGAAGATAATTGCAAGTCATGAAGGTGATTCCATTGATTGTATTTTTTGTTTGATTCAGCCATTGTGTTAATAGTTTGTGGGAATGAAGACTCTCACGGCCTTTGACACCTTTAATTGATGAATTGGGAGCGAAATCCAGGTCTGACCTGCATCACGGTTGGCATGTTCAAAGGAGAGATTTGTAATTATTTTTTGCAACCACGAATATTCCATCACTATTGTGCACATGATTGGGGGATGTTTGACATAGGTAGCTACCAGTTTTGAGGTGCAATTATTGACTGTGACCCTTGTAGATTACTTGCAGTTTCGTGCTTTCCCTATGAAGCATGATTGAGGGGCAGTATCTTCCTTTACTGGACGTGTGTTCAAACCCATGAATTCTTTGTGGAAAAACCTGTGCATCCTCTGTCGTGAATCATTCACCATCGAGCGTGATTGAGCCATGATGCCTCTATTGCAAGTCATGAATTTTCCTAAGGCTGTGAATTTCCCTTAGGCTATGTGATTCATCTTTGTTGAGGCTCGTGGATACTCGTTGCATCCAGCAAGGAGGTGTAGCAAATTTGTGAAGGTTTCCTATATTGAAGACTTCAAGTCTCTTTGTTGGCCTGCGGCTACCATTTTGAGGCACCAACTTGCTAATTGGGGCCTCGATCAACCTTTTTGGAGGCATCAACTTGTTGTTTGAAAGCTTCCATTACAATGCATATCTAACATAGATACATATTTTGATCTATAACTGCAAGCTCCTCTAATTAGGCATTCATTGGCAGGCAATGCATTCTCTATATGGTGTATTCTGGCACTATGGTTCACTATGGGCTGACCAATAAAGTAGAGTATTCCCTCTTTAGAAACCATGCTAAATAGTTTTGGGCATCATCGCATAGAGTTTGTTGCAGTTTGAAGTTTGTAACTCCTCATGAAAATTCCTCAATTTCTCACATACACATGGGAACTTTGGGCATCAAATATGGTCAATATGGTACGTAACCTCTCCATGGCTTCAATTTTTTTTTGCAAAGTGGTTTTTTGTTTATCTGTAAGCAAAATCACTGGTGCATATCTTGATGGATTTGTGGAGGCAGTTGAGTGTCTTTGAAGGCGTGATTTGGAAGGAGGTGTAAAAAAACTCTGTTCAAAACACTTTTTAGTTCTTTCATGGTTTAGTGTTGTCTGACACATGATATCACAAGATAGAGGCATGATTTGTTGATTTTATAGGTCGATTTGTTTGCATCATGGTTGTGTTTGATCTACAACTGCAGCTTGTAGACTTGTGTTTTTTGAACTTTCATTAAGGGTCAAATATTTTGTAAAGAGTGAAAATTAGAATTTGTAATTACTTTTGCATTGAAGCTCAAATTTGGGGTTTTTTTTTCAAAAGTGTGTATTTTTTCACCATACATCCAAAGAGCACAAAATTGGACTCATTCTATAAAGTGCTTCGTTGTGTCCTTTTTTAGGTGATTTACAAAGCACTCTTTCTATAAAGTGCCAAATTGGGAGGGAAACAAAATAATCAAGGGGGGTGTTTTGGGTAGTTCATTTTATCACTTCCTCAAGATGTGCTTGTGTTGTGCTTTTTTCACTTTTGCACACATTTTTATCTTTTCTTTTCTTCATTTCTACAAAACAACTATCTTAGTCATAGCAGTATGGAATCTAATGTTGTTATAGTGCCCTTAACAGCTCTCAATTATCATGATTGGAAGGTGAAAGTAATTCTTGTACTTAAGAACAAAGGTTTATATAGGGTAACTATGGGAATAGAGAAATAACCTAATGCAACTAAAGACAAAGAAAACTTTTTTAATAAGTATGAGCAAGCATTTGGCTTTCTATGCTTAAATTTATCTCCTGATTTGTTGTTCCATATTGAGAACTTGAAAACACCCAACCAAGTTTGGGAAGGTCTTGACAAACTATTTGGGAAAATAGATGAACTTAGAAGCCATAAGTTGGAAAATCAACTATTAGGTCTTAGTCCTAGGAATTTCTCAACTTTACGAGACTTTTTTACTAAGTTTAAATCCTTGAAGTTGCACTTAAAAGATTGTGGAATTGACAAGAAAGAGGATCAATTAATCCTTTCTATACTTTCCAACCTAGGTCCAAATTTTTTTGTGTTTGTATCAACTTTCTACTCTACTAAAAGGGATCTTGGAGCCTCATGGTCAATGCCCACACTTGATAACTTCATTGCTGACCTCACAAGGGAGGAAGAAAATTTAATTCAAATGGGTACTTTGAATTCTATGAAACCTCAAGCCCTCCTTGTAAGGAATGAAACATCACAAACTTCAAAAGGGGAGAAGAAGAACACTAAAAAGGACAAGCAAGTTAAGAAAGAAAATAAAATTAACAACTCCAAAAAGGAATCTCAAGGTAAAAAGAGAGTTGCATGCACCTTTTGTAAAAATCTTGGAGATGATGAACAACACTAGATGAAGAAAAAATTGAAGTTATACAACAAAATCTCAAAAAGAATAATATAGGGCTACCTAATTCTATCAAGGCATCTTCATCAAATCAAGATAATACTAAGGAAAAAGAGAAATCAAAGGGAAAAGCCTTAGTTGCTAAAGTATCTTTATATCCATCATGGATTATAGACTCTAGAGCTTCACACCATATGGGTTCTTCACAAGTTGTTTTTCATCCTCAGAACCATCAAGTATGTCCACAATTACCTTAGGTGATGATACTCCAGCATTGGTAAAAGGGAGAGGGTTTGTTGAAGTTGGAGGAACATTTTCAAATGTTCTAAGTCTTCCTTCACTCTCAAATAATCTCCTTTCAGTGTATCAAATAACTCATTTAGGGAAGGGAATGAGAGTACAGCTCTCTCCAGAATCAGTTAAGATAAGAGAATTACAAAGCAACAATTTGGTATCAATAGGAGAGGCAAATCACCAATCAAGATTATATACCTTCTCCAATTTTTCCATAGATATTTCTCCAAAAGCACTACTAACTCATTCAGATGAAGTTAGTAAACTATGGCATGAGTGGTTTGGCCATCTTCACTACCGCTATCTTGAACAACTATGTCAAAAAAATATGGTTAAGGGATTACGTAAGGTTAAATTTTCTAAAGGACTTTGTGAGGGTTGTGTACTTGGCAAGCATCCAGTAGCAAAATTTGACAAAAGGTAAATCAAGGAGGGAAACAAAAGTTTTAGAACTTGTTCATAGTGATGTTTGAGGGGCTTTTCCCCATCCATCTTTTACAAAGGCTAGATATGTTCTCACCTTCATTGATGATTTCTCATGTTTTACATGGGTCTACTTTCTTAGACAAAAATAAAAACTGTTTGAGTGTTTTCAAGATTTCAAAGCTCTTTTTGAAAAACAATCAAGGAAATTCATCAAGGTTCTTCGAAAAAACAATGGGAGAGAATATGTCAACAATAGTTTTGAGCAGTTTTTTGTATTAGAAGGAATAGATCTACAGTGAACAGATCCTTATACCCCACAACAAAATGGTGTTGCAGAACGTAAAAATAGATCTTTAAAAGAGATGGCTAATTTTATGATTCACTCTAAAATCCTCACACCATCATATTGGGCAGAAGCAATCAACTGTGCATGTTACATATAGAATAGAGTTTCACATAAAGCCTTAAAGGGTATCACTCCTTTTGAAGCTTGGAAAGGATGGAAATGTACAGTTGGTCATTTCAGAGTTTTTGGCTCGCATGCCATGGCACATATTCCAAAAGAGAAATGCAAGGCTATGGATCCTCAATCCAAACCTTGCATCATTATGGGATATCTAGATGGTGTAAAAGGATATCTCCTACTCCACCCTACCACACATGAGTTGTTTATTGAGAGAAGTGTTAAGTTTCAAGAAACATCTCCTCAAACTATACATAACACTTATTAACATATTATGGACTCTTCAGATCCTAATTACAATACTAATGATTCAGATCATTCTCAACAGATTCCTAGTGTAGTATATTCTTCTTCCAGTTCTCACAGTGATGAGGGTTCATCCTCATCTAGTTTAGGGATTGCATTAGAAGTTGATATATCTACACTAGACTCACCCACATCTTACGTTATACATAGGATAGATACAGGGGTACAGGATTCAACAGATGATAGACTAATTTAAGTAGATTTTTAGGGGGGGCACATGCCTTTTTTTCTTTAGTTTCTGATCCACAAACATTCAAAGAAGCATTAGGCATACCAGAGTGGGATATTTCTATGGATGAGGAATATGATTCCTTGATTAGAAATCACACTTGGGATTTGACTTCACTTCCTAAGGGAAGGAAGATAGTTTGATGTAGGTAAATATATCAAACTAAATTTGTAGCAGATGGGTCAGTTGATAAGTAAAAAGCACGTTTAGTAGCTAAAGGTTTTTCACAAGTTATAGGCATTGACTATATAGAAACCTTTGTGCTAGTTGCTAAGATGACTTCCATCAAACTCAGACTTGCTATAGCTGCATCACATGGATGGAATGTACATTAGATGGATGTGAAGAGTTATTTTCTTCACAGAGACCTTAAGGAGGAAATCTACATGGAACAACCACCAGGTTTTGTTCAAGATTCATTTTTAGTTTGTAGACTTAAGAAATCTCTCTATGGCCTTAAACAAGCTCCTAGAGCTTGGTATGCCAAGATGGACTCCTACCTCCTATCTTTAGGTTTTACTAGATTCCATTTTGATCCTAATGTGTATCTACTATGGCAGGATGATTCACTCTTGATATTGGTTCTATATGTTGACGATCTTTTGATTAATGGGAGCACTTCATCTGCCATTGCAGCAGTGAAGACATCACTTCAGGATAGATTTGACATGACAAACTTGGGTTTATTGCACTACTTCCTTGGAATCAAGATTTCATAATCAGCTTCAGGGATTACTCTTGCACAACCCAAGTATACTCTTGATCTACTTGCACGGTTTCATATGACTACTTGCAAACCATCTCATACTCCCTTTCCTTCTGGAGTAAAGCTCGATACTTCCTGTACTACACCATTGGTTGATGCTACATTGTATTGATAACTTGTTGGTAGTCTTATATAGTTGACTCATACCAGGCCAGACATTGCCTATGCAGTAGGCATGGTTTTGAGATTCATGCAAAAACCTCATGAGCTGCATTAATGGAAAGAAGCTAAGAGTATCCTTCACTATCTTCATGGTACTCTTGGGTTTTGGATTCACTACAGAGTTGGTTCACCACTTGACTTGGTTGGTTATACATATTCAAATTGGGTTGGTGATATTGAGCATTGTAAGTCCACTTCAAGTTACAGTGTTAAACTTGGTTTAGGCCCTATTAGTTGGTCTAGCAAGAAGTAGAATTTTATTGCTATATCATCCATAGAGGCAAAGTTCAAAGGGTTTGTTAACTCAGCTACTAAGGCTATATGGCTTCAAGGCATTCTTTCTAAGTTTGGTACTCCTTTTAGGCAGCCTATTGTCATCTATTGTGACAACCAAATTACTATTCAGATATGTAGGAATCTGGTTCAACATCAAAAAACTAAACGTGTACATAGAGATTCATATGCATTACATTCAAGAGTTGATTCATGGTCAAATCATTGACTTAGTATTTTGCCAGTCTTCAAAGCAAGTTGCTTCAACATCTTCATCAAACCCTTCACTAAGAGCAAGTTCATTCATCTATGAGTTCTTCTTGGCGTGTGGTCTATATCAACATCATCATCATCCTCAGGGGGGGCTTTATAGTCTTCTCCACTTCTCTCATTTTTGGAGGATAGGTTTTTCCCACTAGGTTTTCTATCTTGCTCTATTTTTTAGAGAGATTGCCTTATACATGGGTACCTCACCAGGCTAGTATCCAGGACCCATTTTATCCATACCCACCTAAGTTATGCTTAAAGGGGGGGTGTCAGTGTAATTAATTTTTGCTTATACATATCTTGACCTAAGCCTACTTATGCATTTATTGTGTAGGTTGATATTTCTTGATATTTTCCTGATATTTTCATTAGCTAGTTTTTAGACTATTGAGGTGTTGAAACACCTCAACACCTCCTTTAAAATGTTTCAACTTTATAAGGAGACCCATGGATTTCTATAAAATAGGTCAACATTATGCAATTCATGTGTTCATGTTCTTGTTGTTTATCTCTATGATGTGCAAACAATAATGGGTTACACTTTTTTGCCAAACTTGACATATTGAAATCGACATTTTTCACCAAACATCACTTTCTTACACCTATAGTAGCTAAACCATTAGGAATTTGAAGATGAATCAAACTAATGATTTTTGAGATTTTTGTGTATATTCTAGTTATATTTTTTCAAAAAAAAAAATTTAAAAAAATTGTGAATCCTTTTATGTATTTTTTAATAACTTATTTTTTCTACTAAACAACATTTTTTAAAAGTGATGTTTACTTCGTCTCGCATAAATTTTTTTATAGAAAGGATACAATTCTAATTTTTAAAAAAAAAAATTCCACACCAATATTTAGTGCATGGATATTTTTTCATAATTTTTTGTTACATTTTTTTTTTAATTAATTTTCCAAATCAGAGTAATTATAATTTTGACGGAGGTGTACTTTGGACCGCATAACTTTTTTTGTATGCATTTGAGTTAACTTATTCTTTTTTTGTTGGAATAAGGACATCAATACCTAGTGCACATGTATTTTTTAGAAAAAAAAATTCTCTATTTTCATATTTTTTCGTAAGTGTGAAACAAAGATCTTAATGTTCGTTGAAAAACCTACATTCACAAGAAATAAAAAATAAATATAATAATTAAATTAAATATATTTAAAATTATACTTTTTGGAAAGCTTATAATAAGGGCTACATACTTACAAAACATAAATTTTAAATTAATTCATTTGATTATCCAAAAGGTAAATCAAAAGTGGTTTTTTATCAGCATTTTGATAGTTGTAAAGGAGACTCCATTATAGGTATGGTTTAAAACTGATGGGGTTCTATCCAAGGGGATTTGATATAAAGGGGTTTGATAAAGCCCTCTTTAATTAAAATCATTTAAATAGAACCTTTAAAGGTTTAGATCACTATGTTTTCTAAAAATATGTAATTTCAAGAAAAATTCAAGATGTTCCAAAAAGTGTAATCCATTATTGTGGCAACACCTTTGTACTATCTCCAAGAAGGGCATACAATTTCTTTATCCACAATATCATATAATGTTTTTTGCAAAAAATTAACAAATAAAAAGTTATTGAAAAATAAAAAACCCTGATATTTCAAGTTTATGGACCAGTTTGCTTAGAAATTGATTAAAAAATAGCAAACATAATCAAATATTTTTAAAAATTATGTATTTGAAAACTAGACATCATGTTCTATAATGGGTTTTGATTTCATAGGTTAATTCTGAAAAAGAATTCATCAACTATATTGCTAAACTTGGACATTTCTCTTAATTTTTTCTTAGTTTTTTAGTTGCAAGTCAAATGCTAAGGGTCGGGTTGCCAAACGTTTCCCAAGCCTAAAATCCAAAGCAAAGAGTGGCTTATGGATTCTAGATTTAAAGAACGAGTACCCATTCTAAAAATAGAATGGGTACTCATTTCAAAATGGGTACCCATTCTAAAAAATTTCAAAAATAGAATTTTTTTAGAATGGGTACCTATTTTCCAATAGTGGCATGGTGTGATGGTTGAGTTGTGTTGTTATTCCTTCCATCAAGGTTCAAACCCCCATTGGGGTATAATTTTTGAAAATTTATATTAGAGATGAGGTCCCCCGCTTGTGACCTCACTAGTTCATAGCTCCAAGTCAAAAGCGTTTACCCCTCTTAATATAAAGAAGAATGGGTACCCGTTTCAAAATAGGGTACCTGTTCTAAAAAATATATATTTTTGGAAATTTTTAGAATGGTACCTATGGTATCCATTTTAAAATGGGTACCCATTCTATTTTAAGAATATGTACCCGTTTAAGTTAGGTTACCATTCGTAAATAGGTACCCTTTTTTATCAAAATGGTACCCAATTCTTTCAAAAAAATTTTGGGCCAAAACTTCCCCTCTTAATGGACCCAACTTATTGCACTTACCCTTACATTAATGGATGAATATATGACACACCAAGGCCTCATGGCTAATCAACCCTTTATTTATTACTCCTACTACCTATGACCTTGGGTACTTAATCATGGAGGCATACTTTTCACTAGCTTATGAACTTCAACACAAAACAAATCTCACCTATGCATAGGGACTAGTTAAAAAACTTACATTGCAAGGATTATAATATGTTTATATATTAGATTTAACCTTGCAACTTTATAATTTTAGGATATTCCCTAGGAACATACATCAAAAAGGGTTTCACCACCTTCTTCATTCTCCTTTCCTCTCACTTAAATCAACTATTTGATTTCTATCCTTACACATGAATGCCATAAATTCAGTATTCTTCAACTTTCATCATGCCTTGATACTTATATGGTCTATAAGTCCTCGTTAAAAATTATTGATTAGTTTAATGATCCATTTAATCCTTTGAAATTCACCCAAGAACTCCTAGTCTTGAAATATTTTTTTCCTTCGGGTTCTCAATCCATGTAAATTTCATCTTCATTGAACTGATTTGTCCCTTAATCATGGAATGTGCTAGAAATTTAGCCACAATCTTGGTATTACTCTATTTCACAACATGTCTACGTATTTCTCTACCAATTCTTGGTGTAATTCAAGTTCTTTTATTTTTATGAAATTCACTTGGCATTATTATGATTTATATTTTCATTTCAATTACTTCTTACAATCAAATAATCCATTTTCATTGGGTTATAGCGATTGCTGTCTCAATTTGACACCTATTTGTTTCACCTTCTTCGCATTCAATTTCTCAAGCATTTCTACTAATCACCAAAATATATGTTCCAATAAAATTATATACTCCCTCTTCCACTTGATTGGATTGGTCCACATCAACATCGCCTACATAATTTTAGATAAATTTATTAAGGAACAATATTAGTCTTCAAGTATTGAATCTCAAGTAAATAATTTTTCCTTAGTATAAGTCATAGTCCTCACTTATAATGATCATAAAATAATTATTATTTCTATAGCTTAATCTAAATAAACATGAAATAACTATTGGGATATAGTCCATCAATATCTTAAGCTAAAATCAATATAATTTATGGCTTTTAGGCCCATAAATCATAGGGTCCTTCAAATTTTTATCTCTTCATTAATTGAGGTAAAAATTAGAGAATTTTGGGATGTGAAAGTCTCCCAAATGAATGCTAGAGGAAAAATTTAATAATTAAACAATATTTGTAGAACATGCAAGTAAAATCTTAGATGACAACAAAAACGTATACTGTAAAAAGATTGAAAGACTTTGCTATGTAATTTTCTTGCATCAGAGAGAACACATACACTATATAATGACTTTATTGCATTAGACCTTCTAGATAGTTTCTTCTCTGTATTCACTTTATATATAGGAAAAATATTTAAACAAGAAGTCTCTTGCTAGGACCTCAATCATATATTGATAAGTATTGTACCCATGTAGTGCCATTTGTGGTGTATTAGAGTATGGTGCTTGGTGTCAAACTAGTATGGTGTAAGTTGGTTGGCACAATTATATGGCATAGGTGTGGCCATGTGTCACTTGTATATTGTGCCAAATTTATCATAGTTGATTGAGCACATGTGGGAGCATATTTTAAAAAAATTGTTGAGGAAGGTAGTGACATGTAAACATTTATGACAATTACACTCAAATAAATATGTAGAGTTATACTATGTGATGTAGTTATGCATAAAGTTGTGATAGGAAGATGTGATGTTTGTTGAATTAAGATAAGCATACAATTTTTGAAATCATGAGACCAATTATGTAATTATAACAATTTTCAATTTATTTGTTCCTTCATAAAAGGCTAGGGTCTCCATTACATTGAACTTGAGTTAGCGGAAAAACACACAATGATGGCCTACGTTGTATCACTTGACTCGATTAGTATACTACCTAGTATTGACTATGCAAAATAACCAATTAGCGGCTTCACAAATATGGTTCATCATAATTTCAATGATGACATCCTCCATAACTAGATTGACATGAGAAGGGTTCAAACCTATGGGATTGTGAAATTGTATCAACTCCAACAAAAGAAATCATGGTTTAAACAATTCTATGTTGAAGATAGGATTCAAATCCAAGTACTATGAAACTTCAATAATGAAGATATTCTCACCATATATGTAGGATGGTGTATAAACCATAGAACAATGGTTTGGTCTTTTGGTGAGTATTGGGTATGTGCAAGAAGTTGGGTCCACAAAATGTTCAAAAAGCAGAAGTGTGTTTCCTAATTTTTAGAATTTCTCACAATCGGACTAAAAATTTGAAACACCTACACATTGAATCTTAAAATAATTTAGTAATATGAATTTTACTATTTTGACTCTAATTTCCAAATATGTAATTTATTCTAATACCTAGATGATACAAATAATTTTTTAATAGGCATGTGTAAAAACCACCTTTTAGAAGTCACTTTTTCAGGACCATACAATTCACATGTACGAACACCATAATTTGACCTAAATTAAAGTATTTTTCAGATTAATTTTGGCAAAATATGTGTTGCAAACTAAAAATTGATGAGGCTTTTTTTTTCTATAATTTTTTTTAACTTTTTTTATTTTTTTTTTGGTGTCCCTAATTGTTGTTTTAAAAAACCCTTGGGTATGGACACCATAATTTGACCTAAACTAATCATTTTTTTTTTATATGCTACAAATATTTTGTGTAGATTGATGTCATATATTTTTTTATACAAAACAACAAACAAATTTAAAAGTTATTAAAAAGTGTAGTGAAGAAAAATGTACTCCTTTACATTTTTACACTTTGTTTGGGCACTCCTAATTAAATTGGACCTAATTATTGCTTACTAATCCCTATTATGCATCTACAAGCCTAAAAATTTACATTTTATGAAGGGGAAACCTGACAATAATTAATTCCAACACATAACACTTTACCTCAAGCAATGTGTGCTCCAAGAATAGGGACCTAGGACCCATTTTCCCATGGATGAATGTGTCCTCCCTAGGCCTTTGAACCCAAATTTAAAATATTTTTTGGTGGTATTATAATGTCTCCAAATTCAAATTTTGATGTCGGCTTGTAATGTTTAATTTTCAAGAAATTAAGGATACATACCTATAAATACAAGGTTATTTTATCAAATCAAGTCTAGATTTTTTTCCAAGTTCAATCTAGCAATTTTACAAGAGCAACGATTATGATCAAGAGCATTCAAGAGAAGAATTATTAGTGATTTATTGCAACAATCAAGATCTCAATCATCATGTAAAAGTCTTTTGCAATCATGCATGTTTTTGGAGCTAACATTGTAATGTAGGTTTCAAAGATCAATTCAAGCAATAAAGCATTAACTCAAGTATCAAGATCCACATCCATTGAATCCATTTCATGCAAGTTGCAGACCTTCCAAGATCTCCATTCCAAAGGTATATTCAAGGGTTTGTTGAATTGCAACATAGCATTGTTCATTCATCATTCCTTTCATTCTTTCATTATTTCATTTAAAGGTTTAATTACCAAAATTGGGTTCAACCAAGGAAAACCCCCATTCACCAAAAGTAAACATTTTTCTCCTCTTTGTGAATTTGTAGGTTTATAGATTGAAGATAAGTTAAATATCTCAAAGTTGCAAGTTACAAAGTTACATTTGTTGTCATCTCACAAAAACTCAGATCTCAGATTTATTTCAAAGTTTCTGATTGTGAAACCTAGAGAATCTAGAAGTGCAGACACGGGAGAAAAGGACCCAAAAATCAATTTTGGAAATCAAAATTTAGTGATATGGGACTCATTCACCACCTTGGGTGAATGAGTCTTGTCTGGCCCAAAATCAAAATTAATTCAAATTTTTGGTGGGATTTTATCCTCCTAGATCTAATGCCATCTTGTAGTGTTGTAATTTCAAGAATTCTTTTTAATTAAGTATAAATACAATCTTCTTTCACACATTTTACACCTATCAAGTTGAATGAGCATCCTAATAGTAAGTTTGAGTTTACAAGAGCATTCAAGCATTTACAAGAGCATTCAAGAGTCTTCAAGGGAAGATTATCAAGCATTCTAGATCAAAATTCAAACATCAAGCATCATGTTTGTTTTTGAGCTAACAATTGTGATGTAGGGTTTTATGATTAAAGCTACCACTTCATTCAAGATCTATCACCTTCAAGTAAGAGTCAAGGTCTACATCTATCGGAGCCATCTCATACATTCTTGTAGCCTTTTATTAATAGGGTTTGGTGAGTTGCAACATCTCATTTTGTTCATTCATCTTTCTCCATTCTTATTTCATTCTATTTCAAGGTTTGACTACCAAAATGGGTTTTCACCAAGGAAAACCCCTATCCAATAACAAAACAACATTTTTCCCTCTCTTTAGTGTGTGATTTATAGGTTTAGATTGAACACATATTGAAGAGAAAGTTGGAGAAAGTTATCAAAGTTCCTAAAAGTTGTCAAAGTTGTCACTAAGCATTTGAGAACATTGGAGAGCACCTACAGGTTGATTTTCAAGGATTTGGTTCCAAAAACTTGAAGAAGAAGATTGAGCAAAATGAGAAGAGTAGATTCAAATCCTGAAGTTTAAAAAAAACTAAATGGATTGATTTGCCACTTCTGGTGAATGAGTCCCAATTTTAGTCAAAATTCATATTTTTTGTAGATTCAGATACCCATTTGCTAGATTTTGGATTGATTCACCCAGCTTGGTGAATGAGTCCCTGTTAGCATTAAAGTCAAATTTTCCAACATTTTAGAGCTCCTTCTAGGAATCTCTAGATTCCTAGGTGCACATAGTCCATCTTACAGCTTTCTATTTTGTTTCATTTACAATTTTAGGTCATTTTGTAGGTCATTACATTAAATTAGGGTTTAGTGTTGCATCTTGCATTTCATTTATCTTTCCAATTCTAAAATTGGTAGTGAACCCCTCATTATTTTCCATTCAGATACTAGGACAACCCTGTTGCAAGATCTCTTTTTCCTTTGCATTCAGATCTCTAGGGTTTGTTCTTGAATGAAAGTGAGTAAAGATTATCATTATAGGTCTTAAACACTAGAAAAGCCATACAATTTTCCACCTTTAGTTTTGGTGAACCTACATTTAGAACATCATATTCTAATTTGGAGTGCATTATCATCCTAGATCTTTCTTGCATTAACATTACATTAGGGTTTGCATTAGTTAATTGGCATTCTAGGGTTTCAAAGTTTGCATTAGTGAAAGTTCATAGAGCTTGTAATTTGGCATCTCATTTCACTGAAAATTAAACAAAATCTACATTTACACTTAGAATTCAAATTGATATACACATAAAAAGCGTAAAAATAAATCAAAAAATTTTGAAAAATTTGAAAAATTTCTCATTGGGACTCATTCGCCACCTTGGGCGAATCAGTCCCAGTGCAAATTTTGAACTACATTTTTTGGCATTTAAATCGTTGTTTCTAAGCTTCTTTTTTTTTTATAGCTTTCTATTTTAGTTTCTAGAATTTCTATTATAATCATTTCATTGTTCTTAGCTTACATTGAATTCGCATTCATATTGCATTTAGCAACCCTTGTATGAGTATTTAGTGTCCTATAGCTAATATTGTAGTGAGAAAAATTTTGAGACTCATGTCATCCCACAATAGCACAATCATTATGGATCTTGGGTTGTCTAGCTCTTTCACTCCTAGTATTGAAACTAGTACACTAGGTATGGACCATTCCCTTAACAACTCTTTACCTTCAAGTAGTGTGATGCAAGTTGAAACAAGGATTTATAATGGTCCACAAGAAAACATAATTCAAATTCATGAAGACTTAGAAAACCTACAACATCAAGTGCAAAATGATAATATTTCAACAATTTACATCCCTACTATAGATAACATTCATCACATGCTTGAAAGTGAAGATGGACTTGACCTTATGCAAAACATAGTTCAAATCTTTGGAAAACACCTCACTGCAACCACTAGTTGTCCTTTACCTACAAGCAATGTCACAATCCGAGGACCTCAAATTCCTCCCACAACAATTGCCTTAATACCTACCTATACCAACCCTTAAGTCACAACAACAATGCAACAAACTAGTAATGTGATTCCTTCCTTGGGTATTTATGCTAGCATCCCTAGTACCTTTGTGGCATCACATATCATATCTCCTACTACCTTACCATCTATAAGAATTCCTTTCACTTGTCCCTCAAACACATACGCCCCTTCACCATTTTCACTTCTATCTCATAACACAAGCAATGACCCTCTCATAAACCAACTCTTCCTTGAAACTTTTTCATCCCTTCAAAAATAGATATCCACCATCAACCAAAATAAAAATGGACCACCTACATATTATGTCAAAAGAAGTACATTATCCTTGGAGATATTGTGAACTATGATACCACAAGCTGTAGAGGTACCTATATTTGATAAATATGGAGGAAAGAGAGATCCTTCTAACCATGTTAATGCTTAAATACTACCTTATATAGTGATTGTCCTTGATGATAAACTTTTGGCTAATCTTTTTCCTAGGTCCTTAAAAGATATTTCCTTGGAATGGTTCTCTTTGTCACCAAACAACTCAATTTATTCATTCAGTGAACTTGTTGAGGAATTTGTTAACCATTTCCAATTGCACATGACTCCTAAGATGACCTTGACCGATTTGATGAGATGTAAGCAAAAAGAAGATGAAAAGATAACTGACTTTATCTCACACTATCAATTGCTTTATTTCCAAATCGATGTCAAGTTTCCCAACCCTCACCTTCAAAAGATGTTCATAGAATATTTTCAAAAGTAAGATTCAAGACAAGCTTACCATGATGCAATTTTCCTCCTTTATGCATCTGTGTACCATCCTCTGTGATTATCAAATTTTGGTTAGTAGTTGTGATGCAAAGTCCACTTCTAATGGAACTAAAAAATATAAGCCCATAAACCAAAACAATTCTCAACCTTTTAGAAAATAGAACAAAGGGTTCCTTTAATTTATTCCCCCTCAACAAAAAACTTAGAATGTCAATAACCAAGTAGTTGCTATTAAATTCACGATACCCTTTAGCTATGGGGACTTGAAAAAATAATTCACTCCCTTACTTGATACCCTTCATAACATAATGTCCCAACTTTTAGAAAAAAAAATGATTACTGTACCTTCCATCAAAACAACTGATCCTAATAATCCTTTAAGTTTGAGCTTTATATCAAATTCTAATTGCCATTATCATCGACAAAATGGACACAATACAAAATATTGTAAACATCTACACATCTTGTGCAAGACCTTGTTGATTTTGGTCGTATTTCCATTAGAGGTGTTAGTGATCAAGGAAATAAGTTTGTTGCCCCTCCTAACCAAAACTTGCAAATCTTTACAAACCCCATGCAAAAAAATAGTATTTTATTTCTCAAAGCTAGTGAAATGATGTAATTAATGTTGACATGGTTGATGAGAACACATATAGAATTCAAAAAATTCCTATGGATATTGATCAACAAGAACAAAATCCTATCAATGGTTTGGTTGAATTAAATCTGAAACTCAACATCATAAGGGCCGACCTAAAAATCCTCTTGATATTACTTTCTCACAAAATGACATACTTAAACATGCACCCGATGGTCCTCTTTACATAGCCAACTATATCTATGATAAGCCCACTAATGAGGTATTAATAGATCATGTATGTAGAGAGAACATGATTACTAAGGAATTCTTACTTAGATACATGAGTTCTATCGAGACATTTATGATAAAACAAAAGCAAGGGTCAAGACGCACAATGGTTTTGCTTACAGGCTATGATGGGATCAATCACCTTATCATTACAAATAGGACCAAAAACATTAGATATCTCATTCTCCATCATCCTGTAGTCAGACCAATTTCATGTGAAGCTAGGCTATCCATGGCTTTGCTCCATGAATGCAATCCCTTCAATTGTACATAAATGCTTAAATTTTCCCTTTCACAATGAAATCTTCACCATCCACCATAGTGGCTTTAACTCTTTTTCCTCCCATGGAAACTTTTCCTTAGATTTATTTTGGCTTGAGCCTATAGAACCTATAAAACCATGAGAAGAATTATTTTTCCTATCCTATCAAAAGTTCAAGGCAAAGAAAGTAGCAGAATTATCCCTCTGAAACATGTCTCAACCTACCACCAAACCTACCATCCTTTATGAAACCATGATTGAACGTAAAGAAATCCCAAATAACCAAAACCAACATAAGATAGAAACTTCACCTACTTCCTATAAAATACCAAGAGACAATGAAAACAACCTCATCACGCCTCCTAGAACAAAATAGGTTTAAAAATTCAAAGAAAAAGTGATCAAAAAACCTCTTGTGGTTTCTTTTGTTCCTCTCCTTAGGGAAGAAAAGAAACATATGGTTGATCAACCCTCTCCTACACAAATACAACTTGAAAATATAACTAAAAGAAACAAAGGTTCTAGACAGTGTAGGCGTAGACATCGTTCCCTTGCTCGCAAGTTACATTAAGAATTAAACAAAGAAAATAAAAACCCAAACTTGACTGAAGCAATGCATGACATGAGACTCCCCCTTCACCAAAACAAAATGATCCTCAAATTCCACCACAACAAGAGCCAAACACTTCTTTAGACATTATCATTTGACCTCCTATTGTGATTAACTTAGATGATGATGAGGAAGTTGCTAAAATTGAAAAAGAGGTGCATAATGAATTGAATACATTGTTTTCCTCTTCCATGAGCTTAAATGATGATTCTCCTAAGAAGAGTGTTGAACTTGATGATGGCCCTAGTTTGGCACTTGCTATTTTCCCTTTGGCTATTTTTCTTCCTTCGGTATACAATGAACATGATTGGGATGCAAACTTGCTTTAGGTTGACATTCATGTGCCCTAATAGTTTTTTACATTATTTCTTTTGTGTGATTGCATGTGCATGATGTGATCCCCCATGACATTTTTATTGATGTATCTCTCTCTTTGTGACATTCCTCTATTTGTACCTTCATTCTTCTCTATGTCATACATCTTTTTGCTTGTATCTTTTCTCTTGTGTTTTCCTTTGGGGATGACACAAGGCATCGAGGCATTCATGTCTCTTCCATGTTGACCCAAAAGCTTTTATTTTTCTTTATCTTTTCTTTTTCTTTTGTTTTACTTTTGGGGATGACACAAGGCGTCGAGACATTCATGTCTCTTCCATGTTGACCCAAAATATTTTATTTTTCTTTAACTTTTCTTTGTCTTGTGTTTTCCTTTTGGGGATGATGCAAGGCGTTGAGACATTCATGTCTCTTCCATGTTGACCCAAAAGATTTTCTTTTCCTTTATCTTTTCTTTTGTCTTGTGTTTTCCTTTTGGGGATGATGCAAGGTGTTTAGACATTCATGTCTCTTCCATGTTGACCAAAACATTTTTCTTTGTTTTTCACTCTCTTTGTGTTATTCTTCTAGTTCTATGTGTATTTGGGGAATGATGATAGTTTCGATATCTCTAAAAATATTGTAGCAAGAATATACTTACCCCAAATCCATATATCCCTTGTGTGTTTGGATTTTCATTTTGGGGGAAACCCCTCAATTTTTCTCTTACATGACGTAGCCTCACTTGGAAATATATGACTTGGCATAGGGATTTCCATGTTGGCTCTCATGTCCTCTTTATTGTTGCATTTTTTATTTGCTACTTTAAATTAATTTCTCACAACAGGGTGTTTAGCAACTTCTTTGAAGTGGGGGCATACATTGGCATTATTATTTTGTATTTTTCTTCTTTTCATGCTTCATGGTGTAGTCTTCTTATTTCATATGATGTGTTTTTCACGTTGTGGTTGGAATTGGGTGTGATGTCCCTCAAGAGCGTGATCTCTCTTAGCATATTACATTCCTCTTAGTGGCTTGATGCAACACATTGAATCCCCTAAGTTATGAATCTTCTATTATTTGATTGGTCCACTCTTGGAGACATTAGGCAATGTTCCCTAAGTTAAATACCTCACATGAACTAAGCAAGACTCCTTTGAATGTTCCCTATTTTGCATTTGCATTTTCAATATACGGCCACCTTGCATAACAAAGCTTGCATGCCTATAGAGCTACCTTGTTTGTTCATGAGCTCCAAGTATACAAAGTTTTTCTTGCCTCATGAAGCTAGAAAACCAATTTTTTATGTGGCGCCTTATAAATTTATCAGGGGGTATTTAACATTGGTGTGGTTTGATGGGAAGCCCAATTGAGGCATGACTTTCCCTTAGCCACTCACATTTGAGTGTGAGTGCATACTAGCCTTGTGTGTATGTGTCTCACCTCTTTCAGATCCTCACCCAATGCATAGGCTAAAGTTACGTTTCCTCAGAGTGAGCTGGAATTTTTTCAGACAAACAACCTAGATCTAATCCACATCATGATGGAAAAATGGTCGAAGCTTGATCTGAATCTTTTATTTTACCTTTTCTTTTTCATCTTTGGCAATGTATACTTGTGCTTTTTTTATGCTCTTTATATCATTTTCACATGTGTTTTTTTGTGCCTATGTCGGTTTGTCATGGGATCTTGATCTTGCGGGCTTGATCACCCCTCTTGATTGATGTTATCCCATCTTATTGGCATTGGTACACTTGGACCCCTCTTGATGCATGTTTGTCTACTTCAATGTGATTTTGAAGCAAGTTCATCCTCTCACTAAAGTGGGGGCTAAATGTAGTGTCAAAAAATGTCGTCAATAACATTTTCACACTTGTTTGGGCCCTCCTTGTAAAATTGAGCCTAATGATGCCTCAACTAAGTGTTGTAATGTGTTTAACACACTCACATTAGGTCTTGGGCCCTTGTGAACTAATGAATTTAAATTGTACCTCACTAAAGTGTTGTGAAGTGTTGTAACACACTTTCTAAGGTTTTATTAATTAACTAAACCTAATAAACCTTAATCTTGCCTTATTTGGAGTGTTGTAAAGTGTTGTAACACATTTTTACAATTTTCTAGGGATTTCATTAATAATTGGGCTTCTTTATGCTTTAATTGGTTGTATTTTACATCCACAATCCTCATTTAATGCATCTTTTCGAGGATAATCTTGGCACAAATCAATAGTCAATCATAATTCAAGTGTTTTAGGTTGAATGGCCCTAGATTTAGTGATTTGGGACTCATTCGCCACATTGGGCGAATGACTCCCACCTAGTTTTTTGGGTCCAGAACCTAGTTTCACACCTTTATAAGAATTTTTAAAAAAGGTCCCAAAAATTATGCCTAATGGGACTTATTCACCACCTTAGGTGAATGAGTCTCGTTTGGCAAAAAATAAAAATTAATTCAAATTTTTGGTGGTATTTTATCCTCCTAGATATGATGTTGGCTTGTAGTGTTGTAATTTTGGGAATTCTTGCATAATTGAGTATAAATACAAGTTTCTTTCACTCATTTTACACCTAGCAAATTGAATGAGCATCCTAATAGCAAGTTTGAATTCACAAGAGCATTCAATCATTTACAAGAGCATTCAAGAGTCTTCAAGGGCACATTATCAAGCATTCTAGAGTAGCATTCAAGCATCAAGCATCATGTCAAATATTTCATGCATCATTTTTTTTTGGAGCTAACAATTGTGATGTAGGGTTTTATGATTCAAGCTAGCATTTCATTCAAGATCTATCACCTTCAAGAAAGAGTCAAGGTCTACATCCATTAGAGCTATCTCATACATTCTTGTAGCCTTTTATTGCTAGGGTTTGGTGAGTTACAGCATCTCATTTTTTTCATTCATCATTCTCCATTCATATTTTATTATATTGCAAGGTTTGATTACCAAAATGGGATTTGACCAAGGAAAACCCCTATCCACTAACAAAACAATTTTTCCTTCTCTTTTGTGTGTGATTTGCAGGTTTAGATTGAAGACATATTGAAGAGAAAGTTGGAGAAAATTTTCAAATTGCATAAAAGTTGTCAAAATTGTCACTAAGTATTGAAGAACATTGGAGAGCACCTACAGGTTGATTTTCAAGGATTCGAATCTAGAAAATTCAAGAAGCAAATTAAACAAACTGAGAAGAGCATATTCAGATCTTGAAGTTTTAGGAAACCCTAACTAGACCGATTTGCCACTTCTGGTGAATGAGTTCTAGTTTTGGTCAAAATTGATATTTTTACAAATTCAAATACCCATTTTCCGGATTTATGTTCCTACACAGAAACCTAGATTTTGGACTGATTTTCCCAACTTGGCGAATGAGTCCCATTCAACATTAAATTCAATTTTTCTAGCATTTCAGAGCTCCTTCCAGGCATCTCCAAATTCCCAAGCGTACATAGTCCATCTTACAACTTTCTATTTGTTTCATTTACATTTCTAGTTCATTTTGTAGGTCATTGCATTGAATTAGGGTTTAATGTTTCATCTTGCATTTTATTTATCTTTCCAAGTCTAAACTTGGTGATGAAGCCCTGATTATTTTTCATTTAGCCCCTAGGACATCCCTATTGCAAGATCTCTTTCTCCTTTGCATTAAGATCTCTAGGGTTTGTTCTTGAATGAAAGTGAGTGAAGATTGTCATTAAACATCCTAAACTCTAGAAAATCAATACAATTTTCCACCTTTCAATAGAAATTTTACTATTTTTCTCTATTCTATGTTTTAAATTGATGTTTTGAGTTTTAATGGACATAATTGGGTTGATTTACTAGTTTTAGTTCTTCTCCCAAAAGTGTTGTTCAGGATGATACCCCCATCCTCGGACATAAGGAAACTAATAGATTCCCCCATTGAGTTG
Source organism: Sequoia sempervirens (assembly GCA_007258455.2). Taxonomy (NCBI): domain Eukaryota; kingdom Viridiplantae; phylum Streptophyta; class Pinopsida; order Cupressales; family Cupressaceae; genus Sequoia; species Sequoia sempervirens. Next base: position 405,343,055 of record VDFB02105785.1, read on the forward strand.
ACTCACCTAAGGGTTGTAAGCCAATTCTTTATGGGGATGTATTTTCCTAATGAATATAGAAGAATAGGTAGGTTCATTACACCCCATTTTTCCCTTTCTATTTGAAACAACGAAAAATGGGTTAGGATGGTTTCATATGGTTTAGAACATAAAGCACACCCACTTTCCAATTTCATTCAAGGATAACCCTAGAGATCTCAAGGAAAAGGAGAAAGAGATCTTGCAATAGGGTTATCTTGGGAGCTGATTATAAGCTAATGAGGGGTTCACCACCAAGTTAAGACTTGGAAAGACAAATGTAATGCAAATCGAAATGCTTAACCCTAATTCAATGCAATATTTCAAAAAATGACCTAAAAATGAAAATGAAATAAAATAGAAAGTTACAAGATGAAATGTGTGCACTTGGAAATCTGAAGATAACTGGATGGAGTTCTAAAATGCTAAAAAACCTAAAATTTTGACCTACTAGGACTCATACGCCAGTCTAAGTGAATTAGTCCCAGATTAGTGTTTCTTCACAAGAATGGGTTTATGGAAAAAGGGTATCTGAATCTACAAAAATCCTAAAAATCACTTGTAGTGGGACTCATATGCCACTTTGGGCGAATGAGTCCCATTTCACTTTTTTGGGAATTTAAAGTTTAGATCTATGCTCCAATCTCCATCCTTCCCTTCCAAATTGATTTCTGGATCTAAATATGCAAAAAGACCTACAAAGCATAATATAGACTTGATTTGCTTATGGGGGGTTTTCCTTAGTCAAACCCCTAGTTTAGTAATTAAACCTTGACAGAAAAAATGAAATATGCATGTAAATAGGAATGTAAACCCTAACCTTAAGTGTGTCTAAGATTAGGAAATCTAAAATACAATGCAACCCTATTCTAATGTGCAAGAATAAGATACATGAATGAACTATGAAAATGGATGACTTACTTTGAGAGATCTATAATCACCCAAATGAGCCCTAATAATACTTGTACCTTCCTTAGGCTAAATGTAGAGTGATAATGGAGGATGGAATCACTTAGGAAACAAGTCATTAGGCTTGGCTTGTGGCTAGTTGCATCTCCCCAACCTAGAATCCATCATGATTCACCATAGAAAATCATGATCAACCCTTGACAATGCTAGATCTTGAATTCAAGTGAGCTTAAAGACCTACAAAAATAATTTAATGTTGCTCCAAGACTTCAACTTTGCTTGCTTTTGAAACTTGAATACTTTTGTGAAAGAATGCTTGAAGAATTTGAATGCTTGAAGAATTTGAATGCTTGGGTCTTGAAAATGCTTGCTTGGATGAAAAATGACTTAGGAGCTTGCTTATATAGGAATTAACACCTAATTTATCGTTATTTAGATCTCAAAGGCTAACATCAACCAAAAAATTGAATTAAAAAAATTTCTTGCTCAAACCCTAAAAAAGTCCCAAATGGGAATCATATGCCACCTCTGGCGTATGGGTCTCACCTAGGGGAACTCATTCGCCCAAGGTGGCAAATGAGTCCCACCTTAGATTTTTGGGGTGGTTTTTTGTAATTTTTTATGTTTTTGATGATTTCAAAGTCAATTTTTTAGTTGAAATAAGCCTCAAGATCTGAAATAATGGGTCTTAGGGGCCTATTAATGATGATTTAAAGGGTAATTAATGCAAGGGTACTAAAATAGGTCCAAATTAGACAAAGAATTGTACTATCTCTAAGAAGGGAGTACAATTTTTGTTGCCACACTATTTATAGTAAGTTTGGTGAAACATTCCAAATTTAGCATAAAACCCTATGTTTTGGACCTATCTCGCATTTTTCTATGTTCCATTTTGGTGAACCTAACTTTGTACAACATTGTAAAAATTGGAGTCTATTTCAACCCTATGTCTAGGTTTGCATTCTTTTACATTTAGTTTGCATTTCTTTAGATCTCTCAAATTTGGATTAGTTGATTTTTATTTTAGGGTGTTAAAGTGCATTTTTTCATTGATAAAAATCTAAAAATTTACAAAAATTGGCATAGTGTTAGACTCATTTTGCATAGTGCATCCATAACATTGCATAATCAGTCTCTTAAATTGTAAAGTTGAATCAAAATTGCATCTTAAATTAGGTCATTTTTTCTTGTTATTTAGCATCTATGATAGGGGAAAAATACTTGTTAGAAAATGAGTAGCAAACAAAAAGGTGCAAATAACAACTACAAACACCCTACACCTCAAAATTGGCCTAATGATTAACTTAACTGAGCAAAATGAAAGATTTCACCTTGTTGAGTTGTCTTTTGGTTGGCCCTTCGATCTTCGATGTTGTATGCTCCTTGGATGGCAAGGGATGCAAGCTATAAGATGAGATGAGGATGGGAAAACAAGTGAAAATGGGTGCAAACATGGAAATTTGGCTAAGTATGGCTCAAGAGAAAATTTTGCAAGAGTTTGGATAGCATGAATGATCTCCCCCAAAAATGAGAGAAAAGAGGGGGATTTATAGAAAATTTTGAATTCTATAGAGAAGTGGATGGTTGGGATTGAGCCACCAAGATCAAGATGTAGGGCTAAAGTGAGTTGAAAACTCACAAGTCCTCACATCTTGACATGTGGGATGTGAAGTGGCTTGTAAGGGATGATGTGTACATGAGTTGGAAGGAGAGTACATGACATGGAGGTACTATATAGTACCTTGGAATTGGGACAAGATCTCCTCATAAAGGAGGTCCTTGTCCCCATGTGGGTGAGAGGACATGTGAGGAATTAAAAATTCCTCAAATATCCACATGGGAATGAGAAAAAGAATTTTAAATTCCAAGCGATGCATTGGGGGATTAAATGTGAATTAAAAATTCAAATGGGGAATGGAGTTCCTTCTCCAAAAGGAGAAAGCCTTTAATAGGGTTGACTTAGGATACATTCCATAAATGTCACGTCTCAGACTTTGATGTTGTTTTGTCCATGGCTTTGTGTGGATTTATTTTATGAATGATGGTGTGTGTTAGAATAATATGATATATTCTGATGCTTTGGTGTGTGGAAATGTGAAAAGTATTTACTTTTGAAATTATGAATGCATTTTATTTTTAAAGTATGCAAGATAGAACAAAATAGAAATATTGATTTAATTATTGCTTTGATTTATATCTCTAAATCAGTTACTAATACAATTTTGTTGTTGCATGCCTAAGTGCACTTGAGTTGCAGGTGGTCGAAGACCAAAAGTGTGATTGAGGAAAGAAGGCTAGCTTCCCGACAGGGTAAAAGAGGAAGAACTCTTGGTCACACACACAACACTTAGATTCATATAGTTGCATTTAGGCAATGTCTATTCTAAATGGATTGCTTTGAATTATTTGCAAAATAAATAGTAAATGGATAAAATAAATAAATAATAAAATAATAACATAAATGAAATTTAATTATTAATTGTAGTATTAAAGGATTTATGGTTTTAATTCTATTTAAATTGTGATATTTAAATAATGAATTAAGTACAAGTTAGATGGAATACTTGTTTAAGGAGTGAGTATTTTTAAATTACTTTCTAAATATTTTGTGCAAGAAATTGTAAATGATTGCCTATATTTTTCCTATTTATAAATTTAAATATTAAAATACATATATTTCTTAATTATATTTATTTTAAACTACAAGATTAGGGTGAAATGAAAGAAAGGAAAATAATATAGAATAGGAAAAGACATTCCCATAAAGAAACGGTTCTTGAAATTTCTTCTTGAAAAACAATATTCTCTGGAAGTTTGGGGGTCAATGGCTAGGAAGAAGCTACTTCTTCTATCAATTTAGGAGGTCTAGAGGAAATCGGGGTGAAGTTAATAGGAAGTTAAGGAATCAAAAGGCAGGAAAGAAGAGGAATTTCTCTAGAAAGACTAGCTCAGGAAGAGGAGGCAATAAGAAATTCTGGACATCTACAGCTGGAGTAATTTGCCAGGTTTTTCCATTCTTCTCCTTCTAACCAGTTTGAATTTTAGTATAAAAATTGGAGACTTTGTAGTAATATTTTAAGAAAATGAATACAAATGTTTGAGAAAATGTCTTCAAGTTGTATTTTAAATCTGTGGGGGGGAAACCTTCTCTTCATTTGTTTACATTGTTGAGAAAATGCCCAATTTCTTTCTTCCAGAGTAGGGTTATATTCTTTTGCAATCTGTATTTCATGAAACTACCTTCATTTGCTATTCTTTTGTACAGAAAATTGTGAGAGAAAAGATAACATATGGAAATATATATATATATATACAAGAATTGGTATTTCTGTGCATATATATATAAATCCGATGTATATATCTCTTCCTATTTTTATTTTGGAATTCTTTGAATGAATCCATATTCAAGTTTTAGCTAAGCGAATTCATGTTACAGGCATTAGTTTTTGTGTGGGGATTAATCCCTAGCCCGTTGAGGTGGTGCTGTGGGAGGCTTCGGCAGCCCTCCCACAGACCCTGACACTGTGGAGAGGCCAACCTCCCCTCATGTAGCCCTCCCACTGGAGAGGCAGCATGGCTGCCTGTGTTCTTTGTTTCATGATTCAAACTTCGGATTCATATTTCAATAGCGAACTGTGTATTCTATGCGGCAGATTTACATGGAATATATATACAATTATATATATATATATATATATATATATATATATATATATATATTTATATATATATACACATAGAGCTATGTAAATATATATATATAAATAAATGTGAACTTACACAAATATAACCATCTGCAGAATATAATATATTTCAGACAAATATAAATATAAACATCTCAGTATCCCTGAAGCTGGAAATATGAAAATGTAGTTCTTGGAATCATGCAAAATTGGTGATTTTCTTTTGGTCACATATTCTTATTTTTGCATACAGATGTAGATTTCTGAATATTAGTATACAATAGAAACATAGATACAAATATGCAAAACTCTATTTTTTTGAAAGAATTATCCTGTTTTTGTATATTATTTTAACCAGAAACTTGTAGCAAATTGGGAATTTTACTTTCATATCAGCTTGAATCTTGAAGATATAGAAATATACATAAATCAGAGAACACTGTTTTTAAACTGAAAATTATTACTTATGCTTGTGGTAATACACTGAAAGTACCATGATGTACATACAATTCTTTACATTTAAGAAAAACCAAACTTAAGCAAAGAACACTCAAGAGGGTAGCATGAGCTGAAAACAAATCTTTTATCAAATAGAAGGAAACTTGTTGACATTATGATTTTTCTGAGGAAAAAAAAAAAGATTTTATTTTAAATTATGAAACTTTAAATCTACTTATTTGATTCAAACAATTAGAGAATGAATTCAAGAGATGCTTGAAAACTCTCTTTTACACTTTAAAGATAGATTATTTTTACTGCAAATGTGAAAGGGAATCAGTTTGTTAATCATCTTATGAATATGGAGTATGGAAGAATTATTTTTAGAATAAATGAAATGCATGAAGCATATAAGAAAAATGCATAATTTTCTATTTTTGCACCTTAAATTGTATTTTGGTAACTTCCGGGATAGGATGCCGAAGGTGGATCCACAAATATGGTAGTTTTACCTTTTCTGAAACTACCACTTTTTTTTTTTAATTTATGCTTGGCCAAGCACTTGTACCATTGAAATAGATGGATTTGTTTTAAAAGCCTAGAAATATATGTATTTTAGTCTCTGCCACCACCTGTTGCAAGAAATATGTTTTCTCATGTTAGAATGCATATAGGCAACAGGCATGCATCAAGAGTTTCCTCCTATTTTATTGTGTCAGGTTGCTAGGATCCTTATGTAGGGCCGGGGATTTCTTCGAGTTAGGAAGGACACCGGGGAAGTCATGTACTCTGTGGTTGGGTGGAAAAGGCACCTAAATCACACTCTTGGCCCCAACTCGCAAGAAGATCAATGGTGTCACGGCGGTTGGAGGATCAGATTTTTTATTTTACTATTGATGTACTTGAGTATCCTACTGGAATGGCTTGTAAGCCCATTGTAAAATGTAATTGTATTTGACACTTGTTACTGCAACATTGAAATAGATGTGCTATTAAGATTTTGATGTAACATTGATGCAAATGTATTTATTGAAATTATTGATCTGACTTGAATGTGAATAATTATTTATTAGTTTATTGATCTCTTTTGAGCATGGATAAATATATATATATAAAAACATGCACTAATATTCTTTGGCCAAGTGTTTAAACATGATGAAATACAATGTTGTTATTTATTTACATGAAATGAAATTTTATGAAATCTTTTGCATAGATTTTACTTTGGTAGCTCTTATTAATGGTATTATTGACTTGTAAACCTTTTATTGCGAAACAAACTTTTTAAAATGATTTTTCTCATCTCGCAAGCATTACATTTTGGTATCAGAGTAGCAAGGTTCAACTCTAGGACCTATGCCTAACTACGTATGATGTTGTGCTTTAACCAGGATAACCTTAAATGGAGGGTAGAGTTTACAAGCAGGCTGGAGGATCTCATGGAGATCCCAATGATAAACTAGACTAAATTTTGGCCTTGCTACAAAGTCAGAGGGCTAGAATTGAGGAACTAGAACAGGAGAGGTGAGTTGGCCATCAAGGGTTAAACACAAATGTAACTGATGGAGAAACAAATGTTGAACCACCTGGAAATGAAGGAAATCTAAATAGGGTGGCTGAGGAGTTGGGAAAAGACCTTAAGAAGGTCGCTCCTCCAAAATTTGATGGGAAAGCCTTCGGAGATGGAGCAAAATCCTGGGTTATAGAGATGGAGAAGTATTTTTCCCTACATAATATATCTAAAGAAACAAAGGCTGAATGGGGTTCTTATTAGCTCACCAGTGAGGCTGCTACTTGATGGGAGAATGAAAGGGTGGATAAGCAGTTTATGCATGGGAAGGTAACTTGGGATAAGTTTCTACAGATGTTTAGAAAGAGGTGGTTACCACAATCTTACTTTGATAAGAAAATGATAGAATTCTAGGTTCTTATACAGGGTGGTATGATAATGACTCAGTATTGGGAGAAATTCTCTCACTTGCTCAAGTACGCACCCCAGTACCAGCATGATGAGAGGTTTCAAGTTCAGAAATTTATTTTGGGGCTTAGAGCTCAAATTGGAAATGAAATAGATCTGCATAATCTAGCTACCATGGATGAAGTTTTTGATTTGGCAATTAAACAGGAGCACAAGCTGCAGCAAGATGCTAACTATAAGAAGAGCAGGGAAACCAAGTATGGCAATAAGAAGTTTCAGGGAAATCATCAAGGTAACAACAATCAGGGTGGTCAGAGAAAGCAGGACAATCAAGGGAATGATAACAGGAAAATCAGAAATCTGAAGAGGGATGGCAGTCCTGTGGACCGCAATGCTGGAAATAGGAACAATAACAACAAGAGAGGAAATTTCAATAAAAGGAATGATAATAACAGGAGAGATTTTTCTGACAAGCCTAAAGCACCTGATGGAGGTTGTTATACTTGTGGTGGCGAGCATTAGGCCAGTGTGTGCCCTCAAAGGAATAACAAACAGAATAACAGGAATCAGCATCATATTCACGCGGTGGTTGACAATCACCAAGTAGATTATCAAGCCACTCCTATCCAGCTATCAGGTAAATTGTTTGGATGCCCTATTTCTGTTTTAATTGATACTGGTGCTACTAATAGTTTTGTAGATCCTCATGTTTTGACTAAATTATCAGTTAGACTGAGTTATATGGCAAATTCTTGGAAAGTTCAGTATGGAAACTGGGTAGAGAGGAAGGTAGAGCAATGCATGTATTTCAGTAAACTTGAACTCCCTAACCTTCAAATGCAAGTGAATTTGTATGTTGCACTGTTGGGGTCTTACAATGTAATATTAGGGATAAATTGTCTCTCTGAACATAAGGCTCTTGTTGATTGTGAAGAGAAGTCAATAAAGAGTCTAGATGATAGAGGAAACCATGTGGAGCTTTGTGGCATTAAAAAGCCTTTAGAGCTTAGGCAAGTCTCTACCATGTAGTTGAAGAAGGCAAGTCAGAAGGGATGCACTATCTTTGCAATAAAGGTCAAGGACCTTGATGAGAAAGAATCCTCAATTAATGATCACCCCATTCTGAAAGAATTTGAGGATATTTTTCCTATAGAGCTAACTGAGCTACCGCCTAGGCGTGTGTTTTATTTTTCTATTGATTTGATACCAAGAGCATAACTTCAGTCTAAAGCTCCTTACAGGATGAACACAACAGAATTATTTGAGCTTAAGGTCCAACAGGAGGAATTATTGAAGCAGGGTTTTATTAGACCAAGCGTGTCGCCTTGGGGAGCTCCGGTTATTTTTGTGAAAAAGAAGGATGGGAGTTTGAGGTTATGCATTGACTATAGGATGCTTAACAAGGTTACTATCAAGAACAAATACATGCTCCCATGCATTGATGACTTGTTTGACCAGCTAAAAGATGCCAAGGTATTCTTGAAAATTGATTTGAGATCGGGGTACCACCAGTTGAGGTTGAAGGAATAAGATATTCACAAAACAGCTTTTAGAACAAGGTATGGGCACTACGAGTTTATGGTGCTACCATTTGGGCTAAGTAATGGCCCTGCAACTTTCATGAACCTGATGAATAATGTCTTCCAAGATTTCTTAGATAACTTTTTCCTAATCTTTCTTGATGATATCTTGATCTACTCTAAGTTAGAGGAAGAACATGAAAAGCATTTGAGAATTGTACTGCAGCGACTGAGGGAACATAAGCTGTATGGAAAGATGTCTAAATGTACCTTCTTCCAATCTGAGGTAAACTATTTAGGACACGTTATATCAGCAGAAGGGATAGTGGTGGATCCAAAAAAGATTAAGGCAATCATGGATTGGCTAGCATTGCAGAATGTTTCTGAGGTTCAAATTTTCATGGGTCTTGCAGGTTATTATAGGAGATTTGTTCAGGGGTTCTTGACAATAGCAGCACCCATCACTGCACTGCAGAAGAAAGAAAAGAAATTTGAATGGAGTGATAGGTGTGAGAGAGCTTTTTAGTTGCTTAAGGAGAAACTCACTACTGCACCCATCCTGGTTGTGCCCGATCCGAATGGCCATTTCATAGTTACTACTAATGCATCAGGGGAAGGGGTAGGAGTAGTTCTTATGCAAGAAGGGCAAGTGGTGGCATATGAATCAAGAAAGTTAAAGCAACATGAATTAAATTATGCACCACATGACTTGGAGTTGGCAGCCATAGTCCATGCTCTGCAGATGTGGAGACACTATCTCTTGGGAAAGCCTTTCGAACTAAAGATAGATCATGCAGGATTGAGATATATCTTCACTCAACCCAATCTTAATGCCCGATAGAGGCGATGGCTGGAATTTTTGAGTGAGTATGATTTTTGGTATTGAATATATTAAGGGTAAGGAAAATAGGGTGGCTGATGCCTTGAGTAGAAGGAGGCACCTTGCAGCCATGGTTACTATAAAATTAGAATTCAAGCAGCAGGTAGTTCAATCCTTACCTGGGGATGAACATTATGAAAGGGTGAAACAATCCCTAGGGGTGAATTCCTCAGATCGTCGATATGATGGCTATGCTTTTGAATCAGATGGGCTCTTGAGATTCTAGGGGTGGATGTACATTCCTAGTTCTGCAAACTTGAGAGAGTTGGTGCTTGAGGAGTTCCACAATGCACCATACTCAGGACATCCTGGTATTACAAAAATGATGGAAGGACTTAGGCCACTGTACTTCTGGCCAGGACTTAAAAGGGATATTACTTCATATGTAGCCTCGATGCTTGGAATGCCAGCGAGTCAAGGCTGAGCATGTGCATCTGACAGGACTCTTATATCCTCATAGGGTGCCAGAGTATAAATGGTAGGTTATCACTATGGATTTTATTTAGGGGTTGCCAATGTCTAGGAACCGACATGATACCATTTTGGTTGTGGTGGATAAGTTGACGAAGGTTGCCCATTTCATTCTTGGAAATCTCAAAGATGGTTCAATGCTTTTAGCAAGAAAATTTGTTCAGGAAATCTTTCAATTGCATGGAGTGCCAGAAATGATCATTTTAGATCGAGACACTCGGATGACTTCTAGGTTTTGGATCACACTAAACTCTTCCCTGGGAACTAAATTGAATTTCAGTTCTACATATCATCCTCAGACTGATGATCAGACAGAGAGGGTAAATTAGGTAGTAGAATATCTTCTCCGCATGTATTGTATGGAGCAGTAACATAAGTGGGAGGAGTATTTACCTTTGGTGGAGTTTGCTTACAACAACTCCTACCATGCTTCTTTGGGTATAGCACCTTTTGAAGCTCTTTATGGACATAAATGTCAGACACCCATTAGTTGGGACAGAGTAGAGGACAGGGTTGTGACTGGCCCTGAGATGCTTAGAGAAATGGAAGACCAAATGAAGATCATTAAGGAAAAATTGAAACAAGCTGCGGATAGAAAAAAAAGTCTAGCAGACAAGAACCAAAGCTTCAGGCAGTTCTTTGCAGGAGATAAGGTCTTTTTGAGGGTTCGGCCACACAAGAGTTCAATCTCTTTTGGAAAGAACTCTAAGTTGGCCCCTAGGTTTGTTGGGCCCTTTGATGTTTTGGAGGTGGTGAATCCAGTTGCTTACAGGCTTGCTCTGCCACCAGCTCTATCCCAGATACATAATGTATTTCATGTCTCAGTACTTAAACCCTACCATCTATATATTACACATATTCTTGATTGGCGTGCATTGCAGGTTCAGGACCCAGGGGTGATACAGGTGGAACCCGTCAAGATTCTGGAAAAGTGCAATGTTAAGTTGCGAAACATAGATATTATGTAGTATAGGGTCCAGTGGGACCAGTATTCGGTGGATAATGCCACCTGGGAGAATGCTGAGGATATAGATAGAGTCTTTCCTCATTTAAGATCTTAGCATACTGTTATTTTCTTTCATGTAGAGACATATGATATACTGGTATCTCAATTTTGTTGTGTGACTTGCTTTTAGACATCGAGACGATGTCTCTTCCAAGTGGGGAAGGATGTCACGTCTCAGACTTTGATGCTGTTTTGCCATGGTTTTGTGTGAATTTATTTTATAAAAGATGGAGTGTGCTAGAGTAATATAATATATTACGATGCTTTGGTGTGTGGAAATGTGAAAAGTATTTACTCTTGAAGTTATGAATGCATTTTATTTTGAAAATATGCAAGATAGAACAAAATAGAAGTATTGATTTAATTATTGCTTTGATTTATATCTCTATATCGATTACTAATACAATTTTGTTGTTGCATGCCTGAGTGTATTTGAGTTGCAGGTGGTTGAAGACCAAGAGTGTGATTGAGGAAAGAAGGCTAGCTTCCCGACAGGGTAAAAGAGGAAGAACTCTCGGTCACACACACAACACCTAGAATCATATAGTTGCATTTAGGCAATGTCTATTCTAATTGAATTGCTTTGAATTATTTGCAAAATAAATAATAAATGGATAAAATAAATAAATAATAAAATAATAACATAAATGTAATTTAATTATTAATTGTAGCTTTAAAGGATTTATGGTTTTAATTCTATTTAAATGGTGATATTTAAATAATGAATTAATTACAAATTAGATGGAATACTTGTTTGAGGAGTAAGTATTTTTAAATTACCTTCTAAATCTTTTGTGCAAGAAATTGTAAATGATTTCCTATATTTTCCTATTTATAAATTTGAAATTTAAAATGCATATATATTCTTAATTATATTTAAGTTAAATTACAAGATTAGGGTTAAATGAGAGAAAAGAAATTATTAAGAATAGGAAAATACATTCCTGTGAAGAAATGGTTCTTGAAATTTCTTCTTGAAAACACTTTCCTCTGTAAGTTTGTTTTGGGGGGGGGGGTATTTTAATGGCTGCCAAGAAGATGTTTCATCTATCAATTTCGAAGGATTGGAAGGAATCTTTGGAGAATTAAGAAGGAAATTAAGCAATCAGGAAGGCAGTGAAGGAGGAGAACTTTTCCAGAAAACTCAGCCAGGAGGAGGAAGGAAGGAATTTTGAGCATCTTCAGCTGGAGGTTTTTAACCAGGTTTTTCATTCTCTTTTTCTCTTGTTGAGTTACAGAAAATAGTTTAAGAAATTGACTGTAAGAATTTGTGGAATTGCATGCAAACCGTATTTTAAATTTGGGAAAAACTCTTTTGTTTGCTCAGCTAAATGCTGTCCAATTTGTCCATATAAGTATGAGGTTTTCCCTCTTTTGCATTCTGTACATTGAGATTTCTCTCCTTATTATTGATAAAATTTCTGGGAATGATGAAATATAAACTCAAATTTATGTTTTTGTATTGTTTTATATTGTGCATATATATATATATACACACACACACACACACACACACATATATATATATATATATTTAAACAAAGAAAGATTCTATGTGTATTATTTTTCCTGAAATGTATTCAAGTCCAATTGAATTTTATGGTACCTCGTTGTTTTCACTGGAAAGTTTTGTGAGTTTTCATTTGTTTTATTGAATGGGGGAGAGGATATACCCCAGCCCCATCCCAAGGGAAGGGACGGTGCTGTGGGGAGGCTGGCACACTCCACAGGCCGCGGCCTGTGGAGGAGGCGTGGCCTCCTCACAGCCCGCGCCATCCCCTTTGGGAGAGGCGTGGCCTCTAAACATTATTGTGAACTCGATTTTATGATTCAAGCTTTGGATTCATATTTCAATAGCACTGTGTGTTCTGCGTGGCAGATTTATTTGGAATGATAAGTAAATATATACGATTATATATATATATATATATACACACTCACAGAGCTGTGTAAATATATATATATATATAAATAAATGTGAACTTACACAAATATAACCATCTACAGAATATGATATATATTTCAGACAAATATATATATAAACATCTTAGTATCCCTGAAGCTGGAAACATGAAAATGTAGTTCTTGGAATCATGCAAAATTGGTGATTTCCTTTTGGTCACATATTCTTATGTTGCATACAGATGTAGATTTCTGAATATTAGCATACAATAGAAAACATAGATACAAATATGTAAACCTCTGTCTTTCTGAAAGAATTATCCTATTTCTGTATATTATTTAACCAGAAACTTGTAGCAAATTGGGAATTTTACTTTCAAATCAACTTTAATCTTGAAGATATAGAAAAATACATAAATCTGAGAACACTGTTTTTAAACAGAAAATTATTACTTATACTTGTGGTAATACACTGAAAGTACCATGATGTACATACAATTATTTACATTTAAAAAACCAAACTTGAGTAAAGAAAACTCAAGAGGGTAGCATGAACTAAAAACATATCTTTTATCAAATAGAAGGAAACTTGCTGACATTGTGATTTTGCTGAGAAAAAGAACAGATTTTTTTTTTAAATTCTGAAAATTTAAATCTACTTATTTGATTCAAACAATTAGAGATTGAATTCAAGAGATGCTTGAAAACTCTCTTTTACACTTTAAAGATAGATGATTTTCACTGCAAATGTCAAAGGGAATCAATTTGTTAATCATATTATGAATATGGAATATGGAAGAATTCCTTTTAGAATAAATGAAATGCATGAAGCATATAAGAAAAATGCATAATTTTCTATTTTTGCACCTTAAATTGTATTTTGGTAACTTCCGGGACAGGATGCCGAAGGTGGATCCACAGAGATGGTAGTTTTACCTTTTCTGAAACTACCACTTGTTTTATTTATGCTTGGCCAAGCACTTGTACCATTGAAATAGATGGATTTGTTTTAAAAGCCTAGAAATATATGTATTTGAGTCTCTGCCACCTCTTGTTGCAAGAAATATGTTTTCTCATGTTATAAATGCATATAGGCACTAGGCATGCATCGAGAGTTCCCTCCTATTTTACTGTGTCAGGTTGCTAGTTTCTTATGCAGGGCCAAGGATTTCTTTGAGTTAGGAAGGAACCCGGGGAAGTCATGTACTTCGTGGTTGGGTGGAAAAGGCACCTTAATCACACTCTTGGCCCCAACTTGCAAGAAGACCGATGGTGTCACGGCGGTTGGAGGATCAGAGATCTTATTTTTATTATTGATGTACTTGTGTATCCTACTAGAATGGCTTGTAAAGCCCATTATAAAATGTAATTGTATTTGACACTTGTTACTGCAACATTGAAATAGATGTGCTATTAAGATTTTGATGTAACATTGACACAAATGTATATATTGAAGTTTTTGATCTCACTTGAATATGAATAATTATATATTGGTTTATTGATCTCTTTCGAGCATGGATGAATACATATATGAACATGCACTGATATACTTTGGTCATGTGTTTAATCATGATGAAATACAATGTTGTTATTTAATTACATGAAATGAAACTTTATTAACTCTTTTGCATAGAGTTTACTTTGGCAACTCTTATTAATGGCATTATTTACTTGTAAAATTTTTAAAGCGAAATGAACTTTTTAAAATGCTTTTGCTCATCTCGCAAGTGTTACACTTGCCCCCAAGTGTAAAAGTTCACATAGATGATTTATTTTACACATGACGTTTGTTTTCCAAGTTTTCATCATGGTACTTATCCAAGGCGCCTGTTTGCCAAGTTTTCACCATTTGGATGAAATTTTTCTCTTTACTATTTTCTTGACTTTTTTGAATTTTTGGTGCCATCAAGATGCCTATTTGCCAGGTTTTCATTAGGGTGACGATGTTTTACATTTTTCAATTTTTTGTATTTCTGATTTTGTAGATAGCCTGGATGCTTTAGATGACCACTGACTATTCTGAATCCATTGACGGTGCCGATGTAGAGACTGGTGCCATGATATGCCAATAATGACCTTGTTGAAGGAGTTGTCTTGTGAGGATCATAGCGCTTGCATACAACTGATCAATGTCATTGTGATCCTTTCTAATACTAGAGTTGGCCTTATCAAAATACGCACATTATGATAGAGTCCCATGAGAGTCCTTATGGTAGAGTTGTTTCCAAGATGTGATGGATGTGTGATGTGGAATTTTTGGACATTAGGTGAGATGCAGGATTATGACGGATAATGATAGATGTTCAAAGGCTGTTTGGACATTTGGATGAATCATTTTTTATTTTCCAAACTTGGTATGGTGGATGACATATTTTGGAAGGATGGCATTTGGAACCAACACCCTTAGATGCCTTGCTTGATGACCATTTTGAAGGAGGTGGACATGTGTTATATGTGGGAGTCCTATTTCCTTGTGGCTCCGCATTGTGATTGAATTTTTATTTTGACATATTTTCTTTGCTTGATCCACTTTTCTTTTGGATCCATTTTAATTTCATTTGTTTTCTTGTCTTTTTGTCTGATTCAATGGCATTTAACATTTGATTTTTGAATTTGTGAGAATTTTTTTTTTGTTGGTTCCAAAGGGAAGATTTATTTATGATGGAATGAAGGTTCATGGTGTGGGTGGAGGGAGTGTTGGTAGAAATCTTATGACAAGGATTTCTCATGGACTCCATTTTGATGTTTGTATCTAACAAAGTTTCCCCTAGTATTGAGGAGGTACCTGATAGGGTAGGGTTGGATGAGACAATCACTATCCCATGCTCTGGATCTCAACTTGGAAAAACCTTTGGTGTCACTCTCCACCTTCTTAACCTATAGGCCCTAATGCTTGTTAGGAACCCTTGGTTCTTCTGGGAAACCCTGCTATCATCTTCATTTCCCTAACCAAACCAAACTTGGTGTTCTTTCCCTCTTTCTCTCCTTAGCCTTTAATCTTCCTAAAGACTATCTATCCCTCAAATGCCTCACTAAATTAATGTAGGGGTGTGGGATGTCTTTCATGGCTTCAAAACCATCTCACAAGGGTTCTTGAACAACCTCCAATCACCATTTCTCCATCACTCACTCCAAACCCTACTCTAGGGTTTAAGAAGGGATACTAGCCCTTGAGCCCCAATTAGGCCTCCTAACCCGAGAAAATAGGTTTAAGCTCCCATCCTTCTATAGTTTAGAACAAAATTCCTTTGGAGACCCTGGTTCATTTTCCAACCTCTCAAGGACTTTTTAGGTTTCAGGGCTTCACTAACCGTACACAGGCATAACCCTGATTTTGTGAGTTTTAGGGCTTTTTAGGCCATTTCTTGACCACACAGTGAACTCTTTGCTTTTTCCAATCCCCAAAAGGATTGGTGAAGAATCTTGCTTCCTTAAAAACCTTTGTAAAGGACTCCTACATCCACCACACACCTTGGATTGATAGGGAATTAACACCCCTGCAATGTTAGGGCTTGGTTTTCACTATCTTTCCTAGCCGGGCACAGTCAAGCTCACCTAGGGAAAGACTTTCACCATGCTTCTTGGAATTCTACAATCTCCTAAACCTACTCTATATACAGGCATGGAGCTTAGCCTCATTCCCCATGGGCTATACACCAGGTATAGTGGAAAACAGAGGTCTAAGACTCCATGAATAACAGTCTACTAGACTGATCAGTAATGAAAGAAACAAAACCTACCAAAAACAAAGCTATGAAATGATGAAAAAACCTAGCTACTGACCACACAAAGCTTGTATAGTACTTATCACACATGCCAAACACTGCTCAGTGCCTGGAACCCTCCATTAACACTCAAAACAAGAACTAAAAACCAAAAAATTGCATGAAATTCATTGCTTTTCCATATGAACGGTAAACCCCAAAAGATACAATGTTTTTCCAACCTCCATTTCAGTTTGAGGACTACCTTTTAAAGGTTCATAAAGAGGTTACTTCATCTCTTGGTCGGATATAACCACCACATTAGGCCAAAATTGCAAAAATGCAACATTTTGGGCTTTATTTCTAACACCTAGTGAAACCTATTGGAAACAAGTTGTGAAACTCTTCCAATCTACCTTGAACTACTGATCAACATTCCTTCTAACATATTCTAACACCTCTAACACAAACAAGATGGTCAACATGACCTCAAGATAACACAACAAAAATAGAACTTCATTCTAGACTTCTAGAAAGCCTAGTGTTTCTCAGGTGCTCCTACACCATTCTCCCCCTCCCTGCACAAACACTAAGTAATGTGGGGTGAGAGTAGTGATTCATCAATGCCCTACTTCTAGTACTCAGCTTCATCCACCCAAGTAGCCTCAGATTCATGTTTTTTTCTTCCACTTGATGTGGTGTTCCATGTATACCTTATGTGTTCCAAGATCTTTTCTACTTGAGGTTTGTCTTGATGGGGTAAGGGTACATTGCTGATGTCCTTGAAGATCTCCTTACTATCCTGATCCAAATCCTTGACTATCCCTTTATACTTGATCAAATCAGCTACATTGAACACTGGAGAGATCCCTAGATCAGTAGGTAACTCCACCTTATATGCATTCTGCCCATACTTGGCCAATATCTTGCATGGACCCACTCTCTTCATCTGCAACTTGGTTGACATTCCCTTCTGCAACCTTGACTTGTTAAGGTGGACCATGACATAGTCTTTTACTTGAAATTGCACATCTTTCCTTGACATATCTGCCTTCTCCTTCAATTTTTGTGTAGCTTTAGTGACTGCACTCTTTACCTGCTCCTGAACCTCCTTCATGGTTTGACTGAAATCCTCTGCATGTCCACTCCTATTCTCCATAGATCCAAGATCTCTGAGCTCACATATGCCTCTTGGGTGCATCCCATACACAACTTCAAAAGGACTCTTCCCTATGGTCCAGTTCACACTATCATTATAAGCATACTCAGCTTGTGAGATAACCATATCCCATGTCTGTCCATATTCCTTAGTTAGACACCTTAGAAGGTTACCTAGCACCCTGTTAACCACCTCTATTTGACCATCGGTCTGAGGATGGTAAGCTGATCCAAAAGATAGGTTGGTACCCAATCTACTCCATAGAGTCTTCCAAAAGTGACTCATGAACTTCACATCTCTATTAGAAACAATGCTCAAAGGTAGTCCATGGATCCTTACAACTTCTTTGAAGAAAAGATGAGCTATGTAGCTAGCATCATGAGTAGTTTTACAGGGAATAAAATGACTCATCTTGCTAAATCTGTTTACCACAACATAAACACTGTCAAAACCAGTCTTGGTCTTAGGAAGGCCTACCACAAAATCCATGCTCACACACTCCCATGGTCTATTAGGAATGGGTAGGGGTTGATATAGACCAGCATTACTAGCTCCTCCCTTAGCTTTCATACACACAACACATTGTTCCACATACCTTCTAACATATCTTGCCAACTTAGGCCAGTAATAGAATCTTTGCACTAGTTCTAAAGTCTAAGACTGCCATTATGCTTTTTTGAATCAGATTTTCCCTCATTGACCCTCTTGGAACACATAGTTGATTTCCCTTAAAAAATAATTCACTTTGCAATGTATACTCTGAGTATTGGCTATGGAAATGGTTCTCAAAGTTAGAACATACCTTATAGACCTCTGAAAAGTCTTCATCTTCCCCATATAGATCGTTGAAACTCTCTATGCCAATGCTCTTGAGTTGTATCTCTTGCACTGTCAACAATCTCCTACTTAATGCATCTGCCACTTTGTTTAGTTGTCCCTTCTTGTGCTTGATGGTGAAGGTAAAATCTTGGATGTATTCCATCCATTTCAAATTCCTATTACTCAACTTCTCTTGAGTGTTGATATAGCTAAGTGCCTGATTGTCAATCAAGACTACAAATTCCTTGGGTAGAAGATAATGCCTCCACTTCCTAAGTGACTGCACTAAAGCATATAGTTCTAGGTCATAGGTAGAGTACTTTTGTTTAGCTTCATTAAGCTTCTCACTAAAGAAGGCTATAGGCCTACCCTCTTGACTTAGCACTCCTCCTACTGCCACTCCACTTGCATCACATTCAATAGTGAACAACTTGTCAAAACTAGGTAACAAAAGAATAGGTTGAGTTGCCACTTCTTGTTTCAGTTTTTCAAACCCTTTCTCAGCTTCTTGAGTCCACACAAACTTAGTTTTTAAACCACCTTTTATTGTATCTAGGATTGGAGCACATATGCCACTAAAGTTCCTTATGAATTTTCTATAAAATTGAGCCAATACATGGAACTTCTTACCTCTGTCCCTATGGTTGGAGTAGGCTAGTTCAGGATGGCTTCCACCTTGCTTGGATCCATCTTCAATGATCCTTTGGAAACTACAAGACCCAAGTAGACAAGCTCTTGCTTAAAGAACTCACACTTCTCTAGATTGATTGCCAACTTCTCCTCTTGCAACCTTCTAAGAACCAACTCCACATGCTTCAAATGCTCTTCTACTGTCTTGTTGAATATGAGGATGTCATTAAGGTATACTACCACAAATATCCCTGTAAAGTCCTTAAGCACTTAATTCATGAGTCTCATGAATGTGCTAGGGGAATTTGAGAGGCCAAATGGCATAACTCTCCACTCATATAACCCATCATTTGTCTTAAAAGCTATCTTCCACTCATCTCCATCCTTAATTCTGATTTGATGGTATCCACTCTTGAGATCCAACTTAGTGAAGTACTGAGCTCCTCCAAGACAATCCATTAAGTCTTTAATCCTAGGGATAGGGAATCTATATATGATTGTAATTCTGTTTATAGCTCTAGAGTCAGTGCAAATTCTCCACTTACCTCCTTTCTTGGATACTAAGACCACTAGTACTGCACATGGGCTGATGCTCTTTTCAATCAATCCTTGATCCAACAATTCTTGCACTTGCCTAGCTACCTCTAGATTTTGATTAGGTGTAAGCTTGTATGATGCTTTGTTTGGTAATGAAGCTCCAGGTATGAAGTCAATTTGATGACTAATGGCTCTCTTTGGAGGTAAAGTTGTAGGTGTACCATCACTTACTATACTCTTGTACCTTTCAAGTAACTTTTGGACTACTTCCGGTATGACTATCTTTTCAGTCTTGTTCTCTTCTTTAGGTTGTAACATAACCACATATCCTTCACCCCCTTGATGTAGGTTGTTAAGGAACTCCTTCCCACTACTCAACATGATGCTTGGTGTCTTTGACTGTCCCTCTTCTTCTTCTGACAATGACTGCAGCTTGAAAGTATTCCCATCCTTCTTGAATGAGATGGTGTTCTCTTTCCCATCATAAATGGCACCTCTGTCATATTGCCATGGTCTGCCCAGTAGTAGATGGCATGCATCCATGGGTAACACATCACAAAATAACTTGTCCTTGTACCCTCCAATGGAAAATTCCACCGTTACTTGCTCATTTACTAAAACACTCTACCCTTTGTTGAGCCATGTTACCTTGTAGGGGTTAGTGTGGGGTACTTTCTCTAATTTCAATTTCATTACTACTTCCTCTAAGATGATATTGTCTATTGAACTTGAATCTACTATGACCTTGCATACTTTACCAAGTATCTTGTACCTTACTCTAAATAGAGCTCTCCTCTTTTTTGGTTCTTCCTTGACTAGTTTTCTGATCAAAACTCTACTGAACATCAGATTCTCTCCTACTTTAGATTCAATATGACTGACCTCAGATGACTTAGGACTCATAGTGTCCTCTTGTGCATAAGCCACTCTCTTCTCATTTCTTGATGAAGATGCTTTCTCTGGGCACCTATAAGTAGGGTGACATACTTGTCCACAATCACTATCCCATGCTCTAGGTCTCAACTTGGAAAACCCTTTGGTGTCACTCTCCACCTTCTTAACCTATAGGCCCTAATGCTTGTTAGGCACCCTTGGTTCTTTTGGCCAACCCTACTATCATCTTCATTTTCCTAACCAAACCAAACTTGGTGTTCTTTCCCTCTTTCTCTCCTTAGCCTTTAATCTTCCTAAAGACTAGCTATCCCTCAAATGCCTCACTAACTTAATGCAGGGGTGTGGGATGTCTTTCGTGGCTTCAAAACCATCTCACAAGGGTTCTTGAACAACCACCAGTCACCATTTCTCCATCGCTCACTCCAAACCCTACTCTAGTGTTTAAGAATTGCTACTAGCCCTTGAGCCCCAATTAGGCCTCCTAGCCCAAGAAAATAGGTTTAAGCTCCCATCCTTCTATAGTTCGAAAAAAACTTCCTTTGGAGACCTTGGTTCATTTTCCAACCTCTCAAGGACTTTTGAGGTTTCAGGCCTTCACTGACCGTACACAGGTGTAACCCTGATTTTGTGAGGTTTAGGGTTTTTTAGGCCATTTCTTGACCACATAGTGAACTGTTTGCTTTTTCCAATCCCCAAAAGTATTGGTGAAGAATCTTGCTTCCTTCCAAACCTTTTTCAAGGTCTCCTACATCCACCAAACACCTTGGATTGATAGGGAATTAACACCTTTGCAACGTTAGGGCTTGGTTTTCACTGTCTTTCCTAGCCGGGCATAGTCAAGCTCACCTAGGGAAAGACTTTCACCATGCTTCTTGGACTTCTAAAATCTCCTAAACCTACTCTATATACAGGCATGGAGCTTAGCCTCATTCCCCATGGGCTATACACCAGGTATAGTGGAAAACAAAGGTCTAAGACTCCATGAATAACAGTCTACTAGACTGATCAACAATGAAAGAAATAAAACCTACCAAAAACAAAGATATGAAATGATGAAACAACCTAGCTACTAACCACACAAAGCTTGTATAGTACTTATCACATGTGCCAAACACTGCATAGTGCTTGGAACCCTCCATTAACACTCAAAACAAGAACTAAAAACCAAAAAATTGCATGAAATTCATTGCTTTTCCATATGAACGGTAAACCCCAAAAGATACAATGTTTTTCCAACCTCCATTTCAGTTTGAGGACCACCTTTTAAAGGTTCATAAAGAGGTTACTTCATCTCTTGGTCAGATATAACCACCACATTAGGCCAAAATTGCAAAAATGCAACATTTTCTGCTTTATTTCTAACACCTAGTGAAACCTATTGGAAACAAGTTGTGAAACTCTTCCAATCTACCTTGAACTACTGATCAAAATTACTTATAACATATTCTAACACCTCTAACACAAAAAAGATGGTCAACATGACCTCAAGATAACACAACAAAAATAGAACTTCATTCTAGACTTCTAGAAAGCCTAGTGTTTCTCAAGTGTTCCTGCACCAGTACCATTAACATCATTTTATTTAATAACTAAGGAATAGCCAAGACCTTGATGTCTGTAATTTTCCTGAAGCTGTATTGGTTCTATAATTCCTTGCTCATGTATGCCTAGTCCTTTTCCTTGATATTACATGCTTTGACATATTCTATTTGCGATGGGGTATTTGTTGTTTTGAAAGCAAGATGCTAACCCACTATTAGGTATGTGGATACTATCACTTGTAATATTTTCATCTACAAGAAAGCTTGCTCTGACAAAGATAGATAACCCTAGTTGATAAAGTGTCTTAGCTTCATTGTCATGTTGGACATATTCCCGACTGATATCTTTGGTTTGATCGTGTGACATGTTAGGTTTAGATGATTCTGTTGGTGCTTCCAAGGCAATGTCGAAGCCATCATTATGGTTAGTGTCATAGATTCCAATGAATTTAGCTATAAATTGATCATATGCAAGCATGTCCCTAGTGGAAGATTCTTGTTTTGGAGGAATATCATCTATGTATCCCATGTAGGCAAGTGTCTCATCGTGGGAAGTGTCAATAGTCAAGGCCTTATAAGGTCGGCAAGTGTTTTATCATGAATGGCATAAAGGTCAAGGAGTGGATCGTCTTGTACTTCTTGCTCAATGGTAGGGTCTTGGTCAAAGATGGGTTTGTCATGGATTTGGACTTCTTGGTCAATAGCAGGGTCTTGGTCAAAGATGAGGTTGTCATGGGTGATGTAATTAGGATTGAAGTCTTTGTCAAGGGTTGGGGTTTTTTGGATGTCATGATTGTCTTGAAGAACTTATTGGATGGACTGAAAGATAGGGTCATGGGATGGACTACCTTGTTCTTGACATGAGAGTGATGTTATAAGGTCATGCTTTGGACTTTCATTTTGACTTTTATCCTCAAGTCTATTAAATTGGATTTGAATTTGGACTATGATAGAATTTTCATGACTAGATGTGGCTTGTGAGGGGGTGACTTGAAAAGGATTAATGAATAAAGGACTAGGATAGGATGTGGGAACTTGGACTAGACTAGTATATGAAAGACTAGGATAGGACATGGGGACTTGGACTGGACTAGCATGTGAGTGACAAGAATAGGACATGGAGTCTTGGATTGGATATGTAATGGAGTATTGGATTGGATTAATTATTGAAGGACAAGGATATGACATGGAGAATTTGACTGGATTGGTGTAAGGTTGATTGAAATAGGACATGGAGACTTGGACTAGATCGGTATGGTATGATGTGGGGACTTGGCATGATTTGGTAGATGGTTGATAAGGGATGTAGAATTGGACGTGATTAATAGGTGAAGGACTAACATATGACGTGGAGACATGGAATGGACTTGTGGATAGTTGACTTCCATTGTCAAGGTTAGGATAAGGGTAATAAGTAGACGTGTGTTGGGAATTAATGGCAGGACTTGTGTTAAGTGATTGTTGATAGTGAGGGTAGATAGATGGAGGACTTGGACTGATGGGTTGTTGGTACGAAGGGCATTGATTTTTGACTTGGATAAATTCTCTCCTAAAGTCAAAGGCTTCCTGGTATCGACCTCTACAGAGTAATTCGTATTCAACTTTACTAGCAAGCCTATCAACATTTTGTTGAAGGGAAGACAAGGTGGTGGATGCCATGATGTTGTGAGATGATAATGATGTTTGTCTAAGGGAAATGACTAATGCTAGGTGATAAAATTTTCAAGAAAGGATACTGTTGATGGTGTTTTCTGCACAGCAACAACTCAGACAAAATGCGATATTCTATCTCTCTTGAAAGGTTATTTCCAACAATAAATTACTGAAAATCACCCCAAGGTCTCTCGGGTGTCAGGTCATGACAATGCATAAACAACTCAGATAATATGTGAAATGTTGGTAATCACAATTGGACCTTACTACAAACAAACTATATCTTTCCAATTTATCAAATTATGCGATATGATGATCTCAAATCCTAAATCTAACCGGATGATAAAGAAATAGAAAAAGATAAGGGTGCAAGAATATGATAAGATCTAAACTATTCCTAGAATGAACAATGCAAATGACAGATATCTGGAATGGTCCAATCTCAAATAACCACCTCTTTGATCAACCCACAATGCAATATCACAAGAACAGTGCAATCTTCTAAGGTGTATAGATTTTCAAATCATAGAAATTCATCCACAATCAAAATTAAGCACATATGAATAAATGGTCCAGGTTGACTTCACCAGCCTACTACAATCAGATAGTTACCAGGAGTATAGACTAGAGATTGCTACAAACATTCCAAATATGAAATCATAAACATCATTCACCAAACTAATGTAATTCCAAGACACTAAATTCTAAATCTTTAAGCAATGTGAAAGATAAAACAACAGGAACCATGCAAGATAAGCTAACACAAGAGATTTCACTAGGAATACCACAATTTCTTCAATTGTATTAGACCACCAAAATGTTGCAACAATTCCACTGTTTGTTTACAATACTTGCTTCAAGAAATTGACAAAATGCTCTAACTCCTTTTCTCTAACTTAACTCTATTATCTCTTCTCTCTAATTTCTAATGTCTAATGCCTTTACAATGAGGCAGGAATGCCTTTATAGCAAATTCTCAAGATATGTCGTCCCAACCAAACATTTACAAAATAAAACAGCTAAAACAAGTCGGCCTTAGGAATTTTAAAAAAAGGCACACATTAAATGCTGATACATCATCAAGGTAGGCCTAGACACGGTCCCCAATGTAGCCCAGATCAATACATGCCCTATAATAATAGGGAAGCACAAATCTCAAGACAAGCATTAGCTACCGCCTCCCTTATCCTTATTCTGGG
The DNA here is from genome assembly GCA_007258455.2 of Sequoia sempervirens. Classification (NCBI taxonomy): domain Eukaryota; kingdom Viridiplantae; phylum Streptophyta; class Pinopsida; order Cupressales; family Cupressaceae; genus Sequoia; species Sequoia sempervirens. The sequence continues at coordinate 405,367,936 of VDFB02105785.1, forward strand.
CGAATGATCCTTGAACCCTCAAAAATATTTTATTCAGCTTGGCAACAGGTGGCAAAGGAAAGATCCTAAGCCGACATTCTATGGAGCCAATCTCCTCCTTTGACTACTTGACAATCTTATTCCAATCGTATTTGTGGGCTTGATACTTATCCATTACTGCCAAATAAGTTGTTGCATCATCCAGCTGGTGTCCTATTATAATATTCTCAGAATCTGGAGCATAAACATCATGCCACCATTCCTTTAGTTGTTCCAAACTTAGGTACTTAGGGGCAATCTTTCTCTTGCCAGTCATGACCTAAAAAATGCAATGCACCCCTCATATACTCCGGTTAAGTCACCATCTATCAGCTTCCTCCGCTTCTAAATCTTCCTCATGGCCTTCTGCCGAATCTGCAGAGCCTCAAACCATTCCCAAGGTTCACTAAGTCTAGAGGAAGGAAGAATCCCATCTGCAACCAATTGATCTTTACCATATTCCATGATGACTTTGGATTTTTGGAGTAGAAGGTCGATGTACTCCTTGTCCTGGGATAGCTCATATTCCAACAATTCCTTAGCTCTGATTGCATCCTTTCCAACTGAAAGGATCTCCTTGATGGCAATATCTCCTTTTACTTGCACATCCCTCAACCAATCTGTTGTAGTTTGAGAAGAAGCATTCATCCTTTCAATTTAAGAGATGGTTTCCTTGGGTAAGAAACCAGGAGTGGTAGAGGAAGATGGGTGAAGAGATTGCAGAGGCTTCATCACCTCTTCCAAGCATTTCTTAAGTCTCTCATTTTCCTTTCTCAGCTCATGCTTGGTCTGAGTCTCCTTCCTTAATCTGTCAACTATCACAACACTAGACCCTTCATACTCCTCAATATCTTGTTCCATAGATGTTGGCCCAAGGTTAAAAGTCTGCACATTGTAATCTATACCAGTGACTTCTTCTCTAGTCTTGTCTGTAGCAGGGGTGGCAATGTGGATCACTCTGTTGTTTACTTCATCCCTTTCTATTCTTGAAACTACCTTAGCTACCTTCTTCTTCTTACCTTTTCTGATTTTAGATAGCATCTCATCCCAATCCAAAGGAGTGTCTTCAACAACAACTTGTTTCTTCCTCGTGATTTCCTTTTCAAGCCGATCCAGGACAGCAGGTTCTACCCGGATTTCGTCTATTTTTGCTTCTTCCTGTTGTTCTGTTGTTTTATCCTCTTCCTTTTTAGGGAACTACTCACCTTGATCACCTTCTTCAACCTCCACCTCTTGCACTAGAGATGGGGTTCTGATAGGAATACTTTCTTTTTCAGGTGATCCATTACCCTTGCTACTTGTCGGAGAATCTTCATATTGTACTAGAGGAGAAGGATGGTTTCCCACTTCTACTTCGAGCTCAACTGCCGCACCAAAGAGTGCTCCTTCCTTGAAAGGTTCTGCCTCTCCACTAGTCTCATGTTACTCAAAAATTTCTTGCTCAGGCATGCTTGTGGAGGAGAAGCAGCCTTAGATGACTCCACAGCTGGTAACTTTGGAGAAGAGTCCATCTTTTGCAAAACCTCCTTAGGAGAAGGAGTCCTAGATCTCCTCATATAAACTTTGGTCTTCTCTCCTGAACTCTCCACATCAACAATCAGAGGCTCATCTTTTGAGGTATCTTGACTTTTCTTCTTTGAACCTCTAGCTATCCTCGTCCTCTCTAGTGGTGGAGGAACATCCTCTTCTTCTAGCTTTTCTAACTCTTCCTCATCAGAGGACCTGCCTATCTTCAAAGCCCAATTTCTTTTCTTTCCTTTTGGCTTTCTTTTTGGTTCCAACTCACTTTCTTTAGGGCCTCTGATCTTTATTTTGAAAGGTGAGCTCTTTTGAGTTTTCCCTTTGGGGTCGTCTTCTCTGTATTCCTCTGAAGTAGACATAGGATTAAGGTTTCCCATCAAATTAAAGGTATAGGGTACCTTCTCACTCTCCAGCTCCCAAACCTTATGTTTTAGCCACGAAGTGGTAAATTTCATGACAGGGGCCATTAGGTCTTCTAACTCTGTGACCTCATCCTCGTTCCAGTTTATTTCCCTGATTGACCTGTCCTTAACAGATTCATAGGCATGATCTTGTACCAGGTTTCCATCATCCTCTAGTTGGTCAGGGATCAACTTGACATTGTATTGTCTAATTACATCAACAGGAAGCCTAGAGTACCTTTTCTTTCTTGCTTCAAAATCATCTTTGATGTTGGCCCAATAGTCCTCTAGGTCATCTGTATGATGGTACTCCTTTGTGGCCTTCTTCTGTGCTTCCCCAGTGATATCAAAGTTTGTTCTTTTAGAATGGAAGGAGAAACCATGAGCTGCCAACTCATCACCTGCTGCGTGTGTTGATTGAATGGAAGGGCACACTTCTACTACGCCAATTCCAAGAGGGAAATCCCCACCAAAGCCTGTTTTATGCTTCTCCTTTTTGACAATTACATCAAATTCACATATTTGTCTCACCAATTCCAATAACACAATATGATCCATAGGGTACCTAGGCAACCTGTATGGAGCAGCCGAGCATCCATCAATTCTAATGTAAGAAAAGGTAGGAAACTAAATGAACTAGGCTCCATATCTCTTTATCAGTTCCTTCGCTCCATCTGACAGTCTCACATACATCACATAAGAGGACATGGTGAGCCTCTTGGTCTCTAGGACATCCCTTAGTTGTTTATCAATTATAGTGCTGATAAGCCCTGCCCAATGGTAGTTGGTTCCTTGTTCAATCTTGCTAATTACATGGACCATCCAACTCTCCAGTAATCCGCACTCTTCAATCCTACTACCCTGCTCAAGAATGTGATTGCATCATAAATATCTGATCTGAATCTAACCTTGTGTAATTGCTTTGGCAATTTGGAGTAATGTGACATTGGCTTTTCCAACCAGGAATTGATCATCTGTTGAGCTTTGGTTGGCTCATTCTCATAATATGTCCTAGCCATGTCCATGTTCAGAGCACACATAGAAGGAAAATTTGGCATGTCAAAGGCTTGGGCAATAGAAACAGGACTGAAATTGGCCAAGACTCTCCCTTCAGTGCTGACAACCCTTTGTGTGTCAAAGTCATACTGCCGGGCACACTCCAGGATTAACTCATAGCATTGGATTGCAGGAGGAAATTCTGCCACATGAACTAACCCGGACTTCATCATTCCCTATCTCAGGACCGACAGATCCTTCTGAGCCGTTCTCTCTTTAAACTCTTCGTATCTCCAGGCTCCAACATTGGTGTCAAACACTTCGAACCACACAGAAGATATCTTACTATCGGGGAGCTGGCTCTTGGTGTCTAATCTTAACCTCTCTACCTCTGAAATAGAGGATCCTTCCGTGTCTCCTTTGGATTTTCCTGTAGCGGCCTTGCTTGATTCAGCCTGCATTCACGAAAGAATGTCATGAGTATCCAATTATCATATGTATTCCAATCTAAAGTTTAACAAAAAAAAAATCATAAAAGCCATCGAAATCCATCACAAATCACCAATCCTTGAAAATCCAGAAAAACAAAGCAATCCGGGAAAACGAGGTAAGCCAGGAAAATCTAGTCGGGGCAGAATTTCAGAGAAATCCAACCCAAACAGATTCTTGCTGCCAAAACATCATTAGTCAAATAAATCGCTAGTACAGACAAAAGATCATAAGATTATCATGAAATTCATTCATTAGCAACAAGAAATAAGCATTAAGCACTTACTCCATTAATCCTATCTTAGGAAAATTGAAAGAGATGAAACTAGATAGAAAAACCAGAAAAGTCCAGACAGGACGGATTTTTGTGGACAGTTTGAGGTTCCGGAATTCGTCATACTCTGCAGAATTAGCCGAAACCGGGAAAATTCGGGTGCGCAGAAATTTCGCGGACACCACGGGAACCCGACGAAAGACAACACGCAAACCAGCGACTGAATGTTCATGCAAAACCTTACTAATTGGGATTTGAATGATTTAAAAATTGACATCAACCAATCAAGATTCAAAATGAAAATGAATTTAAGTTCTCAAGGCTCTCAAATGACGAGTCCTCATGGAAAAACAATGATGCCCTAATTTTGACTAATAAACCTCCCGCCATGAAAACCAGGGTTAAGCTTGGGGTTTGAAATGCCATCTACGAAAATCAATCTAAAGCACTCCGAGGCTTCCCAAGGGAGGGGATATTTTAACATTGATGGAGGATATGTAAATCGCCATAATTTCATCGACCCTAACAAGATTTGGGCAAAGTATCAAAAATCCTAACCTCACAGGATACAACAAATTACGCACTTAGGACATAAATTCGACCCATAACACCATCCGAATGAATGCCCCCATCATCTAATGAATAAATACAAGCACACATGGTATGGGTGATGAGGTTTTCATGAAGAGATGGGTCAAACCCCAATTCGATAAGAAGAAAATTGTGACTAAACATGGGCTGACCCGAAATGACCATCAATCAACTCAGAAAACTCAATCATTGCGTAAACAAATGGAAGGGCCATCGAAAACTTACCATGGATTAAGCCTGACAAAACTTGAGCTCGAAGAAGTGACCACAAAGCAAACACACCCTAGCAATGAAAACCTTAATCAGTGCTCCAAACAATCCACACGCAAGCGGCTCAAAATCAATGATCAAAGCTCGAGCAAGGAATGCACTCAGATGCCAAATCAACAAACAAGTGAATAATGAAATCGAAATGAGCTTAAAAGGTTTTAAATCCACCCATTTACGCATCTGAGCAAAGGTACTTCGGGCATTAATGAGCGACAAGACATGTCTGAAAAATTCAAAAACCCGAGCCCAGGACGGAATTACGGAAAATCCCAAGATACGCGAAAAATTTGGATGAACATGAATTCCGCGGATATGGCAGAAACTGGGATTTTAACAAAGTTCAGGATTTTGGCGCATTCCAAGAAAATCCACCAAAACCAAAAAATCCCGAAGTCAAGCAAAAACTTGGATTCAGAAAACTCAGGAATGAACAGATAACAAACTAGAGCCCGAGAAAATCTGCCAAAGCTGGAATATCCCGGATTCAGGTCAAAACCCATATTTTCACTGAAAGCCAATTTTAACGCATTCAAGCCTCAAGGAAAGACCAAAACCAGTAAGACCAATATCTCAAGACTTTAAAAGGACAAATCCAATAAAACCAAAGGTCAAAAGACATCACGAAAAGAGGGTCCCTACTCCAAGTGGGGCGTGTGTGCAAAAGTGCACAACAAATACCAAATGCCAAGGTGACAATGAAGACTGCATATGAAAATGTTAACCAAGGAAAATGACCAATGCCAAGTCTATATGCCAAATGAGGACTATGATGGACAATATTTCAATTCTAGTTTCTGACAAAGATATTTGAAAAAGATATTTGACAAAAATGTTTGGATTTAGATTCTTGTCTGTGACAAAGTTTAAATTTCAGTTAAGCAAATGCATTGTTTCAAGTGGCAAATGCATGTTAGGAATGCACATGCAGCTCTGGAACTGACGAATGCAGCAAAATGTGACAAATGCAGTTTGGTGAGACTCAGATGCATCCTTTTAAATTGCAAATGTAATGTGACAAGTTAGATGCAAATTTTTAAATGGTACATGCGACACAACAGATCAAATGTGGCATTATAAATGGAAAATGTGACTTGACATGTTAGCTGCATTGCATAGGAAAGTATATGTGTTGCAGATAGACTGTTTAGACTAGTTTTGACCAAATTCTTTAAGTTTGACTTGGTTGTTTCTAGATGTTTGACCGTTGTTTGGTTTGTTTCAGTATCCAAAAAACACTTGCAAGCACGATATTTTGACTGTAAGCAAGCACGTGAGACACGTACAATCCTATGGTTAGGCCAGGAAAATATTCGCTAGATTCCACGTGGGTTTCCCCAACTGCATATCATTAGCATGTGAATCTAGAAGCTTGGCTATACGGGCTCCCCCTTATAGTGCACTCTCTTCTCAAACCAACCAAGCTTCTAACCCCCATGAAACTCCCATGGTAGATTGATCACCTCTACTATAGACTGCGAAGATGTGGATGCCTTCACACCGATCAGTGCTGGGCTAACAAATAGAAGGTTTTTGGGTACTACACCAAGGTGTTTAATTTGGGACCCCCGTTCGAGTGGCCATGCATGAGGCAAGAGATTAATCACCAATTAGGTGGCACTCCAACCTGAAGAGGTTAAGCTCAATAGGGTTTATAGGAGTACTACTCTGTCTGTATGACACATCCACATTCGTAATCTTAGGTTTTCCCTTAAGATTCACATTTATGTACCAGTCGGGGGTAGCTTGGCTTTAGCTCCATTATCGGTTTGAGTTGTGTTGGGGTGATGAAATCCCTAGGTAAGCCCAATTTCTAGAGTTAGTAACCGTTTATCTTACTCCCGGGATCACACAAATGTGCAAGGGGAGAGTATACTTCGATATACCAAATCGTGAGGGTAATTACACAAATATGCTTTCACACCAAACACAGTAGACACTTGTTAATTTTAATCCAATTGAAAGATTTTCTATAGTACTAGACAATATGTTTAAAAAATTTAACTAGGGTCTTCAACATGCGTTCTGTAGAAAGATTCATTAGTAGTTTGATAATGATCTTTGACTATCGATTTGCAAAAATAGTTAGATGTGTCATTTTTTTCCACTTGATCCAATGTGTCCTTTGAAGTGGTTTTTTTTGCACATGCACAAAACCAACAACAAAGCCAAAACCCTAACAAGATAATTGATTACTACTATTAGAGGGTTAGCTAGTCAAGACAAATCTGATTTTTGGAAATTATTTTTGATAGTAAAATTAAAAATAAAGAGAATAGAACCTATCTAAAATCTTAAGATCTTTCCAAAAATGTAAATAAATCAGAAAAAATTGCTGTTTTGCACCTAAAATTAATTTTTTATGAAAAATCATAAAAAAAATATAAAAAATACAAAACAGCTCCAACAATTCTGATTTTTGGACTGGAGTCGTCTTTTGTCATCCCAAGTCTGCAAAAAACATTTTTTGAGCAGATCTACAACTGTGGGTGAGATATAAGCAAATCTTTTTTAAACCCCAATTTTAAAAGATCTATTGTTTGACTAACAATTGCACATCCAAATTTAAAAGATAAAGAATAGACCCCTATTAAAATTTAGAGAGCTTTCTAGAAATGTAAACATATCTAAAAAATTTGATAATTTTCTCTCAAAATTATTTTTTGATGAAAAAAAAAAAACAAATTATAAAAAATTAAAAACAAATCCAAAAAATATGATTTTCAGAATGAAAGCTTGTGATGTTGTCCCCAAGCTGCAATTTTTTTTTTGTGAGGAAATAAGTAGCCATTTGAAAGTTATGGTTGAATCTTTGGAAACTAGGGCTTTATCCAAAATGATGCAAAACCTACAACAAAAAGAAACCAACTCCAAAAATTGCTCTTTATTTTTCTAAATATGTCGGGTTCACCAATGTAACTAAGGGTTAATTTTAGGTTAGATTAAAATGAATTAAAAGCATAAACCCAAAGAAATAATGAAGTACAAAGGAACAATAAACAAAAACATATAAAATAGAACAATCCCACCCAATGTTTTCATTCTCCATGGCTGATCTCTATTACATCTTCTAACTTGTTGATTTGTGTTTCCCTCAAATCGAACGTGCGAGCAATCCTTGACAAAGGACCTACACAAGCTTTGAAGTATTTTCTTCTAAAATGCCTATGCCTAAAATGTGCCAAGACTAAGTAGAATAAGCTAATAAAATGCTGCAATGTATGTAAAATCTTTAAGTATGTCAGTGCATCAGTGTGTAATTGTGTCTAATGCAAAAATGAGAATAAAATAACATTTTATAGAAAATGCCATTTTGAATGGACAGACGAGATTGACCTTCGAAAGTGACCTAAAATCAGAGGACAAGATTAAATCTGATAATCCCTAATCAGGGTTAGGGAAAAATCCTTAAGCGAGCGGTCGAGATTTCATCTAAGAAGATTGAATCAACGGTGGAGAATAAATGAGATAATTAATTAGAAAAATAAAGATTTTTGAAAATCAAGAAGATAAAGACTGCCTGATTTGTGAGATTTGAAAAATCGAGAAGATAAGAGTTGTACTGAAGATCAAATTTGGAAAATCAATAATCTGCTCAATTACTTGATTTTTGGAGGAAAGTTACCAATTTGAATTAAAATAATTCAAAATATGGATTTTGTGAAATAATAAATAATCAATTTTCAGATTATTTACCAAAATGGACTATCAGTTAAGAATGTGATGACATTTTAAATAATTTCATTTATTTAAAATGAGAGGAATATTAATTTTGACAATTAAATAATTAATGATAATTATTTAATTTAGAAGATACGCTTAATTAATTAAATTAATTAATCAATTCATTTAATTATGACAATTAGTGACATATTAAATAAATACATAAGATTCATTTATTTAATAATCCAAAAGAAATGAATGAAGAAGGGTGATTAAATAAATTAAGAAATTTATTTAGTTAAGGGTGGACTTAGACAATTAATGACATATTGAATAAATAAATAAATATAATTTATTTATTTAATAATCATGAAGAATAAAAGGACATGAATTAATTAAATAATTATGAATTATTTAATTAATAGTTGAATGTGGACCAAGGACATAATTAAGTGTCATAATTATGCTAGGATGAAAGATGGTAAAAATATAGCTTGCAAACCCAGGTCATTTTTAAGTGTCTACACATGCAATGGGGTGTTGACTTCATTGGTCTAGTAGCCCACCATCATCTACAGGATAGAAGTATGTTCTAATTGTTTTGAATTAATGCACTAGATGGAAAGAAGTCATTGCATGTAGGCAATGCACAACTGAGGTAGTTACAAATTTTCTTGAAAGTTTCATTTTAAATCATTTTGGTTGCTGATATGATTTAGTGTGTGACAATGGCATTGCATTATGCTCACTTAAGTTTGCTAGTTGGGCCTTTGATTATGGATTTTCCCTCCAATTCTTGTCCAACTATTTCCCCCAAGGTAATGGCCTAGCAGAATCCACCAACAAAAACCTAATCAGTGTAATAAAAAAACTGCTTGATAGGAATCCCAAGGACTAGCACACCCAGCTCCGTTTTGGCCTTTGGGCAGATTGCACACACGACAAGGCTTCCCTTGGTGATTCCCCATTCCATCTTGTTTATGGCCTAGAGCCTATATTCTCAATCCACTTGAAGATTCCCACCCTCTAGTTTATCAATGACTTTTACGAAGGAGGGGATCATAGAGAAGCTCACTTGGCTGAGCTATTACATTTAGAAGAATTACATGACCATGCAATAGAAAGTTTCACCAAGCATCAGAGAATAGTCAAGAGATGGTTTGAATGTCGAGCCAAGATGAAGGCCTTTTGAATTACTGATCTAGTCCTATGTTGGGGCAAGGACCATGAAATAAAGGGGGACATAACAAATTCAACAAGCTTTGGCTTGGCTCCTTTCAGATCGCTGAAATCCCCAGAGATAATGCTTTCCACCTAAAGACCCAAACTAGTGAGGACATCCTATTGTCTATCAACGGGCAAAACCTATGGCATTACTTCCAAGCCTGAGCTCTTTTAGAGCTATTCCTTTAAATACCTATACATAGGGTAGAGTAGGCTACTCTTGGTTTTCTTTTGTTTCACTACTTTGTGTGGCTCTACTTCATTTTTATGCACGTTTCTCAACTTTTTTGTTTTGATGAGGGTGTTCTTCATTTCTACTATGGTGGTCATGTTTGTTTAATGAATAGTTCACTTTTCTACCCGCTCTTAGTTTTCTTTGGCTAAATGTTCACTCTCAACCATTGGTCTTGGGTAGCTACCTCAAAATGATTTCCTCATTTGAACTCTACCTTAGAAATTGACCCTTGGTTGTTTCCTTTTACGTTCATCTCAGATCTATCATGAAAGGCATATTAACGATTCCCAAAGGGTTGTGCAGTAGCCGTTATGAGGACTTAGCGAGTGGAAAATCTTAAATCCGTTCTAGTGACCATTGTGGCTTCCAAACCCATTGTAGGCTTTAGTGCTTACATGGTTGAGCAAAAGAATAAAGTTTGAAAATAAATATCAAAAGAAAGAAAATTTAGAAATCAAACAACTGTATGGGTGTGCGGATAACTCTACCAAGGCTATTGATGCCTAGCTGGTAGTAGAGCAATATCCATGGGGTCACAATGAAAATTCTGCTAGGGCTATGGATGCCTAAATGGCAGCGGGGAAATGTCTAGGTTAGTATTGGTGTTGGATGATTCATGTAGCTTGCTCAGTTTGATTGATCATTGTCTGCCACAGTTTCTAAGGAAAGGAATGAATTCAGTGAACACACACTTCTGAGATGTTTCGTAGGTTGAATCAAGTAAGGACCCCATTCTCCTAGTTCACTTTCAGAGGTCAGCCCCTGGTCTATGAAACCATAGATTCTAGGCTTTAGATGAATGCTTATCCTCAGAACACTTGGGAGCATTCTCTAGCAGAGTCACCATTTTTTGTGCCCTCAGAACACACGCCCCATTCATAATGGGGACCTTCTCTTTCCTTCACCTCATCGGGTCATTTTTTTGGTCTCATTTTGCATGCCCCTTATTTGGTGTCCAAAATGGTTAGTGAGTCCTAGAGAGTTCATCTTGAGTCAACCATGTTTCCCCCCTCAAATTTTCTAAGTCCTAAGCCTTTGCAAGGTCCCTTGGCAGTTTTCTTTTTCCTTTTAGATTGGTGTCCTTGGGGCCATACAAGTCCGCTGACATGGGATACCCCTTATGAATTTCGTTATCACTTTCAGCATCCCAAATGGCTGATGGTCCTTTTCCTTCCGTAGCCTAGGACCCACCTCTCTGGTTGTCGTTCCATCATTTCCGATGGCTAAGTCCCATTGACCGTCTACCCCATGGACTTCACCCCTCCTGCAACTGCTTTTGAAACTTGATCGTTTACCAACTACCCAACCCACCATACCTGTATTAAATAGGGGTATTAAATGTGCTTAAATCTATAAATAACTCAAAATGAGGGGTTATTTTCACCTATTGGAGTTAATTAGAGCCAATCAGAGATGTAGACACAAACAAATGACCTAGGCCTGCAAGCTCTATTTTTCCATCTTTTTCTTCCTAACATAATTAAGACACTTTAATTATGTGCTTGGTCCACTTCTTTCTATTAATTAAATTATTCATAATTATTTAATTAATTCATGTCCTTTTTATTCTTCCTAATTATTAAATAGATAAATTTTATCTATTTATTTAATACATTGCTAATTGTCTAAAGTCTTCTTATAATTAAATAAATTTCTTAATTTATTTAATTATCTTCGCCCATTTATGCCCTGATTATTAAATAAATAAATTTTATTTATTTATTTAATATGTCACTAATTCTCAAAGTCTTCTCATAATTAAATACATTCTTTAATTTATTTAATTATTGGTCACCCTTTCTAATTAAATAATTATCTTTAATTATTTAATTTTACATTTCCCTCTTTTAGTAAATAATTAAAATTAATTATTTATTGTCATGTGGTCCCTACCTTTCTGAATTAAATTTATTTTAAATTCAAAATAGTCTTTTTCCTAAAAAATCAAATAATTTCCATTTATTATTTGATTTTCCAACCACCTCTTTTTTTGTGCCAATCTTATCTCTTGTCACATGCATTGTCCACCCTTGATTTGATTTTCTAAAAATCATTCTTGTCCATTCATTTTTAATTTTCCCTAATGTTTCCCTAACCCTAATTGTGGGTTGTCAAATTGAATCTTGTCCATTGATTCTAGGGCATTTGTCAATCTTCAATCTTGGCCATTCACTCAAAATTTATTTTTCTATAAAATGGAAATTTTGGTCTCATTTTGTTACCTCATGCTATCTAAGTCTCTTGCACTCTTGTTTTAGGAAATCTCATGTCATCTTGAAATCTTGGCATTATTGTCATTCTTGTCATAAACACACTTGCATAATTTAGACATAGTTTTATGCTTACCAGTTGCATATTAGCATAGTATTTGCATATTGTCATTTCAAATCCTTCAACATTTGCTTAGCGCTTGTTATTGTCATTAGTTTTCTCATCACAAATTTGAGGGCAACATCATATTTGTAGCAAGTTGAGAAGGTGTAATGGAAGTTAGCCATGGAGATTGAAGACATTTGGTGAGATCTTTCATTTTGTTTTCATGTTTCTCATTTCCACTTCATTATTACTTTGGGTTTTTATGTTTATGCATTTGATTTGCTAACCCTAGGATAATTTCCCATAGTTACATTGGTGAACTTGATGCCAAAATCATGCATTTTTTATTTTTTTGTACGATATTTTTCTATTTTGTAGCTACAGGTACAACCACAATGCATTTGATTTGCATAATGACGCATTCAATTTGTCATGATACATTCGCTGTCCAAAATGCCACATTCACTCTATCGTGATGCATACACTTTGTAGAGTTATGCATTTTCAAGGTCATGGTACATTTGTCTTGCAAGTTTCCACATTTTTCTAACATATTCCAGAAGCTAGAATTCCAATGCATTTGTTACTCAGAACGATGCAATCGCTCTACTGTGACACATCTACCTGGTGAAATTTTGCTCTCAGGTTTTTCTAGATTTCACTTGATTTATTTTTTGCATTCTATTTTTTCTTTTGCAATCTATATTCTAGGGTCTTTGTGGTTACTAATGGTGTGTTACAACATGTGGCTTTGAGTCTTTCGTGGGTCCAAGACATATTTTTTTGTAAACTACTAACTTGTGGTTTTGTAGGTTCGATTGTCTAAGGCTTTTATTTTGAAATAGTGTGCTTGTTGATTTCTAGATTAGAAAACACTTCAATTGGTGCACTAAACAGACCTTTCTTGTCCTTTGCTTGATTGTGTTTGGGGTGTTAGGTGATTATGCTCTCACCTTGTGCAAACTAGGTGATCATTAAACTAGACCTATCTATCTTTGTGTTTACCTTGATTCAATAATCAAAGTATCCTCTCCCCTTACGCACTTGTGTGATCCTGGGTGTAAGAGAAATGATTATTGAATGTAAAATTTGGGCCTTCCTTGGTAGGAAAAGGTACTCACCCCAAGGTGACTCAAACTGGCAATGGAGCTAAAGCCAAGCTACCGCCAACCGGTATATAAATGTGAATCCTAAGAGAAAGCCTAGGATTACAAGTGCGGATGTGTCATACTGACCAAGTATTTCTCCCTAAAACCCTATTGAGCATAACCTCTTCAAGTTGGAATGCCTCCTAAATGAAGATTAATCTTGTGCCCCATGTATGGCCACTCAAATGGGGGTCCTGAACTAAACACTTTTGTGTAGTAGCCAAAATCCCTCTATTTGCTAGCACAACAACGGTCATTGTGAAGGAATTCACATCTTCGAAATTATTACTAGAGGTGATCAACTTGCCATGGGATATTTATGGGGGTTTGAAGCTTGGTTGGCTTGAGAAGTAGTGCACTGTAAAGGGGAGCCTATGCAACCAAGATTCTGGATTCAAATGCTAAGAATATGTAGCTGGGGAAACCCACGTGGAATCTAGAGAATATTGTCTTGGCCTAACCTAAGATCGTGCTTGTTTCAAAAGACAAAATATTGTTCTTTCCAAGTGTTTTTAGATATTCAAACAAAAAAAATGTCACTTTCAGATCTACAAACAAACATTCAAAATCAAACACTTTAGATTTTGAACCAAAATTGCAAACAAATTAGACTTTTTTCTTTCTACACCACATCTTTTGTGACGCATTTGCTTTGTTGCACCACATTTTCCTTTCAAAACACCACATCTACTTTGTTGCATTACATTCGCTTTGTAGAACACCACATTTTCCTATGTCAAGCTGCATTTGCTTCCCAAAAAGTTGCATTTTCTTTTTATAGAGCCGCATTTGCTAAATCTAAGTTGCATCTGCCATATTGAGATGCATTCATAACCTGAAATGATGCATTCACTTGAAAAAAATAAAAACTTGTCTCACACCAGAAACTGAGTTCTAATATGTCCAAATTTCCATCAGACATCTTATTCCAGAAGACTCTGTCAAGAACCAGACCAAAAATTTCTCAAATTCTTTATCATTTGCATTCTTAGGTTGCATTATCACCCATAGGTTATCCTTGAAAAAATCTAGTATCATCCTTAGGGCATCATTAGCTTCATTTTCAGTCCTTGCATCCTCACTTCATTTTTAGATTTTGGATTAGGAAACCTTGCCTCACTTTGCAAAATCTTAACTTTCAAAAGTAGGTTATCATTGGACTTAGTCTTATTTAGTCATTGTCGTTTTGTGAGACCTTTCCAACTTATAAGTCTAGTTAGGAAATATCACTTGTCACTTTGTCCTTCAAACAAGTCCTTTGATTTCCCAAAATTGAGACATAGATCAAGCATAGGGTGGTTTGGAAACCTTCTTCCAAACCATTTTGACTTTTAGACATTCAAATCATCTTAGTCATCATCTTGCATATTTTATCTTTAAAAATACCAAAAATTTGTCATCATAGTCCCCATTTGGCATCTTGACTTGGCATTGGTCACTTTCTTAGTCAACATTACCATCCTAGTCTTCATTATCCTTTGGCATTAGTCATCTCCTTTAGACAACATAGTCTTGCATTGTTATGCCTTTATAAAAAATCCACAAAAAAAAAAAACACATAGTCTTGCATTGTCATCCCTTTATCAAAAATCCAAAAAAACATAGTCTTGCATTGTCATCCCTTTATAAAAAATCCAAAAACACATAGTCTTGCATTGTCATCCCTTATTATCCAAAAATATCCAAAAACATAGTTTAGCATCATCCTTGCATTTGGTTGTCATTCTCATCATCTTCATTTGAGAAATTCCATTTTATGGTTGAGACTAGACTCCAAAGGAGGAGAAGACAAATGGAGAACCTTGGACAAGATTCCAATCCCAACATCAACAATAACACTTATGACCCAAATTGGACTTTTAACGAACCATTTAATAAAAAAAACACCCAACCTCTCATGAACATGGAATCCTCATCAAACAACCCCTTTGAACCATTCTTATGTAGGGATGAAAATGAAAAAATATTTGAGGAACACCTAGAGGTAGCAGCACAAGATCCAGAGGCAGCCTCCTTTGTAGAAAAAAATGGTCTTATATGATAGAGATAGATATTTGGCCATAATTTTAAGTCAAGGAGCTATATTGCCACGTGGGTTTGACATTAATACTTTGAGAACAACATCACCCGAACCTAGTGTCAATAACATGTCCAACTCAAGCCAATCCCAATACATGAAAAATAATGCTTCTATCAGTACCACCTTGCAAACTATCACAAGTACCATTAATACCACCACCATTGACACAACCAATCAAAATAATCTCAACTCAATCAATGTCACATCTATTGGGGGTATTCCAAACATGTGACAATCAACGTCAACCATGACACAAGCCATGACACAATCAATGCTAACCATGTCCACAATATCATCACAATTAGTTGGAGCCACTTTTGGGTCCTCATCAATGGGGGAAAGCCCCTCAAATCCCTTATTTGGAGCTTCATCTAGTGCCATGAGTGCATCCTCATCAAGATCTTTCATTGGTCCATCATTCAATCCTGCTAGAGGAAGTAAACCACGTGTCTTTATCCAAGTATCACAACCAAACATTAACATGTCATCACAATTCAACACCAATACCTCCCAAGGACAAAACATAAACATCCCTCATAGGAAATTCCAAAAAATTGGATCGGGAAATCAAAATACTCAACACATGACATCATTTGGGCATCAAAACATGCATGGTCAACATATTCCCCACATCTCAACTCAAATGGATGGAGGGCATATTCCAACATACTCATCACATATTCACACTCATCAATAAGTCCCCAAACCAAACTTTCAACACCAAAAACATGGAAACCAAAACAGATCATACGTGTCACAACATCTTATTCCACAAGAGAACATCAATCTCTTTTCACAATGAATGGGAATTCATGGAATAACTATCACACCCTTTTGTGATACCACAAACAAACCCATAATTGATGCCATGAAAGCCCAAATGAAGGATATGCAAAAGGAAATACAAGAATTGCGAGCATCCAACATGAGGTCACACATGTCATATGACCGAAACTTATATCCTTTGGACATAAATTTGAACATTCCACCATTCCCTCTTGGCTATGTGGCACCCAACTTCACTAGGTATAAAGGTAAAATGAGTCATATCAAACATATTTGAGAATTCACAACCAATTGCATGGACATTGCCTACAAAGAGACTTACTTAATGAGAATTTTCTCTAAGAGTCTTATAGGGCTGACACTTGAATGGTTCACCACTTTGAAAGGTATAAGAACATGGGATGAACTTAAAGAAATATTCTTAAAGAATTACTCATATAACATTGACATGGACACCTCAATCACTAGCCTATGCACTCTCATAGAAGAAGATATTGGTGAAACTTTTATCCCATTTTTCCAAAAGTGGAGAAGTCTTGAAAGTCATTGTCATATTGATATACCTGAAAGAGAAAAGGTTGACATATTTGTCCAAAAACTCGTAGGCCCACTAAAGTGTAGATTGCAAGTCCATTGTTGTACAACATTTGTAGACTTAGTTGAAAAAGGAGTCCAAGTTGAGAAAGCCCTTATTTCCAAAGGGGAATTAAAATATGGTCCTAAAAACGTAAACGCAAATCTACTTGCTAACAAAAATAAGTATTGGGTAAAAAAAACATGTCACCAATGATGGCATTGTTGATGCCAAAGCTGTAAAAATGATAAGACCAGTACTTGCTCTTAAGGGAACTCAATTGCAAAACAAGCCAACAACAACACTATCACCTCTTGTCAACAACCAAAGTGGTCAGAACAATCAAAATCAAGAACTACCTTGCCAGATAAGAAAATTCTAGAAAAGACGAACATACAATGCTTTGGGAGAGCCAATTGAGGATATCCTTAAGAAGCTTCTTCAGAATGGTCTCATCACACTTCAGGATCCTAAACCATATGACCCTGGGTAGTTTAAACCATCATGGTGGGATGATAATTCTTTTTAGCACTGGTACATTTTTCCCAATTTTTCAATGATGGCCCGTCAGAATTTTGATGACGAACAGCCGTCAAAATTCCGATGGGCCATCATCAAAAAATTGGTCAAAATGTACCAATGTATGATTACCATCAGGCTAAGGGACATAAAACATCATCTTGTCGGTAGCTAAGGAACATCATGCAAGACCTTATTGAAAATCATGTAATTGAAGTGGGTGGGCCACAATTTAAATCCAATTCAGACCAACTACAAGATCATGGTTCTAATAAAGCTTCCACATCAGGTCCCAAGACTAATAAAAATCAAGCCAATTATACTCGTGCTACTTTTGATTATTTTGGTGGACCTATTATTAACAATGTGTGAACTAATGAGGACTATGTCAATACCATAACTATTAAAAGAGCACCTGAATGCAATACTACTACCCGAAGTGGAAAAGTCACTATAGCTGGCCCTCCTCCATGACAACAAAGAATTACAATAGCTGGTCCATTCACAAAGCCATCACAATCTAGCCCATCTGCAAAGTATTCCGAACCCAAGAGTCAGTTTAACCTCATTGATTAGCTAGGAAAAACTCCTACACAAATATCCATACTTGAGTTACTTCACATTTCACCTGCACACAAGGCTATACTCAACAAGACCCTACAAGAGTCATCCATCCCACAAGACATTGATGTTAGTCAATTTGAGGCCATGGTGGGATATCTCACTAAACCCCATCACGTAACCTTTTTTGATCAAGATTATTTTTCACAAAAGACCAATCATAATGACACACTACACATTGAGGTTTCAATCCATAAGCATAAGGTCAGATGAGTCCTAGTATTTGACGGAGTAGGACTAAGTATATGTTCCTTGAAATTAGTTAAGGCTCTAGGATTTTTTGATGCTTGCATAGACCCTACAAAGAGCATAGTCATAAAAGCATATGATGACGAGGAACATTTGACTCGTGGTGTGATCACTCTTCCCATTAGAGTTGGACCAGTCATTGTAGACACAAATTTCCAAGTCCTGGATCTTGAATTACCATATAACATCTTACTCAGTTGACCCTGGATTCATGCCCTTAAAGTTGTTCCTTCCACTTATCATAAATACCTTAACTTTCCTTTTGATGGCACAAAAGTCACCATATATGGAGACCCCGACTCTTTCCAATATTGCACCAACTTCAGGGGTATTTCAAAATGTCAAGTGCCCATTAATCGAGAGGTTCCAAACTCCAAATTCATTGACCCTTCCACATTCACATCGTCATCCACATCCACTCCATCCACATCTTCCACCATGACATCATCTTCCTCACTTCCTAAGGCTAAGCCCATTGTCAAGATCCAGGACCTAGGCTATGGAGAATTTAAACTGCATATGTCATATAATATCATGACAATACCTAATTCTTCAAAGGTCTATGGTCAACCATGTTTTAGAATGGAGCCTAAAGAAATTTTTAAGGTGCCACCAAAAATAGTTTTCATAAAATGGGGAGATATGAACAATGAGGATATTGCTGACATTACAGGATGGCTTTACAAAGAAATGGAAGACCTACCCCATTACCAGTTAAGATATATGGAAAAGGATAGGACATGATGAAGGCTAAAGGTTACAATGGAAATAGTGGCCTTGGTAGGGACAAAATTGGACAAAGGGAACCTATAGCACCATCCAAATGACCAAAGTATCTTGGGTTAGGGTAGAAACTACCTTGACATGATGATCAATGTACTAGTGTGCTTTCAAGTGAAAGCGTAAATGCTTTAGAAAGTGTCGAGACAATTGAGGAATCCCTCGCCAAAACCAACTCCCATGAGTGGGAACATGGATCCCAACAATCCCTAAGTGTTGTTTCCTTGATGAATTGTTCCTTGAGTTAGAGAACTCACCTTTGAATAAATTTTTTGTAAGACATTTAAAATTGATACAACCAACAATCCAAAGAGCCCAAGTAAAAGATAAAATAGGGATAAAATATTTAGCTCAAGGAACAATGACAAAACCAAATCATCTTCCAGTCCTATCAGCCATATACCCCACCCATCCGCCCAACCACCTATAGTTGATGACCATCATCATGGTTCATCTAAACCTGTAGACCATAATGATAGTCCTTTTGTCCCTTATTTTGATAATGAGCATGAGTCAAGCAAAGGAGAATATTGGATAGAATCCAATTGGGAATTGGATGATGAAAAATTCATTTTCAATGTCTCTGAATCCATCTGCATGCTTTCTGCATCCTCCCCACAATTCACCAACACTGATGATGAAATTTCCTTAGTTTTCCTGCAGTTTATTGATTAGGACCAACAAGGCTTGCCGGTCTTGGACACATTTCAGAATGATGAGCCAATTGTTGAATTTATGGGACTACATGAGGGCATACCCAATGGTGATCATAAGGTTGGATTTGCTATCGATCTAGATTGTGCTGCTTACTTTGGGGAGACTGCTTCATCCTCTATTCACAAAATGAAAAAAAAAACAAAACAAAAAATGAAATGTCTTTAGGTGAAAACTGAATGGAACCTTTTGATGACAAAAAAAGAAAAATAAAGGATGTATCTGTAGGTGAAAACCTCTCCCAGGCACCCAAAGATAGAGGACTGTACTTTCTTTCTATGACTCAAGAGAAATCAACAATGCTTATAGAGGATACCACAAAAGTTAACATATCAATGACAAAAGATCCCAAAATGGCCCTCTTTGCAGCATCCCTGATGGAAGAAGAGAAACTCGAGTTTTGCAAATTCTTTGCAAAGTGAAAAGTCAACTTTGGATGGTCATACACAGATATGCCTAGGTTGGATCTAGAACTGGTTTTGCACCATTTACCACTATTTCTAGATGTTAAACCCGTAAAATAGAAGCTACACAAAATGAATCCTCAAATTGCTTTGTTAGTCAAGGCTAAACTCAAGAACCTACTAGATGCAAGATTCATACAGTCTATCAATTATGCCGAATGGATATCTAATCTTGTACTAGTTGTAGACACCTAAAAATGACTTAGGCCTGTAAGCTTCATTTTTACCACTTTCATCCTAGCATAATTATGACATTTAATTATGTCCTTGGTCCACATTCGACTATTGATTAAATAATTCATAATTATTTAATTAATTCATGTCCTTTTATTCTTCATGATTATTAAATAAATAAATTTTACTTATTTATTAAATACGTTATTAATTGTCTAAGTCTTCCCTTAATTAAATAAATTTCTTAATTTATTTAATCACCCTTCGTCATATATTTCTTCCTGATTATTAAATAAATAAGTTTTATTTATTTATTTAATATGTCACTAACTGTCATAATTAAATGAATTGATTAATTAATTTAATTAATTAATCTTATCTGCTAAATTAAATAATTATATTTAATTATTTAATTGTCAAAATTAATATTCCTCTCATTTTAAATAAATGAAATTATTTAAAATGTCATCACAATCTTGATGTCAGTCCATTTTGGTAAATAATCTGAAAAGATTATTTATTGTCTCATAAAATCCATAATTTGAATTAATTTAATTCAAATTGGTAACTAATCTTCTAAAAATCAAGTAATCGGGCAGATTCTTGATTTTCCAAATCTGATCTTCAGTTCAAATCTTATCTCTTTGATTTTTCGAATCTCGCAAATCGGACAATCTTTATCTTCTTGATTTTCAAAAATCTTTATTTTCTAATTAATCTATCTCATTTATTCTCCATCGTCGATCCATTTATCTGAGATATTATCTTGACCGTTCGATTAATGAAATTGCCCTAACCCTAATTAGGGATTCTCAGGTTTAATCTAGACCTCTCATTCTAGGTCTTTCTTAGAATTTAATCTCATTCGTCCACTCAAAATTGTTTTTTCTATAAAAGATAATTTGGCTCATAATATCAGGATCCTGTCATTTTTAATATAGGCATTATAGTCATTTTAGCATTGGTAGTCATTATTTTCATTTATCATATTGTCATAGACATAGGCATAATTTTATCAAATCCTTCAACATTTGCATAGGGCTTTGGCATTATTATAGGTTGCTCAATTTAAAATCTGAGGGCCTCATTGACTTGTTGCAAACTAGAAGGTGCTATGAAGGTGAAGCATGGAAGAAAAGGAAGGTATAATCGTTCTTTGTTTTGATTTTCCATTGTTCTTAATAGCCTCTTTGGATTTTTGATGTTTATTATTTGATAAGCTAACCCCATATAAATTTCCATAGATACATTTGGTGAACCCGATGTGAACACGACTCTGTTATTTGCTATTATTTCTGTATGGTTTTGTGTTTTTTGTTGTTTTTGAAGGTATAGGTATAGAGTGATGCAATCATTTTTTTTAAAACTCGTGACGCATTTGATGCGTCGTGACACATTCGCAAACAAGAAAGCCGCAATCGCTCTGTCAAGCTGCAATCGTAGTCCAGAAAGCCGCAGTTGAAATACAGAGCCGCATTTGATGAACCAAGCGACGTATTTTCTCTGTCGTGACGCATTCACCTAGTAAAGTTTTCTTCTCATTTGCATTCAGATTTTTAAGGTTTTTGTACTCTTTCTATTTTATTTTAAGCATTTTGGTTTATTTTCTGCTTTCTGCCCAGTAGGGGCTTTCGTGTTACTAATTGTGTTTCACAGCGTGTGGCAGTTACGTTTCGTGGATCCAAGACTAGTGGATAAAATTGTTAACTTGTGGATTTGCAGCTACGCTTGTCAAAGACTCACTTTTCAAACAACGTGCTTACGATTTCTAGTGTAGAAAACATTTCATTTTGGTGCTTTTAAAATGGATGCGTGTCTATTTTTGTTTGATTGTTTTTGCAAAATGGTAGGTGAGTATGCTTTCACTTGGCAAAAACCTCATGATCAGAAAACCAGACCCATTTTTATCTGTTATTACCCTGACTTGGTATATCGAAGTATCCTCTCCCCTCGCGCTTTCAAGTGATCTTGGGTGTAAGAGAAATGGTTACCAACTCTAGAAATTGGGCCTACCTGGGGATTTCATCACCCCAATGCGACTCAAACTAGCAATGGAGCTAAAGCTAAGCTACCCTCGATCGGTATATAAATGTAAACCTTAAGGGAAAACCTAAGATTTCTTGTGCGGATGTGTCATACGAACGGAGTTGTACTCCCTTAAACCCTGTTGAGCTTAACCTCTTCAGGCTAGAGTGCCACCTTAATGGTGATTAATCTCTTGCCCCATGTATGGCCACTTGAACGGGGGTCCCTAACTAAAAACTTTTGTGTAGTAAGCAAAAATCCTTCTATTTGCTAGCGCAGCACCGGTCGGTGTGAAGGCATCCACACTTTCACAATTTGTAGTAGAGGTGATTAGCTCGCCATGGGAGTTTCATGGGGGTTGGAAGCTTGGTTGGCCTGAGAAGAGAGTGCACTATAAGGGGGAGCCCATGCAGCCAAGCTTCTGAATTCACACACTACAGATATGTAGTTGGGGAAACCCGTGTGGAATCTAGCGAATACTATCATGGCCTAACCTAGGATTGTGCTTATCTGATGTGTGTTTGGTTACTTTTAAAAACACTGTTCTTGTCAAGTGCTTTCTGGAATTATCACATCTACAGCTTCAAACAAAATGCTCAACACCAAACAGATCAAACTTGCAATCAAAATGACAAGAAAATTAATTTGAAACAAAATTGTGTCGCATCTGTTGAACCGCAATCAATTTTTGCACCGCAATTGCTCTGTTAAACCGCAGTTGACATTTAAAAAGCCACAACTGTATGCGTCATGACGCATCTGAACAACACCAAGCCACATATGAAAAATTGAGATGCAACTTACTGTCATTGAGTCGCATTTGACAAACTGAGTCACATTTGTCTGTTTTCGAGTCGCATTTACTGAACTTGAGCCACATTCACAAAACCCCGACGCAACTAACACCTCAAACGATGCATTTTCCTGTCACTATTTAAATCTTCATCCAAAGTCAAATTTGAAGTCTTTGTCTTGTCAATAATTTGTCAAATACTATTTCCAAGAAGTTTCTGTTAGGAACCAAACTTGGAATTGCTCAAAGTCTTGACCACTAGTTTTCATTCATTACCATAGGTTGCATCCTTCATTATTTTAGTTGCATACATTCGACATTAGGTTGTCCCTAGGTTCACATTTTTTTCTGCATCTTTAGGATTAGGTAAACCTCAGCACAATTTGCAACATCATTGTTTTCGAAACTAGGCTCTTTTGGACTAAGTTATCAAACCCCTTTTTCAGTCACTGTCCTCTTTTGTGAAATTTTTCCAACTCAAAAGTCTAGTTAGGAAAATTCACTAGTCGTATTGACCTTGTCACCTTGTCATTTTCAACAAAGTCCTCTAGTAACCAAAATCGAAAACAAAGTTTGATCTTAGAAGTGCTTAGATACCCTTGTCTTAAATTGCATTTTAAATCTTCACATTGCATATCCTATTCACAAAAATCCAAAACATTAGTCATCCTAGTCGTCATTTAGAATTTAGACCTTGCATAGTGTCATCACTACATTTGGTTGTCATTCCTTTTTATTTGAGAAATCTCATTTATGGTGGAAACCAGACTTCAAAAACAACAAAGACAAATGGCAAACTTTCGACAAGACCCCATTTCCACTGTCGATAATCCTACAGATGACTCAAACTGGATCTTTTATGATCCATTTTCCAATTCAAAAAATCAACCTCTAGTGACAACACAATCCTCATCAAACAGTGCATTTGAACTTTTTTTGCAAAAAGATGAACATGGTCAAATACTTGAGGAAAACTTAGAGGCAATAGCACAAAACCCAAAGGCCTCTCAATTTGTTGAAACAATGGTCCGTCATGACAGAGATAGATACTTGGCTATACTCTTGAGTGAAGGAGCCAAATTACCTCAAGGATTTGACATTAACATGATAAATGTGACACCTCCTAACCCTAATAACAACAACACACAAAACATGTTACACAGTGGTCAACCTTCAAACACTACGGGCAATACTTCCGTTGACACCACAATGACAGTGCATGCTACCTCCAACATCCCAAGCACCTCCAGCACCATAAATACCATGATGGTAAATGCCATGGGGGCATCATCAAGTCACAACAATCCCCCTTGACAGCTACATCTACTACCATGAGCACAACTTCAACATATACACTCGGTGGTATTTCACAAAATCCTTCAGGAGGAGGCACAAGATGTATCTTTATCCAAGGACAACAACAAAATGTTAACACGACAACATAGTCAAATGTCATTGCCTCCCAAGGTACAAACACAAACATTCCTCTTAGGAAAACTCAACAATTTACACAAGGCGGCCAAGTAACACAACCCATGGCATCATTAACACATCATAACATTCATGGTCATCACATCCCTCAGATAACGACACACATGGCTAGGGGACACATCCCAACCTACTCATCTAACATTCATACTCACCAACACGCACCCAATCATAACTTTCAATATCAATAACACGTCAATCCACACAACTCATACATATCACAACAATCCATATCGCCACAATACACCAATATTCACACACAACAAATAGGAACACATGGTGTACCAGGCAATCTAGTGTACGAAAACATAAATGACCCTGTTGTGGACACCCTCCAAACAAGATTGATGGGTTTAGAGAAAACTATTCAAAACCTATACATTTTAGGCCAGAAATCGGAAATATCATATGACCTAAATGTATACCCATTCAACATGAGCATATACATGCCTCCATTTCCTTTGGGATATGTGTCACCAAATTTCACAAAATACAGAGGCAAGACAAACCCCATTGAACATGTTCACGAATTTTCAACCAATTGTATGGACATCGCCTATGAACAAACATACTTGATGAGACTTTTTTCTAAAAGTCTGGCAGGTCAGGCCCTTGAATAGTTTTCCACTCAAAAGGATATCCAAACATGGGACAAGCTTAAACGAAAATTCATCAAAAACTACGCGTACAACATCGACATGGACACCTCCATCACTAGCTTGTGCAATCTCATGCAAGGGGATGCTGGAGAGACATTTATCCCATTTTTTCAGAAATGGAGAAGCCTTGCTAGTCGATGTCACATTGACATCCTCGAAAGGGAGAAAGTTGACATGTTTGTTCAAACACTTCTAGGACCTCTAAAATATGCATTGCAAATATAGTGTTGCACAAACTTCATAGATTTAGTCGAAAAAGGGGTCCAAATTGAGAAAGCCCTTATTGCAAAGGGAGAATTATGATATGGTTCCAAAAACACAAATTTCAATCCAACCACTAACAAGAACAAGTACTGGATAAAAAATAAACATGTCACAAATGATGGTGTTGTTGATGCCAAGACTGCAAACATTGTGGGTCCTGTACTGGCCCTAAAAGGGGTTCAACAACAAAACCAACCAACAACGACATCGACACCCCCTCCTAATGTCCCTTTCAACAATTAGAATAGTCAAAATAACTAAGGACAATACCGACAGATGAGACAATTTCCTAAAGGTCGCACATACACTCCTTTGGGTGAACCCATTGAAGAAGTCCTTAAGAAATGCATCCAAAATGGGGTCATTACACTCCAAGAACCAAAACCGTATGACCCAGGACAATTCAAACCAACATGGTGGAATGACAATGCATTTTACAAATACCATCGAGGAAAAGGACATACAACTTCCAACTATCGACAATTGAAAAACTTAATACAAGATCTTATCGAAAGTCGCGTCATTGAAGTGGGTGGATCTCAATTTGCCTCCAATTCAGATCACACTATCCATAAGAATCCACTACAGGATCATGGTTCTCATAAGGCTTGCACGTCAGGTCCATAGATGCACAATAATCAAGCCAATTTTGCTTGAGTCAAATACGACTATTCTAGTGGACCTATTATAAATAATGTCTGAACTGACAATGAATACATCAATACCATTACAGTCAGAAGAGCACCCCAATGTAACGCTACTACTCAGAGTGGCAAGGTTACTATAGCTGGTCTGCCTCCCGCTAGACAACCCAAAATAATCATACCTGGCCCATCTGCTAAAAAGCCAGAACCTGTCTCGACCACAAAGCAATGGAAACCCAAAAGTCAATTCAACCTCATCGACTAGCTAGGAAAGACTCCCGCACAAATCTCTATACTTGAGTTGCTTCGTATATCTCCTGCACACAAGGATATCCTAGATAAAACCTTGCTTGAGTCGTCAGTCCCGAAGGACATCGATGTCAATCAATTTGAAACCATGGTGGGATATCTCACTATGCCTCACCACGTCACTTTCTCTAAGCATGATTACTCATCACCTAAAACCAACCACAATGATGCATTGCACATAGAAACTTTTGTCCACAAGCACAAAGTTCGACGGGTTTTAGTAGATGGCGGAGCAGGATTGAATATATGCTCCCTCAAACTAGTTAAGGCTATCAGGTTCTCTGATGCGTGCATAGACCCAACGAAGAGTATAGTGATCAAAGCATACGATGATGAGGAACACTCTTCACGGGGGATTATCTCTCTCCCTATCAGAGTGGGACCAGTCATTGTGGACACAACCTACCAGGTCCTAGATTTGGAACTACCATATAACATCTTGTTAGGTCGCCCATGGATTCATGCCTTAAAAGCCGTTCTGTCCACATATCACCAATGCCTAAAATTTTCATTTGACAGCACAGAAATAACCATATATGGAGACCTTGACCCTTTCCAATATTGTACAAACTTAAGGGGTATCTCTGAAAATTGAGTACCTATTAACCAAGAAGCATCTGGTTCCTCGTCATCCAAATACGTCGACCCATCCACACTCACGCCATCTTCCACATCCGCTCCATCCACGTCTTCCACCATACCACCACCTTCCACTAGCCCTAAGACAAAATCCACTGTCAAAATCCAAGACCTTAGCTATGGAGAATTCAAACTGCATACAACATACAACATAACAACAATGCCCAGGTCTCCAAAGGACTATGGTCGGTCATGTTTCAGAATGGAACCTCAGGAAACTTTCAAAGTTCCACCGAAAACAATTTTTATCAAGTGGGGAGACATGAGTAAGGAAGAGCTTACTAACATTAATGGATGGATCTATAAGGATACTATCACACTACCCCCATTACTAGTTCAAAAGTATGGCAAGGGTTTTGACATCATGAAGGCTAAAGGATATGATGGTACTAGTGGCCTAGGAAGAAATAAAACTGGTCGAAGGGAACCCATAAAAACTTTTCAAATTCTGAAATATCTTGGATTAGGGTTTTGATCACCCAACAATGATGATCAACGTACCTCTAGACTTTCAAATGAGCGAGTACATGCTTCGGATAGTGTCAAGACTACTAGGGAAACCCTCTCCGAAATTGACTCCCAAGAGTCAAAATTTGGCTCAGAACGATCCCTAAGTGACTGTTGTCTTGATGATTTGTTTGCCAAACTAGGGGAACTGACCTCTGAACAACGGTTTTGGAAAACATTCAAAATTGAACAGGCACCAAATGGTCAACATCCCATTATCACTTCCCAGGACATACAACACCCATCATCTGAACCCCCTTAGTCCAATCCATCCGAAGTATCAGACGACATTGACAATCAAGGCTCTAAAACCTTCACCCCTTATTTTGACAACGAATATGACACTAGTGAAGGAGAATATTGGATAGAGTTCGATGTCGAGTTGGATGATGATAATCTCATCTACAACATCACTGAATACATCTGTATGTTGTCTGTATCCTCACCCCAATTCACCAGTATTGACGATGGCATTACCTTAGTTTACCTTGAACTAGTCGATTGGGACCAACAAGGACCGCCAGTGCTAGATAAATTTCAGAATGATGAGGCAATTGCTGAATTTATGGGATTACGAGAAGGCATACCTAGTGGGGACCATAAATCAGGATTCACCATTGATTTAGACTGCACAACATACTTCGGCGAGACTGTTCCATCCTCTAGTCACAAAAGAAAAAATAAGAACAAAGCAAAAAATGAAATGTCTCTAGGTGAAAACCAAAAGGCACCTCTTGATGATAAAATAGTAAAAATAAAGGATATCTACGGGTGAAAAACTCTCTGAGGTGTCCAAAGATGGAAGACTGGACTTTCTCCCCGTACAACAGGAGAAATCAGCTATGCTTATCGAAGACACAATAGAAGATAATATATCAACTGCAGAAGATCCCAAGATGGTCCTCTTTGCTGCATCATTAATGGAAGATGATAGACCAGAATTTCATAAATTCTTTGTAGAACGAAAAATAAACTTTGCATGGTCCTATGCTGACATGCCAGGATTAGACTCAGAACTGGTTCTACACCATCTCCCGCTATTACTAATGCTAAACCAGTCAAGCAGAAGTTACACAAAATGCACCCTCAGGTTGCTCTATTGGTCAAGGCCGAGTTAAAGAAATTACTGGATGCCAAATTCATACGGTCTATTGATTACACTGAATGGATTTCTAACCTAGTGCTGGTGACAAAGCCAAATGGGTTGATCCGCGTATGTACTGACTTTCGACACCTAAATAAAGCATGCCCGAAGGATGACTTTCCTTTTCCAAACATTGACATCATAGTTGATCTTACCGCAGGATATGAGATGCTATCCCTCATGGATGGTTTCTCAGGCTATAATCAAATTCACATTGCTCCTGAAGACCAGCACAAAACAACATTTACTTGCCCTTGGGGTACATATTGTTGGAATGTATTCGGTCTGAAAAATGCAGGTGCCACATACCAAAGGGCTATGACCACAATCTTCCATGACATGATGCACAAAATAATGGAAGATTATGTAGATGACCTATTGGCCAAATCAAAAACTAGGAAAGATCATCTGAAGGTACTCGACACAATTTTCAAGAGACTTGAAGAGTACAAAGTCTGGCTAAATTCTAAGAAGTGTGTTTTTGGGGTCACATCAGAAAAACTCCTAGGATATATAGTTTCCTAAAGAGGTATAGAAGTTGATCCAGCAAAGGTCAAAGCCATCATAGACATGCCTCTGCCCAAAGGAATCAGTGAACTCTGAACTTTACAAGGCATAGTATAATCTATTTGGTGTTTCATAGCCCAATTGGCAGATAAGTGTCACCCATTCGAGTATCTGTTGCACAAGGGTATCCCCTTTGTATGGACAAGCAAATGTCAAGAAGCCTTTCAGCAAATCAAAGATTACCTGCTATCAACACTAGTCCTCATGCCTCCAATTCATGGAAAGCCACTAATACTCTACATCTCGACTACTAGTTTAGCACTGGGGGCATTACTGGCACAAAATGATCATGAAGGAAAAGAATGAGCCATCTATTACATCAGCCACACACTAATAGGGTATGAGTTGAACTATACACACATTGAACATGCATGTCTTATTATTGTCTTTGCATCCCAGAAATTAAGACACTATATGCTCAGTCACCAGACACAGCTGGTTGCCAAGATTGATCCACTGAAATACCTCTTAAGTCAGGTGGCATTAACAGGCTGGTTGGAAAAATGGGTTATGATACTAAGTGAGTATGACATACAATATGTCAAGCGTAAGGCAATAAAAGGATAGGTAATAGCAGATCAACTAGTAGATGCACCGATTTAAGTCACTCATCTACTAGTAACTGATTTTCCTGATGAGTCCATTTTTCATGCGGAACCGGCAGTACCATGGAAGCTATATTTCAATGGGTCTCATACTGGTCATGGCTCAGGCACTGGAATCTTGTTTATCACACCACATGGGGATTCAATTCCTAAGGCATTTTAGATTGCTTTCCCTTGTACAAATAACATTGCTGAATATGAAGCACTAGTCACAGGTCTCAAAATGGCAATTAAATGGAAAATTCAAATGTTGCTTGTATTCGGGGATTCCCAGCTCGTTATCAACCAAGTGAATGATGATTATGAAACAAAGGATGAGAAGTTGCTTCCCTACAAGAGGATGGTGGATAGTTTCATGACATACTTCAAAGTGATTACTTTTGAACAAATCCCCAGGACACAGAATAAGGCAGTTGATGCAATGGCTACTATTGGTTCTCTCTTGGACATCCCTCAAAATGTGTCACAATTTGAGTTCTTAGTAGAACATCTTTTAATCCTGACGTATGATATCCTAGAATCAGAAATGGTTTGCGAACTTGTTGGTCCCAACTCTCCCTAGTAACAGGACATTTACGACTACCTAAAATCCCAAACCCTTCCACTGAACCTATCCAATAACCAAAGGAAGTCCTTCATCCTAAAATCTGCAAAGTATGCCATCGTCAGTGACACCCTATACTGCTATAGTTTTGATGACACCCTCCTTAGATGTCTTGACACCGACGAAGTGTGTACGACCTTACGCGAAGTGCATGACGGTATATGCAGATCTCATTCGAGTGGTCCTACGCTAGCTAAGAAAGTAACAAGACTTGGGTATTATTGGCCAACAATTGAAAATGATGCAATTGAATATGTGAGGACTTGTCACAAATGTTTGATTCATAGTGATCTGATCCATGCTCCAGCATAGAAACTTCGACCAATCACTTCTCCTTGGCCCTTCGCTCAATGGGGACTCGACCTCGTGGGTAAGATCCATCCAACCTCCTCCAATGGCCATAAATTCATTATCACCACCACTGAGTATTTTACGAAGTGGATTGAAGCCATCCCATTGACATATATTACTAGCAAACAAATATCAAAGTTCATCCTTAACTACATCATTTTCCAATATGGCCTTTCGCAATCCATCATCATTGACAACGAATGTCTGTTTAAAATCCAAGACGTTTAGGAGTTATGTGAGCGATTCCATATTCAACACCACTTTTCATCTCCCTACTACCCACAAGAAAACGGTCAAGCTGAGACATCCAATAAATCTATTGACAAAATCCTCAAAAAGACTGTCAATGACGCTGGCCGTGACTGGCACATACAACTCAACCCTACTCTATTGGCTTACCAAACTAACATTCAAACGCCTACAGGGGCCACTCCTTTCACCCTAGTCTTTGGCACTGAGGCCATCTTACCCATTGAGGTGGAAATTCCTTTGTTACGAGTCTCCCTGAAGGGTCTAACTAATGAAGAGGAGTATCGACAATCACGCTTGCACAAGCTGGAAATGTTGGAAGAAAGAAGGAAAAATTCACTGAACCATCTCCAAGCATATCAAAACCATCTTTGTCATAGCTACAATAAGAAGGTTATGGTAAAAAATTTTGGCATTAGCGACCTAGTTCTCATGTAGAATCCCAAGAATCAAGTCGACAGAGAAAAGCCAGAAAAGTTTGAACCAAACTAGTTGGGTCCCTACATTATCATATCTTCTTTCAGTTCTAGAACTTATAAGCTAGCTACACTAGATGGAGAACAATTGATAGAGCCCATCAACAGTTTACATCTCCAAAGGTTCTACGCATAGCATCAGAGGACTGAGTTGGAAACCGTAAAATACAAAAAAATTAAAAAGAATGATAAAAAATTGTTGCCTTGATGAAAACTTGGCAAATAGGCATCTTGGTAACACCAAAAAAATCAAAAAGTCAAGAAAATAGTAAGAAAAAAATGATTCATTCAATAGTGAAAACCTGGCAAACAAGCGCTTTGGACAAGTACCATGGTGAAAACCTGGCAAACAGGCACCATGTGTAATCAATCATTGCTCTACCATCTACTGTCACTTTGTCTACTTTGGCTTAGGATGAAAGGTATTATCGCCATTATTATGCAAATCATCACCACATTCTACCCTACCTGTCATAGTGGATAAACGATTGACATCAAGTCCTGACGACTATCCATCTTGTAAACTAGCAGTATCCCGTCCATGTTCCTTAAAAATGGCTAAGTCTTGGACCTGACTGGGGGAAAAATTGTTATCATGAAACTGCAGTGGATGTCACACATGATCTTGGCAATTGGCAAAAAGTCCTGAAAAAAGACCAAAAACATCATAAAAAGACCTGAAATAAGACAAAAACATTGCAAAAAGTCTTGAAAAAGGAACAAAAACATTGCAAAAAGTCCTTAAAAAAAAGATCAAAAACATCATAAAATGTCCTGAAAAAAGACCAAAAACATCATAAAATGTCCTAAAAAAAGACCTAAAAATCATAAAACGTTTTGAAGAAAACCACAAACAAAAACATTAGACTACTCAAAGAATGCAAACACAGTGTCATCTCTTGTCAAAGTCAGTCAGGTCAATCATTCTTTGTCCTTTGTCCAAACTACATTGTCTTTGCTCATTTTCTACATAGGCAAGACTCACACTTGAGTCCCCGAGACATTAGGTCAGTCCATTTAGGTTTTTCAGAATAAAATCATGATTCAGGTCAGTCCATTTAGGTTTGTCAGAATAAAATCATGATTCAAACTTCTGTCCTTTGGACAAAGTCATTGGTCTTGTCGAACTATGAGGTCTCTAAGTGTATGACGTAGGCAAGGCCATCTGTCGATGAGCCCCCAAGGCCACACTAGGTCAGTCCATTAGGGTTCATGACACTACACTGACACACACGTCAAAATATATTCAAGACAAAGCGAATCATTTTCCAGAAGGGAAAACTCCTAAAACAAAGTAAAACATTCATTTATTCAGCATGGCAATCTCATCACCAGGTCAATCATATCATCATGACAAAATTGGCATATAGTCAAACACAAGTCAAATCATCATAACCTGTCAAACTGTCAACTTTAGGTTAATCTTCAAATGGGTCCTTTTGAAAGATAACCCCTACCATTCATGCCTTAGGATGTGTCTTTCCTAGGCATCGTCAATTTTCTTTAGATATGCCTTTCTGAAGAACCAATTGTGTCATCTATGCCTTAGGATGTGTCTTTCCTAGGCATCGTCATCATCACCATCACATGGCATTTGGAGATCAATCCTATTGACATTCATATTATTCAGGATGTGTCCTTCCTAAATCTGGCAAATTTGGACATTTGTCATTTGACCAGCATCAAAGCTTTAATACTCGGGTATCTCATCATCATTAAACCTGACATCTTGACATCAGAATAATGGATATCCAGACGCACTTGGCAAACACTTGACAATTGTCTTTTAGCTTTTATCGTGATATTAGTTTTTTAGCGAGATCCCACTAAGCAGGATTTAGAGAAGCAACAACGTATCATGACAATTGACATGCATGACTACTAGTTTCTCAACGAGGTCCTGACTTTGGGATTTAGAAAAACAACGACATCACGGTAAGGGCTCTATTTTTGTATTTTGACAATCATGCCGCTAGTTTCTCAAGGATGTCCTAGAAACAAGATTTAGAGAAGCAATGATGTTTCATGATTTGTCCTTGTCTTTCTCTGCTTGTGGTTGATTGTGACAAAAAGACTAGGGCAACCACGCTCTTAGTATGAGTCATGATCATCCTTGTCTATGACTACTGGTCTTACGTAATTGTATGACCTTGCACACCTTGATCTGTGTCATATCATGGTGTTTCTTGGCCATTACGATAGTTTTCCCAATGATGATTAAGATCAATAAATACTAATTTCCTGTAGTAAAGCGTTGAAGGATTTGGTCTAGGAATTAACATGCATTTTTTTCATCGATCTGGTCATCTCCTCTTCTTCGGTCTAGTCATCTTCCCTCATCAGTCCTGTCATCTTCTCTTG
Source organism: Sequoia sempervirens (assembly GCA_007258455.2). Taxonomy (NCBI): domain Eukaryota; kingdom Viridiplantae; phylum Streptophyta; class Pinopsida; order Cupressales; family Cupressaceae; genus Sequoia; species Sequoia sempervirens. The sequence goes on from VDFB02105785.1 coordinate 405,401,725, forward strand.
TATATCTCACGATGATATCATGTGACATCCAAAAAAATAAGTGCATACATGATCATATAAACATTGCATTAGGTCCATACATACAAAATTCATAGTATCAAATCATATACATAATCACAAACATTGCATTAAAATAATCATCAACATTCACTATGCACATCATTATCATCTTATATAAATAAGCATTACATCATCATGGCATTAACATCACAAATAAGCATCATAGGACATACATGGCATCATAAATCAACATCATAGATCATACATATCATAATACATTAAATCAAAGAGCATCAAATAACACATGTAGGCTGCATGAAAATTGTATCATCATATAGTATCATCTCAAAAATGTACAATGTCATAGGATAAAGTCATGGGATATCCCAAAAATGGAGCTCGCGGGCTCAATAATATACATAGTGTGTCATAACAAAATGCCCCTAGGGTAGACTCTCATCATCCCCTCGAGGTGAAGAATGTGGAGGTGAAAGTTTTGTCACTAGCACTAAAACTATAGGTGGACCTGTAGCAACCTCTTCCTATGCCACTAGTGGAACTGCGAATGAAGGCACCATCTCTATGGCAATAAACACCTGTGATGTCACTATGGCCGGACTCTGAGAAGTAGAGGGATCAACCACTGGCGGCTATACCTATATTGACCTCTACACTAAACCAGTTGACCCATGATTGTGACCTGAATGGTGACTTGGGGTGTGCCTGCATGAATGATGTGACTTGCGCCCTGAGGTGTGCCCTGTCGAGGTAAACCCTCCGACATTGATATGACTCCTACTGCCACTGGCACTGCCTGATCTGTGGCCACTGCTTGTCCTCGACTGTGACCGAGACAAAGTAGAATCTTGTTGCTCTGGTGGCACTGCCTACTCATACAGGGTCTGGTACTACCCCAATCTTGTGCTCACCCTGGATAGCTCATGAGCCATGTCTCCCATAGGTCTTGTACATAATGCTGCAAAATATGTGCACCACTGAGCTACATCTTGCTAGCGGATCACCGCCTGATCCCGCTCCACCCGGGCTACCTCCAACGCTAACTGCAGTGACCTGATTTGTGCCATGCTGTCATCCAATCTCTACTGTAGATTGGCGACACTCTAATCTACTGTGGCATCCTGTGGCAAACCTGAGCTAGAGGGTATCTCCTCCTCTCCCTCTACCGTCCACCATTTGAGGAGTCTCTTGGCCTCATCCATGGCATCGTCCTCATCGTCATCATCCTCTACCACCTCCTCCTCCTGCCCTCCCACCTCCACCTCCTCCTCCTGTGCTCCCACCTCCACCTCCTCCTCATACCTTTCCTCCTCCTCCTCCTCATGCATCTTTGCCTCTGCCTCCTCCTCATGCTACTCCTCCCATCTCTCCTCACCCTCTCCCTCCTGTCGAGGTTGCTCTTCTCTCTCCCCCTCCTCACCAACCTCAGGGATAGCATCTAATGCTACCCTCACCACGTGTTGCCGTACCCTTCAGCCCTGTCTTTGACCATCTCACCTCTGCCTCTGGTCATCTCCGCCATCATCTCCCCCTACCTCTATCCCTGCCTCCATCTCCACCTCTGCCTCCATCACACCCCTACCTCCATCCCTACCTTCATCTCCACCCCTGCCTCCGTCTCTACCTCTGCCTCTCCCCCTGCCACCTCGCCTGGCTCGTGGCACACGAGGAATTATTGACTATCTGTCAACTAGAGCTGGCCCATCTGGATCCGTCAAAGGCACTGGCCTGTGTGTCTACCACCATAAATCATAATCTGGTGTCATCCCAGGATCAGCTGCTCCTCCCCTCCATCCCCATGCCTGGGCTACTAACTCATAAATCTGCTGCTCTTTGAAGGCCATTGGGATGGCTGGCCCCCATGCATACTCTTGGGACGATCTGGCATACTCGGCTGTCCCCACAGGTACACCCTGCTACTCTCTGAACTGCCTAAGAATACGTTGTGGTATATACATCTCGATGATCAGCGATGTCTGCACCGTCCTGCCAATTAGATACCTATACTGTCTACAGAAGCTAAGGTGCTCATCCTCATCATCCCATAGCTCAGAATCTTTGTACGGCCTCTAGATAAATGTCACAATGGTGTCAATCTTATGTCACCACCAGCCTGTCTCACCCATATGAGTCTGCTGCAGGGCACCAACATAGTAATAGGCATAAGGCATACCATCAGCCAACTGGGGTCTATCAATCGGTGGACGAAATATGGATATGTGTTCTCAGGCCCATATCATCATCAGTGTGGTCCCACATAAGATGCTCTCTCCCCTCCTGTAGGCAACATCGTGCAACTAGTGGTAGAGTGTCCCCAGTAAGCAAGGACCCCAGGCATACACTGTTCTATCATGCCTCATACCAACCAGGACATCTCCCCAACCAATAGGAAATCCATATCCTTGGTAGTCAGGAACCAAGATCCCCCCAATCAGAGTCGCAAGGAATGCATCAAAGTGACCATAATGCTCTGCCAGGAACTCCCACCTGATCTCATTCCAAGGGAATATACCACTATTACCATATCTTATCATATGTTGATAAATTTGACTTCTTTTTTTCACCTTTCTACCAAGACAATCACTACATGGACATGGATATTTGTCCATGTCCCTCTCATCAACTATTATCTTATCAAATGCATGGTGTTGATCCCTAGTCAACCTTTGATGTTGATCCATCTGTAATGTTCTACACACAACAACAAAAAATTGTAGACTAAGAAACATTTTTTTAATTGAAAGGAATTTCCATAGCAATAGAGTTATAGAGAGTAAATAAAATAAAGAGTTTAACTAGTGAATTGTGAAAAATAGATTTTTGTAGTTTATATTCAAATTGTTGATTACATTTCATTGCACATCTTTAAAACTCAAAGAATTACTTCACACTGCATAACTAATAACTATATGTTGATAGATGACAAAATTTTAATTACAATACAGTTTTTACAAAGTCAACCTAGTAAGCAGTTGTGAAATTAATTGACATTGCATAACTAATAACTAGGAGTAGCTGCCAATTGCATTTGCTTGTCATGGCATTCCATGAGACCACATTTCTTTGAGGAATTTTTTAAAAAAATTAATTTTCTTGTCTATGCTACCACATTTTTCACACATATTGTCTACCAAAGCATTTTATCAATCAATTCACTGCCTTGTTGCTATGGCTAAAAGATTAAAACAAGTGCTTTCAAACAAGCTATGGATGCTTGGAAAAAATATATCAAAGCATAATAGTAAGCAATAGCATAGAAAAGGAAATGAAATGGTTGAAAAAATGCCTCAACAAAATGTGGTATAATGGTGATGGAATTCCATGACAATCCATAACAATTTGCTTGTCATGGCATTCACCATGGAATTCCATCAACATGAGACAACATTTCTTTGAGGCATTTTTTACAAAGTTCATTGTCTTGTCTATGCTACCACATTTTTCATACATTTCTACCAAAGAATTTTATCAAATAGTTCATTGCTTTGCTACTATGGCTAAAATCCTAAAACAAGTGATTTCAAAAAATCTATGGAAGCTTGGAAAAAATCTATCAAAGCATAATAGTAAGCAATAAGCTATAGTCTCATTGGTTTTTTTGGCACAAAAATCAACGTGATTTTATTTGCATTTTTTGTAGGTTCTAAACACATTTTTTTGGAAATTTTGTTGTTTGAAATGGGGAAAAATCTTTGTGGTCAATTTTTTTACTTTTTAATTGTAGGATTCTCATAGTTAGTGAAAAAGGTGGTGTTCATGACATAATAGAAAATATGCGTAGAACCTTTGAATTATACTTGTACTATGCAATGACATTAAATCATTTAGAAAACCATTTTTTCTTCATAGGGAAACATTCTATTGTGGAACAGTTGATTGAGACAACTCTTGTTTCAACTAACCACCCTATAATGAAATATCATTTTGTGCCATAGAAAAATGGCCCCTTGTCAGTTTCATGGCCTTTTAGGTCTTGTTTCATAATGTTTGATCTATTTTTCTTTGATTTTATATTGTAATATGGCTTGAACATGCATATTTAGGTACTAAAATTCAAATAATGACATCTTTTGAAGGTGTTGTGAAGTGTTGTAAGACATTTCTACATTCTTCTAGACTCTAATCATTACAATTTACCTAAAAAACACCTCTCCATCACTAAAAAATCCTATTTTGAAGTGTTGTAAAGTCTTCTAACAAGATTTCATGCTTTTCTATGCATAACTTCACTATTTATCCCTTTCTTATGTTTTATTTGGTCCCTTTATGCCCTCATATGCTTTAATTAAGTGTATTTTTAAATGTTAGCCTGAAAAAAAACATTAAATACAAGGCAATTCCCGACACCCATTTTCAAGTCCTAGGTGGGACCCATTCACCATGGGTGGTGAATGAGTCCCCCTTAGCTCCAAATTCAATTTTTTAAAAAATTTCCTTTCAAATTTTTATTCATAAACACTTGATGTCAGCCTGTGATGAGGTATGGATAGGTTACTAAGGCACACGATTGTATAAATAAGTGATTTTTACCTCATTTTACATCCTCCTACAATTTCATTCATTCAAGCATTCATTCACACATCATCTCAAGTATTCAAGCATCTTAAAACATCTAATCAAGCATTATTCAAGCATTTTGGAGCATCCAATGGCATTACTTCAGATTTGTATCATCAAGGTTTTGGTAAGTTGATAGCCATTGCATTTTATTAGTTATCATTCTCTTTTATGTCACTGTTTCATTGAGGGTTTGATTACCAAAAGTGGGGTTTGACCAAGGAAAACCCCTATTTGCTAACCCTCAACCAATTTTCTCCTATTGCATGTGTATTTGTAGACTTTTGTGTGAAGATTTAACAACCTTTTTGGTGTTGAATATTGGTCAAAAATTAAACTAGGTGCTTCAAGTCAAATCAACTCTATTTCAAGCTTGGAGAAGGTTTTCTATCTATTTCCTGCAAAACTGACTTCGACAACCTGACAAGTAGCTATTTCTAGATCTGGTGTTGTAGAGTTGTTTCCTAATTTCTCAAAATTTTGGGATTGGACTAATTTTCAACCAATGGCGAATGAGTCTCACCTTAAGATTGAAATTCTAAATTTTGACAGTCATAAACCTATTCTTGACACTTTTTCACTAGTAGTAGGACTAATTCGCCATCCTGGGTGAATGAGTCCCACTATGAAATTTTAGTAATTTTAGACAACATCCACGACATTCTAGAATCATCAAATCTTTCCTAGGTGCACTCTGTTTCATCCTATTTCTTTCTATTTTGCATTATTTTATCATTTAGTGCATTGTTTTCATATCACAGTGTGTATTCAAACATAGTTCAAATCTTAGTGTTGCATTCATATTCATTCATTTAAATCACATATTTTTATTTAGCTTAGAAAAAATCACACATAACATAATTTGAATAAAACCTTAGCATTTTTGGTCCTGTCTCTCTCCTTTTAGATGAAAAACCCTAGAAGAACTAGAGAAGTACATATGAACCAAAAAATCTATGGTTCATTTTGGTGAACGTGCATTTTGAACACTTTGCATTTCTGATTTCATTTAATATTGCATCCTAGATCACATTTTCATCAACATTCAATTAGGAAATTGTTTTTTTTTTGCATTCTAGGAATTTTCATATTGCATTAGTGAAAACTTCATTTAGATTTCATTTTTGTATTGCATATCATTGAAAAAACTAAAAATCTGCATTTTGCATACTTAATTGCATTTTGTAGAGCATTAAAATCACATTCAAATTTCTAGAAAACACAAAAAAAAATCATATTGGGACTCATTCGCCACCCTAGGCACATAAGTCCCTCTGCACTTTTTAAACAACATTTTTGGTATCTGTCTGCATTTTTGTTTTCTATAGTTAGTTCTTTATTATAGTTAGCAGAATTTATGTAATTTGCATTTAGAAATATTAGATTACTTTTCATTTGAATTCACCCCATCCTTTGTGGAACTTGTATGAGTGTTTTGTACCCCATTGATAAAACTTTAGTGAGATGAAGTTCTAGACTCATGGCTTCTCATGATAGCACTTTTGTTGTGGACCTTGGGATCTCTTGAGCTCCTTCTCCTAGTATGGGAAATGGTGCCTTAGGAATTAACAATACCACTTTTATTCCTTCACCTTTCCATCCAATGAATATTGATAACCAAAACAACCCCTTCCCGTAAGAAAAAGGTCATTAATATTCATGAGGATTTTGCACATTTACAACAAGACTTGTCACTTGAAAACATTTCCACCATTGCTATACCCAAAATTGAAAACCTTCATCACTTAATTGAAAGTGATGATGGCTTTCAAGTGATGAAGAAAATTGCTAAGATTTACACTAAACATGCCTCTTCTATAGTTACCCAATCCATAAACATTCTTGTAAGCCAAGGAGGACCTCAAGTTCCTCCCCCTTCAACCATAACATCCATACCAACTTATACCAATCCACAAGTCCACACAACTATGAACCAGGTTAATTATGTGGTTACTTCTTTCCTAATTCCAACTAGCATTCCTACTTCACTTGTGGTATCGCAAGTCCCCTCCACCACCTTCACACCCCATAGTATTCCTTTCACTTCCCCTAACATCACCTACACTCCATCACCATTTCCCCTTCCACCTCAACCAACTTACCCTAACCCTATTCTTATGCAACTCCTTGATACCATTTCATCAATGTAGCACCAAATTTCCACCATTAGCCAAGGTCAAACTACTCCACCCACATATCATGTCCATAGCAGCCCCTTATCCTTAGAAATCTTACATACCCTGATGCCACAAAGGGATAGAAATGCCTCATTTTGAGAAATATGGGGGTAAAGGAGACCCTATCAACGATTATATGCTTATACAACTTTATGTAGTGATTTTTTCCTTGATGATAAACTTTTAGCCAAACTATTTCCAAGGACATTGAAAGATATTGCATTAGAGTGGTTTTCCAACTTTCCCAATCCTTCCATCCAATTATTTAATGAATTGGTGGATGGCTTAATAAGTAACTTTCAATTTCACATGACACCTAAAAGGACAATGGTTGAACTCATGAGATGTAGACAAAATGTGGACAAAAAAGTAACGTATTTTGTCTCATGAAACTAATCGTTGTATGCTTAAATTAATGTCAATATTCCTGATGCACATCTGCAAAAGTTTTTTATCGAAAACTTGCACACAAACCTTCAAGATAAACTAACCATGATGAAATTCCATTCATTCATGCATTTATGTACAACCTTATGTGAATACCATAACTCAGTTTCAAGTTATGATTCAAAATCCACTTCTAACCAAGCTGAAAAGCCCGAACACAACAATCAAAACCAAAATAACACACAAAACTTTTGCTAACCAAATCGAGGTTTTTTATAGTTCAATATTCCTCCTCAAACACAACCACAACCAACTCAACCGGTTCAAAACCAAGTGGTAGATGTTAAAGCAATGATGCCTTATACCTATGGAGACTTGAAGAGATAATTTACTCCCTTACCCGATACCCTCCATAACATAATGAACCAATTACTTCAACAAGGAATGATCACTTTGCCACCCATTAGACCACTTGATCCAAATCAACCCTTACCATAGACCTTCAAACCTAATGCTTATTGTCATTTTCATTGCCAAAGTGGACATGACACTGAACAATGCAAGTGTCTAAAACATCTAGTTCAAGACGTCATTGATTCAAGCCACTTGTCTATTGTGGGTGTTAATGATCAAGGCAATAAGTTTGTTGCAGCCTCTAACCAAAATTTACAAATTTTCACCAATCCCATGCCTAAACACACTACCTTATTTTTCAAGGCTAGTGAACCTTCAAACACTGATGTAATGAATGTTGATACAAATAATGAACAACATGATACAACTCCACCTATTACCCAAGATAGTCCTATGGATAAACTTGTGGCTAGTATAGACGTTATCCCTTGTAAGGGCCAAACCACTAAATCTCTTGATATCACTTTTTCTGCTAAAGACATACTACAAAAACTTGTTGATGGTCCTCTCTACATAGCTGGTAGAATCTATGATAAGCCCACTAATGGGATATTAATAGATCTCGCTTGTGGTGAGAACATGATCACAGAGGAGTTTCTAGTATTACATGATCTATATCAAGATGATTATAATAAACTAGCTGCATGGATTAAGAGACATACTGGTTTTTCATGCCCTACGATTAGATCGATTGTACTACCCTTATAGATAGGACCTAAAACTTTGGAGGTAAATTTTTCAATTATTCCACAATCTAACCAATTTCATTTGCAGCTAAGCCACCCTTGGCTTTGCTCAATGAAAGCGGTCCCATTAGTGGTCCACAAGTGTTTGAAGTTTCCACATGACAATGAAATATTTACCATGCACCATAGTGGCTTTAATCCCTTATCCTCTAAAGGTAATTTTTTAGTAGAATCCTTTTGGCTTGAACCCATGGAATCGATCACCCCTTGAAAGGACTTCTTTTTCATAGCCTATCAAAATTTCAAAGCCAAAAAGATAGCCGAATTGTCTCTTTGTAACATGTACTCATCCACTTCCACACCTCCTATCATAGATGACACCATGCTTCACCTTGAGTCTAACATTGAGCAAAGCATACAAACTCATGAACAACTACCCTCACACACTTCCCTGCCATTGTTTAAATGACCAAGTGATCCGAAGGACAATTTTTAGTTGAAATTGAAGTGTCTCATTTCTCTCCAAAATCTGCACCATCAGAAAGATCTCGGCATCCCGATTCCAATGCAAATCGAACGGAGCAAAAAGGAGTCCGTTTGCACGAGTTATAGCCAGTCAAACCTTTGGTCAAACTGAGATCAGGGGCATCTAGAAGGCAAAAAAATGGCATCGTCAAAAATCAATGAAAATAGCGTCATCGTGAAGAGCTCGTCACAAGCTTTCCAACACAACTCGTTTTGTTGAAATCCGACATCGTATGCTCAACTTATCAACGGTCAATGTTTGCAGTTGACTTGTCAATGTGGACCGTATGGATGCTGACGTCAGCAGTCAATCTGTACTGTACGGAATATAACAGGAAAATTTGGATGTGACACATGGCAGTACAGTCACTGTACGAAACCAATCAAAATCTGCCACGTGTCCATCCGTACGGGTGACGTGGCATCTCTGTATTCGTCAGCGTACAAGTGGCAGTCGGGTGTCGATCCATGTCAGCGTCCAGTCAGTGTACGTGGGCATCGACAGCGAATAGTATTTTGACACTTGTCATCTAGTCATCATTCGTGTCAGTGGCCTCATCACCGTCATCGGCAAACAAAACCGTGCCACGTGTCCCCTGTCTTCTCCTCTGCTTCCGCGCGGGTTGTTTGTTTTGTTAAAAGTTCATTGGGGGATTCGAACCCCCAACCCATCTCCGCTACATTTTGCTCATTGCCATTCCACCAAATCTGGCGGGCTATGGAATAGGGGTGAGCAGTTGGTTTTGTTAAATGCCTATTTTCAAAGTTTGTTTTAAACTGTTGCGGCCGGGAGTGGAACCCGGAACCGCCGGGTTCCCAAAAGGCTTAGCCACCGCTAGGCCTTCCGAAGTCTTTGAGACATATAGTGGCATCGATTTATTTTGTTAAGATATTAAAAACCCGAATGCCCTAAAATCAAATAATCCAACCCTTAAAGTTTAAAAATGAAAACATAATCCCCCTAAACTGTTAAGGAAGATTTAAATAAATCTTCTAAAGCCCGAGGATGCTAAAACAATAAGGGCTATAATAATATTTAAATTTAATAAGGGGATTTTTTAATGATTTTCATGTAAATAAAGGGAGATTATAAAATATTTTTATGTATTTTGGAGAGATAAGGTGGATTTGGAAAATATTGTAAAATCAATTGGTTAGTAACCAATTTGAAAAAATTTTATGTATAAAAGGGGGTGTGAGATGAGAGTGGCAATGAAGTTTTCTTTCAGGTGACGAAGTCTTGAAGCTGTGGAGATAATCGAAAGAGAGGTCTTGTAGAGATTCCATTCTTGTACGCCAGAGCGCTGTTATGTTGCCGAAGTGCTTGGAGAATGGTTATGGTGCTGTTGTAATTGATTTTTGGAGTTAATCGGATCGGTCTCTCTATTGGAGTGGACCCGGAGACATAGTCACTTTCATGACGAACTCTGTTATCAACTGTTTGCACCTCTCTTCTTCTCTCTCTTTCTTTCTCTCATTTCCTTCCTTTCTGTTATAATCACCTTGTTATTACTTTCATTTTGTTATTTCCATAAGTTAATTTTGATTTAATTAACTTGGAATAATCATTGTAAAAGCATTGTAAAAGTTAAGCATTTAAATACTGCAATCTAGTCTAGATCCTATACAGATCACCAAGGGAACATGAAACTAATCTTGTCATGCCTCCTTGCATTAAACAAGTGTATAAAGAAAAAGAGAAAGTGGTTGACCCATGTTCTTTAGTTTCTCTTGTTATTCCCTCCTTGGAAGAAAAATAACCTATGATGACTCAATCCACTCTTATACCTCAACAACTCCAAAACAAAATTAAACAAAATCGTAGTGCCAGGGAACGTAGGCATTGTCATCATCTTCTTGCTCATCAATCTTTCCTAGGAGAAAATAAAGAAATTCAACCTCCACCTTTGAAGTAATAGCTGACCACCCTCCTCTTGATCTGCCAGAAGATAGTCCAGTACAACTTTCACAATAAAATGAACAAATCCAACAACCACAACTTTTTCTCCATCTGTCCTTAGAAATCACCCATCATTCTCCTATCATCATTAATCTTGATGATGATGATGATGCAGAGATTGCTAAAATAGATGAAGAAGTGCACAATGAGCTAAAATCTTTATTTTCATCTACAATGAGCTTAAAATATAAATCCTTGCCACCAAGTGAAGAACTTGGTACGACTCCTAGTTCGATGCTTGCAATTGTCTCTTTGGATAGCCAACCACCCTCACATTATACTGAACATGATTGGGAGGTGGATGACTTGTTAGATGGTTGATTTTCCTTCACCTAGCTAGCCTTTTTGAATTTATCTCTTTATTTGCATTTGCATGTGTGTATTTTTTCCCTTGTAATGTTTGTTTAATGTTCTCTCTTTGTACACTTCTATTTGTATCTCTATTCTTCTCTATGTTGTGCATCTTTTCTTTTTCACTTTTTTTTTGTGTTTTCCTTTTGGGGATGACGCAAAGCATAGAGATTCCCTATGTCTCTTCCATGATGACGCAAAAGGTCCTTTTCTTTTGTTTTCTTTTGTTTGGTGTTTTCCTTTTGGGGATAACACAAGTTATTGAGATGATAATTTCTCCTTCATGTTGAACCAAAAGATTTTTCATTTTCTTTCAACTTTCTTTTTTTCTTTCTTTTTTCTTGTGTTTTCCTTTTGGGGACGATGCAAGGCATTGAGACTGCAATGTCTCTTCCATGTTGACTCAAAAAAAATAAAAAAAATCTTCTGTTTTCACTCTCTTTGTGTCATTCTTCTAGTTCTATGTGCTTTGGGGAATGATGACAATTTTGAGCTCTTTCATAAAAACATTGCATTAACAAACATACTGACCCCAAATCCATAGATCCCTTATGTGTTTGGTGTACTTTCTTTTCTAGTGGGAAACTCCCTTTCTTTTTTCTTTTATTTTCCTTGACATGACATAGCCTAACTTTGAAACATATGACTTGGCATAGGGCTTTCCAAGTTACCTCTCATGTCTTGTTTTCTTTTTTCATTTCTTCCCTTTGCTACTTTAAGGTAATTGCTCACTGAAATATGTGTTGCAATTCCTTTAAAGTGGGGGGCATACATTACCATAATTCATTTTCATTCTTGGTTCCTAGTGTAGCCTTGTCGTTTATATGATGCATTCGTCACCTTGTGGATGGAATTGGGTATGATTTCCTTCATAAGTGTGATCTATCTTAGCATACTACATTCCTCTTGGTGGCATAATGTGATGCATTGCATCCCCTAAGTTGAGAATATACTATTATTTTATTGGTCCTCTCTTGGAGAGATTAGACACAATTTTCCCTAAGTGACTGACCTTGCATGAACTTAACAAGACTCCTTTGAAAATTTTAACATCTTACAGTTTACATTTTCACATTTTTACATTCTTGCATTTTTTCCACCTTGCATAACACAACTTGCAAGACTGTGGTACCCTTTTCTTTTTGTTCATGAGTTCTAAGCATATAGAGCTTTTCTTGTCTCATGGAGCATGAATCGACATTTCATTTTTCCTTGTTGCACCTTGTTAAAGTTATCATGAGGTATAACTTTGATATGGTTGAGTGGGAAACTCACCTAGCGGCATGACTTTTCCCCATAGCCACCTTTGTGTTTTTGAGTGAATACCAACTAGCATATGTATCTTACCTTTTGGGATTTCTCACCCTATGGATAATCAGAAGTTTCATGGCCTTAGAGTGAGTACATTTGGGCCTTCTCACCCAACATACTATCATGTGTTCTATCACCCTAGAGTGAGTACACATTATCTTTCATCCTAGATCTAATCCACAACTAGTTGGACTAACGATTGAAGCTTCATCCGATTCTCAACACTTGTGTGTTCCTTTATTCTTATGCTTAGTTTTCCATGGGATCTTCACCCTAGGGGATTGATCATCCCTCTTGATCATTGTTATTCCATCTTGTTAACATAAGTGCATGTGAACTCTCTTCTCGATGTTCATGGCTTATTTAGTGTGAGTTTGAAGCAAGTTCATCCTCTTACTAAAGTGGGGGCTAAATGTGTTGTATAAAAATGGCCCCTTTTCATTTTTATGGCCTTTTAGGTCTTGTTTCATGATGTTTGATCTATTTTTCTTTGATTTTATATTGTAATATGGCTTGAACATGCATATTTAGGTACTAAAATTCAAATAATGATGTCTTGTGAAGGTGTTGTGAAGTGTTGTAAGACATTTCTACATTATTCTAGGTTCTATTCATTATAATTTACCTAAAAATCACCTTTTCATCACTAAACAAGTCTTATTTTTAAGTTTTGTAAAGACTTGTAACAAAATTTCACACTTTTCTAGGCATAACTTCACTATTTATCCCTTTCTTGTATTTTATTTGGTCCATTTATGCCCTCATATGCTTTAATGAAGTGTATTTTTGAATGTTAGCCTGAAAAATAACATTAAATACAAGATAATTCCTAACACCCATTTTTAGGTCCTCAATGGGACCCATTTGCCATGGGTGGAAAATGAGTTCCCTTTGGCTCCAAATTCAAAATTTTAAAAAAATTCCTTTTGAGTTTTTATTCAAAAACACTTGATTCCAGCCTGTGATGAGGTATGAATGGGTTACTAAGGCACAAGATTGTATAAATAAGTGATTTTCACCTCATTTTACATCCTCCTACAATCTCATTCATTTGAGCATTCATTCACACATCATCTCAAGTATTCAAGCATCTTACAACATCTAATAAAGCAATAGTCAAGCATTTTGGAGCATCCATTAACATTACTTTAGATTTGTATCATCAAAGGTTTAGTAAGTTGATAGAAATTTTATTTTATTAGTTTATCATTCTCATTTATTTCATTAGTGGTTTCATTACCAAAAGTGGGGTTTGACCAAGGCAAACCCCTATTTGCTAACCCTCAACCATTTTCCCCTATTGCATGTGTATTTGTAGACTTTTGTGTGTAGATTTAACAATATTTTTGGTGTTGAAGATTGTTCAACAAGTGAACTAGCTTCTTCAAGTCAAATCAACTCTATTTCAAGTTTGGAGAAGGTGTTTTGTCTATTTCCTGCAGAATTGACTTTAGCAACTCGACAAGTAGATATTTTCAGATTTGGTGTTGTAGAGTTGATTCCTAGTTTCTCAAAATTTTGGGAGAGGACTGATTCACCACCAGTGGCAAATGAGTACACCTTAAGACTGAAAATCTAAATTTTGTCAGATTAGGGATCCCGATAGTCAAAAACTTGTTCTTGATACTTTTTCACAAGTAGTAGGAGTAATTTGGTATCTTGGACAAATGAGTCCCACTGTGAAATTTTATTAATTTCAAACAACATTCATAAAATTCCAGAATCATCAAATCTTTCCTAGGTGCACTCTATTTCATCCTATTTCTTTTGGTTCTACATTATTTTATAATTTAGTTCATTGTTTGCATATCACAATGTGTTTTCAAACATAGTTCAAATCTTAGTTTTGCATTCAAATTCATTCATTTAAATCACATATTTGTATTTCTCAATTAGCTTAGACAATATCACAAAAAACTAGCTTGTCCTGCCTTTATCGGAGTAGTCTATTTTATCACGCTGGGGGCATGTTCTCATCGAATTGGATTTGTGTATATTCTTGAAGTCCTAAAAGTCAAAAAAATAAAAAAAAACATCAAAAAAATAAAAAAAATCCAAAAACATAAAAAAATTAAAGAAATAAAAAAATCCAAAAATATCAAAAAATCAAAAAAATCCAAAAACATCAAAACATCAGAAAATCCAAAAACATCAAAACATCATAAAATCCAAAAACATAAAAAAATCATCAAAAATCCCAAAATAGGTCAAAAAGTCAAAAACAAAGTCATCTTGTTGAACTACATGTCTTTGAGCCTTGAATGTAGGCAAGGTTGATCTTTGATCATCCCTCGAGACACTTAGGTCAGTCCTTTCGGTGTCGGTCATAATAAACTGACATTTCATCATGTATATTGTCATCTATAAATTGGTCAAGTCATCTTGTCGAACTATGGGTCTTTGAGCCTTGAACATAGGAAAGGTTGATCTTTGATCATCCCCAGAGACACTTAGGTTAGTACTTTAGGTGTCTGTCATAATAAATTGACATTTCATCATGTATATCATCATCTATAAATCGTTCAAGTTGTCAGTTGAACTACGGGGTCTCTAAGTGTATAACGTAGGCAAGGCTAATCTTTTGATAAGCCCCTGAGGCCCCTAGGATAGGTCTTTAGGTTAGTCTCTTGGTCAAAATCTTAGAAAATCCCAAAACATTGAAAAATATAAAAAATCAAAACATTTGAAAATCTCAAAAAATACCAAAAATAGCCTCAAAACATCACAAAATGTCAAAAACATCCAAATATTTGAAAAAATCCATCTGTCTCATCTCGCTTGCACCCGCATTAAATATCACTCATAATAAATTGATTGTCATCCTCAACCTTTGGTGAGACAATTAGAAAGAAGTCTAGCAGGTGAAAAGTAAAACTCAAAAACATCAAGTCTTACGTCTAGGTCAATATGCAAACAAATTGGTCAACTCTTGGTGTAGATACCCTCCCATCCATTTGGTCCCATATCAATCATTTGAAAGAACGCTTAGGATAAATGAAATGATGTGCTGCCATCCACTAACATGTCCTAGGATGCATCCTTCCTACAATGGGCATTATCTTTTGGCAATAGTTTCGGTTCTTATCCTTAAGAACACATTTCCTTTTTGGTTAGCTATATTGAAGAACATCAACTTTTTTGTGTAATTTTTCTTTATCTTTTGACTTATTATATTGCACTCATTCCAAGGACTTCTCAATGATATTCAAATGAAGGATTTAGAGAAATAGGAATGGGGCAAGGATCAATATCTTTTATCTACTATGTTTGTTGGATTTTCTTGTAATATAACTTGGCAAATACTTGCTTTGCTAGTTATGTATGGAGGGTGTTTTGAACAACTTGTTGACAATTGCATTGAAAGGTTATACCTTTCCATGCTTTGGCCCGAGGTGTTTGAAATGTCTAAAATGCATCCTAGCAAGGTTTTCATATGCCAGGTGTGAACAAGAATACTCCTATTTGATTGTCAAGTCAAAGTTCATCACATTGGGTACAATACCATCCTGGTTCTCTATACCTTGATGTATTGTACCACATGTGTTATCAAACATAAGAAAATTGGCCCTTTGAAAATCCCAATTCCCAGGTAAGTAATCATCATCATTTTTGCATATTTCATCATCTTGTGTCTAGTTGAAATGGCTTCTTCTCTTTCATTCCTTCTTGCTTGTTGTGCTAACAAAGTACTATGATGGTTGATCATCATCGCCATCATCATCCTCATCCATCCTGCATTCATGAATCATTAGCATATTGCATAAACATATCATATAGGAAACACATGCATTGCATTTTCATCATCATATAAACATGTTATAGATTAGTACATCCCTTTCCCATTACATTGCATCCATTTTTTGCATCACATTGCATTCATCGCATAAATTATTACATAATATTCATTTGCATAAACATTTTCATAAACATTAGCATAAGCATTACCACCTATTGCATAATCATACATAATAGGTACATAAGCATTATAGATAATACATTGCATAACATCATAGGGTCATTTCCCATATTTTATTCATTTCACATTAATCATACCACTTTGCATATCATTATCATATCATTGCATATAGTACATCACACTAAATGTATCACATACATTGCATACATTTAATATGTTTAGGATAATATTTGTTATTCTAAGCATCTTAAAAAACCATCTCATTGCATAAATCATCATTATAAACATAAATAGGAATATAAAATCCATCAGATGCAAAGCATACATCCATCCATAATCATTTCATATATAAGCATGATTCATATTATTTTTCTTTTGCACCATAGATCATTTCCATATCATATCATTTCAAATAAATACATAAATCCATCTACATATCATAAGTTAATGACATAATATAGATCTGTTAGTCATAATCATCATACATATATCATCAGTAATAAATGCATCCATAAAAATATCATTGCACAACATATAGAAGTAGAATCATTCATACATGCATAAGTAAATGATACACATCACATCACAACACATCATAATCAGAATCATCAACTCATATATATCATCAATAATATAACTATCATGGTACAAAATAATTGGATCACTATACATATATATCAATTGGTACAAAAAGGCCCATTAGGCTATCAAAAACAAGCCCATAAGGCACACAAAATGATATCATCTCGATCAAAAGGAGGCCTAACCCTCCTGTCTGTTGCCCTCGCCTCTGTCCCCATGACCCTCTGCTAGTCTAAAGCTGGTCTTCTATGAATACTATGGGAGATGTGATGCTCTGGGTATAGGTTCATGATAGTACATCTGATAGTACTCGACCTCTTGAATGACCTCCCTATAGGATCGAATCGACATTGAACCCTGAGAAGAGGAAGTTGCCATGCTCTCTAACTGCTATCTCTGACCTAGCTCTATGACTACCTATAGCTCTGCAACCTACCTTTCCTAGATAGCTTGTTCCCTCTTGGCCCTGGCCTGGTCCCTCTCAGTCCATGCCTGATCTCTCTCCCATATCAAAATCTACACTTGGGCCTACAGCTGTGCAATCAACATATCTCAGGGATCCACCTATCCTACTAGTTGCAATCATGGAGGCTATACTTGAGATTGATCCTCAACCCCAACCCTTGGTGGTAGACCTGTTGGCATCTACTCCTGATCCTGCATGTGCACGTTAGGCTAAACTGGTTGATTTGGTAGTACTGGGGGTCAAACTAGCTAGTCTTGTCATACATCACCCCTCTATCCTCACCTGCCCCCTTTGCCTCTCACCCTGTGTTGATCAAGAACTACACCTAGAATAGTCAATTGTAGGGGGGGGCTGGAACTAATCCTTGTATGCCTATGTCGGGCCTAGATTCATAGGCCCTTGATCATAGGCCCACGACTAGGCCACCAACTATATGAAATTGTCGACACCATCTGAAGCAAGAATATACTGCCCCCATGAAACTTGTGAAAGAGTGTGGGTGAAGATGGCCACATAATCATTATCGAGCTGATCCTAAGGCTCACCAAACTGATGCTGCACACGCCCAAGTAGATATCTCTTGATCATGGTGTGCTCTCGCCCCTGCATAAAACGGTCCTAGTGGGCATAGAATAGCTGCTCTGTATCGCTGGCCCATCTAGACCGAGCAAGGCATGGTTGCCATGTAAACACCTGCATCTCATCCAAGACCCTCCTCCAGTGGGGGATCATGTGCTCACTTGTGTGTCTAAATGACACACTACCTCTATAACACCACATGAGAGGATCATCTGGTAGCATTAGAACTGGAACAACTTGTGGCCGAAGGATGGAAATATGCTCCCATGCCTAGATGTGGAGGAGAGTCACACCTACTCCAAGTGCTCTGCCATCCATGTAGATGTACTTGTGAAAATATTTGTATAGGGAGGCAAAAAGAATAGGCCCCAAATCAAAGTAGGATGGTTTGTCGTGAACCATCCACTCCCAACAAAGTCCCCAACCGAGATTGAAATATCAACCTCTTCAGTCTAGGGCAACGAGACCCGAGATGATCATTGCAATAACCGATTAGAAGGGAGGTGCTAGACCCTTGTGTCACTCCAACTCAATCTGTCCCTCACAAATAACAACTTCCTCTATGTTGAGGACCCTATGGCAGGTATTACGCCCCTCCTCCATATCAAAAATCACACGCCAACCATGAATCAGAAATCCTAAGATACGCCAAAATTTCTCCAAGGTGATGGTGGCCTCACTAGTCAGAAGGTGGAAAGAGGATTTTTTGTTGTGCCATCTCTTTGCAAGTGTTGACATCATCCCTAGGTGAGTGTGAATGGGAATTGTGTAGGTGATGAACCACAACCCCATGTCCCAAAGTTGGTCTTGATCTTTGTTGCTCATGTCCTGTAGGTAACCAAATAGCTCTCAAGACCTATGCTCTTGAGAGTAGAGCTTCCTCCTTGCATCCTACATCAAGGAAGGTCACCACTTTAAAAAATTTGAATTTTTTTTTGCCGAGCATCCAAGAAACCACTCCAGTGTGAGAATCTGTGAAGGCATCACAATTTGATTTTTAATCAAACTCTGATGCTAGGGTAGAAAATGGTGAAATCACATTTCCGTGGTGCACTTTTCTCCCCAACAATGCACTTTGAATAGATACAAGAGCATCACGTCGCACTTTTCAAATCCCCCCACTAGCCACAAGCTCAACATCAAAGTTTTCAAACTCCAAACTACACCGCCACGACACAATTTCACACCAAGTGGCACATTTTGATTTTTGACCGACACTATATAGCACGACTATAGAATTCCTAACTTTAAAAGCATTAAATGACTGCTAAAAGTGAAAAGTGAAGCTCAAGTAAGGGTCATTTATTGGTGCCACAATGCCAGGTGGCCACTGGTACATCCAAACTTGATCAGAAATGTGCATCAAAAGCTATCAGTGCGCCATATCACTAGGAGGTCAGAGCTCAACATTGTAGGTTGCAAAATGCTTGTGTGAAAATGACTTGAAAGTGAACCTCGGGCCCCTTTTAAGCTTGAAAATTAGGGTTTTTTCACCCTGTTTGACTATCCTACTAGGGTTTTTATCTAGTTGAGGCCTATTTTACATCATTTTATTGAATTTGGACATGTTTTTGGCCTCCTAGAGCCTTTTTGGACTTGACAGGTAGTTTGTCCTCTTTTTTCATGAGATCACCCAAAAATTGAAAATTTTCATCCAATCCCTCAAGGGGGAAATATAATGGCATGTTTTCCCTCATCAGATAGCAGTGGGGCAATATTTTAAATAAGCAAGAAATTTTGGCTTTGATCGAGATCGTTTATTCTTTGAACCAATGCAACAAGTGCATCGCTTCAAAGAGGGGAAAAATGTAGACACGTAAAATGTACCAGTTGACATTGTGCATCTGATCCCGACTACTAACAATGTTTCATCTTGAATCATCCTTCGGTCTAACCATTTAATCAAATTCCCTTATTTGATTAAATTCATCAATATTCCTCTTTTATTTTTTTTATTTTCTTTAGACTGCAGGAATTGGGTAGCATGACCCCATATAAACTGCAGTGCACCTCGTAAACTTTTTAACGTGACTGGCGGCGCTGGCGCGACATGCCCTCTGGTACCACGGGGGTGGGGGAGACTAGACCTTGTGACCAACCTCCTGCAACAGAAAAGATTTAGCCAACCGAGCTAGGGCCCCAACCCCAATATTCCTCTTTTAATTAAATAAATCATTTTATCTAATTAAGTCACCTTTTCTCGATAATTAAATTAACCTTTTTTATCTAATTATCCAATTTAATTAAATGGTCAATTTTATTTAATTAAATCCCTTTAAGTCTATCTATTAAATTAAATAAATTAAAACTTTATTTTATTTAATCTAACCATCAATCTCTTTTAATTAAATAAATCAAAATCTTTATTTAATTGATCTCTTATCACATTCTTCTCATTATTTGATTTAAATAAATCCATAAATTTGAGTCAAATAAGTCACATCAACTAATCTCCTATTAAATTAATTGACCCTTGATTAATTTAATCTCTTATCATGTCCCATCCTCTAGCTTTTCCCACTTGCACATGAAAAAAGATTTAATTAATTTATTAAATCTCTATTTTCCTCACAAGGCATCTTTTGGAATATTCTCCAAGTTTGAATTCAAAAAATCCAAGTGGACATGTACATCCAAAAAGGCATTAACTTCATCTTACATGTCCTTTTCCTTGAGCCAAGTGGCTTTTAATGCATTTTCCCTTCCCTTTTGCAAGTCATTTCAACAAATTTGAAATTCAAAAATATGCATTTATTGGCACAATCATCAAAACTTGCATATCCTCCATCCATTCATAAGTTGACAAATGGCATCTTTCCATTGGATGAAAATTAGTCCCACATTGCTCAAATTTGGACATTCATCCTTCAATCTCATCTATATATAAGGAGGTTCATACTTCATTTGATCATCCACAAATTATGCAAAGTTACCATGCTCAAATATCTATCAAATTTCATCCATCATTGTTGAGTCTTAGCTAGGTTATGCAGATTTTTAGCTTTGATCACTCTTCAACATCATCAAAGTGGATCAATTGTCATCAACATATCAACATTGCATCATAGGAATTGGGAAAGGGCCAATTTTCGCATCAAATTGGCACCAATTCCCCCATGGGATCATGTGTTTGCTAGTTTAATTAGGATTGAATCTATATTTTGTTATCTTTATTGTGTTCTTCATTGTTTCTTTCCTAATTTGAATTTGGTGAATGGATTTCATGGGGAATCCTTGTTTTAACTTGTAATCTCTAACTTAATGTGTTCATTCTTATTATTTAAATATTGTTAGTTAGCTTCATTGCCACAAATTCCATCTCAAGCTTTAGAGTAGCATTGTCCCTAGCAAGTTTTTCACATTCTTCTGTTATCTCTTTTAGGGTCTAATTCATGTGAAAATCTTCCAACCTTTTATTTTATTTCTACTTAAGCTGATCACAAAGTTCCTTCCTATTTTCTCTTGATTCATTGATTTTATCCTTCAATGATTGAATGAATTTCTCATCATCCACAAGATTTTCTTTTAATTCCATGACTTTTACATTAGACTGATCAAGATCATCAAGTGCCACCATAAGTTGTTGTTGAAGACCACCAGAGTCCATTGCAATCCAAGATCCACCTCAAGCTATTAAACTTTTGCAGAGGAACCTTGCTCTGATACCAATTGTTGGACTCAGGGAACACTGAGAGGGGGGGTGAATCAGTGTTCAACAAATTTAACCTTTAAATTCAAATCTTAAACCATTTACAACACATAAATAGAAATAAAGATGCAAGCACATGAACAAGATAATCAAAGCACCATAACACCAATATTTTTACATGGAAACCCTATTAGGGGAAAAACCATGGTGGAGATTAATCCACAATTTATACTATGTTAAAAGTATGAAAAAAAGGGAATGCACATGCATTCAGGCACACTACCTAGAGCTCACTGCTCAAATTAAGGAAGGCTAACTGCCTTACAAAATGTTGGTGATTACAACAAAAAGTTGAACTAAGAGGATAGCATCTCCAAATCCCTAGATTTAGTTCCAATGTAGCTCAGTAGATGATCTTCAGCCCTTCTGATTGATTCTATATTTCTGTTCTACTCTACTCTACTCTTCTCTCTTTTTCTTCCCTTCTAAAACTATGCATAGATCGCTCAATCGCCCTTCTAATACTCGCACACACATTTTCTTTTCTCTACACATGTATTCACACACCTTCACTCTTTCTTCTCCCACACAAAATGAATTACCGATACCATACATATATCCACTGACACATATTTCATCACTTTAAGTCAGCTTTAACAAAACATGAAATATCCTTCAATGGTTGGCTCAAATCAAAAATTAAATTTAATGTGCACCCATCAAATTCAGCTAAGACATAGCTAGGACCCAAAAAAAACCAACACAAGAAACAATTAAGCAATTACTGCTTCTACATCCACAAAATGTGACATTCACTAAGTTAGCTACAATTAGCAAATAAATAGAAAAACATCTTTCTAAAGTATCCAACCAAATCTCCTAACTCATACAATGATCAATGAAACATGACAAAACTTTAACAACAAGATAGTATGGATTCTTAACAAACTCTTTCATAGATCCACAATTCAAAATGATGATCCGATGAAGCATACAGATCGACTAACTCACTAGATACCTTATTCTTCATATTTTCTGCTACTAGAACTTTGATCTTTACTTATCTTGTCAGATGGATTAGTATCTATATGTTCGCTCAAGAGAAAATATTCTCGATCAGTCTGATCTCTAGTCACTTCTTCATCTTCCAGTAGCTCAGTGAGATACATTTCTTGCTTGGTGATAGAGGTATGAGAGGCCTCAAAGTTAATCATGGATTCATTAGCCACATGTTCTGAATGTAGGGCTTCAAATGCTATCTTCATTTTAGCTCCATGCTTTGTCATTAGGATCAAATGTGACTAGTCCAAACAAAGATACCCACCTATTTTTGAAGTAAACTCCTAGGATAGGCAAAGACCAAACATAGGGGGAACATCTATGATCATAGTGTCTTGAGGGAATGTGATACTAGGGCAAGTGAACAAAGTCAATGGGAGGTCTTTTATGAGGCCTACAGTTTCAACTTTGTTCCCATCAAATTGCATAACCCCCTTTTTTAAGGGTCCATAGCTAAGTCCTAAGGCCTCAAATATCTACTTAGGCATGATTGTAGTGCTAGCACCAGAGTCAATCATGGAATTATGTAATAATTTCTCCCCTATAATGAGAGTTAAGAAGGGTTGATGCTTTGGCTTATCTCTTACTCACCAAGGGCTTTTGTTGTGCTATTTGTGAGAACTTTGGTAGGAGGTGATTGATCAACAACCTTTTCTTGGAAAAACTACTCCATTGGTGTTACACTTGTATCCTCGTAGAGAGCCTTCTGTAGTAATGTATTTTTCTCTAAAATAGCTAGGATATCCCATAGAGACACATTAGTAGATGATTTTTTCAATTGTTCCACCACATTGAGTGGTGGTAGATTTGGAGGTTTATGCTCCTTATCTCTTGTTATAACAATTTCCCTTCATGGAAGACATTGTGTCACCACTATGAGGGTAGTAGGCATCAAGTTAGAAGTGCTTTTAGGCTACAAGCTGACTAGTTGCAGGATGAATGGTTCACCCATGAACCTCCTCTTCAAGCAAGTGTTATAATTGGAATATACTTGTGGTGTCTTAGATGTGGATGCCTCATTCACAAACACCACTTCTTCTTCATCCATCCATGAGAAGAGTGTGTGGTCAGGAGTGATGTTAGCTTCTTGCTCTAGTGACATACTCTACATTTGTGCAGTGAGCACTTCATTGTCCATTTGTGAAGAGGTATACACATAGCTTCTGAGATTTGACGTTGCACCTTGGCTGCATTGCTCTGCCACCTTTTGTTGCACATTTCTACACATAAAATTTTGGGGAATGTGTGAATCACCACAAGGGAAGCACCAGGGGTTGGTGTTATCAATTAAACTATTTTTCTCTGTAGTTAGCTCTCTACTTGAGCTTAGATTGGAACTTTGTAGAAGAGAAGGTACAAGAACTATTTGATTTGTTGTTTGTACCTGTGAATTTGTGCAAGAACCTCCTTGAAACTAGTTATGGTGCTAAGAAGGTTTCCCACCTTGATAATTCTGGTAGCTCGACCTTGGAGGCATTGCCTAGTTTCACTTGATGAAAATTATATCATTGAAAATAGTCTACAACATTTCCTTGAACTCGCTCATCTCTTCCTTTGAGGAGCCGAATGTAAAAGCATCACTCTATGGTGCATTCACATATGTATACTTGGATTGAGGAGGATCTGGCACATTGGTAGAAGGAATCTCTTAAGTAGGAACTGATATTTCTAGAAATATGAGAATGATGGGCTAGGGTGGTAACTTCCTAAAATCTATAAAATTGTTCTTTGTCTTGATAGCGACGCTATAGGTGCTTAGTAAGGTGGTTCCGTTGAGAGACTGGATCATCATTGAAATGTTGGGGTTGATAGAATTTAAGTAGAACATGAAGGCTAGCTCAGGAAATGGGTGGATATCAACTTGGATTCTCTACTAGCTTGTATGGAACTGAGCATTGAAGTTGGTCATGGCTTTGTGTGGGGCTCGCTTTATGACTGACAACTGATAATATAGCGAGGATCAGTCTCTAGTTCCTTGCCTCTAAAAGAGGTGATGAACAACCTCAGTGCTATATTTTGGTCTGTAATGTTGTGTACCAAACATACATCCTCAACATCTTCTAGATGTTTGGATGGTGTTCTCGAGCCATCTCTAGTGAATTTAGGTATATCTTTTATGACAGAAACTTGGATAGCAACCCAAATAATAGGTGCTACTAGAGCTACAAGAGGACTTTCAGTGTCCCATGCCACATAATTTTTGTTAGTAGTAGGCAACATGGCTATCAGAAAGGGCAGAGGAGGAAGAATGTACACTAATTGGGTCACGAGTTGTACTATCCCTAATTGTGGTACTAATAAACCAAGATTATTTGTTGTTTGGGACCTAGTAATAGGCTGATGGATCATACACCTTCCTTAAAATTAGGTTCATTTAAGCTCAGTCCCATCGGGCATGCCAGGAAAAAGAAAAACTATTGATGCCAAAAATTAGCAAGGCAACAACCCTTTGTGGGAAACTCAATTTATGGGGGACATATTGTACTAAACTAAGTGACCTTCGGATTTTTAAAGAAGCCAAATTCTTCTATAATTGGTTTTTTGGAATGGGAAAAGGAAGCAAATATAAAAATAAAGGATCTAACTAAGGTGATGCACCAAAATTTAGATAAAAGGCACAATAAACCTATATTTTGGATATGCTCTAAGGGCTTGTTTAGCAATTTACTATGTCCTAGAATGATAGAAAATAAAGATTGAACCATGAACAATGCATTTAATGAAATAAAATAATTCTAACATCCTTTCACTAAAAAGAGGAGTCAAAAGACATGATCTAAACTAGAAAAGTTGCATTCAAATTATAGAAGTTCTTCAAATGAACCATTCAAACAATAATGGCATAGTATAAAGTTAATCAAATAGCTTAAGAAAAACAAAAAAGTTGAACAATGGCATAGTCTATGAGTCTTTCTACAATAATCTAATAATAATAAAAGGCTTGGTGTCTATATTTTTTGCAATTCTTGAACTCTCAGAACTCATAGAATTTTAAACATGGAACTAGAACATCTTTAGAAACAAAGAGCAATATATATAGCTAGCATTCCCACTACCTGGTGAGTAGTAACTGAAAAAGATTCAAAATCCTGAGCAATGATGTCGCAACAATGATTCCCCTTGATTTTTGTAACATAAATGATTCGGGCCATAGCATGTGGTCACTCCCCATCTAGGTGCATCCCCTATAAATGATGGCAGTGGTTCCATGCAAACAAGTGTCACCACCTAGTATAGGCAGCTAGGACATGCGACATCATATTGCAGCCCATGGTTCACTCTATCCCTTGCATTGAAGAAGAATTCACTGAGGAGATGCATGGTGGAATTTCACAACCTAAAATTCATTCCTCCTTCTCACCCTTGAATGCTTGCACTAGGGAGACACGTGGAAGCATTCTTTTTATTTCTCGTTGATTGTAGGGTACACCAAATATTATGTAGATGAAGGCATTGTGGTAAAAGATTGGGGCCCAATTCAAAAGCAAGAGGAAGTAGCCTTTAAGCATACACAACAAAAACATGTGGAAGCATGGTAGGGGCCATTTAAAAAATTAAGGGAAGGGATCCTTTAGAAAGTGTCGAGTGGACATGTGGTGGAGGGTGGCAGTCATTTATCAAAAAGGGATGATGATGTTTATTGGAGGCATGGGCTGGTACTTAGCAAAAAAAAAACCCAAAGGGAGCTTGATGAATTTTATATTCATAGTATCATCACCAACAATCTCCCCAACATCATAGCGGCATCACTTGCATCATCTCCCAATCTTCTTCTCACATCTCTTCCAACATTCTCCCCAACATGATAATGGCATCACTTGCATCATCTCTCAATCTTCTTCTCACAACTCTTCCAACAATCTCACACATATCTACATATCTTCCAACAGACTCCATCTTCATCAATGACAAGATAAATTCCAATAATCTCCCCCTTTTTCATTGATGGAAATTTTTTCTTCCAATATTCAATCTTGTCTATACTTCTCCCCCTTTGACATCAAGAGAAAGGTATCTCAATGTCAAAAAAGATAAACTATCTTAGCTCTTCTCCCCTTTGGGATATATATACATATATGTGCATGAGAAGAGCTCCCCCTTACAATTTTATCTATCAAAAATTATTAAAATTGTATTGCAATAACCTCTATTTCATCCACATATGTACAAAGAATCTAAAAAGGCATAATAAAACTAAAATGTACACATAAAATAAACTGGAGGATAAAATAATATATTTATAATACACCTTCAACTTGGAAAGGTGTGCCTCCCAATCCTTTTTACCAACATACCAATCCTTTTGGGAAAAGATGAGTGTGTTTCTTTAGCTCTCAAACTATAAAAGGAGATCTTCTCCTTCTGGTGAACTAGGTACCAGGATTTTCTACACTAACTTCTCTACAATTTCAACAACACTAGCTAAATAGGCAATCCTAACACTTACCACATCCCACACCTTATAGTACTACACAATTATCTTCTCTTTTTTCTCTTGTAGTTGGAAAGCTATCCATGTAATTTTCCTATTGTCACCCTTGCTGCACCATCAAAATCATTGATTGGATTGTAGACTCTAGAGACTTGTGCAATCTAAGATTCAATGGAATCCATCTGATGTTTGATACTTTTTCAGAACTAGTCCATTTCAAGAAAAATTGAAATAAAACTTGTGCTTCATCGAAGCACTTCTGTACACTCTTCATATTTTCTTACAGTTTACCATGTGTAATGATACACTTGTTAGATATTTCAACCAATTTTTGCACATTAACATTCTTTGTTATCTCTTTTTCCAACCTTTCTTCTAGACTAGAGCAATAGTCCTGAAAGAAATCTAGAAGTAGCTTCAATTTCTCAACACTAGATAAGGATTAATCAATTGAAACACTGAGAATACCTTCTTTCAATACTTTGATAGTTTCTTCAATTAACTTGTTACTCTTCTAGTGTGTGGAAATAATTTCCTTCCTTGTGTTAGCATTAAATGCATCACCTATTTTTATTTTCTATAAGGGAGATATTTTCCCCATGTCCACTTGCCCTTGCATCAAAAGGAGTTGTAGTAGTTGTGCAAACACAACAGGCTTGAACTGCAACTACTTCTCCAACAAAACCTTAATTGAATCATCAAAGGATTACTTCATTTATCCCCTCATCTCCTTTCTCCTCATTTTTCTCTTTATCTATAGTACCAAAATTCTTTTCAAACTTCTTCTCTTCTTTTGATCTCTCATTATTTAGTAGAGGAGGATGATCTTCAATGTTTTGTACCTTTGTCTTCTTCAGGTTGTCTTGTACAACCACTTCTTCTTGATCTTCAATTTTTTTTGTATTTGGTGGAGGTGGATTTTGTTCAGTTTGTACATCCTCCTTTCTCATTTTCTAATTATTTTTTTCTTCTACATTCTCCACTTCCAGAGGGATATCATCTGTTGTCACATCCTCTTATACCATCTCTTCTTCATGTTCTATAGTAGGATAATTCACTTCTGGGATAGAAGTGTCATATTTCATCTCATCTCTAGTGTCTAAAGAAAAAACTTAGCCCCTTTTCAATTTGTTCTAACTTTTGCAGAGTTTCATTTTTCATCCTTTCTATTTCATCCTTTTCTCTGCTCATCAAGATACTTAACCTTTGTTTTGTTGTAAATTATTTTCTATACAACTATGCCAATTTAGCTTTGTCTTCTTTAGATAGAGAAGAACCAATCTTCTCCAAAGCATCTTCCCTTATTATTGCATCTTCATCAATTTCTTCTTATTTCCTTATGATCAACGCATTCTTCAAGTCATTAGGTAACTAGTCTTCACTTTGGGAAAAACTAGTGCAAACATTTACCATATATTTCACTATTACTTCTTCTATTATTTCCTTTTCTTCATCATAATCATAATACATATTGTATTTTCTTCTAACATACCATGCTCTTTAATCCCATTGAATAGTGCATCCATCGTCAAAGGGCTATGTTTTCTTTGTAGGGACTTGTCCTTCTTCTTCCCCCTTAGGCTTTTCTTACTTTTCTTCTTTTCCAAATGTCTTCTCTCACACATAGATTATGAATTCTTTCTTTTGCCTCTACACTTCTCCCTCACTATTTGTATCAACAATGTCTATTTTATCTTTCTTAGCACTTGTTTCTTGAGATACATCAAATTTATTTTTGCTATACCAAACTAGGTACTTCATCATCATCATCATCATCATATCCTACATATCTTTCTCTAGTAGCTTTTTCTTTCACTCTTCTTTTAATAGGTGCATTTTGTTCTTTTACCATAGTACTTGTTGACTCTTTTCTCTTCACACCAATAGTATTCTTAGTCTCAAAGGACTTGGCAAGAACCAAAGAGGGAATAGAAGTCCTACCTAACCTTCAATCATTGGGGGCACCTTCTAAAGGACTTGATATATTTTTAGATTTCTCCACAAAGTTCTTGGAGAGTCCCATCATCTCTACAACTTGTGCCATCATCTTTTCAACATTCGTATTGATCTCCTTCTTGTAATCCATATGCACTTCAATGTACTTTTCTTCATAAGTCCCATATCTTCCTTCCTTTAGGTCTCTAGGAATACTTAGCATGTGATTAGCCAAACCAATTATCACATCTTCTATAACCTCATATCCCATTTCAAGGATCCATACTATCCTTGGATCCACAAATTCCATGATACAATAGTCTTTTCAAACCATGAAAATAATGTCCTTATTATATCTCTCCACCAAAATATTTTGTATTCTCTCTCTTGCTTTCATGTTCTAGAAACTTTTAAAGAAACCCTATAATGTAGCCTTTTGGGTATCTGCATTAACTGATCTCCTCAAATGATATTTTATTTGAGTAGTAACCAGAATACCACTCAACCACACTATGTTCTTTGTGCTAGGAATCTCTCCAAGAAAGTATAAAATTAAACAAATGATCAGGGTACCAAGAATCCTTATTTATACAAATTATCCATTAGTTGTTTCCTTAGCAACTCACACCAATCAAAATTTTCTTATTTCTTCACTATTTCATATTTACTATTGATAGTGGTTGCAAAAATAGAGTTCTCTCTTTTTGTGAAGAAAATATTATAGCCTATCATCATTGACGCATAATTAGTTGAATCTTCAATATCTTTTATTATCAAGGATCTCTTGTCAAATTTTTCACTTTTAAGCTTTATCACAACTTCATTCTTCACAGATTTAAGAGTCAAAATTGGTCTGAGTGAACACAAACCTGTCATAGCCTAATTGATTCCTTTGTAATCATATATGGCCTATCCAAGTAGATAAACCTATCATGAATTTTTCTTATTGCATATCTTTTCCACTCATCGACATAGAAAATTTGAGGAAAATTATTCCAAAAATAAAGCTTCTTCTCTATCAAACTTCCATATTCATGTTTCAGCTCTAATTCGCCATCAATAAACTCATCAACCCACACTTCAACCAACTTAGAGTGATTTTAATATTCCATTTTAATATGAATATAGATTTTGAAATCTTCAGTGTGCAACACACAAAATGGGATATGTAAGAATGCACCATCTATATCCTTCTTCATGAATTTATCAAGATGTCTGTTGAGTTTAGGTTGAGGTCAATACAAAATATTAACAACTTGAGGAATAGACAACTTGTGCAACACTTCTAAAAATAGGGTAAAGTAGAAATTGTAGAAACCTTTTAGATTTCTATCGGTTAGTGTTTCCACACAAATTTTGAATCACTTCAATTCACCTCTTTTTTTCTCTTCACACTTCAAACACTTGATTCAAAATGAAATTTTAAAATTCAAAACCACTTATAAAGATATTTTGAATCACCTTAAATGTATTGAATTATAGTTCTAGGTCAAAATTTGTTTAAGCCTAATTGTGTTAACACAGTCGTATTCAAACATTCCACAAATCTTCACAACACAATATTTTTCACTAATGATTTCACCAATAGGTCAAGCATGTCAACCTACATCTCATATCAACATTTTGAAGGCATAAAAACCATATCTTTGGTAGGTTCTTAAATATCTTCTAGATTAAAATTCCCCTTGAGCCAATGATCTTCATTTAGTTTCCAAAGGAAATATTTGCACTAGAGGCTAGCACTGAACCACTCTTTACTTTGCTATCTTCTTTATTTTCCTAGATCTTTCCTATTTCCTTCATCACTTCTACCATATCTACATTCTTTACCAGATCATTCATTTTCACTGAAATAGAGGGTTTCACATTCTTTCTTCTACATAACTTAGCAATGTTTCCTAATTTATTGCATCTATGATATTTGACATTCTTTCGAACAAGCTCACTTCTTGCCATTCTAAATTTTCCTTGATTATCCTTACGCCTAAATCCATTACATGTATAATAGTAGCCATTGAAATATTGAAACATCATGCCTTTATTATAGTCATTCATCGTCTAATTTCTACATTCACTAGCTCTATGACCAAATCTATTGCATGCATAGTACTAACCAAGAAAATATTGAGCATTCTGATCTATTTTGCTTCTACATTCTAGAGCCTTCTGCCTAAAATTATTTCAAGAATAAAAATAACTATTAAAATATGGGTACTTTTGTGCATTTTTTTGTCTAATCAGTGGTCTCTTGAATTCATTCTTTTGGTTCTAGACATTCTTGAAGTTTCTCTTCTTGCCATTTCTCTTTTGAGTATTGTTTGAACCTTGATCTGTCTTTGAAATTTATCCTCTTTCATGCATAGCACTAACTAAGAAAATATTAAGCATTCTAATCTATTCTACTTCTACATTCTAGAGCCTTGTGCTTAAAATTATTTCAAGAATAAAAATAACTATTAAAATATGGGTACCTTTGTGCATTTGTTTGTCTAATCGGTGGTCTCTTGAATCCGTTCTTTTGGCTCTAGACATTCTTGAAGTTTCTCTTCTTGTCATTTCTCTTTTGAGTGTTGCTTGAACCTTGATATGCCTTTGAACTTTATCCTCTTTCAAACCCTAATCCTTCTTTTTCTTTAGAACCCTTTTGATTTTCAATCATCTCATCAAGCATTGTAGTAATCTTCTTGAATATTTTATTTCTCTAGATCTGATCTTAAGGTTACAACTTGTTGTTCAAGCTTTGAGAATTATTCATATTTTTCTTTCAGTTTAGCATTATGTAGTCTTCAACTCTTTTAATTTCTTAAATATGCAACTTCAAGATGGTGATAGTCTCATTTGATTAGTTGAGCTCCTTGATCCTATCTATAACTTTATTTATTTTCTCTCTCAAATTATTAATGCACTCATCAACATCACTAAGATCCTTTTCATATCTCTATTCTCAAATTTGGCTTTATCCAAATCATCAAGATTTTACTTGAGTTCTCCTTCCATGTTTTTGGTGTAATTAAATGTGTTGTACCTTTTCCTAGGTCATGATTACAACTTAGTTAAGTTTACTTAGGGAACACATAGGAGGTTGTTGGAGATTTTCCACTTTTGGTGGACTTGACATGTCATTACTTTATCACTTCCAACTTTTGTGGACACATCATGTGATTATCTCTCCACCTTTTGTGGTGATTATCACATTATCCTCTTCCACTTTAGGTGAAGTGATAACTTTTCATTGTTGTCTCATGTCATAAGATTACGACACTTGTCATAATCTTATGCCCTTCTATGTTCTCACCTTGGCTATATAACCAAGGGATCCTCTATGTAAATTTTCTCATTACATTCTATTCTATTGATAGAATATAATTTATTCTTATCATCTTGTTGCTATCTCTCTTTTGCTTTTTCTTTCTATTAGGCCTCTAGATCTTGGGTGTCTAGCTTCATAGCCAATTCTTACACATGTCAACTACACAATCTTCTTTATTAAACCCTTCAAGAATAATTTATTTAAGATTAATAGTATACTTCCTTGTAGCCATGTGTTCAACCTCTAAGATCTACCTCAACAATCAAGCCAATTGAAGGAACCAAGCTCTAATACCAATTTTTGAACACCCAAAATACTGAGAGAGGGGTGACAATATTAACTGAAATTTATTGACTTTAACAACTTTAAACATTCATCTAATGCATCAACTTAAAATTTTAGTAATGGAAATAAACATGGAAAGAATGCATCACATCAAAGAGAATAACAACACCAAATAATTTATGTGGAAACTCTAGGGAGAAACCATGGTGAGAGTTAGCTCACAATATATTATAACTAGTCATGAGATATTATAGAAAGGCTCACTTCTAGGTGGACTCACTATTTGGAGGACTCATTGTCTAGAGAATAGAGAATAGAAGAGATGACTCACTACTAGGTCGACTCACTATCTAGAGGATTCACTATCTAGAGAATAGAGAATAGAAGAGATGGATCACTTCTAGAAAAGAGGGTTGGATAACTACCAAATATTTTAACTCATACAATGCATCTACAGTATTCTAAAGATAATTCCAATTAGGCTCTATAAACTGATATCACACACTTCACGCTTCACTGATATTATACTCTTCTTTATAACTCTTTACATCACACTTTCATCACACTCTATTCCTTTTTTAATTATCTATACATTCATTCACTATATTCACATCACAACACCAAAATCGTCCTACATATATATGCATTACATTTATAAACACCTAAAACATCGATTAGGTAAGTATAGTTAATGTATTGTGAAAACCAACAACCTTTTGACTCAAGATTAAACAACACACACTTCCAAGACATGTAACACTTTAAAATAGGTCAGTAGGAACCTATAATTACTCCCATAAGTTTGATCAAAATTTCCTTTAACTCTGCACAACCTCAAAGCTTTAGGTCAACTCTATTTTTGAAGCAACAAAGAAATGAACCAACTATTCATCCACATAATGACACACAAACCTAAAAATCACATGTCACTTGGACCCAAAATGCTTTAGAAACTTGTAAACACTCCCATAGAACCACATAGAAAAATAATCATCAATGGTGGAACACAAAGCATTCCAAATAGGTATACTACCATAGTAACTCTTCCAATTCTAGAGTGATACTCTGTCACTTCTATCTTCATTTGTGGAGGGATTCAAGATGCGAACTTTGGATTCTAAATCCTCCAAGAAGTACCAAAATTACATTGGAACTACATAACCAAATTCTTCATGGTGAATTCTAGAAAATACTTAGTCTTCACCAAACCAACAAAACTGCATCTATGCACACAACCCATCAATGTAGATATTACAAACAATATTGGAATTAATTATAACACCATTAGTAGCATCACCAACAATATCCCCAACATCATAGTGGAATCATATGTATCATTTGCTAATATTCTTCTCACAACTCTTCCAATAATCTCCCAAATATCTATATATCTTCCAATAGACTCCATCTTCATCAATGACAATCTAAAATTTCAGCATTTCATCAAATAACTTTATGACCTTGGAAGTAAAAAATATCATCCCTTCCCCTTTTATATTTCTATTTCTTTAAAAAAAAAAGTACATATTTCATCACTAGGCATTGACTGAAATCCCATGTTTTGGTAACGTATATTAATTTTAGGCCAAACCTCATGGTAGAAATTTTCATTGTGGTTTAGTTAAACACTAAGAGGATAAAATTAGGTTGGAAGGGATTTTGCGTTGAATAAACACATTATAATATCTCACTAATTTCATGAAATCAAGCATCGCTTACCTTTGGTTATATCAAGGAATCCCTATTTGATACTTGTAATAGCCTAGTCTAGAGAAATTTTATCCATTTATTATTTATAATGCACCAATTATTAGTTAGCACTCAGAAGTTACTGAATTAATATGTTTGAAAATGAGATAGTAGGCCATGTATACTATCTTCTCATTCATTAGATTTATCATGAGGATCAAAAGTGGTTAATGCCTTGAGATCAATAGGTCATATTGTTCATGACTAGGTCCAATAATATTTGTGATTCTATAAAACCAAACAAACCCACTTGAATGAAATAGGTTTTTGGTGTTTTTATTTTATATCTCTATGTTTGTTTAAAATCCCTACAAAAAATCCAAAAATAACCCTTTATTTTATAAACACACAATAAACAATCATGAAAATCCAATATCCCAAAAATCCAAATTCAAATACTAAAATCCAAATAAATCAATACCTCACTCCTTATTAATTCATAATAAATATTTTCTAAAAATCCCATCTCACTCAAGTCAAATCCAATCCATATCCTAAAAGTCCTGTATCAAATCCATCCATTTAAAGGAAAAACCTTGTTAAACCAAACACAATTCATATCTAATCCCCCCATATGAAAATCCACCCCTTGAATAAAAAGGTATTTCTACAAAATTATTCCCCAATGATCAATCCAAAATTCTAAATATGAAAACCATTATTGATTTGGAACTAAATCCGAAAATACCCATCCTTGAACCAAAATCTAGAAAATTAAGTCCCATGATTAAAAAATAATCATCCCTAAAAAAAGGTACAAACCTCATCTAACCTCCTCCTAAAAAAGATATAATCTACTCCTTTCATTCCAAATCAACTAAAATTCCAATATTTGACATCCTAATAGAAAAAAAAAATCAAAAGCTCAATTCATTACATCTAACATCCTACTAAATCCAACTCCAAGTATTGATGCCCTAACTTAAATCCAACCTCTTGAATCAAAATACAAAAAACCAATTTCAAATATTTGAGCCCAATCCAAACCAACCAATTAAATTTTAGATCCAAGGTAAAGATACAATTTAAAAATATATATAATTCCTAAATCTAAAAATCTACTAACCTTCTCAATCAAAAATCAAATCCTAGGGTTTGATCCAAGCAAATCAATGACCCTTTGAAGCCATAGTCAAGATAAAAAAATATGTAAAATGAAAATAAAAAATCCAAATCCAAAAACCAATAACTCTCTCAATCAATATTTTACTCCTTAATTCCAATCCAAGCCAATCAACAACCCCTTGAACCTAAGGTCAAATCCAAAAATCCAAAATTTCAAATCAAAATCCCAACTCCTAAGAGTCTAGAATCAAATCCAATTCCAAAGCTCCCTACTAACAGTAAATAAACACTTCACAATCCTAACATCTTATCATCTAACATCCTTTTATTTAAACATAATAAAAACTCAAGCATCATTTAAATCAAAAAATAAAATTCCAAATCTTCTCCACTTTAATCAAATCTAACATTTCAAAAGCTAAATCAAATCTAATTTCCAATATTAATCCAACCTTATCCAAATTCCAACCAATTCAATAAATTCATATCAATATCAAATAACTAAAATCAAACCACAAATCAATCATATTTTTTTCCTTTTACGCTACCTATCATAGCATGACATGAAAAAATTAATATGGTGTTTTACAAGGAAAACCCTTTTCTCCTTGAACCTCAAATGGAACAAATCCATATCTAGGAGAACCATCAACCCCACATGATAGTGATAGTCATAAAAAAGTTTCCAAATAAAATTGAATACTCCCATTAATATCATTATTTTAACATTAAACAAGGATGAGCTATAGTTGAACAACTCATAAAAGAGAAAGATAATGATATCCTTAGATGACTAATCAAAACTAGAGCCAAATTTCATCCAATTATAACCTTACGAACCTTGATAACATTTATATCATGACCCACCTAACCAAACACATAACCTTGACCATGAAACCTACTAGACCAATCTCATAAAACCTATGATGAATATGATCACCCTAATAACTACCACCTTAAGAAAAATGGGGAAACCAATCCTTGAAAACCAAGCCTCATCATTAAACATCAAAACTTAAAAAATGAAAATCTATTCAAATATATGATGCAACCTCCATCACCTATATTCATAATAAAAATCTTAAAAAACACACCAAGGCCAACACCCTTAACCCACCTATTGAGGTTCAAAACAACACAACATTAAATAGAATATTACTATTCTATTTCTCCTAAAAAATAAAGACAACACATGGTAATGTAACTCCAAAGGTCCTGGTAATTGGTTCTCAATTATGTTGATGTCTCTCAATGGTCAATATAATTGTAATGTGCAAGGGGCCTTTGCTAGTAGTAAGGAACAAAACTACATGGAGTTGAGTATTCTACGTTTGGGGGTTTTAAATAAAAGAAAAAGATGGATCGGAGTTTTAAAACTAGAAGAATATGAATAAAAGTTCTTACATATTCAAACATGTATATCAATAATGAGTGTCTATTCCACCTAACCACAACCATATCAAGATGCAATCCATAGAATAAACTATGCTACTACATACATCCACAGTGCTAGTTCAATACCATCAACATTTACTAAACTTACTTCAAAAAATCACTCACTCATCATTAAACACAAATCAAATAAACATAATAACTTCACACATAGATAACCCAATGATATAATCTTGAATCTAGTTCATTCTATTGACTTTCATCAAATAAGAAACACTTAAGCATAGAAAAATCACTAGCGTATGAATTGATTATGTATCATTAACCTTATCAAAATAGGTCCAAACTTCAAACAATAACATGAAAATGTATGTAAACTATAAAATAACCAAGTTCGACTGATATTTCTAGAGTATCTCTACTAAAACATCAAAATCCTAGATCTAACCACTATTTTGTTATCAAGTGGCTAATCTTTCTTCAATTAGCCAACCTTTACAAAATAGAGCCTAATACTACATATAGGTGCCATATGCACAAGTTTCTCTCAATTATTAATCTAGACCCAGAATTTATGGAGTTGAAAGTAAACCCAGAACTAGACTGATGAACCCTTGTTTTGAGGTTGATTGCTTTGTTGCACAAAAATCTGACATCCCAAGAAGAAGGTAGAACTATCGGATCAAACTTGGAGTTTAGTTGTGTGTCAAAATCCCACAAAAAGAGGAGAAAAGAAGATGTTGTGTATGGTGAAGAGGGCTAGTTCATTTATGTGTTGAATTCTCAAGGATGTATTCATCATAGCTTTCAAACACTTGTTGAAGAGTACCTGAATTAGGTCCATCCAACCAATCATCTTCAAATATGATCCTCCCTAATTTAGCTAAAACCAAGTTTTGTACCTTCCTCAACTTAATCGATTCTCTTCGAGCAGCCTTTGCTTCTTCCCTAATATCCATAAACTGATCTAATAATAGATCCTCCCCATCATCTCCTTTTTTCCTTATGTCTTCAAATCTACCCTTCCATCTTTCCCTTAGCCTATTTAAAGACAGGCCTTCTTTTACCAAGGAATCTAGATTAATTAAAATGGCCACAATTTCCTCCAATTCAACCATTTGTTGATTCAAATCTTTGCTCATTTCTCAAAAATATTCTTGATGCCCATGAATATTCTTAGACTTATACCTTATTATGCTCACAATTTTCTCCACAAATTCTACATTATCATTCTTAAGAATTGAATATTCAAGCGAGGTTGACTTAGGTACCTTGCCAATATCTTCAAGCTTCTTAACACATTCTTTGTATTCCTCATCCCATTTATCTAGATCATTGGCATGTTGATCTAGATCCTCTATCAATTCAAGATCAGCCTTATGAATTTTAAAAACTTCAATAAGAACATCATCAACTTCCTGGTTGAGCTTGTCAAACCATTTTTCCATAATTCCTACCTTGATTTTCATTTGAACTAGATCATTTTCTTCCTTCTTTGTTAACAAAACTGGAGATTCACGAAGAGTAGATTGTTGGGAAATGGGAGCTGAAACAACTTTCAAATATATATGCAATTGATCCTATTAATCCTTAAGTTCATACTTCCTTTCCTATCCTTGATCATTAGGGATTTAGTTGAAGAGACTAGAATATCAATAAAATTCATTTGCTAGTTTCTTGTAGGCCTTTGCAAATTTACCGTCCCCAACTGATATTTAATAATTTGCATATCATCATGACTCTTGCCCACTATGGGTATGGTATATTCAACAATGATCTCTCTAGTATTAGAGATCTTGGTGGAGTGAAGAACCCGAGCCTTCTTTTTAGGTTTCTCCTTCTCAATCTCCTTCATCATTTCATCCTAGTTCAAAGGTTGGGGTTGCACTAATTGCTTTCTTCCCAAATCTCGTTGCTTCTTCAACTCTTCAATATAGTCCCATGCCTCCTCGGACTTCTTTTCATATTTAGCAATCTCAGTAGCCTCTTTCTCCCTTTCCAAATGTTCTTGTTCTTCTCTCTTCTTATGAGCCTCTTCTTGTGCCTTGAGCTTTGCCTCAAGAGCTTCTTTTTCTCTTCTCTAATGGGTTTTCTCCTCTTCAAGGTCATGAATCTTTTTCTGCAAAATCATCTTATCTCTCTCTTCCTGTATCTTGAGCTCCTACTCCTTTTGTTGTTGTTGTCGAGCTAATTCATCAACCTTAACTCTATCTTCCAACTCCTACTTGATTTCCAAGTTAGATTGTGCCTTGGCTTCCTCCTCTTGTTGTTTAGCTAATACCTCAGTTTGTACCTTGGTATCAACTTATCTTTTGGCATCTTCAAAGAGTTTCCACTAGTCTTCTTCTGTCATTATATGTTCAATCCCTACATCATATTTCATATGAAGAGATGTCACAACATGAGCCCCTTTATCAGATGAAGTCTTCTCTGAATCTGTTTTGATATTATGTATCTCAACTTCATCCTCCATTTCTTTTAAGACCTTTACCTCCTCATGGAGGGATCCCTTTGGTGATTCTTGACATAACTATTATGTATCAAAGGGTTTAGTAGATACCTCCCCTACAACAGATATAGAAGCCCCCACCTTTGCAATTGTTTCACCTTCTTGTACCTTTGGGAGATCTTGAGGAACCACCTCCTCTTGTGAATTAGAAGGCATAAATTCTAAGCATTCCTTAGGTTCCATATTTCTCTTTGTTCTCTTATATCCTTGGGTGGTACCTACAACTTTCCTCTCCTTAGATGATTGAGCCTCAAACTAGTTAACTCTCAAACTCACCTAGTGAATACTCCTATCCAACACTAGTCTTGCAATCTACTTTATGTCAATTGTCTCCTCAACATTCCAATCCCCTAGGTCTAGATCTTTAGTTCCTCTCTTATATGCACCATACTGGAGATCCAAAACTACCCCATCATAAAACAATGTTTCTAGAATATCTTTCTTTATCCCAAATTCAACCATGAGTGGGATAGGTATCCTTTCATAATTTACTTTTCTAAGATCATACCCATCCTGCAAGTCCATCCAAAAATCCTCCAATAAATTGAAATGCTTGTCAAAAAGACTAGGAGGTAAAGCCTGCAACTTGTGTTTGGGATCATAGTGCTTCTTTGCAGTGTACAAGCCCAATTTCAAATAGACTAATTCATCACAAATAGCCTTAGCTACCACACTTGTGGACAGCTAAACACTCCTAGTTTCATTGGGAACTTATGGCAACTAGTTTTGTGTTTGGTTCCAAACTTGTAGTTAACAAACAAAGCTTGATATATAAATTCCATCAAAATGATCCTATCACCACAACATCTAGGAAGTAAATGGGGGTGACCCTCAAAGCCTACTAACCTAAAATAAGTGAATGTGGGGTACTGGATAAACCAATGTCCCCACTCATTGAAAAAATCCATTTCCTCCCTACTAAGCCTATATCTCGCATCACCATTAAGCTTGTTAATGATGACATAAAGAAAGGAATCATTTACCCTTCTATAATGTGACTTTGATGCTTGTAAGGTGAGCTTATTATAGTGCTCCCATACCTTCTTTTGTCCCTAAACTTCTTCTAATACACCAACTTTTTGGAGTCCAGGAAAGATCCCCATCTAAGTAGCTACATAAACCACATAGGAGGTCATAAATAAACACTTGGTTTCTCTCACTCTCATCATTTGACTATGAATGATTTCATACACCACCATAGGCTAGTCAAATTATTGCTAACCCTCAAAAATAACTTAGATGAATGAGAACATCCATTCCTTAAATTAGGAGGAATCCCTCTTCCTAAATACCCTAGAGAGCATCATGATGATATCCCTAATTTCCTTGCCAAAATCCTCTCTCTTAGGCTGGTTTGGAAGCTTGGTAAGAGACTTCTTCTCCACCCTCATCCAACTCTTATTCATGTGATTTCTGTTGGAATCCTTTTTATCACTATAAAGCTTCAAAGCTTCTGCTTCATTTAACCTAACAAGATTATATGGAGGAGGTATAACAAACATGAATCCAAGAATATGTGGTGTTAGGTCAATGATGATATTCCCTTTCACATCCACACACTGCCTAGTAGTAGCATTATAGGCCCTAATGACTACCAAAATTAGTTTTGGACATTGAATAGATAAAGGGAATAGAGAAACATGCACTAGACCAGATTGAGAAATCCTCCCAACCCTCAGTGTAACATCTTCATTAAAAGTATCATCTACCAACTCGTCAAAGTTAAAAGGACCCAGGTTGGTGTCAGTAATATCTACCCACTCTAAATTGACCTTACTAGCAGTAAGAGTGGGATCCCCATGCTTATACCTCAAGGTATAAGGGAGTTGCTCTACTTTAATCTTTTTAGGCCTAGTTCTTTGACGTGAAGTTTCACCCAATTGGTTACTTTGGGAAGCCTCATCCAATGCCCCTCACATTCATTGATTCTTGTAGTAAACTCATGTATTATATGATCAAAAGCATCAAAGTTATTCAGTCATATAATACCATTCCCTACCCTCCTAAGATATCATTTACTTAGTCAAATTTGTCCTTCATCGTAGGTGGAACCATAGAAGGACCAGGGATAGAAATCACATTTTAACATATGGTAGGGTCGAAATTGGAACGAGATCAAAATGTGAACCAAGAGAGGATTGAAACTGAGACTAGAATGAGAACTAAAAAAGAAACTAACATTCGTTCTAAATTTAACTTCCACCCTGGCTCCAATTCCATTCAACGATAAGTATAAAGACTCAAAACCATCATGATCGAAAGAAAGACTAATTTAAGAATTAGTTCAAAATTAAAAACAACATTGGGATGAGTTTTTCCCCAAGTCTACTCCCACTAATGCAATACGCAAAATAGAGGGCAGTTTCCAAAGGCATAGTCATATGGATTTTAAGACCTGGGTCACATGGAATTTTGAGGAAAATCTAAAATAGAAAGGCTTAAGCCCCCAATTAGGTCAACCATACTAAAGCCAATTTAAACATTTTTGTAAAATTTGTCGAGCAAACCCTAGCTTGCTCAACACATCGTCTCTAAAAATTAGGGCATCACAAAAACCCAACATAGAAAACATAAAGTCAACATGAGAACGAGATAAAATGGGTTTCCAAAAAAAATTAGACATATAGAGTATGGGAAACCCTTGAAAATGGAAGCCCTAATTACAAACTAGGGCACGATAAAGCCCACCTATCACTAAAGTGATAGCAAACAAAAAAATGATGAAAAATGACAAAATGGAAAACAAACAAAACGAAACAGAAAAAGGAAGAAAAGACAAAAGAAACAAAGAAAATAAACAAACAAACAATGGGTGAAGATTTATTAGAAGAAAACCTTTTGCAAATGCACTAGAACATGACAAAAAAACAATGGAACAATGCAAACAATAAAATAGAAAAGAGAAGAACCCTACCTTAAAATGCTCTCAAGGAAAGACAAAAAATTGACCAAGATTTGCTCTGTGACTCACTTCCACAATCAAATTGCTCATCTCGAGTACTTCCTGGCTCTAATGCGCTTAAACATCTCAAATAATAAAGATAATGAGCCAGTTGAACATAATTAGATATTTAAAATCAAATCACATGTGCAAAGATGTTGCAATTAATGCCATTAATGCAGTTGGTCAGAGGCAGAGCAAATAAAGTGAACAGATAGTCAACTCCTAAGAACACCAAAAGCAAGGTGGAAATGGATTTGGGAATGAACTGGAACAAGAAAACTTCAAAAATATTTCTTGCCCAAATTTCATTCTAATTCTGGTTTCGCGGAAAGGACAAGCAAGCCCAAACATGTCAGAGGCAGAGATGGAACCAAGACTTAATCAAAAACTTTTTACAAAGTTACGGGTGCAATTCCAATTTCGGCTTCGATCTTGAAAAAAGAACAAGAAACAACAAGAACAACATGCATGAAGGGAAGCAGGACCATAACATAAACCAAACCAAGCCCAAACACCAAAGCAAAAAAAATATAAAGCAAACAAGTGGAGCCAGAGTCAGAATAGGAACATGATTTGAATTTTTTAAAAGGTCCAAATTCAAGTCCAATCCCAGTTTAGCTTTTGCTCAAGCAACACAAAACACAAGGAAGAAAACAAAAAACTCCAAGTTCAAACCAACGCAAGAGTGCCAAACAAACCAAC
The DNA here is from genome assembly GCA_007258455.2 of Sequoia sempervirens. Taxonomy (NCBI): domain Eukaryota; kingdom Viridiplantae; phylum Streptophyta; class Pinopsida; order Cupressales; family Cupressaceae; genus Sequoia; species Sequoia sempervirens. The sequence continues at coordinate 405,444,685 of VDFB02105785.1, forward strand.
AAACAATGAAAGCAAACATGAAAGAGAAGGTAGACCCAAAGTTGGAGCTGAATCCAAATAGGAACTTTGGAAAAGTTCAAAGTCTAGATTTGGTTCCAACTCTGCTTCCGACAAAGCAAAAGAAAGAAAAATCTTAAGAGAAAAAAAACAACTCCAAATACAAAAAAAGGGGGGGGACCCATTTTGTTCCAAAATAAAATGGGGTGGTTATGCAAGGCATAACACCACCTCTTAACTCATGTCCCTTTTATGGAAAGATAATTGCATAATGGAATTTAGGAATCTTACCGTATTCCTTTGCAAGAGCACATCCCAACTTGTGGTTTAGAACTTAATGTACAAAATAACAAGCACACATCATATCCAAATCCCATGGGAAAAGGGCCATATACTAGGAAGATATTTCCAACAAAAAATCACTAGTCCATGGTCACTATACACTAGTAGAATTTGGCAAATAAATGACTAGGTGACTAAAGAAATTTTCACAACAATTAAAAATGACTAAATTCTACTAATTTTTTTCAACTATGCTATAAATCAATAAATAAATGACTAATTTGGTCATTGACTAAAAAATTATTTTGTCATAGAAATAAAAATGACTACATAGTTAGTCACTGTATACAAATTATTAAAAAAATTTAAAAGCACATTTCATCCAATTATCAGCATGATGTATTGTGTGTGTAGATGTATTGTTGCTTATTTGTGTTTATTCACATTCATTGTAGAAATATTCCTCACATCATTCATTAGTTACAGGTTAGCCTAGCATTGAAGCATTTTGATCAATTATAGCAGCTACTTGCATGGGCGATAAGGATTCAAAGAGGAGCTGCAGACTCTTGAAAAGGTGGGCAAGGGAAAGGAATTCGAAGTTTGCTACAATGAATTTGAAGTTGATAAGGCCCTCTATAGCGAAGTTAGATTTGGGGGTGCCCTCTACAACGAATTTAGAGGTAATTTGAAACCCTTGTTACATTAAACACAAAATCTATAGCTTTCTAATTGGAAACTTACAGTAGTTACAATCTGTGAGACGGGGTTAGAGAATTAAATAGCATAGACAAAGTTACAACCAACACTTCTAAACTATTAACCTCATCAATAAGAGAATACAATGAAAACATAAGGAAAATAAAATATCAAATTAAAATACTCCCCTTGCTTGAACTTAAATCACTTCTCTTGCTCTCCTATTTATCCTTTTGTAAATATGCCCTCAAATTTGTAGTCTAACTTGTGCAAATACCTAAATATTGTATGTAGAAAGTTGGAGAATAATAGCTGTTAAGCTGAAAATGGAGAAGGAAGGTTGCTTTTATAGACAACCCTTCAAATGGACGGCTGAGATTAATCCTCTAGAAGGATTCCAAGATCAATGGTTCATAATTGATGCACCAAGAATATGCTATTCTTGGAGGAATCATTACAGACAGACATATAGGGACATGCAGGCTATGATAGGGACATGTAGACTATGACATGAAATAATGACAAGGTATCTTTGACCAAGTGGAGGTGCATAAATAATTTATTTTAAATTGTTTATTCAAAATGGAAGAAAATGACAAGTGGTAAATAAATAATTTATCCAAATTATTTATTTAGATAAAATGAAAAAAGGAGCATTTAATTAAATTAATCAATTTAATTAAATGGGGAGGTGGAAATTAGACCTTAAATAATTAATGGTAATTATTTATCTATAGATAAAAGGTGACAAAGTAATTAAATAAATAATAATTTATTTAACTATTGAAGAAGAGGGAGAAATTAGTGACATAATTAGTTTATTTAATCAATTAGGGTAGAATAAATATTATAAAGTGAATTAATTAAATAATTATTAAAAAATATTTAATTAATAGAGGAATATGATCAAGCATAATTGAATAACTAAAATTATTCAATTATCGAAGGACGAGGATGAAGAAAAATGACACTCGCAAGCTTAGGAAATTTTTTAGTGTCTACATTTTGCCCCTCTTTGACATAATGTAGTTCATCACATTGTGTCAAATAAATTTAATTCTGAAATATGCCCCGAGTAAAGAAGAATGATGAGGAGGGTTGTGTATGCCCCCTTGAGAGGATAGGTGAGTTCAAAGTACACGAGTGTGCTCTCAAGATGGATGATAAAACTAGAGGATGAAGGATAGAAGAAATGTTAGTTTGGAAGGGGATGCATATTAGCATGGAAGAGAAAGGAGGATGAAGATGGAAAGCTATACGAGAAATGATAAAGGAACCAAATTTCATGCTTACATTTTTATATTTATCATCATTGGGCATCAAAATGTCGCAAATGGTCCACAAACACCATGGTATGATATAGACCCAGGTGTGCAAGGTGACCATTTGCAAAATAGACAGTCATAGACAAGGAATGTCCTAACTCATACTAAGGGCGAATTTGCCCCAGTCTTTTTGTCAAGAAAATCCACAGATAATAGTCAAAGAAAGACAAAATAGGTTAGGAGATGTCATCGTACCTCTAAATCCTTCAAGGGACATCCTCGAGGTAGCTAGTAATATGACCAAGAGACAAAACAACAAAACATAAGACAAAATAACAAAAAGATCAAACAAAATGGACAAAAGGTAAGACAAAATAGACTAGAAAAATAAAGAGCCATTCAATGCATTTGCTAATGTTTGTTTTGTTGAAGATGAATTTCATGATAGTTTGTCACTTTGATAGTTTGACAGTTTTGACAGGTTGGCAATTCGATGGTGTTGATGGTTTGATAGGGCCTATTGTTAGGAAGGACACATCCTAAAAAAAGGAAAATGACATTTTGATGAGGTCCAAGTCCAAGGACACATCCTGAAGGGGACCAAAGAGTGACAAGATTGACATTGTTTTGGCAATTTGACTGATTTTGACTGGATGATTGATTGGACTATGTTGTCTGTTGGTTCACAATTTAAATGTCAACATTTTGAATGACTAATTTTGTTCTAGTGTCACTATGTCTAACTTATTTGATTGATGCAACTATGTTTGACTTATATGACCAACGTGATGAATGTTGACTCTATTTTGGGATTTTTGGGAGTTATTTGATTTTTATTTATTTTTGTTTCTTCAAGACATTTTTTGATTTTTAGGTCATTTTTAGGACATTTTTTTATTTTTAGGTCTTTTTTCAAGACATTTTTTATTTTTTGGTCTTTCTTTAGGACATTTTTCTATTTTTAGGTCTTTTTTAGGACATTTTTCAATTTTTATGTCTTTTTTCGAGACATTTTTCAATTTTTAGGTCTTTTTAGGACATTTTACGATGTTTTTGTCTTTTTGAATGGTTTAAGAGGATCACTACAAATGCATGTGACTAATGCCTACACATGAGAATCCAAGGACAAACATGATTGTACCCCTAGTCAAGCTAAATACCAATTGATAGGTGATGACAACGTTGTTTGACATGGGAAGGACGCATCCTGAAACAACGTGAGGATGACGATCATGTGACAAAAGTATCAAGGTCTTTAGTCGAGCCAAGAACAAATTCAAGTAATTTTTTGTATAATGTGCTTGTATGGATGAAACTCATTGCATTTGGAATGACTTGGTTAGGACTAGAAGGGATGATGAAGTATCCTTAGACCGTTTGACAAGGGAAAGTCAAGATAGGTGACCTACATGAAAAGGTGAGAGGTGGCCTTGGTAAAGGACAGGAGACATGAGACTAAGGGAATTGCCATATGATTTTATAGGACTATGTTGTATAGGGATAATGATGGAAATGACAGAATAGTTTGTGACAAAAGGATGGAAATGATATGGATGAAATGGATGGGAAAATGGATGGAAATGATATGGATGAAATGGATGGGTGTCAATGTTAAGAGGAAGGCATAGGAGATGCGATGACTTGCCCCCAGGTGTAAAAGTACACATAGATGATTTATTTTACACATGACACCTGTTTGCCAGGTTTTCATCATGGTACTTATCTAGGGTGCTGTTTGCCAGGTTTTCACCATTGGATGAAATTTCTCTTTACTATTTTCTTGACTTTTTTTTTATTTGTTGGTGTCACTAAGATGCATGTTTGCCAGGTTTTCATCAAGGTGATGATTTTTTTATTTTTTATTTTTTTGTATTTTTTTATATTTTAGGATGACCTTGATGCCTTAATTGACCACTGATTATTTTGAAGTTGCTAATAGTGTCAATGTAGAGACTGGTGCCATGATATTCCAATAATGACCTTTCTAAAGTAGCTGCCTTGTCAGGATTGTAGTGCTTACATACAACTGATTGATGTCATCGTGATCCTTTTCAATACTAGAGTTTTCCTTATCAAAATATGCACATTGCGATAGAGTGCCATGAGAGTCCTTATGATAAAGAGTTTCTACCATGATGTGATGGATTTGTGACATGTGATTTTTGCACTTTAGGTGAGATGTAGGATTATGACAGATGATGGTAGACGTGGAAAGGTTGTTTGGATGTTTGGATGAATCAATTTTTATTTTCCAAACTTGGTATGATGGATGAAAGATTTTGGAGGGATGGTAGGTGGAACCAACACTTTTAAATGCCTTGTTTGATGGCTATTTTGAAGGAGGTGGACATTTATGATATGTGGGAGCCATCTTGTCTTGTCACTCCACATTTTGATTAACTTTTTCTTTTGACATATTTTATTTGCTTGATCCAATTTTCTTTGGGATCCATTTTAATTTCATTTGTCCACTTGTCTTTTTTTTTTATTCGATGGCCTTTGACATTTGATTTTTGACTTTGTAAGAATTTTGTTTTTATTGGTTCCAAAGGGAAAGTTTAAGATGTTGAGAATGATGGTTTATGGTGTAGGTGGATGAGGTGTGGGCAATAATCTTATGACAAGCATTTCTCATGGACTCTATTTCGATGTTTGTATCTGACAAGGTTGCCCCTAGTATCGAGGAGGTTCCACTGACATCATTTGATTTACTAAATGAAGAATAGCCAAGACCTTGATGTCTATAATTTTCCTCGAAATTGTATTGGTTCTTGAATTCCTTGCTCATGTATGCCTAGTCCTTTGCCTTTATAATGCATGCTCTAATAGATTATGTTTGTGATGGGGAATTTATTGTTTTGAAAGAAAGATGCTAACCCATCATGATGTATGTGGATATTGTCACTTGGAATATTTTTGTCTACAAGAAATACTACTCTAACAAAGATAGATGACCCTAGTTGATAAAGTGTCTTAGCCTCATTGTCATGTTGGCCATATTTCTGACTGATATCTGTGGTATGATCTTGTGACATGTCAGGTTCAAATGATTCTATTGGTGCTTCCATGTCGATGTTGAAGCCATTATTATGGTCAGTGTCATGGAGTCCAATCAAGTCAATTATAGCTTGATCATTTGCAAATATGTCCATAATGGAAGACTCTTGTTTTTGAGGAATATCGTCTATGTGTGTCATGGAGGTAAGTGTCTCATCTTGGAAAGTGTCGATAGTTAGGTCCTGAATAGGGTCATCAAGTGTTTGATCATAAATGGCGTAAAGATCAAGGAGTGGATTGTTTCGGATTTCTTAGTCAGTGGTAGGGTTTTGGTAAAAGATGGGGTTGTCATGGATTTGGACTTCTTGGTCAATGGTAGGGCCTTGGTCAAAGATGAGGTTGTTGTGGATGATATAATCAAAAATAGAATATTTTTTTCAGGATAGGTGTGTTCTGGATGTCATGATTATTTTGAAGGACATCTTGAATGGACTTTGAGATATGGTCATGGGATGGACTACCTTGATCCTGACATGAAGGTGGCATTATAATGTCATGCTTTGGGCTTTCATTTTGACATGTATCCTCAAGTTTAGACAATGGAATTTGACTTTCGACAATGATAGAATTTTCATGACTAAATGTGGCTTGTGAGGGAGTGACTTGAAAAGGATTAATGGATGAAGGACTAGGATAGGACATGGAGACTTGGAGTAGATTAATAAGGTATGATGTGGAGACTTGACATGAGTTGGTAGATGGCTGATAAGGCATGTAAACTTGGATGGGATTGGTAGGTGAAGGACTAGAATATGGTGTGGAGACTTGTAATGGACTAGTGGACAGTTGGTTTCCCTTTTCAAGGTTAGGATAAGGGTAATAACTGGACATGTGTTGGAGATTAATGATAGGATTTTCTTTAAGTGATTCTTGATAGTGAGGGTTGATGAATGGAGGACTTGGGCTAATGGGTTGTTGGTAGGAAGGGTACGTAGGTGATGTTGGTCTCAAATTATTAAAGTAAAATCCATGTTGCAGTTTAACCCCTTGGTCCAAGAGCATGGCTAGATACCTTTGAGGGTCATGTAGGACAAGTTTTCCACAAAGGAAGCTACATCAGGATTTTGCGCTGCAGCTTCCAAGTCTTTAGCATAGACTTTCTCATTTTAGTCTCTTTGTATGAATGGTTTAAAAAGGTTTTGTGATGAAGATGGCATGTTCATGGAAGATTGTGTATTCATCTTGTGAAATGGGTCAGAAAAAGTCCAGTGTTGGTTTGTATCATAAGTGTTATTGGCAATGTTGGGATTGATGTTGGTATTGGTATTGTTGTTAAAGTCTTGTTCAAAATCTACCATTTGTCTTTTCTTTCTTTGAAGTCTTGTTTCCACCATCAAGGAAATTGCTCAAATGGAGATGATGACAATGCAAGTATGACACTAGTCTATTTTTTTTGTCTTTTTTTGTGATAAAGGATGACAATGCAACAAGATGATAATGTGTATCTAAAGAAATGTGTAATGTCAAAAAGAAAAAGTGATGATTATGACTAGGATGATGAGGTGCAAAATAAAGACTAAGATGATTATGTCAACTAAAGAGACAACTAATGCAAAAGGCTAGGTTCAAAATAACAACTAGGATGAAATAATGTTTTTTGATTTTTTGAATAAAGGATGACAATGCAAGACTATGTTTTTGGATTTTTGACAATAAGGGATGCAATATGACAATGTTTTCTAAAGAAAATGACTAATGCCAAAGGACAATGAAGACTAAGATGACAAGTTATGACACTAATTTTTTTTTTTTTGTATTTTTGGAGGATGTTTATGCAAGGTGATAATGACGTATTCCTAAGGAAAATGACCAATGCAAGGTGATAAATTGTTAAGAAAGGATGTCAAATGTCAAGGTGACAGTGATGACTAATGTGAAAATGTTGGTTAAGGAAATGACCAATGCAAAGTCTAGATGCCAAATGAGGACTATGGTGATGACAATATTTTGCATTTTAAAGATATGCAAGGTGAGGACTAAAAATTATTTGAATGTCTAAGGTATGCAAATGGAAAGGTCTAAAATGATTTGGAAGAAGGTTTCTTAACCACCCTATGTTTGATCTATGTCTCAATTTTGGAATATCAAAGGACTTGTTTGAAGGATTAAATGACAAGGAGAAAATAACAAGTGAGTCTTCCTAACTAGACTTTTGAGTCAGAAGGATCTCACAAAAGGATAATGACTAAAGGAGATAATGATTTCTAAGTCCAATAATAACCTAATTTTGAAAGTCAAGATTTTTCAAAGTGAGGTAAGGTTGTCCTAATCCAAAATATGCAAAATGAGATGAGGACCTAAGTTTTTGTTTTATGACTGAAAATGCAAATGGTGAAGCCTAAGGATGAAGCTAAATATGTGCAAATATGACCCTATGGTAAGATGCAAGCTAAAGTGTACAAGGAATGAGAGATTTGAGCAATTTCATGATTTGGTTTTGACAGAAGACTTCTAGAAGATGTTTGATAGTAGGCTGAGACTGTTGTTTTGATGTTTTATTGAAAAGTCTGAGTTGTCTGAGGTTTTGTGTCTAGATTTGTGAATGTTGTGTATATTGTTTGAAAATATAGAAAACACTTGACAAACACGATGTTTTGGTGTATGCAAACACACATGAGACAAGCACAATCCTAATAGGCTAATAGGCCAAGGGTTTGTATACTTGATATAGCCCACTGATATACCTCGGATTGGTACTAAACATGTTTCCTTCTTGAGAGTGGATAGCTTAGAATTTTGGTGGCACTGGCTCCCCTCCACGGCTCATTAATGTCATTCAAGCACACCAACTTTGGATTCTTAGGTGGTCACTTCCCAAGAACTGCTATCTCTACTCAAGGGAGTTAGTAGTGAGTATCTTCGGGCATGATACTGTACCCTGCACTATATGAAGCAACAACTAAAAATGGTTGGCCTCTAAAACAAAAGGTGTCTAGTAAAGACATTTTGTTCGTAGGGCATGATCCATGTGGCTACAGTCCCCTTTTAGATCCATCTCGTCAGAACCATATGTGTGATTCTTGGGCTTTCCCCAAGAATCCACTTTTATATACTGGCTGGAAGTCCCTCAGGTTAGGGTGCTATCGATCTGAGTCATCCTAGGGTGAGTACTTTTTCCCACCAGAATAGAGCCAAGTTCTAGAGTTAGTAACTATTTCTCCTACACCCATGATTGTTTGAAAGTGCAAGGGGAGAGGATATTATGATTACTAAGTCTTGAGGGTGACCAAGTTTGAAGACACTTGTAAATTTTAATTACCAAATGATAATGTGAGGAGGACACACAAGACACTTTGTTCTTTTTAAAATTTTAACTTGAAATATGAAAAACAAAGTTCATTTTAAACTCATGTCATGAGAATGCAAGTTTATTTTAACCATATGAGTTTTAATGCATGCTTGTGTTCATTTTAGCCCAATGACATGAAAAAGCAAGTTGTCATTATAAATTTTAGGCCCAATGAGTGATTCATGTAGATTTGTTGTTTGTTTTAACCCCCATGAATGAAATATGCAATTTGTTGTTCATTTTAAGACCAAATGAGTGACATGGAAATTGTGGTTCATTTTATCCTCATGAGTGTAAATGCAATTTGTTGTTCTTGAAAACAAACAAAATTTATTATGCCTAAAGAAATGAAAAAGCTCGATTTTTGTTTCTATAGAAACAATTTTTAGACTCTCTCCAAGCTATGCCACATGCTAAAAACAAGAGATTGGTAAACCAAAAAACAAACTTGAATGAAAACAACAAACTAAAAATAGTGAGAAATTTCTCAAAACTATTTTTTTTTAAAACCGTAGATATCTATGGAAAGCTAAGACAGACTTTTAAAACCCAGAAAACGTTTTGCAAAATCCTGCAAGACAAAAGTGTTATAAACAAAAGAAAATTCAGATTTTAACAACTAAATCTTAAAAAACTGCAGTCACTAAAATGGCCATAGCTTTCTCAAATCTTCACAAAATTTTAAACCATTTAAAATTTCAGAAAGCTGAGAATGAGGCCTACAAAACCCAGAAAACGTTTTAAAATTTTTTATGTTCCCATTTTTCTGTGCTCAAAAGAAGATGTTGGGATTTCGTATGAACTCTTGGCCGTAACCTACAAATAGCAAAAACAAACCAATTTCTCTCTAAGAAAACAAACGTCAGGTTCACCAATGTGAGATGGGGTTAGAGAATCAAATAGCATTGACAAAGTGACAACCAACACTTCTAAACTATTAACCTCATCAACAAGAGAATACAATGAAAATATAAGGAAACTAAAACATCAAATTAAAATACTCCCCATGCTTGAACTTGAATAACTTCTCTTGCTCTCCTATTTCTCCTTTTGCAAATGTGCCTTCAAATTTGTAGTCTAACTTGTGCAAATACCTGCAAATTGTAAGTAGAAAGTTGGAGAAGAATGGTTGTTAAGCCGAAAATGGAGGAGGAAGGTTGCTTTTATAGACAAGCCTTCAAATGGATGACTGAGATTAATCCTCTAGAAGGATTCCAAGATCAATGGTTCAGAATTGATGCACCAAGAATATGCTATTCTTGGAGGAATCATGACAAACAAACATGCAGGGACATGCAAGCTATGACAGGGACATGCATACTATGACATGAAATAATGACAAGGTATCTTTGACCAAGTGGAGGTGCATAAATAATTTATTTTAAATAATTTATTCAAAATGGAGGAAAATGACAAGTGGTAAATAAACAATTTATCCAAATTATTTATTTAGATAAAATGACAAAAGGCGCATTTAATTAAATTAATCAATTTAATTAAATGGGGAGGTGGAAATTAGAACTTAAATAATTAATTTAGATTAATTATTTAATAGGGGAGGTGGCATGGGATAGTCAAATAATTTTAATAATTATTTAACTATAGAAGAATTAAAGGACCATGAATAGGTACATAATTAATGGTAATTATTTATCTATATATGAAATGTGACAAAATAATTAAATAAATAATAATTTATTTAACTATTGAAGAAGGGGGAGAAATTAGTGACACAATTAGTTTATTTAATCAATCAAGGTAGAATAAAGATTAGAAAGTGAATTAATTAAATAATTATTAAAAATTATTTAATTAATAGAGGAATATGATCAAACATAATTGAATAACTAAAATTATTCAAATATTGAAGGACGAGGATGAAGAAAAATGACACTCGCAGACTTAGGACATTTTTCAATGTCTACACAATCTACTACTCTTAATAATGTTCTTTTACAATCTTGCCACTATTCTACTTCATAATGTGTTCAAGCTAAATATAATAAAATTTGGGTGTCAATGCAAAAATAGAATTTCCTCAAACAATTTTGATACATTTCACTACAAGCACAAACTATCCTTGTCCAAAGTAAACATGTGCTATATTTACCAACACATCAGGCATCTGAGCAAAGACGTTTCCTCCTACAACTTCTTGTACCTATATACAAATTTCCTTTACAATATCAAATTGACCCTTTTCAGCTAGCACAATGGCTACCCCACTTGCAGCATAAACACTTGCTAGTCTTTGTGCCAACACTTTACAATACATTTCTCTATCCTTCTCAAGATGTTGTGCCTCCACCTTTGGATCCCTCCTCTCATTGCGAAAAGCTACAAAATAATTCCAATATCCAAGTGAAATGTCAACATAAGAATTATTTGCATTTTATTCACTTTATGCAACTTTAATTGTTTCTTTTGCTTTAAGCCAGACATCTATCTTCAGTTCCATTTTTCCAAGAATAGATAAAGCATTTGATGAGTTTTTATCTACCTTAAGTGCATCCCCAATAAATTCTAGGCTTAGTTGGATCTCATTCTAAGCCTAAGCCATTGCTGCAAGACGTGGATATGCATCCACATAATTAGTAAACTTGAACAATATTATCCTATATAAAAATATTTTTATTTTTTAGTATCACGTATCTATTCAAATAGCCTATCAAGATTAAATAGTATTGTGACTTTATCCCATGGTAACTCAAGTGAAACACCGCCTTCTTCTAGTTGATGGAAGAATTTCATATCCTTAAAGAGCATAGAAAAAACTACAAAATTGACATTGGGGATTTTATTTATGAATTCAACCCAAATGCCATTTCCTAATTCCTCCATAAAATTTTGTTGAGACAAATTTAGTTCATCATGCTCAAAATTAAGAACTCCAATGTTTTTTAACAATTGAATGGGTACTTATTATCTTCTCTTCTTCAAAATAGACTTTGTTGTCCTAAGAGAATCTAAGGTTGCATTGAGATCTAATGATATTAATAAACTCACCCATCTTGATAAATTCATGGGCATCACATGGATCCATGTGAGTTACCTTTCTTAATTTCCAAAGCCTTCTCTACCTACCCTTGTTGAGAATATATATGGCCCATAGCTTTTAAGCTCTCGTAGTTCTCAAGGGGGACCTCCAAAACCTTTTCAAAATTTGAGAGAGAACTCTTAAGATCTCCCAACTTCAATTGAACCTATCCACAAAATCCTGTGGCCACTATCTTTCCTTGACTAATTTCACGTAGTAGTGACCAATTGTGTCATAATCACCTTTACCATGATAAGATCATGCAAGATTATAATATGAATGATATTTCATGAGAGGGTGGTTAGTTGAAACAAGAATTGTCTTAGTCAACTATTCCACAAGAAAATGTTTCCTTGTAGTGAAGAAAAAATGGTTTACTAAATGATTCAATGCCATTGCACAGTATAGGTATAATTCAAAGGCTCTTGAAATATTTTCCATTCCTTCATGAACACTACCTTTTTCACTAATTGTGAGAATCCTACAAGTAAAAAATGCACAAAATTGGCCACAAAGATTTATGTAGAGGTAGAACATCATTTCCTAATGCCTCCATAAAAGTTTGTTGAGCCAACTCTAGTTCATCATGCTCAAAATAAAGAACCTAATTTTTTTTTAACAATTGAATGGGTTCTTCTTCTATGCTCTTCTTTAGAAGTTTCTTTTGTTTTTTAAGAGAATCTAAGGCTTCATTGGGGTCTAACGATATTAATAACTCACCCATCTTGATAAATGCATGGGCATCATGTGGACCTATGTGAGTTACATTTCTTAAAATTTCCAAAGCCTTCTTTGACTACCCATGTTGATCATATATATGGCCTACAACTTTTAAAATCTCACAATTCTCAAGGTGGACCTCTAGAACCTTTTCAAAATTTGAGAGAGAACTCTTAAGATCTCACAACTTCAATTGACCCTATCCACAAAATATTATGGCCTTTGGCTTTCCTTGACTAATGTGTTGGTGTAATTAAATGTCTTGTACCTTATCCTAGGTCATGATTACACCTTAGTTAGGTTTACTTAGAGACCACATAGGAGGTTGTTGGAGATTTTCCACTTTTGGTGGACTTGACATGTCATTACCTCATCACTTCCACCTTTTGTGGACACATCATGTGATCATCTCTCCACCTTTTGTGGTGATTATCACATTATCTCTTCCCACTTTAGGTGGAGTGATATCTTTTCATTGTTGTCTCATGTCATAAGATTACGACACTTGTCATAATCTTATGCACTTATGTGTTCTCACCTTGGCTATATAACCAAGGGGTCTCTCTCATTTAAAAACAATCAGGCTCATTACATTCTATTCTATTGACAGAATACAATTTATTCTTGTCACTTATTTCTCTCTCTCTCTCTCTCTTATGCTTGTTCTTTCTATTAGGCCTCTAGATCTTGGGTGGCTATCTTCATAGCCAATTCTTACATGGTATCAGAGCTATTAGAGTGCCTTTAGTTAGTCTTTTGGAGAGATTCTTGGAGGGTTCCATTTTTTCCCTTGTATTGCAGGTGCATTTTGAGAGCTTGTTGCATTAGATCTGAGCTCACCATTGCATTCAGAGTGTTCGAGATAGTCAGATTTGCCTTTTGTTTCGTCTTAGTTGGACATCGGAGGCCAAATCTATAAAAGGTTGAAGATTGGAGGTGGTTGCCAGATCCAGGAGGTAGCTGCCACTTTGGAGCATTTTCAGCAGAAAAGGACATCACCATTGCATCTAGAAGGGCTAAAAACCCCTAAATCGACTGCCAAATCCTCGAATTGGACAAAGTTGCTCTCGGAGGCAAAAAAATTTTGCAGGCGGGCCGTACGGCCCTACCTGCGTAGGCACAATTTTTCAATTAAAAAATGATTTATTTTTTTTATTATTTCCTCTGAATTTTGTTATAATAATAATAATAAATAAATCAAATTTTTTTGGTTTGTTTTCTTTTGATTTAAAAATCAATTTTTTTTTTAAATAAAAAAATATAAATTTTTTTTCTCCTAGCACGCACAAGTATTTACTGGCAGCAAGCTTTCGTTTCTCACACCAAGGCCCGTTTGCATAAAATGCAGCATCACCACCCGCCAGCGGTTAGACAAGTGGTGGGAACACCGACCACTGCATTTTTTAATTTAAATTTGTTTTTTTTAAAGTTTTTTAAAATAAAAAACTTTTATGTTTTTTAATGTGTTTTTTAAAATAAAAAATTCATTATTAAGTTTAATAATGATTTTTTTTTTAATAAAATAAAACTTTTATTAAATTTTTTTTTAAAATTTAAAAAAAATCTTTTAATAAAGTTTTTTTCAAAAATTAAAAATTATTAATTTTTCTTTATTATATTTTTAAATAAAACAATGTGTTTTTTCCTTATTTTAATAAAAGTTTTTTCATCAAAAAATTCTTTATTATTTTAATAATAAAGTTTTTTGAATAAATAAAGTTTTTAAATTAAACTTTTTAAGTTTTTTTTAAAAACAAATCATGCATTAATAAGCAAAATTGGAGAACTTATTTTGCCTTCCGATCAAGCCTTGTCTTGGACCATTTGCTCCTCTAATCGGCAGTCAAATGGGGGCAAGTTGCTCCTACCGACATCCACTTGGAGGGATTTCTTCATGGTCTTCAGCTTTGGGTTTCTTTGGTTGGCTTCTTCATCAGCATTTCCAAATTTGCATCATGTTGATTGTAGTTCTCCTCTTTGTAATGTTGTAATCGCACTAAAATAAAGTGCCGCAATTTTCTATTTCAGTGTACTATGTCATGTTCTGTATGCTTTTTTGGATTGATCTATGTATCTAGTGTTAGTTCCTATCTACTCAGCGAATGCAGCGGCTGGTTACCCATGCATTTCGGTGAGATGGACTAATCACCATATAGACTCCTATTTTGGAAGCACTCTACATGTCTTCAGAAGTTTGGTTCTACATCCAAAGACTTGGTGCATGGCTCCAGTGAGACTTAGATTGTACAAATTGTGCATGGCTCCAATGAGACATAGATTGTACCAATATGCTATTGATGGGCATTCAGTTGATACTCACACAGTTGTCTTCTTGGTTTCGACCTTATTCCTGTTGCAGTGTGGATTCTTTTACAGTTCTTCATCGACAGATTTAACAGTTATTTTTGAGTTGACAGATTCAGCTCAGTCACCAGTTATGTGGCATCTTCTGCAGTTGTACCTGATTCTTTCCATTAGTGCTTTGCACAATTTGGCATTTCTTTTGGAACAACATTTGGAGGACTCATCATCATCCTTGGTCCACTCTACTTCAGCGTTCACATTGTTCTACATTCTCTCCTTCTTCAGTTCAGGTTGGGGACTCTTGACATTGTGACCTTTGAGCGTGACTCTCCATTGAGGGGGGGTTGCATGGACTATCTCTTATGGGGGGACTTTTTCCTCACTTGAGGTTTTATCCTTCCTAGAGCATGATTCTTATTTTGTTTCTCTCTTTTGGGGAGGAGTTTTGTCCCACTGGGTTTTCTCCTTTTCTCCGGTTGTGAGAGATTGCATTGTTTGTACATGGGTACCTAACATGGCCTCATAGCTAGGACCCATCTTGCATTGTTTGCATTTGTGTACATTGTTTGCATTTGTGTACATTCTCCCTAAGTTGCACTTAAGGGGGGTGTTGGTGTAATTAAATGTGTTGTACCTTGTCCTAGGTCATGATTACACCTTAGTTAAGTTTACTTAGGGACCACATAGGAGGTTGTTGGAGATTTTCCACTTTTGGTGGACTTGACATGTCATTACCTCATCACTTCCACCTTTTGTGGACACATCATGTGATCATCTCTCCACCTTTTGTGGGAGATCCACCTTTTGTGGTGATTATCACATTATCTCTTCCCACTTTAGGTGGAGTGATATCTTTTCATTGTTGTCTCATGTTATAAGATTATGACACTTTTCATAATCTTATGCACTTATGTGTTCTCACCTTGGCTATATAACCAAGGGGTTTCTCTCATTTGAAAACAATCAGGCTCATTACATTCTATTCTATTGATAGAATATAGTTTATTCTTGCCATTTGTTTCTCTCTCTCTCTCTCTTATGCTTGTGCTTTCTATTAGGCCTCTAGATCTTGGGTGACTACCTTCATAGCCAATTCTTACATAATGTTATGTATTAGTGGCTAGTTGTGTCATAATCACCTTTACTATGATAAGATAGTGCAAGATTATAATATGAATGTGAACTGTAGATTTTTGGCTCCCTATGTACTTCTCTAGCTCTTCTAGAGTTTTTCATTTAAAAGGAGAGAGATAGGACCAAAAATGCTAAGGGTTCATTCAAATTATAACTTTGAGGATGGGCTGAGTAGTACTAAGAGGGATCACGATATGAACATAGCACCAAGCTATGATGCAGATGCAGGTGGATGAGTGATGGATGGAGATTTGAATGTGATGGATGATGGAAACGTAATGGGTGGGTGATGCAAAAAAATCCATAGAGATCCTAGTGGATGAAATGTTCTTTTTTAGACAAGGTTCCTGTTTGCCAGGTTTTCACCAAGGTACTTGTCCAAAGTGCCATCGAAGTGATTTTCACTAGCGAATGATTTTTTTCTTTACTATTTTTTATCCTTTTTTTTATTTTTTTTGGATTTTTTTCTTTTTTGATTTTTTTATTGTCACCAAGATGCTTGTTTGTCAGGTTTTCACCAAGGTAACCATTTTTTTCAAGACATTTTCTAATTTTTTTGATTTTTTGGTTCTATACCTTGAAAGATTTAAGCATAAATTGTTTTGAGAAGGGAGCTATTCATGGGCTTTTGCAGAGGGTCCCCTTCGGCTGTTCATAGTTGATATGCCCCTAATTTGTAACTTGTTGTTATGACAAATGGTCCCAACCAATTGGGTTCAAACTTGCCTTTGCTACTTGGGTGTGGGACATTCTTTTGATTCTCCTTCAATACCAGTTCTCTGACTTGGAACATCCTGCTTCTGTTTTTCTCATTATAGCTCCTTTTAAGTCTATTCTGATAGACTTGCAAGTGATTCAAAGCTTCTATTCATTGCTCATCTAGTAGCTCCAGCTCATTTAGTCTTGATAACTGGTACTCTTCATCCATGATGAGATTTTGCAATGATATCCTAAGGGATGGGAGCTCGATCTCAACAGGGAGTACCACTTCTGATCCATAGACCAGAGAGAAGGGGGTGGTGTATGTAGGCATGTAGATGCTATTTTGATAGGCCCAAAGGGATGGATTAAGCTGTAGATGCCAATCACAACCTGCGTCATTAACTATTTTCTTGAGTATTTTCATAATGGTCTTGTTTGTAGCTTCCACTTGGCCATTTCCTTGGGGATAGTATGGGGTGGAGAAGCGATGTTGGATTTTAAATTTCTCACATAAGTTGTGGACATCCTAATTATTGAAGGGTGTCCCATTATTTGAGATAATGGCCTATGGGACACCATAGTGGAAAATGAGATAGTTTAAGATTAACTTTGAAATCTGCTTCCCAGTTATGTATGCCATAGGTATGGATTCCACCCACTTAGTAAAGTACTTCATGGCAGTTATGATGAACATATGGCCATTAGATGAGGTGGGTGTGATTTTCCCAATGAGATCAAGTCCCCACTATGAAAAGGGCCATGGTGTGACAATAGGATGAAGCTCTTGAGCTTGAGCATGGATGAGGTCCCCATGCCGCTAACATTGTAGACACTTTTTGGCATAGTCATGTGCTTCTTGTTCCATTGTGGGCCAATAATACCCCATCCTCAGCAGTTTCTTGGCTATGGTCATCCCACTCGAGTGTGAGCCACATATACCATTATGTACTTCGGTTAGAGCAGTCAATTCCTCCTCAACATTTAAGCAGTGTAGTAGGGTTCCTTCTATGTTCTCCTAGGATGACAAATCTAGATGCCTTTTTTACAAAGGTTGTTTTTAGATTTAAAGGTAAGTCAGCGGGTATGACTCCTATTCGAAGGTATGTGTAAATGTCATGGTACCAAGGATCACTAGGACCAATGATTTTGCACACGAATTTTGATTATGGTACCTCAAATGCAGGTATGAGAAGCTTCTCTATCAAGAATTCATGTTTTGGAACATTGTGGTGGATATTGAGTAAGGATCCAATTGTTGCCATGGTGTCTGTTACTTTGTTGTTGGTTCTAGGAATTTTCTCAAATTTAATTTCGATGAAGGATTCTTTTAAATTCTCCACCAATTTCTTGTATGGAATGAGCTTTTCATCCTTGGTTTGGTATTCATCGTTCACTTGATTTATGATCAATTGAGAGTCCCCATATACTCTAAGATCTATAATGTTCCACTGCACTACTATTTTGAGGCCTATAGTTAAGGCCTCATATTCTGCAATGTTATTGGTGCAAGGAAATGCTAGTTTGTAGGACCTTGGTATGCAATCCTTTGTGGGGTGATAAAGAAGATGCCAACCCCTAATCCATGCTATGTGTATGAGCTATCAAGTATAGTTTCCAATGGTCAGCTACGTTGAGATTGAAAATAGATTCATCTAGAAACTCTGAAATGAGAGGGTTCTCTGAATAAACTGGTGCTTTTGCTAGCTGGTCCGTGATGATTTGACCTTTGATTGTCTTCCACTCCAAATATTCAATGTCCTATTCCGACAGTATCATCACCCATTTGGCCATTCTTCCCATGAGCATTGCTTTTGATAATAGATACTTGAGGAGGTCAATTTTGGCGATGAGTTTTATCTTATGTGCCAGCATGTAATGTTTGAATTTCTGTGATGCAAACACTACTGCTAGGAATGCTTTCTCTATGAATGAGTAATTTAGCTCATGCTCGACCATTGTTCTGCTGATATAATAGATATCCCTTTTTGTTCCATTTCCATCATGTTGAGCTAGGAGAGCTCCAAGGGTTGTTGTTGTTGTTGATACGTAGAGAATCATTAGTTTTCTTGGGATTGGTGGCATTAGGATTGGTGTTGTTAGTAGATATGCTTTGATTTTATTGAATACCTCTTCACACTTGGTATCCCATTTGATGCTACTCCCTTGTGAAGTAGGTGAGAATATGGTTTTTTTTTTTCTGCCAACTGTGCTATGAATCTATGAATGGATTGGAGCCTGCCTTGGAGACCTCTTAATTGCTTTAATTTCTTTGGTTCCTCCATCTCAAGGATTGATTTTACCTTTGTTGGATCCACCTTGATAACCCTCATTGATATTATATATTATAGTAGTTTGCCTGATTGTACACTGAAGACACACTTCTTTGGGTTTAATCTGACCTTTTACTCTTCTAGTCTGTCAAAAATAGCACTTAGGGTTGCTATGTGATCTTTTCTCTTTCTGGACTTAGCTAGAATGTCATCAACATAATCTTAGACTGTCTTATGGATCATATCATGGAATATTAATATCATGGCCCTTTGGTATGTTGCTCCTACATTCCTTAAGCCGAATGGCATCATGTTCTAGTAGTAAGTCCCCCATAGACAAGTGAAAGTCGTCTTATGTTGGTCCTCTTTAGGTATCATCATCTGATTGTATCCTAAGAAGCCATCCATTAATGATAGCATTTCATGTACAACTGTCATATCTACTATCATGTCAATGTTTGGAAGTGGGAATTCATCTTTTCGACATGCCTTATTCAAGTCTCTGAAGTCTATGCAAATTCTAATTCCCCCATCAGGTTTTGAAATAGGTACCAAATTTGACACCCATTCTGGATAATTTATTGGTCGGATGAATCCTACATCTAGTAGCTTTCTTAGCTCCATTTTTACTAATAAGGCGATCTGAGGGTGCATTTTTCAAAGATTTTGTTTAATAGGATTTGCTTCTAGATATATTACTAAGTGGTAGACCATGATTTCTAGATCAAGTCCTGGCATGTTAGCATAGCTCCATGCGAAGTTTATTTGTCTTTCTTTTAGGAAGGCTGCTAAGAGTTTTTGTTCCTCTGATAGTAACGACTCTGCATAGAATGTGATATGTGGGGTTTCCTTTGTTCCTAGATTGACCAAATTGCACCTTTCTTCCAGGACTGCTAATTTTTCTTGATGAATAGCTCTAAAAGGAAGATTGAATCCCCCATCCTCAGGCACCTCATAAATGTTTTCACCATTGGATGTGTCCTTTCTTTTTACTTTTTTCTAGTTAGAGATTGCCACGGTGTGGTTTTCACTCAAGGTCTTAGATATTATTCTTAATTTTTCACTTTTGTGATTGAGGGATTCAATCGTTTCCCCATAATAGGCATGTCAATTATGAACCCTGCTTCCCTAGTTTATGATCCCCACACTGAATGTTATCCTACAGTCCCATGAATTCTGAGAGTGCCTCATGCATTTTGAATATATCAAGAACTAGTGGTCCTTGTTGGTCGTAGTCAATGAGTTGGGGGTATACTAGGTGGATTTCATGGTTTTGATGGTTTGATTCAAAAGATAGGGTGCTAATCATGAATAGAGTAGTGTCCTCAAAAAGCCTAGGTAGATTGGATGTGGGATCCTTGACATCACTACTACTACAAACATCTGTTATATCAAATGTATAGCTATCTAAGATGTGACCTATGGATACTGGTAATCGTAGTTTTGTTGTAGTTGGATGAGGAGGATTATTAACCATTCTAACTGAAGGACTTCGGCCACGTATGGTTATACATAGAGGGGTACATACAAGGCCAAGATTTGTTATTTCTCACGTCTCCAAAATGATAGGTGTTATAAGCCCATTGTCATTTCTCCCAAGTCTTTGATTTCTGTCATAGCCCATTGCAAGCATGATTTGCAAACCCTTGCTTTTGTCATCCATTGGTAATTCAGGTGTTAGTCTCTCATCTTGATATAGCATATGAGATGGATCTGCCTCAATAACTTCTTGGCCAAGATCTCCCCAAATTGTAAAGTTGGGATAGTCTTTAGGAGATGTTTGGGATGTGGAGGCTTCATTATCCTATGTACATCCCCGTGATCTAGGAGATTGTGGTAACTCTTTGATCACAAAAGAATTGTTAGGGAGTTTTTAGTTTCCACAACTGTTATCTTATATGATGAGCTTAATGTCAGAAATGGTGGGAGTGGTGGGAGTGGTGAGTGTCTCTATCGCTGAAGTGGATGCAAGAGTGGCAGGATCAATGTATGGTGTGGATGGGCCCTCATCATTTTTTGGTACTTGGGGGATTTTATAGTAATTTTCTTCAAGGCTCTTGCAATATGAGAATAGTTCGGGATCCCCATGGATGGTGACTTCTTGTCCCTCATGTGTGAATTTCACACATTGATGGAAATTTGACGCTACTGCCTTCATTGCATGAATCAATGGGCATCCTAGGAGGATGTTATATGGTAAGTCAAGGTCCAAGACTTGACAAGTGGTTTCCATAATAGCTGACCCTACTTGAATACAGATTTTGATCGTGCCTTAGGACACTCTTTCTTGATCATCATATGCTCTTATTATGATACCCTTGCCTTTGTTGATAGAATCCTCTGAGATTTTGAATTGTTTGATGAGGTTTAGAGAACATATATTCAAACTTGCACCTCCATCGACCAAAACCATTTTGAATTTGCTCTTATGTACTATGGCTTCTAAGTGAAGTGCATGGTTGTGAGATGGTTGAGTGGGGAAATCCTGGTTAGAGAATGTGAGGAGATTTTGCATAATGATATTTTTGACGATAGCTTGGAATTGTTCCCCATCGAGATCTATGGGGATAGTGGATGAAGCCAATGCTTCCTCAAGGATTTTCCTATGGGAAGATGAGATTTTTAGAAACTCCATGATGGAGATTTGTGTTGGTGTTTTCTTGAGTTGATCTAGGACATTGTAGCCATTGGGGACATATCTAGATGCAAGGACTCTGTTTGGATGGGATGATCCTGCGATGGTAACTTTTTTGCCTCTTGTGGTGACTCCACAATTGGCATGGGCACCTTTGATGGTGATGACTATGTAGTATTAATCTAGGGAGGCAACGACAATTTCATACACATGGTTCACATTTGTGTGGGTGCCTTTCCCTTTATCAGTGTTATTATTATTCCCTTTTATGCCATGGTTTGGCATCAGATTCGTGTATATCTTAAGATCTTGGTTTCCTGTTGGTTGTTCCATGCTTATAATTCTTTGATTGATGAGATCTTGAACTATGTTTTTTAATCTCATGCAACTATTTGTGGTATGGCCTTTGATTTTATGGAGTTCACAGAGTTTATTTTCATTATACCAAGGAGGTTTCATGTCATGTTCTTGGTAATTCTCAAAGGTAGGAACTTTGATGATTTTTTCGTTTATCAAATTTTTCATTATGACTTCGAGTGATTTCCCCCAAAGAAATGTATTTTCATTTGGGATAATTCTTGTTCCATTCAGGTGGTCCCATTTGATCATTGAGATTATTTATTGTCGGATTGTGGTTTGGTTGTTGTGTTGTCTGATGATTGTTTTGGTGTTGGATTTGGATTTGTGGTGTGGGTATATTTTGGCAGGGACCACTAATGAAAACTTTCGTGTCAATGGAACCATCGTTGGTAACATTTTTATTTCTTTCCCACGTGTGAGGTTTATTTTTGTAATTTGAGGGTGGGTAGTTGTTTTGTTGTTCTGGGTATGAAGTTGATCTTGTGGTTTGTGTAATGAGGGATTGTTCGATGCTGAGTGCCTTGGAGATCAATTGGATATATGTGGTGATCCCTTGTACCTTGAGATGAAATTCCAAGAGGCCCTCAAGGTTGGATATGATGGTGCAAACTTATTGTTCCTTAGGGATAGTCGACTTGCTCCAATTGGCCTTGGATTGCCATCATTGTAAGAATGAGGTGAATGATTCATTCTTTCCTTGCTTTAGAGTTGATAGTTCTTCTAAAATGACATCCATTGTGATATTGCATGCATAATTTTTAATGAATACGTCTATAATTTCTTGGAATTTTCTAATTCATGTTGGTAGATGAGAGAACCATTCCATAGTGTGGCCAGCCAAACTCCTAGGGAATAGCCGCATCAAATAAGTATTGTCGTATGCAACTTCCATGCAATGAACTTGGAACTCTTTGATGTGATCTTCAAGGTTTCACGTCCCTCAATATTATTCAAACTTGGGGATCTCTAATCCCTTAGGGAATGGTTTCATTAGAAGGATCCTGCCAAATGGATAGGGACACAAGTTTTTGGGTGTTTTTGTGGTTCACCCTGATTGAAGATCGAGAACTTGTTGCAAGAGCAACCTGATTTGTGTTGTTAAGTCATTTTGTGGATCAGGGGGTGGGAAGAAGGTGTTTTGGGGTGTTTTGATTGTGGGTTGGAAGGTTGGGTTGGTTGGTGTGTTGTTTGATGGTATCTGTATATTCTGTCGAGCTAGGTACGCTTGCACTTGTTGTATGAACAACGCTTGTTGTTGATCTTGTTGTTGTTGTGCATTTTTTGTGATTTTTGTTGTTCCATTAATTCTTGTTGTTGAGCTACTTCTTCCTACTATTGATATTGTTTTATTGCTTGTTGATATTCTTGCAATTGTGCTGCTTGTTGTTGTACAAGAAGTTGTGCTTGATATTGGGCATGCACTTGAGCTTGACCTTGGGCTTGTGCCACTTGTTGTTGCAGTAGAATTTGGGCTTGGGCTGCTTGAGCAGCTTGTGCAGCTTGTTGAGAGACTAGTTGTGTGGCTTTTTGTTTTTGCACTTGTAGGAATCCCCTTTGAAAAGCTACTTGTAATGCCATGTTGTATTGGCTTGATGTGTTGGAAGTTGGTTTTGGTGGGGGTGGTGGTGGATTTGGAATGACATTTGTGGTGGTGGTGAGTGGTGATGTTGTGTTGATGATTTGAGTAGTGGATGGTGTTGTCAATGTGGTGGTTTGAGTGATAAATGGTGTTGCTGATGTGATTGTCCCTTGAGAGACCATGCTTTGAGATGCTAGGGGAGTGTTTGATGATGTGACAATTTCTTGTGTAGTTGTCATCAAGTTTTGCATGATGTTTTGATTGATATTTAGGATGTTAGTTTGGTTGATATTTGGTAAAGGGGGAAGCCCTAAGCCAAGGAGAGGTGTGGATGATGATGGTAATGGTAGAAGTGGTGGAAATGTGAGGGGTGCGATGCCAAAAATTTTCTTTGGTCCAAATTTGGTCCAAACATGTCTCCCTCCTCTTGTGAATTTGTGAGAAGAGAAGTTTAAGGTGTTGCATGGAAGAATGATGATGATGGATCATTATGGAAAGTGAGAAGGACATTCTTATGTAATGGATTTTTGGGTATGTTTTATTCCAAACTGGTATTTGCATCCAAGTCTTGATTATTAACAAGGCGGTGTGTTTGAATAGAATTAAGAAATGCATTTACCTTATTAACATTGGGTTGAGTTGGAGTAAAGATGTGATTTGTGGAATTTTTTGAGTGATGTTTTGGGATAGGGGTGTAGATGAGATGGGAATGGTGGATGAGATTGGGGGAAAATATGTCTCCACTATGGTACTTACGTTGAAATCAAAGGGTAATTTAGCCCCTTGTTTTGCTAGTTTAAGCATGTATAGTGAAGTGTTAAGCCTCATCATGATGTTGATGATCTTATGGTTTTTTGGATTTTGGAGCATTTCAGTTATTTCTTCATGTGACATCCCAAAGATAGGATCTTTTCCTTGGGTTTCCTCATGGGTTTTGTGATGATGAGATATTCAAAGGATTGCTTGATTTGATAGGATTAATTTCAACATTCATTTGGCTTAGATCACTTGAAGTGGATGTATCTACACATACCTAGCCAAAGATGATTTTGTCTCAAGGATTTGATGATTTTGATTTTTTCTAAAAAGTCTAGCATTTAAGGATGATTTCAAGATTTCAAAAGGTGATGATGACATGATTTTTTATTTTATGTTTTGAAGGATGGATGAAAAAGATTCTTTTGATCCTAAGATGAGCCTAAAAAGGACACCTTGTTTACTTAGACCTAGGTATTGAAGAACATTCAATGCTTCTATAGACCTTTATAACAAAGAAGTGATTTAATTTGAACATACATTTCTGTATTTTGAACAAATGACATTCATTTTGGGATTTGGCTTCTTGAAAATCGTGAGGTTTTAGCACATGCGGGAGTTCATTTTTCTTAGCTTTGCTTAGTGACTTTATTTTACCAAAAACACTTCTTTGATTAAGTTTTCCAAACTAGATGTCTAGTGTCTTAATTTCTTCAAGCCCCACAAAGTATGTTATGTGAAAAATTGATGAATTCAAGGCAAGGGTCACCTATTTTTTACTTTAGTAGACAAATTGAGATGTAATCCAATGTGTTTAGAAACATCTAAGGATAAATCCCAAGGGAAAGCAATAACACATGAATTGAGTCAATTGTATTTGTCTCCTAAAGGGTTTGAAATTTTGAGGATAATGTTTAAGTGTTTATTTCCAAGATTTTTTCGAGTAAGCAAAGCATTTTCTCACCCAAGAATAAGTACAACCCTATGGATGTGAAAGACAATATTTGTTGGATTCCCACTTAGACAAGTTCACCTATGCTTATCTTTAGTGAATTGTTAGATACTTGACCCCACTAGCTCCCCTCCATGACACTCACTTATATGTGGCAGCCAAGCATCAACACCCATGAAAATCCCATGGAATGCTTTCCATTTCTACTAAAAGATCATAAAATTTTAGGGTGGCTTTAGAATGACCGTTCTTGCACCAACAAATAGATTAAGGATTTTGAAAATTCTAAAGCATGGGTTTTAATTAAGACTTTCTGTTTGTGGAGATTGACCCATACGGTGAGATTCCCCTTTTACATCCATCTCGTCGGAGCCAACCGCATGATATTGGCATTTATTCCAATACCCACATTTATATCCTGGTTGGAAATACTCTTGGTTTTAGAGTGTTACCAGTTGAGTCGTTCCCTTGGGTGAGTACTTTTTCCCCAAGGCAGGCCCTCTAAGATAAACAAAAGTGAATAGACTTATTCATAGTTCAATCGACCTTTGTTTAGAAACAAAGGGAGACCGCATGCAATAAATTTATTCACACTTGCACAAGATATTGTTTAGTTTTAAACCCAAAAATGAAGTGTGGAGGTAAGTGCTTTATCTCAACCTAAAATCATGAAAAGGCCTTCTGATTCTCAAGATCACTATAAAGCACAAGTGAAGCACATATGTCCTTTTGCAATGAAGCTAGTTCAAGCAAGACTTCACAAAACAAAATAGAACATGTACATTTTAAAAAGCCACAAAGCAATAATGACTTATTTTAAAAGCACCAAAAGACAATGATATTTGTTTTGTTCAATTGTTAACCAATAAACAAACTCTAGTAACTTGTATTCCTAAGGTTCATTTTAAGCCTTTGCAAAATTGAAAGGGTTCTTTTTAAAGCCGAAACGAAATTAGTGTCCTAGGAAAAAAGGAATATCAGTTTCCTAAGAGTGTTGAGCAAACACTAAAGTGTTTAAAAACACTTTGATTTTGTGAATTCCCATCATCATGCTTCTCCTTCTTTCATTTCCAATTGATCCAACCTACAAGAACAAAAACCAGTCAGATTTCACAAAACATGGAGGTTAAAAAGCAAAAAAAAGAAGATAAATTCATGATTTTACAAAAATCACGTGTTAAAATAAAACTTCAACTTTTTACTCCCTGCCAGCAACACAACCCGTGACTGTGTCGCAGTTTGATTTCCCAATGGTGTTGTACAGCGCCGCTTACTAGTTAGTGTTGCTCTGTGTTAGGACCAGAGAGCTCAATTATGTCACCCTTTTGCCCAGCATCACTATTTATAATTTAAATTCAATTTTTTTTGGTGAGATGGCTAAAGCGCCAGAGTTTGATTTGTCAATAGCGCTATATGGCGATGCTGTAAAACCAGTAGTGTTGAAACAATGATGCTAAGCTTCCAATGTTGGAATTTTTCTGTGCACAAATAGAAATGCATAATTTTTTAGAAAAATGTGATTGAAATAAGATTATGCCCTCCTTCTAGCACTAAATGTGTGAACCCTAGTTCGAGTACCTGCAAAACAATAAGAATGAACACATTAAGTTAGAGATTGCAAGTTAAAACAAAGATTCCCCATGAAATCCATTCACCAAATTCAAATTAGGAAAGAAACAATGAAGAAAACAATAAAGATAACAAAATATAGATTCAATCCTAATTAAACTAGCAAACATATGATCCCATGGGGGAATTGGTGCCAATTTGATGTGAAAATTAGCCCTTTCCCAATTTATATGATGCAATGTTGATATGTTGATGACAATTGATCCACTTTGATGATGTTGAAGAGTGCTCCACACTAAAAATCTACATAACCTAGCTAAGACTCAACAATGATGGATGAAATTTGATAGATATTTGAGCATGGTAACTGTTGACGCCAAAAATTGAGGAGGTAACAGAGTTTTATGGGAAACTCAGTTTAAGGGGGACCTTTTGCACTAAATTGAGTAACCTCCAGATTTTAGAGAAGCTGACTTCTTCTGTAATGGGTTTTGGAAAGGGAAAAGGAAGCGGATATGATAAAATAAAGTCTAACCTAAGGCGATACGCCAAAATTTGCTGATGGACACAATAAATCATAAATTTAAGGGCCTGAATAGTGTTTTTATATTCCAAAATATGAGAGACTTAAGATTATAGCATAGACAATTCATTTATTGACATAAAATAATGTTGCATACATTTTTACTACTAAGAAGAGTCATTGGACATGATTTAGGTAGGAAAATTCGTATCCAACATATATAGAAGTTCTTCAAATGAAAAGTCAAAACAATATAAGGGACAATTCATAGTTTAATCAAAGCATAAAAATAGAAAGGCCGAACAATTGGCACAGTCTAAAAGTTTTGCAAATAAAATAGTAATAGAGGCCTGGTGTCTTTTGCTAAAACCAGTGTGTTTTTCCCTAAAAATTTTGGATACCTTCCTCTTAATAGAGGAAGTATATATAGCAGGAAAACTCCCAAAACTCCCACTGCTTTGGAGAGCAGCAACAAAAAAGATCCCGCAATCTTCATGCAATGATGCCTGAATCAAAATATACCCAAAGCCGTTATAACAACATCATCAGTAATGATGGCGGTGGCCCCAGTCAGGCGTGATTAGACAATTTTCACCCATTGCTATGAAGCAACATCAAAAAGCATTATTTTGTTGAACCAACCTAATAACCGTGTAACAGATTAGCTGCTAGGCACGTGGCAGCTTTTTGCAGATCATATGAATCCCTCTCCTATTGCCGCTAAGGATTTGTGAAGATGCAACATGTATTATATGGGCTGAGAACCTTAGCACTGTGGAGGGACGCTCCATCGGTAGAGAGAAAAGGACGCATGGTAGCATTTCACTGCCCGCAGTTACCATTTCATCCCCGCATTGAAAAATTGCCGAATGGTTGCCACGTAGCAAGATGTGGGGTGTGCTAACACTTTCAAGAATGACTGTCTTGTGGAAGCCTTTTGCATATTTTTTGGGGCTCCAAGGAAACGAGAGACAAAACATCCCGAAACCACGACACGTGGAGGCACCGCGCAGCTTCTCAGGATACAGAATGAAAGTTGATACCCGATATTGCGAAAAGTGGACACGCAAAGCAGCAGAACAAAACTTTGATAACAAGCTGAGCAAACTCGGCAATGCACAAGCCAACACATACTTAAATACAAAAGAGACTTGAAGGGAGCTGCTCAAATATTTATTTAACAGCTTTTGGCAACTAACAAGGGAGTTTCAACAAAGGAATGGTGAACCAAAAAATTTTCTGGTTATTCAGACCAGAGCCCTATCCATTGGGCTAATAGAGTCAGAGGTTGGAAAGGGTTACCTAAAAAGGCAACCATTCATCCTTGGATGGCTTCACTATGTTGCGCAAATTCTCCTGTGATCCACGTAGATCAATAGTTTCCTTGTGAGGAAGCACATCGGGTAAACCGGCCCCTGCTTGTATATGAAATAGCAGCTGTGAGAGCATTTGAATGACTACCTCAATGTCGGCTACCGTTGGGGAACGACTAAACTCACTAAAAGCCTCCAGGTCACCCTCCTTTGCCTTAATCAGCTCTGCAATCTGCGCAGTTGTAGCAATAGAGCCATCCTCAAGGAACGAGGATGACAGTCCCATCCTGCCTAGCTCGGAGAAACATCCTCGTATGCCATCCAGTGTGTTGCTTAGAATAGTTGTAGTTGCCTTAGTGCGCTAGAAGGTGAAGTGGCAATGGATGAACTTGTTTTCTATTTGAGCCACAGTGTCCCGATCCTCAATACCTGCTCAGGCAAGGTGCTCATCAAAGAAAAAGTATAACTTGTTGAGCAAGTCTTTTGCTTTAGGAACCTTTTCCAGGATGAAATGTGGGAACTGCTCAATCGCATCATGGGCCTCCTAGCTTAGCCTTGATGCCTTGTCGATAAATTGGAGTGTAGGTTGCAGAGTTAGGCAAAAGGTTTTGATTTTCTCTCAGTGAGAAATGTATAATTTTCTAACCAACGGAATGATATCAGGTTATGTAGGGGAAGGCAAGAGAGAGGCTTTCAGCGAAGTAATCTTCGCATCTCTTGAAATAAGGGCCTTAGCTAATTCTTCCTTTTTCCTTTTCTCGGATGTCAGCTGCTCCACATAGTTACTCATTTCTTTATTCCAAGTCTATTTGGCTCAGGAGTGATTTGCTAAGTGCTCTTCTAGAGAATCCTTTGTCTCTCGGAGCTCTTCCTCTTGTTGAGACCTTAGGTCTTTAAACTCGACCTCTATCTTTTGTATCCTTTTCTCATGTTGAGCTTGCTGGTGTTTCAACTCTTCCTCCCTTTGCACCATCCCCTGACTATGCTCAAGGTGGAGGCGTTCAAGTTCTTCATCCTTCCACTATAGATTTTGTTGTGCTTCCTGTTCTTACCTTCTAGCTCTTTCATTTTGCTAGGGTCATCAACCTAAATCCTCGCCAACTCACTTTGAAGCCTGCTTCTCTCATCCTCTGTTGTCAGTATTCTTTCGGTCATGCGGGAGAGATCTGCCTCTAAGGATTTCTCCTTTTCCAAAAAAATAACCCTTTCCCTGGCTGCCTTGAGCTGCTCATCCTTCTTCTTTAACTGAAGACTAGTTTTGAGGAAGTCAGAAGTGACTACTCATTGCATTTCCTCCATGATTTCCACTTTATCCTGTAGACAGGCTACTTTCATGTTGAGTCCGACCGCATATATAGATCTCATAGTCTTCTGGTTGCATTTCTCCCTAAGGCTTGCTTACCCTTGGGTACATGGTTGTGAACTTTAATTCTTGCCAGGCCTCATCATACAGAGCTTGTACCCTTGGCTCTGCGGGACCACTATCATCCTTCACCTTCTGTTTCCTCATCTGACTTGCACATGCCTCTTTTCCGCAATCTATCTATGCTATGAATTCAGCTGGCGATGAAACCATTCCACTTGCAAAAGGAGCACCGGAAGGAAGGGCATAGGGATGGGTAACCTTCATAGGTGCGGGCATTTGTTTCTTTTGGAGAGTGACAGTTTGTGGAGAGAAATGAGGCACATTCCATAGTTTGGTTTGAGAACCAATAGGAGGGCTAGTCATTTCTAATGGTTGAACTAGGGAATCAGCCGTAAGACTCACTGGCTGGGAATGGGGTGTTGTTAACGGGATATTAGCCTGTTGCAATGGAAAATGATCTTTAATCATAGTGGAGAAAGAATGGGCACCCACAAGAGGAAAATTTTCTAAAATTGAGGCAAGGAAGGTCTGAGCAGTAGTGGTAGGCATAAGCATACACGAAGGGGTAATTATGTGTGTGTGGCTCTGCAAAAATTGGTCGAATCCAACCGAATAAGTCAGACTAAAAGCATAAGGTAGAGAGACAGTTAGCAATGGGACAGGGGCAAATACTAAAGAATGAGATGCAAGAGAAGGAGTGAATTGTACCTGTGGACTGGTTGTTAGCATTTCTAAAAATGTCGGAGGGTCCATCGCAACTTCTGACTCCTGAGTAGCAGCGAGTACTTTTCCTCCGGAAGGTTCTTACAAACCCTCTCCGATAACACGCCGCTGCTTCACAAGTGGTATCTTACTAGCGTCGGTAGTCACTTCTTTTTCCTGAAGTGATAGCCTGGCTGGTTTAGCAGCCCAAGTGAGTGTATACGAGCCCCTTGATATATTAAAACGTACGTTTGTGGCCACATAGGCAGGCTACCTAGAGACCTCCTTTTGCGCAGAGAAAACCAATGTCGCTGCTTCCTCTTCCTGCTCTTTGGATTCCTCCCCTTCTTCGCTTTTATTAATACTAGAGTTCGGGCTAGGATGGCCTTCATCCCACCACCTTTCAAATTCTTGGTCGTCCCTTAGTTGATTGTAGGGAGCATCTAACTATATTTTTTCTTGACGATATTTCTAGAAAGCCTTTATTTTCTCCTCACTCCATTCCTCATCCTTCTTTAACCTATTGTACATGCTGCGCTCCATGGGAACATTATCCTGGGCTACAGCCATAGGAAAGTAGAATTTGTGCCATGGGCCTCTAGTGTCTGGTGCAGGGATTTGTGCCAATTCAACAAAATTCTCATCTTTGTCTATTTGGGGGTTACGCCTGTTGTCCTAATATGGTCAGGAAACATGGGTAACTCTCATATGTGGCTCCGACAAATCATTGAAAGGGTTGTATTCCCACCTATCATTTACTAGTACCAACCCTAGATATGCCAGCTTATCTTCTAATAATTGGTGTGATTTCTTTTTTACTAGAGTTACCGACTTGAAACTCTTTGGACAAGTGAAGAACCCCTTCTTCTTGACCTTTTCGCTACTGCAGAAAGTAAAATCGATGACGCACACCTGTCAGAACATTTCCAGCATGAGCACCCTATCTGTGACATAGGCTAGGAGTAAGAAAGGTTTTCCAGTAAAGCCCGACATTCGAAGGATTGTAAAATCAATGCCAAAGAACCAGTCACAAGCAGGGGTGAAGCTTTGTATAAATTTGGCCTGCTCCTTATCAAGCTGGATAATATCACCTTCTCCAATCAAATCATTCAAGACTGGGGCTATGAAATAGTCTGCAAATGCATAATAATCATATGATGAGGAAAGAACAGGTGTTCATGTGGATACCGGCTTCCTTTTATTATGCTCATCAAAAATTGATAGTGGAAAAAGTCGAGCGAAGAAAGTCGAGTTCTGATGTAGAAACATGTCGACTAGGAAAGAAAGAAACATAAACCTTTTCTCTGCCTGATAATTCTCAAATTGCTATTTCATTTCTTCAACTATAAAATATGTGAAATCATAATAGAAGAGTTCATGTTGCTTACGAAATTGTATTGTCGGTCCCAGCTAAAAGGCCTCTATCTTCTCATCGGAGTCTCGACCGAATACAAAGGCTAGCATGGATATGGGGTCTTGGAGATCATCATGGAATGTACCGTGAGACAACAAAATACTTGGTGCTTTAGTGGCTGCGATGCCTTGCCAATTTCCTCTAATAAGAACTCCGAACCAGTTTTCATCTTCCTCCATATTTTCTCGCCTTTGCTCAGGTGAAAAGGCTCGATAGCCTCTTTCCTTTTACTTAGATCCAGGATACATAACATGTGCCAGATGGCCTCTCGAGTGATGTGCACCCTTAAGTTGTGACCCTCAATGTAGCGGGTATTAGGATTGTAACGCTGAATAGCAGCATCAACCACATCTGGGCAATAGTGCACTAGTGGGACCATGTATTGAGGAAGGCCATTGTACCAAACTCTACTCACTGTAGGTTGGTCTACCTTTGGTGCTGAAAACCTAGTACAGCTGCCTCTCTGAGTGACTTAGGGTTTTTTGTGAGTCTTGGGTCATAGATATTGTCCCATTTTTTCTCAACCTTCTTCTGATTTGTCCATTTCTTGGGCCTATTTAGCTCCTCTGTGTGTGCCCTTCTTGGCCTACTGGGTATACCAGGCGTGGCATACGCCACATCTTCATAGACATACACTTCCTCTAAAGAACGAATAGCCGGAAATAGCTCCTAGCTAATTTTCTCTTGTGTTGGCTGAGCTGAAGATTCCAACATTTTCTTTTTCTGAAGATTTTGTAAGCTGCTGATTGGTGGTGACTATACTCGGCTCTATATAGACAGACATAAAATAACTCATCACTTATCTTTGGTGTTTGTAAAAAGACTTTGAAATATTAAGGCTTTTCATGCAATAATAGCAACCTTTCCCAAGGTGGTAGGTGAAAGCATGCCTTTTGCATTTAAACCGGCATGTACCGTTAATCTTGCAAATTGTGTAAAATGAATTGATGTTATTTTGAGGTGGCCAGAGTTCATTATTGCATTTGGGAAATCATGTGATACACTCTGATCTCCTTGGAACTTGAGCCAGCAATTGGCTTGCAAATCCTGCATTGGCATGCGATGACAATTAATATCCCGTCCGGAATGATTATGCCAAGCGAACGATCACGACCTGAAAAGATATGAATATTGCCTTGGAACTTGGGATGCGTTTGAGGGATGAAACAATAGCATACGGCCATACGTCTTATTGCCAATGAGTGCCACCTTTTAAAGCTAATTAATTACCTCTAATTAATCAAGCATGCCTTGAGTCGTGCTATTACAAATGCAACTGGCCCAGAATTGTGGACAAATGCAGGAACACCTTTCAAGTTTACAACTAGCCTAATATCACGTTCTTTCAAAGTGGATTAGCATGTCTTGTCAAATTTCTATAAATAGGCCAGTGAGTAGTGAGCAGAATATATTTAGCATTTGTGAATTGATAGGTCGTCAGCAGAGTCTTAAGCAAGTTTTTTCATAGGTTAGGTGGTAGACACTTTCGGCATTAGCTCAGAAGCCTAAGGATAGTATCAGAGCAATGAATACCCCAATTTGTCTGATCTCGTATAAGTCATAGATGACATTCCTAGGGGAGATTTCAACTAGGAGACTGAAGAGAATGACAAAGAACAAGCATTCTTTGGTCTTGATAGCCATAAAGTGGGTTTTAGGCAATGATTGTATAGAGTATGAGGATAGGTATCAGGTGAATACCGACGTATGCTCCCACTTTGTCATGTCCATGCTAGACATTAGTGTTCCCTGACTACTTATCATGAAGTTGGTTAAAGAAATATTCCCCAAAAAATACCTGAATGGCCTCGGTGAAGTTGTTGCGCATGCTGCTTATGGGGTAGGCCTGCCGTCAGCTAGTGACCTGCATCACTTTATTGAGGAAGAAGTTGTCATTGTTTGGCTACCGTTCCTCAGTAGATTCCACCTACAAACCCGTGATCAACACCAGTAGAGGGTTACTCAGGCCCTCCACTTCCTATTTCATAGCTTCAACGTGATACTTTTCTATGACGTGGACTCGTACACTAACTTCAAGAACCTGGTGTTTCCCCTGCCAATGGCAGTTGTGCCTAACGATGCTGCCAGTGCTACCAAGGAACCCGTGGATGAGGAAGAAGTGGACACTACATTTAATGCGTCAATTGCTGCCAGCCATGCCTTTGGATAAAAACCCTTGCTTGTTACTTGAATTGTCTCTCTGCTTGCTCAAAATATGTCTCTCTGTAGTTGTATATAAACCTGAGAAAAAGGCTATCGTATATATAGTAGCTCAATATTCCTGTAAATTTTGAAATATGGCTTCCCAGCCACTTTTGTAATTAAAAGAACATATATGAATATATATCTATTATTTAAAGAAAATCTATGTTCTTTCCTTTTATTTTGTACTTAAGCTTTATTGGCTTGCACTTTTTATACTATTTCTCCACACATGGGTGTGTTTTGTGTAGAGCAACACTGGTGTTCTACCCATCAACCTTCAATGGGAAAATTCTGCAAAAGAACAAACTGACATAGAAAAGACCAGCCAAAGAAACAAGAAATAAAATAAAAGCGCTTTTACATATGTACAAAGTAGAGCCTAATGCTTAATAGAATAACTGGAGGTGAATCCCATTGATCAGGATTTCCAAGGGTTCCTGCTCCATATTCTCTAGCTCAAAAGCGTTGTGCTCTTTGCACCAAATGATTTTAAAGGGACCCTCTCATAGGCTATCAAATTTGTCGTGCTGACCCAGCTTTGCGGCCCTGCTATCATACTTTAGCACTAAGTCTCCACATTTTAGGCCCTAATCGGAAGCCTTCTTGTCAAACCATCGTTTGACCACTTTTTGACGTCTTGTCATCACTGTTAGGGAATTCTCCCTTTTTTCTTCTACTTCCAGTAGTTCGGCGAGCTGAACCTCCATGGCTTCATTTTGTTCTATCTCAAGAGATTTCAACAACTATATTTCCTGGATCTCCATGGAGATAAGTAATAGCGCCTTTTTCCTGTATACCAACTCATAAGGTGAAGTCTTAAGAACTTTCTTAGGAGTTATACAATTTTTTCAGAGAGTCGTTCGAAGGTTTTTATGCCATTCCCTCTGGTGTTCTGAGCCAATCCTTTTAAGGAGTTGGACTAAGCTTTTAATTGTTGACTCTGCTAGACCATTTCCCTATGGATAATAGTTTGATGATGTTTTAAGGAATATTCCATTCTTTAATGCAAAGTGACATACCTTTGTACCTAGAAATGCTCTACCGTTGTCCGAAATGATAGTTTTTAGAGGGCCAAACCTTGTCACTAGTTCCTCAAAGAAATCTACAATCTCTGTTTTTGTTGCACCTTTAAAGGGAACAACATCTGCCCACCTTGTGAAAGTCTGTAGCGGTTAAAATCCATTTGTGTCCAGCACTAGAAACTGGGTTGATCATTCTGATGAAGTCCAAGCCCCATTGTACGAACAGTTCGTCCGCCACTATGGGTTTCAGGGGCATTGCGGAATTCCTTCTATCAACAAAGAATTGACATTTTTTACAAGGCCTCACCAGAGAGTGTGAGTCTTTGAAAAGCGTGGGCCAATAATAGTCGGCACACATTATTTTAATCGCTATGGTTTTGGCAGAGAAATGTTTGCCCGCTGCACTATTGTGGAATGCATAGAGGATCCTCTTTGACTGCTCAAAAGTGACGCATCGTAGGAGAACTCTGTTGAAATTCCTTTTGAAAAGGACTCCCTCTATTAGCATATACCCACAATTTTGTAGCTGATAATATCTCCTTTTTTGGGAAGAGAGGCCTGGCAGATACTTTCCGGTTTGCGTGAACCTCATTCTATCAGTCAGCCAACCGCCTTCCGATTCTGATTCATTCATCAAGATGAGCTTTGGCTGCTCTTTTGCGACAAGTACCTCCTCGTTCTGTGCCATATACTCACACAGTCTTCTTCCTTTAATAGTCTTGGTAGGCCTGACTTCAATGTTGTATTCAAGGATCTTAGTGATCCAATTATCCCTTTTCTTTGTGATCTCTCCTTCCATAATGTTTTCATGTACACTGGAATGTGCAACATATATCAACACTTTATTGTAGGAAATTAAATGGCGGAACTTATTAAGTCCCTTTACTATTGCAAGGGATTTTCTTTCGACAAAATTATAATTCACCTCATATTCCTTTAGTGTCTGGGAATAGAATGCCACTGGATGTTCCTCCTTTTCTTCGTTATCCTTTTGAGTTAAAACAATAGCAATACTGGAATTGCTACTGAAAGCATACATTATAAAATCCTTGGATTGGTCTAGATTAACCAGCACCGGGGCCATGGAAATAGCTTCCTTGACTCTTTCAAAAGCCTCCCGAGCTTCAGTTGTCCATTTGAATGTTTGATCTCTCTTCAGCATTAGGGTGATTGGCCTAATTATCCCCGTAAAATAGGAAATAAACTTGCTGACAAAATTTACTTTCCCTAAGAAGGATTGAATGACCTTTTTATTTATAGGAAGGGGAAGTTCTCTTATAGCCTTTACTCATTCGGGGTCGATTGATACACCTTCCTTTGACACCACATGTCCCAACAGCTTACCTTGCGGTACACCGAATACACACTTCTTTGGATTCAGGGAAACTCTAAACTCCTGGCACTTTTGAAAAACTAACTCCAAATGGTCAAAATGATCATCCTTAGATTTGGAGAACACAGTGAGGTCATCTAGATAGATTAGGATAAAGTTATTGATCAACTCACTGAATGCGATGTCCATCGCCCGCTGGAATGTTGCCCCTGTATTGGATAAACCAAAGGGAATTTTAGCATATAAAAATGTCCCCCACTTTGTGGTGAACATAGTCTTGTGCTAATCCTCCTCTTTAACTCAGATCTAGTTGTAGCTGGAGAAACCATCCAGCAGAGAAAACATTTCTGATCCTACCACAGTTTGTAGGATTGATTCCATGGAAGGCAATGGATAGTGATCTTTCAGAGATGCTTTGTTTAGGTCTCAGAAGTCTACACACAATCGGATATCACCGTTCTTCTTTTGGACTGGCACCAGATTCGATACCCTAGTACTATGTTTGATTGGGAAGACAATGCATGACTCTACGAGCTTAGTCGGCTCTTGTGCCATTAGCACTTCAATTTTAGGGTTAACTAGATTTTGTTTTTGTCAGACTAGTTTCACACCTTCCGTTAGCTCAATAGTGTGTTGAATGATGCCAGGATTGTAACCCTCCAGATCATCGTATGACCAGGCCACTACTCCATATTTTCTGCAAAAGCTAATGAGCCTTTCCTTATCATGGTGCGGGACATCTTTTCTGACTCAGAGATTCCTACCATCAGAGACCTGAAGGTCCTCATAATCACTTTGGTCTACCATGAACCTCCGTTTATCATTTCGGGCATCATTACAATTAAATTTTTTTTTGAGAGTAACCAATCCTCTCAGAAGTTTATTAGATTTGAGCTGCATAATCTTTCCTTCATAAGCCTCGACAATCTTAGGTTGAAGCTGATCGTCGAATTCCCCTGAGCGTTGGATAAATGAGGTGATATGTTCATCGCTTTCAAAGACTTGCCAACTCTGATCATTGTCAGGGATTGCTGGTCAGACTAGCACTCGTACTGAATGTTCATTCTGAAGCAAATCAAAGACAGGATCAAACTGAGCACCAATCATAGCCATGCGATTTGCATCGTTGTTTTGCTTTCAAGGAATGGTCTAGATGTTGAAAGCTTTGAAACCCTCAATCAGGTCCCAAACTTTCTGCCAATAGGACCTCATGTGGACATTCTTTGCTACAAAAATTCTTCAGACTTTGTTAACTACCAGTTCGGAGTCTCTGAACACAATAGTTGCCTAATACCCATTTCGTTCCGCCAGGCTTAAACCTTGGACTAACCCTTCATATTCGGCCTCATTGTTTGAACATGCAAAATGGAAATGGAAAGACCTCAGCCATTTTTTATTTTGCAGGGATACTAGACATATCCCTACTCTAGCACCTACTTTGCTTCTTG
Source organism: Sequoia sempervirens (assembly GCA_007258455.2). Lineage (NCBI taxonomy): Eukaryota > Viridiplantae > Streptophyta > Pinopsida > Cupressales > Cupressaceae > Sequoia > Sequoia sempervirens. Next base: position 405,482,618 of record VDFB02105785.1, read on the forward strand.
CTCCATCAAAGTACAATGTCCATAGCTCATTTTCCTGGTTACCTTTAGATTCTTTGACGACCCTTGGAAGCACTTGGTCTTCATCATAAATTACATATGTGCCCAATCCTGTAGCATGATAATTTCTAAAAGGATCATTGTTTATATTTTCACTCAATAGAGCATCTTCCTTATCACTTCGATCTCTGCTCTCTTTTTCCTCCTCTAGCAATTCAATGCAATACATTTCTTGCTTAGTGATAGAGGTATGCGCCGCTTCAAAATTGACCAAGGCCTCATCTGCCACATGTTTAGAATGCAGAGCCTTCAATTCTATCTTCATTTTAGCGCCATGGTTGGTCCTGAGTATCAGATGCGACTAGTCGAAGGACAAGTATCTTCCTACCTTTGAAGTAAATTCATGAGATAGGCAAAGACCAAACATAGTAGGAATATCTATGATCACTGTGTCCTATGGCACTGTGATACTTGGGTAGGTGAATAGAGTTAAGGGAAGTGCTTTGATGATGCCTACGGTCTTGACTTTATTTCCATCAAGCTACATCACCCCCCTTTTCATAGGTTCATAGCTGAGTCCCAAAGCTTCAACTATTTGTTTAGGCATAATTGTTGTACTGGGGCTAGAATCAATCATAGCGTTGTGTAAATAGTTTCTTTCCCACAATGAGAGTCAAGAAGAAGGGTTGAGGTTTCGGCCTACTTCTTCCTTCAGCAGGAGATTCCTTCGTATTGTTTGTAAGAACCTTTGTTGGCAGTATGTGACAAACAAGCTCTGTGCTAGTAGATGGTTCTGCTGATGACGTGCTGACCTCTTCCTGAAGTGCCTTCTATAATAGCATCTTCTATTCTGGGATGGCTAGAATGTCCCATAAAGACACATTAGCGGATGATTTCTTCAATTGCTCTACTACATTAAAAGGTGACAAATTCAGAGCTCTCTGGTCCTTAGTTCTTGTTATGATAGTTTCCTTCTGAGGTTGAGAAGGTGAAGGGACGGTTGAAGTACTGAGAATTTGATTAGAGGCACCTTTGAGTTGTGGGCTATCTAGAGGTGAAACAACTGACTCACTAGTGAATCTCCTCTTTGATCGTGTGTTGTAATCAGAATGTATTTGTAGTGTTCTAGATATGAATGCATCATTTGAAAACACCGTTTCTTTTTCTTCCATCCAGGAGAAGAGCACATGATCAGGAACAATGTCAGATTCTTGCTCTAAAGACATTCCTTGCATTTGTGTGGCCAAGACCGCACTCTCCATTTGTGGTGAGGCATACGCATAACCTCCATTTTCCATTATTGTGTTGCTTCGCCACTTTTTGTTGTAGGTTGCCACGTGGGCAGTTCCAGGGCATATGCACATCATTGTAGGGGAAAAACCATGGATTGACATCATCGATAAGATTGTTCTATCCTGTGGTTAATTCTCTGTTCGAGCTTGGCGACGCGCTCGTCAGCGGAGTAGGTACTGACACCATTTGGTTTGTAGTTGGCGTTGGTGGATTAGTGCGAGGTGCACCCTGATATTGATTTTGCTGATAAGTAGACCGCCTGCTTTGATAGTTTTGATACGCGGGTCTTGGAGGCGTTGCTTGGTTCTTCTTAAGAGTTGTTATATCATTTTCCATGGTTCGCAACATCTCTTTGAGATCGCTTATTTCATCTTTGGAAGAGCCTGATGTAGAAGCCACATTTTCAGGACCAGTCGCATATGAATATATTGACTGGGCGGCTTCGGGTGCATTAGTTGATATGACTTCTTGCACGAAGATTGATATTTCAAGAAATATCGGCATCATAGGTCGAGAAGGCAATTTCCCACAATCTATCAAATGATTTTCGACCTTGATAGCGGTGCCATAAGCATCTAGTAGTGTAGCTCCTCCCAAAGACTTGATCATCACAAAAATGTCAGAATTGATAGACTTCAAATAAAATATAAATGCCAACTCGAGAGTCGGGTGAATAGTAACAAGGATCCTCTACCAATTCGCATGAAATCGGGCATTAAAGTCTGTCAGAGCCTCCTGAGGGGCTTGCTTTATCACAGATAGTTGATAATACAATGAAGAACGATCTCCGTCGTTCGAGAATCTCTCATAGAACAAATCTCCTAGCTCATCCCAGGTGCTAATTGAGTTGGGCATCAATGTGCAATACCAATCCAGTGCCTTACCTTTGAAAGATGTAGCGAGAAGCCTTAAGGCTACATTCTGTGTTGTGATCCCATGAACCAGACATACGTCTGCCACATCCTGCAAATGTTCTAGGGGTGTTCTTCAGTTATCTCCAGTAAATTTGGGAATAGCTTTCATGGCCAAAACTAGGATTGTGCCCCAGACAGAGGGTGATACCGGGGCTACCAGGGGACTTCCAACATCCCATGCTATGTAATTTCTATTGGCAGCCGGCAACATGGTGAGAGAAAAAGGCGGCGGGGAGCGAACGGTCACTAGCTGATTTGTGGCCTGGAATGTCCCTAGGGGAGGTACAATTAAACTTGGATTACTTACAGTTTGGGATCTAGTTACAAGCCGATGGCTCATACACCCAGTTATAATACAATTTCATTAAGCTCGGGTCCCACCGGACGTGCCAGAAAAAGAACAAATTGTTGACGCCAAAAATTGACGAGGTAACAAAGTCTTATGGGAAACTCAGTTTAAGGGGGGCCTTTTGTGCTAAACTGAGTAACCTTCAGATTTTAGAGAAGTCGGCTTCTTTTGTAATGGGTTTTGGAAAGGGAAAAGGAAGCGGATATGATAAAATAAAGTCTAACCTAAGGTGATACGCCAAAATTTGCTGATGGGCACGATAAATAATAGATTTAAGGGCCCGAATAGTGTTTTTATGTTCCAAAATATGAGACTTAAGATTATAGCATAGACAATTCATTTATTGACATAAAATAATGTTGCATACATTTTTACTACTAAGAAGAGTCATTGGACATGATTTAGGTAGGAAAATTTGTATCCAACATATATAGAAGTTCTTCAAATGAAAAGTCAAAACAATATAAGGCATAGATCATAGTTTAATCAAAGCATAAAAATAGAAAGGCCGAACAATTGGCACAGTCTGAAAGTTTTGCAAATAAAATAGTAATAGAGGCCTAGTGTCTTTTGTAAAAACCAGTGTGTTTTTCGCTAAAAATTCTGGATACCTTCTTCTCAATAGAGGAAGTATATAAAAGTAGGAAAACTCCCAAAACTCCCACTGCTTTGGAGAGCAGCAACAGAAAAGATCCCGCAATCTTCATGCAATGATGCCTTAATTAGAATATACCCAAAGCCGTTATAACAATATCAAGTAGGAACGTAGCATCTAGTTATTCTAGGCACAGGTGCATCCTCCGTAATGATGGCGGTGGCCCCAGTCAGGTGCGATCAGACAATTGTCACCCATTGCTGTGAAGTAGTATCAAAAAGCATTATTACGTTCAACCAGCCTAATGCTTGTGTAACACATCAGCTACTAGGCATGTGGCAGCCTTTCGTAGATTGTATGAACCCCTCTCCTATTGCCGTCGAGGATTTGTGAAAATGCAATACGTGTTGTATGGGCTGAGAACCTTAGCATTGCAGAGGGGCACTCCATCAGCAGAGAGCAAAAGACGCGTGGTAACATTTCGCTACTCGTAGTTACCATTTCATCCCCATGTGGAAAAATTGCCAAATGGTTGCCACGTAGCAAGATGTGGGGCCTGCTAACACTTTCAGGAATGACTGTCTTGTGGAAGCCTTTCGCAGATTTTTTGGGGCTCCAAAGAAACGAGAGACAAAACATCTTGAAACCATGACACGTGGAGGCACCGCGCAGCTTCTTAGGATACAAAATGAAAGTTGATACCCGATATTGCGAAAAGTGGACACGTAAAGCAATAGAGCAAAACTTTGATAACAAGCCGAGCAAACTCAGCAATGCACAGGGCTACACATACTTAAATAAAAAAGAGACCCAAAGGGAGCTGCTCAAATATTTATTTAATAGTAACTTTTCATAATTTGTGGATGATCAAATGAAGTATGAACCTCCTTATTTATAAATGAGATTGAAGGATGAATGTCCAAATTTGAGCAATGTGGGACTAACATTCATCCAATGGAAATATGCCACTTGTCAACCTATGAATGGATGGAGGATGTGCAAGTTTTGATGATTGTGCCAATAAATGCATATTTTTGAATTTCAAATTTGTTGAAATGACTTGTAAGAGGGAATGGAAAATGCATTAAAAGCCACTTAGCTCAAGGCAAAGGACATGTAAAATGAATTTAATGCCTTGTTAGATGTACATGTCCACCTGGATTTTTTGAATTCAAACTTGGAGAATATTCCAAAAGATGCCTTGTTAGAAAAATAGAGATTTAATAAATTAATTAAATTTATTTTCATGTGCTAGTGGGAAAAGCTAGAGGATGGGACATGATAAGAGATTAAATTAATCAAGGGTCAATTAATTTAATAGGAGATTAGTTGATGTGACTTATTTGACTCAAATTTATGGATTTATTTAAATCAAATAATGAGACGAATGTGATAAGAGATCAATTAAATAAATATTTTGATTTATTTAATTAAAGGAGATGATAGTTAGATTAAATTAAATAAGGTTTTAATTTATTTAATTTAATAGCGAGACTTAAAGGAATTTAATTAAATAAAATAGACCATTTAATTAAAAGAGGAATATTGATGAATTTAATCAAATAAGGGACAATGCTACTCTAAAGCTTGAGATGGAATATGTGGCAATGAAACTAACTAAAAATATTTAAATAATAAGAATGAAAACATTAAGTTAGAGATTGCAAGTTAAAACAAGGTTTCCCCATGAAATCCACTCACCAAATTCAAATTAGGAAAGAAACAATGAAGAACACATTAAAGGTAACAAAATATAGATTCAATCCTAATTAAACTAGCAAACACATGATCCTATGGGGGAATTGGTGCCAATTTGATGTGAAAAATGGCCCTTTCCCAATTCCTATGATGCAATGTTGATATGTTGAGGACAATTGATCCACTTTGATGATGTTGAAGAGTGCTTCACACTAAAAATCTGCATAACCTAGCTAAGACTCAACAATGATGGATGAAATTTGATAGATATTTGAGCATGGTAACTTTGCATAATTTTTGGATGATCAAATGAAGTATGAACCTCCTTATTTATAGATAAGATTGAAGGATGAATATCCAAACTTGAGCAATGTGGGACTAACATTTATCCAATGGAAAGATGCCACTTGTCAACCTATGAATGGATGGAGGATGTGCAAATTTTAATGATTGTACCAATAAATGCATATTTTTGAATTTCAAATTTGTTGAAATGACTTGCAAAAGGGAAGGGAAAATGCATTAAAAGACACTTGCCTCAAGGAAAAAGGACATGTAAGATGAAGTTAATGCCTTGTTGGATGTACATGTCCACTTGCATTTTTTGAATTCAAACTTAGAGAATATTCCAAAAGATGCCTTGTGAGGAAAATAGAGATTTAATAAATTAATTAAATCTATTCTCATGTGCAAGTGGGAAAAGCTAGAGGATGGAAAATGATAAGAGATTAAATTAATCAAGGGTCAATTAATTTAATAGGAGATTAATTGATGTGACTTATTTGACTTAAATTTATGGATTTATTTAAATCAAATAATGAGAAGAATGTGATAAGAGATCAATTAAATAAATATTTTGATTTATTTGATTAAAGTTGATGATGGTTAGATTAAATTAAATAAGGTTTTAATTTATTTAATTTAATAGAGAGACTTAAATGAATTTAATTAAATAAAATTGATCATTTAATTAAAAGAGGAATATTGATGAATTTAATCAAATAAGGGAATTTGATTAAATGGTTAGATCAAAGGATGATTCAAGATGAAACATTGTTAGTAGTTGGGATCAGATGCACAATGTCAATTGGTACATTTTACGTGTCTACACAAATATGTGTGAAGAGCAAGGTGATTGAGAGATCTATGCACAATTTCAGAAGGATAGAAAAATAGAGAAGAGCAAAGCATAAATACAAAATCAATCAGAAGAGTTGAAGATCATGTATTGAGCTTCACTGGAACTAAATCCATTAATTTGTAGATATTATCTTCTCAATTCAACCTTTTTGTTGTAATCACAAACATTTTGTAAGGTAGTGTGCCTAAATGCATGTGCATTCCCTTTTGTTCATACTTTTAACATAGTATAAATTATGGATTAATCTCCACCATGGTTTTTCCCTTAATAGGGTTTCCATGTAAAAATATTGGTGTTATGGTGCTTTGATTATCTTATTCATGTGCTTGCATCTTTATTTTTCTTTGTGTGGTGTAAACGGTTTAAGATCTAGATTTAAAGTTTAAAATTGTGAAACACTTATTCACCCCCCTATCAATGTTCCATGAGTCCAACAATTGGTAATAGAGCACATTTCCTCTATAGAGAATTTAATAGCTTGAGGTGGATCTTGAATTGCAATAGACTCTAGTGGTCTTCAATAGTAGCTTATGGTGGCACTTGATGATCTTGATCGATCTAAAGCAGAAGTCATAGAATTAAAAGGAAATCTTGTGGATGCTGAGAAATTTATTCAATCATTAAAGGATAAAACCAATGAGTCAAGAGAAAAGAGGAAGGAACTTTGTGATCAACTAAAGTAGTAAGAAAATAAAAGCTTTGAAGATGTTCACCTAAATCAAACCCTAAAATAGATAACTAAAGAATGTGAAAAACTTGCTAGGGATAATGCTACTCTAAAGCTTGAAATGGAATCTATGGCAATGAAGCTAACTAAAGAGATTGAAGAAAGGAAGAACAATGAGGAGAATCTAACCCAGTCCTTAAAAGAAAAATTTAAAGAATGAAAGAGTAAATAGTGGATTCATTGAGATGGAGATTGAACTACAACAATCCAGAAATAATGAACAAGAGCTTGAAAGATGGATAGTTATTCTTAGAGATGAACTCACTACTGCAAATTAATACAAGAAGAATTTCAGGATTAGTTATGCTAAGCTTGATGAGCTGACTAAAGGACAAAAAGATGCAAATGATAAGCGAGGTCTTGGATATGAGAAGGAAGAAAGCTCTAGATCTGAACATAAAGATTCCAGACAAAGGAATCAGATGAACAAAGGAAAAAGGTATCTAGTAAGACAACCCAATGCTTAGAAGTTTAATGGTCACTACTTTTCTTGCAATAAATTTGGGGGTATGTACAGGATCATGATGGGCCAAAAAGTGGCAATATGATGGGTATTTGGGTGACGACTATTTTTTAACCCAAAATTGAAGAAATCAAAAGGGTTTTAAAAAGATATTTTCAGCTTTCCACCGATATAAATTATGTTTTAATTTGAATTTAATAAGTAATTATTATTTATTTTCTATTCAAATTACGACTAAAATTTTGATTGATAGGTTGATTGAAAAACATCTATAGCTTTCAAACGATATCACAATTTTTGAATCCAAAACATGTGTCACATTCTATGCTTCAGATACTATAGGATTAAAAAAAGAAAAATTGAATTTCATGAAGTTTTGACCAAGTTAAGGTGGTCAGACATGCGAGTTTTTATATTTTTTAAAATGTTGTAATAAAAAATTCATAATAATTATTTACTTGGGAAAAAAATTACAAAAAAATATGCATCACATCAGGGCATGAGTCCTCCACTTATATCTAAAATCTTATAAAAAATATTATCATTTTATTGTGGTTAGGGTGGTCAGACAAACAACTATTTATTTTTTCCCTAAAATTTAGGTACCACTGCATTGAAATTTCAAATTTTCACCAAATAGATTTTTTTTAAAACCTAGTAGTTAAGAAACTACATTCAATTTTATACATATTCTATTCTTACATATTTTTGAAATAATATAGATAACTTATTCAAATTTTTACATCAAGTTGCCTAACTCTAATTTTATGAATTTTTGCCACTCAAGGGCTGTTTTTCCATGATGATCATGCACATGCCCTTGGTCATATGGGTATGTGCAGGATCATCATGGAAGAAATAGGCCCTTAAGTGGCAAAAAAATTAGAAAAAACAAAGTTAGGCAACTTGACGTAAAAATTTGAGTAAGTTTTCTATATTATTTCAAAAATATGTAAGAGCTCTGTAGAAAATTGAATGTATTTCAAAATCTAGGTTTATTTTAAAATCTATTTGGTGAAAATTTGAAAGGAATCAATGTGATAGTACAAATCTTAGGAAAAAAAAATTAGATGTCTGTCTTACCACCTAACCACCAATAAAAATGAATAATATTTCCACATAAGACTTTTTTAGATATAAGTGTAGAGGACTCATGTCCCAATGTGATGCATATTATTTATAATTTTTCCCAAGTAAATAATTAATTACAAATTTTTGTTACAAAAAAATATAAAACTCGTGTTACACTTTAACTTAATCAAAACTTCATGAATTTTTTTAATCCTATAGTATGTGAAGCATAGAATGTGACGCATGTTTTGGATTCAAAAAATGTGATACCATTTGAAAGCTATAGATGTTTTTCAATCAATCTATCAATTAGGACTTTAGTTGTAATTTGAATAGGAAATGAATAATAATTTCTTATTAAATTCAAAGTAAAGAATAATTTATATTGGTGGAAAGCTAAGAATCTCCTTTAAATACCCTTTTCATTTCATCAATTTTGGGTTAAAAAAAATTCGTTAGCCACACCCATCATATTGCCACTTTTTGGCCCATCATGATCTGTACATACCCATATGGCTTCTCAGTGTATAAGTAAAATAAATTCAAGCAGTTCATCATTTTTTGGTTAGTGTTTAGTTGCAAAAGGTTTGGCCACAAGTCAATTGAATGCAGAATAGGGATAAATTTAAGAAAGCCCCCCTCGGTGAAGGTGTAAAGTCCTAGTGAATCTTAATGAATCTCTCCTTTAAAAATTTGCATAGTTGGTCAGTGTAGTTCCCCCATTTTTATTTTTATTTTGTAATATTGAAGTAGGGGCCCGGGGGCAGCAAACACTAGTGGGGTCTAGGGGCGGTGCCCCTTGCGGGGATTAATCATATCGCCAAAAAAAAAATTGGGCCTTAACAAGCCTTTTAAAAGGCACATGCATATTAGGTTGTGGAATCAACCTGCAACCATCCGATTAAAAACCTAATTGATGGAAATAAGTAAAAGCACCAAAATTAAATGGTAATTTATTATTAGTGGTGATATTTCCCCAAAATTAAATGGTAATTTATTATTAGTGGTGATATTTCCCCAAAATTAATGGTAGGAATATAATATTATTAGTGAATATAATTAATATTTTTAATTACAGTATAAACTACTGGCGAATCAGTTCCAATGACACATCGTTAATTAATCAGGAAAAAATTAATTTTTGTAAAAACTTGGTGATTCAACATCCTTTTTAGCTTGTACTATTTTCCATTTTTGGAGGCCTCAATTTCAATTATTAAGCAATTGGCGAAGATTTTCCACTAAAGTTTTCCTTGATGTAGAAGTATGTCTGTCAATGTAAGGAATGTTAAACTCTATACTTGTGGAATATTTGGGAATGTTTCTAATTAATTAAAATTAGGATGAAAACAATGGAATGAGTGGTTTAGACAAAAAAATCTGGTATGTTACAATTGCAATAGATTTGGTCACATTGCAAGATTCTACAAGAACAAAAACATAGATAAAAGAGATCTGGTATACAGAGCAAGAATTTCACAAAAAGATGACAAAGGAAAAGGAAAAGTGACTATGGAAGAGATAAGAGATCAAATGAAGAAAATGTGGGTAAAGAAGAGTGGTTCTGATGAAGGAAATAAGCCCGAACTGGAAGCAGCCTTTGGTAATTCCTTCAAAAAATGATCTCAAGCCTTTAGCCTAGGGGGAGTTTTTCAAGGAAAATCCTTTGTACCCCTTATTGGTAGTTGGCACCGAAATGTAGAAAATTGTTAGTAGCCATAATAAAAGTTTACAAATGCATCAGTGATCACTTATGCAGAAACATTAGAAGTAGAAGGTCTACAGATAAATTTTTCTTTTACTGTTTGAGAAAATAGAGTATCTAGAACTCCTAGGGAAAAGTATTTAATGTGGTGAAAGGTTAGGTTTACGAAGTTATAAAAGGGTATTTGGAACCCTCATTTGTCACCTTGCATTGAAGAAGAATAGAAGGAGAACCTCTACAGTGAAATTTCAAAGGAGTAAAGAAAATTCGATGGTGAATTCTTCAATTATTTTAGTTGCTTGTAGAATTTCAAATTTGGTGCTCGGTAGAAAACCTTGTTCGGTACAAAAAGTAAAATGAAGCAAATCAAAGGAATAATGACTTTCGATGAATATAGTTGTAGGAAGCTCAGGGATGTAAGAAATTTGTTGCCAGCTAGTGAATTGAAGTGGCTTGAAGGTATGAAACAAAAGATTTTGGACATTTAGAATGAGTTTCCTTATTTCATCAACGTGGAAGTGGTTAGGTTTATCTTGAACAGATTGGATGATGATATCCTTACTCTGGATAAACCCTATCGAATTTCAAAAGAAGTGATAAAAGAATATAACAGGATAATGCAATATTAAAGATGATCCAAAAAAGAAGTCAATTTAGAATTAAGTGGTTGAAACCCTAACTAGAGTAAAAGGAGATTAGAGGGCTCTAGCAATCTAAAAATCAAAGATCCAATAATGAGGTACATTTCACATGGAATTTCATACAAAATTTTCTTCAGAATCAGGGAAGGTGCAACCTCAATAAGCATAGTATATATCACTCACAAAATGATAATGGAAGATGAAGACTTTGATCTATGTGGATTGTTGAAGGATCAGTTGATGGAAAATGTGCAATTGACAAAAGATGCAAATTACCCCTATAGGTTTGGTACCCTAGTTATATGCATTATGATGTATTTTTTGAATTGCTTTCCTCAGAATGATAATGTGGTATGGAAGAAAAATGAACCTATTTGTAAGGAAATTTTTGAACATTTCAATACTCTAGAAAATTGTGAGAAATTTTAAGAAAATTTCTTTAGAGAATTGTTTGGAATAGTTGGAATCTACCTTCTAATAAGAGCAATTGAAGTTGGGTCCTCTTCTGGTAAGGTGGAGAAGAAGTAGAAAAGGGATCTAGAGTTCGTAGGTGACATTTCCTCGACACACAAAGCTCCAAGAACTAAAGAAAAAGGAAAAGAGAAAGTAATTATGGATATACTAGATGAAGAGTCTGATGAATACACTCCTAGAGATGAACCATAATCGGTGGAACCAGATGTGATGATATCAGAAGAAAGTGATGAAGAAGGAGCTTTATTCAAAACAAAGATACTACAGATTACTCAAGAGGAAGATGGAATGCAAAATATTGTTGACATATGGTTAAATGGACCATCGTATGAACAAGACTTGATTGAAGACACTCTAGGTTGTAACTTTGTGCAAAACAACATTGAATTAGAGAGTTTGCAAAATGTACTTCTGGAAGATTTGATCGAATGTATCAAGGAGGCTATGGCCTTTATGCCTCAGGACATGAAAGAGGAAGAAGTAATTCCACATTTGAAGGAGCGGTTTAGGTTGTCTCTTTCCAAAATGAAAAAGAAAATGAATGTGTTGAGGAAATGAATTGACTCAAAGAACAATATCTACAATTATTTCTTTTGGTGGCCTCATGTGGTTGGTAAATACAAGGAAAAGCTAGAGAAAATTGAGAGTGAGTTAAGCAAAATTGGTTAGGATTATAATATGCTTTAGGACCAGGATGGAGCAGTCAAGAAAAGGATTCATGAGTTGCAGGATGAGCATGCAAAGGTTCAATTTTCCAGAAACACCCTTATGGACACTTTCTGGAAAGTAAAGGATCTAATTGAATGCAAATTGGAGCAAAAAATTGAGATTCTGAAGAAATTAGAGAAGTTGGAAGAAGCGATTACAATTCCAGAATCCCTCATTCAGATCATTAACTAGATATCAGAAAACAACAGTTTGATAATAATTATTGGGATTGCAAGAGATGATTAGAAGAATTTTCTTTTGGAGATAAAGGATAAGTATAAAATATTTTTTTGATTTGTGCAATAGTTGTAATTTCTCAATTTTGATCAATTTTTGCATCAATAAATGGTGAGAGAGTGCAATGAAAATTTTAGCAAAAGGAAGATTTTTGTCATGGATGTCAAAGCGGGAGGAGAGCAGTGAAAAACCAATTGTCATTCTAAGGGGGAGTAGTGTTTTGTTATGTTTTGAAATTTTGAGTTTTGGTTCTGACATTTAGTCATTTTTCACTAAGTGTTGCCATCAATGCCAAAGGGGGAGATTGTTTGTATATGCCTTGAGGAGATTTTTTATGGCTTCTAGTGTTGTCATTGATGGCAACTAAAGTCATTATCTTAGTCTGCAGATCAAGATCTACTTATACTGGTAGGAAATGTAGAAGACAATGTGTTATTGACAGAAAGTATGAAGAACAAGGTATCCAATCCGTTAATCAATCTATATGCTTCACCAGATCATCATTTTGAGTTGTGGATCTTTGAGATAGTTGTTTAAGCATCTACACTATCTTCTTGTTAAGTTTTTTGGTATTGCATTAATCAGTGTATGAGTTAGGAGATTCAGTAGAATGATTTTTTGTGTATTTTCTTATTGTGGTTGACTCAATGAATGTAGCGTGTTGCAGAGGTATAAGGAGTAGTTGTTTAATTGTTTCTATGTTTGAGAATATTGTTTTGGGTCCCAAATATGCCTTAGCCAGCCTTGACAGTTGTGCATTAAATATAAATTGTTATTTGAGCCAACTATTGGAGAATATCTCATGTTTTGTTGAAGCCAACTTAAGTGATTAAAATATTTATTAGTGGATATATATATATATATATATGAGATCAGTAATTCATTTTTCATGTGAGAAGAAAAAGTAGAAGTATACAAATATGTGTGAAGAGCAGGGTGATTGAGAGTTCTATGCATAGTTTCAGAAGGGCAGAAAAATAGAGAAGAGTAGAGCAAAAATATAGAATTAGTCAGAAGGGCTGAATATCATGTACTGAGCTTCATTGGAACTAAATCCATGAATTTATAGATGATATATTCTCAGTTCAACCTTTTTGTTGTAATCACAAATATTTTGTAAGGAAGTGAGCCTTCCTTAATTTGAGTAGTGAGCTCTAGGTAGTGTGCCTAAATGCATGTGCATTCCCTTTTGTTCATACTTTTAACAGAGTATAAATTGTGGATAAATCTCCATTGTGGTTTTTCCTATAATAGTGTTTCCACATAAAAATATTGGTGTTATTGTGCTTTTATTATCTTGTTCGTGTGCTTGCATCTTTATTTTAGTTTATGTAGTGTAAATAGTTTAAGATCTAGATTTAAAGTTTCAAAATTGTGAAACACTGATTCACCCCCCTCTCAATGTTCCCTAAGTCCAACAATTAGATCTAGGTCGAAGAGGAGGATCAACATAAGACAGTGTTCACTACTAAGTGGGTAACATTCACATACACTAAGATGCTATTCAGCTTCTCAAATGCAGAATCCACTTTCTAGTGGGCAATGGATATTGCTTTTAGTGAGCTAATCAACAAGATTATCTTAATCTATTTGGATGATTTGACAATATTCTCGAAGTCCAAGGATGATCATTTTAATCATCTTTAGATGGTGTTCAAGAAATTCCAGGAGTTTGAGATATCCTTGAACCCAAAAAAATGTGTCTTTGGAGTACCACAAGGCAAGCTATTGGGGCATATAGTGTCCAAAGAAGGAATTTCAATTTATCCTAAGTGGGTGAAATCAATCAAAGAGCTTTCCCTTCTAGTCAATAAGAAAGGCATCTAGTCCTTCTTGGGAAAAGTAAATTTTTTTAGTAATTTTTTTTATGATTTTGCAAGAATAATTAGGCCAATCCCCCTAATGCTAAAAATGGATCAAACATTTAAATGGGAAAAATAAGTTAGAGAATCCTTTGAGAAAGTCAAGGATGCTATTTCATCCACTCCTGTGCTAGTAAATCTAGACTTATCAAAGGACTTCATAATGTATGTATTCAGTATCAAGTCAAGCATTACTACTGTGTTAACTCAAAAAGATAATGAGGGAAAGGGAGAACATCCAATAGCATTTCACTCCTAGACCCTGAAGGAATATGAGACAAACTACAACTTTCTAGAGAGGAAAGCATTTGCAATAGTTAAGGGACTCAAGAAGTTCTAACACCTAATCTCTTACAATAAGGTGATTGTTTATGTCATACATTCTAGTGTGCGTGAATACATCATGGAAGGAGAAATCACCGAGAAAAGAGCCAATTGGATCACCAAGATCCTCAAATACGACATTAAGTTCAAGCCTAAAAACACCGTTCGAGGAAGAGGACTGTGTGAGTATCTTGCACATGATGAAGAAATGGTTGTAGACAATTAAAAATGACCTAGGCCTGCAAGCTCTATTTTAACCACTTTCATCCTAGCATAATTATGACATTTAATTATGTCCTTGGTCCACATTCGACTATTGATTAAATAATTCATAATTATTTAATTAATTCATGTCCTTTTTATTCTTCATGATTATTAAATAAATAAATTTTTATTTATTTATTAAATACGTCTTTAATTGTCTAGGTCTTCCCCTAATTAAATAAATTTCTTAATTTATTTAATTATCTCTATTCATTTATTCTTCCTGATTATTAAATAAATGAATTTTATTTATTCTCATAATTAAATGAATTTATTAATTTATCTAATTATTAATCATATCTTCTAAATTGAATAATTATATTTAATTATTTAATTGTCAAAATTAACATTCCTCTCATTTTAAATAAATGGAATTATTTAAAATGTCATCACATTCTTAACTGTCAGTTCATTTTAGTAAACAATCTGAAAATCGATTATTTATTATCTCAAAAAATCAATATTTTGAATTAATTTAATTCAAAATGGTAATATTCTTCCAAAAATTAGGTAATCGGGTAGATTTTTGATTTTCAAATCTAATCTTCACTTCAAAACTTATCTTCTTGATTTTTTGAATGTCACAAATCAAGCAGTCTTTATCTTCTTGATTTTTGAAAATCTTTATTTTTCTAATTAATTATTTCATTTATTCCCCATCGCAGATTTTATTTTCTCAGATGACATCTCGACCACTCACTTAATGATTTTTCCCTAACCCTAATTAGGGATTATCAGATTAAATCTTGTCCTCTGATTTTAGGCCTTTGTCAGGAGTTGATCTCATCCATCCATTCAAAATTGCATTTTCTATAAAATGCTATTTTTCTCACATTTTCATGGTACAAACTTACACACTTAGACATTTTATAAAAATTACAACATTTATTGTCATATTCCACTAATTTTTGGCATATTTAGGCATAGGCATTTTTTTTATCACTTTGTCATAGGCATTTAGATTCAAATCCTTCAAAGCTTGTGTAGGTCTTAGACTTTTATTTTCAGATTGCTTGCACGTCCAATCTGAGGGCAACACGACAATCAACAAGTTAGAAGGTGTTACAAAGGTGAATCATGGAGGTTTCGACAATTAGCTGGTATAATCATTTTATTTATGTTTGCTTCCATTGTACTTTGTAATTTATTTGGGTTTCTTAGTCTTTGTTGATTTACTAATATCTAATCTAACCTTAGGATTTAACCCTTAGATACATTGGTGAACCTGATGTGAATCGAACACACAACCTTCTAGAACTCGACTCTATATTTTCTATTATTATTTCTGTATGTTTTTTTGTTTTCTGTCATTTTTTGCTGGTACAGGTACAAAGCAACACATTATTCTTTCATTATGATGCATCAGATGCGTCGCGACACATCAGATGCGTTGTGACACATTCACAGTCTCAAACACCACAATCTCTCTCACGTACCGCAATCGAAGTCTTGAACACTGCATTTGAATTCCTAGGCCACATTGGCTCTATCGTGACACAATTGATTGGTAATGTTTTTTGTTTATTTGCATTTGGGTTTTTGATTTTTTTTTTTTGTTGTTTTTGTTTTGATTTTCTTCTACATTTGGCCTAGCATAGGTTTTTGTGGTACTGGTTTTAATTTATAGCGTGTGGCAATTACTTTTTCATGGGTCCAAGAATGGTGGATAAGAAACTCCTAACTTGTGGTTTACAGGTTCGAGTGTCGAAGATTAACCACTCAAACTTTGTGCCTATCTTTTTCCTAGATTATTACACATTTCCTTTTAGTGCAATTAAAAAGAACATGTTTTCTAATTTGCATGATTGTGTTTGCAAAATGGTAGGCGAATATGCTCTCACCTTGTGAAAACTCGATGATCAGAAAACCAGACCCATTTTTTATGTTATTACCCTCACGACTTAGTAATTGAAGTATCCTCTCCCCTTGCACCTTCAGGTGATCCTGGGTGTAAGAGAAACGGTTACTAACTCTAGAACTTGGGCCTATCTAGTGGGAAAAATTACTCACCCCAGGATGACTCAAATTGGTAACACCCTGAAACCAAGGGACTTCCAGCCGGTATATAAAAGTGGATTCTTGGGGAAAGCCCAAGAATCACACGCAATAGTTCTTATGAGATGGATCTGAAAGGGGAATCTCGCTGCATGGATCATGCCCTATGAACAGAATGTTCATATTAAACACCTTTTGTCTTAGAGTCAAACCTTTTTTGATATAGTGTAGGGTACAGTATCATGCCTGAAGACACTCACTACTAATCCCCTTGAGTAGAGATAGCAATTCTTGGGAAGTCACTACCCAAGAATTTGAATTTGGTGTGCTCAAATGACGTTTATGAGTCATGGAGGGGAGTCAATGCCACCAAAATTCTAAGCTATCCACTCTTGAGAAGGGAAGGTGTTTAGCACCGATCTGGGGTATATCGGTGGGCTATATCAAGTATACAAACCCTTGGCCTATTGGCCCTTTTAGGATTGTACTTGTCTTATGTGCGCTTGCTTACACTCAAAACATTGTGCTTGTCAAGTGCTAGCTGGATTTCTAAGACATTATTCATGACACTTACATTTTTGGACAAAACATTCACTATCAAATAGATCAAATTTTCCCTTAATACATCAAAAAACTCACTTTTTTACAAATTGTGTCACATCTGTTAACCCACATTCGATTTTATGAGATGCAATCGCATTGTTAAACCGCATTTGATCTCTCAAACATTGCATCTATCTACATCACAATGCATCTAAACCTTCTAGAGCCACATCTACAAAAACAAGTCACATTTGTTAGTCCCAGAGCTGCATTCACTCAGACCAAACTGCATTTGAGACACTATGATGCATTCGAAGCCTCAAACGATGCATTTTCTTGTCACAAATAAAATCCTCATACAAATTCAAATTTGAGTCTAAACTCTGTCAATCTCTTGTCAAACACTATTTCCAAAGGAATTCTGTAAAAAAAAAACCAACTTTGAAATTACTCAAAATTTTTTGATCATTAGTTTGCTTTCTGACCATACGTTCCATCCTTCATTTTTGTTAATTGCATACATTAGGAATTAGCTTATCCCTCAGTTTTAATACATGCATACTTTGGATTAGGAAAATATCAACACAATTTGTGATGTCATTACTTTCAAAACTAGGTTATCTTGGACTTAATCATCATTCCCTTGTTCACTCATTGTCCCTTTTGTGAGATTTTCCAACTCAACAGTCTAGTTAGGAAAACTCACTAGTCATTTTGACCCTATCATTTTGTCATTTTCAATAAGTCCTTTAGTAACCAAACTCAAAAACAAGGATTGAGCTTAGAAGTGTTTAGGTACCCTTTCACCAAATTGCATTCTAGGTCATACCTTGCATATTTTATTCAAAAATCCAAAAATATTATTCATACTAGTTGTCATTTTTAACCTAGACCTTGCATAGTGTCATCATCACATTTAGTTGGCATTTTCATTTTGAGAAATCTCATTTTATGGTGGAAACTAGACTCCAAAAATGGAAACGACAAATGGAAAACTTTGGACAAGACTCCACTGCCAATGTCAACAATCATACATATGACCCAAATTGGACATTTGAGGATCCATTTGGCAACACGAACAATCAAAATCTCACATCCTCCTCAAATAGTCCCTTTGAACCATTCTTATGAAAGGATGAATACAGTCAAATACTTGAGGAAAACCTAGAGGTAGTGGCACAAGATCCAGAGGCCTCTCAATTCATGGAACAAATGGTCCTATACTACATAGAAAAATATTTAGCCATACTCTTAAGTCAAGGAGCTATGTTACCACACAGATTCGACATCAACACGTTGAAATCAACATCTCCTAACCCTACTAACAAAAATGTGCATAACATGTCACACAATGGTTAGCCTCCAAACACTACAAGAAATACTTTCTTTAACACTACAACAATTGTGCATGCTACCTACAACATCTCAAACACCTCCAATACAATAAATGCTACATCCATTGGAGGATCACAATCTACCACAATGCCCACAATATCCACAACACTGTCACAATCAGCTAGAACCACCTTTGGCTCCTTGACAATGTGGGAAAGTTATTCCAATCCTCTCTTTACCATGATAGTAAATGCCATGGGGGCATCATCAAGTCATAACAATCCCCCCTTAAAAGCTACATCTATTACCATGAGTACACCTTCATGATATCCTCTCATTGGTATATCACAAAATCCATTGGGTAGAGGCAAAAGACGTATCTTTATCCAAGGACAACAACAAAATGTTAATCCATCAACACAATCAAATGTCATCATCTCCCAAGGACAAAATACAAACATTCCCCATGTACAAACCCAACTATTTGGACAAGGTGGCCCAAAAACACAACCCATGGCATCATTAGTACATCACAGTGTTCATGGTCACCATATTCCCCAAATAATGACTCAAATGGTTGGGGGACACATCCCAACATACTCATCTCAAATTCATACTCACCAACACATCCCCAATCCAAACTTTCAATACCACCAACACATAAATCAAAACACATCACACATGCCACAACAATTCATACCTCAACAATACACCAACATCCACGCACAACAAATGGGGACCAATGGTGTACCAGTCAGTCCAATGTATAGGATCAAAAATGACCTTGTTATAGATTCCTTACAAGTCAAACTGATGGCTGTAGAGAAAACTATCCAAAATATACAAATATCAGGCAAGAAATCAGAAATTCATATGATCTAAATGT
Source organism: Sequoia sempervirens (assembly GCA_007258455.2). Taxonomy (NCBI): domain Eukaryota; kingdom Viridiplantae; phylum Streptophyta; class Pinopsida; order Cupressales; family Cupressaceae; genus Sequoia; species Sequoia sempervirens. The sequence goes on from VDFB02105785.1 coordinate 405,501,840, forward strand.
ATACCCCTTCGACATGAGCTTATACATGCCACCATTTCCTTTGAGATATGTGTCCCCTAATTTCACAAAATATAGAGGAAAGACAAATCCCATTGAACATGTTTGTGAATTCGCAACCAATTGCATGGATGTCACCTATGAACAAACGTACTTGATGAAACTCTTTTCTAAAAGTCTCGCAGGCCTTGCCCTTGAGTGGTTTTCCACTCAAAAGGATATCCAAACATGGGATGAGCTAAAACAAAAATTCATAAAAAATTACACATACAACATTGACATGGACACCTCTATTACTAGCTTATGCAATCTCACACAAGAGGATGCCGGAGATATTCATTCCATTCTTTCAAAAATGGAGAAGTCTAGCTAGTTGGTGTCACATTGACATACCCGAAAGGGAAAAGGTGGATATGTTTGTTCAAACACTTCTGGGTCCCCTAAAATATGCATTGCAAGTGCATTTTTGCACAACCTTCACAGACCTAGTCAAAAAAGGTGTCCAGATCAAGAAATCCCTTATCGCAAAGGGAGAGCTAAGATACGGTCCAAAAAATACAAATGCTTCCCATCGACAAAAATAAATACTGGGTCAAAAATAAACATGTTACAAATGACAATGTTGTTAATGCCAAGGATGCAAACACTGTGGGTCCTGTGCTGGCCCTAAAAGGGGTTCAATAGGAAAACAAACCAACAATGATATTGACACCCCCTACTAATGTCTCTTCAAACAACCAGAGCAGCCAAAATAATCAAGGACAATTCTATCAGATGAGACAATTTCCTAGGTGTCGTACATACAATCCTTTGGGTGAACCCATTGAGGAAGTCCTCAAGAAATGTCTTCAGAATGGTGTCATCATGCTTCAAGAACCAAAACCATATGGCCCATGACAATTCAAACTAGTATGATGGGATGATAATGCATATTTTGATTATCATCAGGCAAAAGGACATAAAACTTCTACTTGTCGACAACTGAAAAACCTGGCACAAGACCTTATCAAGAGTCGTATCATTGAAGTAGGTGGATCACAATTTTCATTCAATTCAAACCATACTATTCATAAGAACCCACTGCAGAACCATGGTTCTAATAACGCTTCCACATCAGGTCCACAAATAAATAATAATCAAGCTAACTTCACCTGAGCCAAGTACGACTATTCTGGTGGACCTATTATAAATAATGTTTGAACTAATGATGAATACATCAATACCATTACTGTCAAGAGAGCACCCCAATGCAACGCTACTACTCAAAGTGGCAAGGTCACCATAGCTGGTCCACCTCCTGCTAGGCAACCCAAAATCACTATACTTTCCCCATCTCCTAAATAGTCAAAACCTATCTTGACAACAAAATAGTGGCAACCCAAGAGCCAGTTTAACATTATTGACCAGCTCAGTAAAACTCTAGCACAAATTTCCATACTCAAGTTGCTTTGCATATCTCCCTCACATAAGGCTATACTAGATAAAACCCTACAAGAGTCATCAATCCCCAAGGATATTGATGTCAACCAATTTGAGACCATGGTGGGATACCTCACCAAACCTCACCATGTCACCTTTTTTTATCAAGACTACTCATCACCTAAGACCAACCACAACGATGCATTGCATATTGAAACTTTTGTCCATAAGCACAAGGTTAGAAGGGTTTTAGTAGATGGCAGAGCAAGATTGAACATATGCTCCCTGAAATTGGCCAAGGCTCTAGGATTTTCTGATGCATGCATGGACCCTACAAAGAGTATAGTCATCAAAGCATATGATGACAAAGAATGCTCTTCATGAGGTGTTATTTCTCTTCCCATTAGACTAGGACCAATCATTATGGATACAACCTTCCAGGTGCTAGATCTATAACTAACTTACAACATCCTGCTCGATCACCCATGGATTCATTCCTTTAAAGCCATTCCATCCACATATCACCAGTGCCTAAATTTTCCATTTGATAGCATAGAAATAACCACATATGGAGACCTCGACCCTTTTCAATATTGTACTAACCAAAGGGGTATTGTTGAAAACCAAGTGCCTATCAATTGAGAAGCATTTGGCCCCTCTTCTTCCAAATACATTAACCCATCCACACTTGCATCATCTTCCACATCCACTCTGCCCACGTCCTCCGCCACACCACCATCTTCCGCAAATCCTAAGGATGAAACCACGGTCAAGATCCAGGACCTCAGCTATGGAGAATTCAAACTACATACAACATATAACATAACAAAAATACCCAAGCCTCCAAAGGTCTATGGTTGGCCATGTTTTAGAATAGAACCCCAAGAAATTTTCAAAGTTCCACAAAAAATAGTTTTCATCAAATGGGGAGACATGAGTAATGAGGACCTTGTTGATATTACAGGATGGCTCTATAAAGATATGGCCGAACTACCCCCATTACCAATTAAGAAATACGGCAAGGGATATGACATAATGAAGGCTAAAGGCTATGATGGAACTAGTGGACTAGGTAAAAATAAATCAGGATGAAGAGAGCCCATAGAACCTTTCAAAACACCAAAGTATCTTGGATTAGGGTTTGGATCACCCGAAAATGACAATCGACGTACCAATGGATTTTCAAGTGAGCAAGTGCATGCTTCAAAAAGTGTTGAGATTTCTAAGGAAACCCTCAAGAACACTGACTGCCAAGAGTGGGAATTTGACTCTCAAAAATCCTTAAGTGACTATTGCCTCGATGATTTGTTTGTCAAAATAGGGGAACTCACCTTTGCACAAAGATTTTGGAAAACATTTAAAATTGATCAAGCACCAAATAATCAAATTCCCATTACCACTCCCCATGACATACAAACCCCACCATTTGAATCCCTTCAGGCCAATTCATCTGAAGTGCCAAACAACACTGACAACCATGAATCTAAGTCCTTCACCCCTTATTTTGACAATGAATATGAGACTAGTGAGGGAGAATACTGGATAGAGTCTGATGTAGAATTGGATGATGATAATTTCATCTACAATATCATTGAATCCGTTTGCATGCTTTTTGCATCCTCCCCTCAATTCACCAACACTAACAATGGCATTTCCCTAGTTTATCCTCAACTAGTCAATTGGGACCAACAAGGCCCGCTAGCTCTTGATACTTATTAGAATGATGAGGCAATTGCATAGTTTATGGGATTACATGAGGAGATACCCAATGGTGATCACAAGGCAGGATTCACCATTGATCTAGATTTTGCAGCCTACTTCGGTAAGACTACTCCATCCTCTAGTCACAAAATTAAAAATAAAAATAAAAATAAAATGAAAAATGAAATTTCTTTAGGTGAAAACCAAAAGGCACCTTCTGATGAAAAAAAAGTAAAAATAAATGATGTATTTGTGGGTGAAAACCTCTCTGAGACACCCAAATATGGAGGACTAGACTTTCTTCCCATGACACAAGAGAAATCAGCTATGCTCATAGAGGACACCATAGAAGACAACATATCAACTACAAAAGATCCCAAAATGGTCCTCTTTTTTGTATCATTGATTGAAGAAGAGAAAATAGAATTTCAAAAATTCTTTGCGGAACATAAGGTCAACTTCTCATGGTCCTATTCTGACATGCCAGGATTGGACCTAGAACTAGTTCTGCACCATCTACCATTATTACCTAATTCCAAACCAATTAAGCAGAGGCTACACAAAATGCATCCTTAGGTCGCTCTATTGGTCAAAATAGAGTTGGAGAAACTTCTGGATGTCGGATTCATATGGTCTATTGATTATGCTAAATGGATATCTAACCTGGTGCCAGTAAAAAAGCCAAATGGTATGATCCACATTTGTATAGATTTTAGAGACCTAAATAAGGCATGCCCAAAAGATGACTTTCCTTTACCGAATATTGATATCATAGTTGACCTCATTGTAGAATATGAGATGTTGTCCCTCATGGATGGTTTCTCCAGCTATAATTAGATTCATACTACCCCCGAAGACTAGCACAAAATGACACTCACTTTCCCTTGGGGTACATACTATTGGAATGCCATGTCATTTGGTCATAAAAATGTAGGCGCCACATATCAAAGAGAAATGACCACAATATTTCACGACATGATGCATAAAACAATGGAAGATTATGTGGATGACCTTTTGGCTAAATCACTGACAAGGAAAGATCATCTGAAGGTGATTGACACAATTTTTAAGAGGCTAGAAGAATATAAGGTCAGACTCAATCTAAAGAAATATGTCTTTGATTTCACATCTGGTAAACTGTTGGGATACATAGTGTCTCGATGAGGCATTGAAGTTGATCCAGCAAAAGTAAAAGCCATCATGGACATGCCTCCTCCTAGAGGAATAAGTGAATTCAGGACTCTACAAGGTAGGTTGTAGTCTATTTGGCACTTCATAGCCCAGCTGGCCGATAAATGCCAACCATTCCAATATCTTTTGCGCAAAGGTATCCCCTTTGTGTGGATAGATAAATGCCAATATGCCTTTTAGCAAATCAAATACTACCTAATGTCATCGCCAATTCTTATGCCTCCCATTCAAGGAAATCCTTTGATATTATACATCCCTGCCACTACTTCAACACTGGGGGCATTAGTAGCACAAAATGACCAAGAAGAAAAAGAAAGAGCTATATATTATATCAATCATACATTGGTCAAGTATGAACTGAACTATACATCAATTGATCAGGCTTCTCTAGCTGTGGTCTTTGTAGCACAAAAGCTAAGACATTATATGCTAATCCATCAGACACACCTAGTAGCAAAGATCAACCCCCTCAAATATTTGTTAAGTTAGGTAGCATTAACAGGACGTCTGGAAAAATGGGTCATGATTCTAAGTGAATATGATATTCAATATGAAGAAAGAAAGGCAATAAAAGGACAATTCATTGTAGACCACCTGGTGGATGCACCTTTACAATGTGATCACCCATTAGTGGAAAATTTTCTAGATGAGTCAATATTCCATATAGAACCTAAGTCACCTTCGTGACTCCACTTTGATGGATCACACACAAATCATGGCTCAGGGGCAAGGATCCTATTCATCACCCCTCAAGGAGACTCCATTCCTCAGTCTTTTTGCATTGCTTTCCCATGCATAAAGAATGTGGCAAAATTTGAGGCACTGGTTATAGGACTACGAATGGCAATAAAATGGAGAATCAGAGCACTACATGTCTATGGGGATTCTCATCTCGTCATCAACTAGGTTAATGATGACTAGGACACAAAATATGAGAAGTTGATGCCCTACAAATAGATGGTTGACAGTTTCCAAATTTACTTCCATATGGTGACTTTTGAACAAGTTCTGAGAGCACAGAACAAAGCGACAGATGCCATGGCTACAATAGGATCTTTCCTCGACATACCAAGCAACATGCCTCAACTGGAATTTTGTTATGAAATAACTTGCATAATATAAGAATATGATATGAAATATGCTGCAAATACTTGATAATAACTAAGAATAACAAGCCACTTCAAGGGGGAAAACCTCCAAATATCTCTAATGAGAACACACTCCACAACTTGATGATGAAATAAGACTCACAACCTCCTATATATACATATTTATGCCTAGGATATCACCTAGGCTGGCTTAGACACATCTATATATGTCTTAGGCCGACCTAAACAACTAAATAATAATATACTAATGATAATATGACTTGTTATGTACTAGGATCACTTTTTAATTGTTCGATGAGGTTACTTCTTGCAACATCATTTTTCCACTCTGCTTTGGCTCCCTCCACCCAATTTTCTTGTAATATTGAAAAGGAACACAATAAGGCTTCATCTTTCTCATCCTTCCTTGAAAGTCCATCTGCAACAATATTTTCTTTCCCTTTCTTATATACAATCTCAAAGTCATATCCTAACATCTTAGTGACCCATTTTTGTTGCTCTTCAGAAGATAGTCTTTGTTCCAAAAAATATTTTAGGCTATCATGATCTATCTTAACCTTGAAATGTCTACCCAATAGATAAGGCCATCATTTTTTCACTGCATGGCGGATTGCTAGCATTTCCTTCTCATAAATAGGTTTTAGTTGATTCTTACCTTTCAATTGACGACTCTCAAAAGCAATTGTCGACCTTCTTGCATGATCACTTCTCCTATCCCATTTATAGAAGCATCACATTCCATAATGAATTCCTTGGTGAAGTCAGGAGTGGCAAGCATTGGAGTTGTACATAGAGCCTCCTTCAATCTCTCAAATGTTGTATTGGTAGACTCATTCCAATGAAAAGAATCCTTCTTCAATAGAGTGGTGAGAGGTGCTACTATATGACCATAATTCTTCACAAATCTTCTATAGTAGCCTGTCAATCCCAGGAAACCCCTTAGTTTCTTAATTGTTTTTGGAATAGGCCATTCCATGATAGCCTTAATTTTGTTAGGGTCCACCTTTACTCCATGTGAAACTATGTGTCCCAAATACTCCACCTCTGTAAGACTAAAAGCACACTTGGATGGCTTAGCATAAATTTTATGATCTTCAAGTATTTGTAATGCTTGATCCACATGTTGCAAATTTTCTTCCCAAGTCTTGCTATAAATCAATATATCATCAAAGAATAATAACACAAACTTTCTCAAGAACTTCTTAAAAATGGAATTCATCAAACTTTGGAATGTAGATGGTGCATTGTTAAGACCAAATGGCATCACCAAAAATTCATAATGACCCTCATGTGTCTAAAATGTTGTCTTACAAATATCTTCCTCCTTAATCCAAATTTGGTGATAACCGGATCTAAGATCTAACTTGGTAAAATACATAGCTCCATTCAATTCATCTAGAAAATCATCAATGAATGCAATATGAAACTTATCATTAATGGTGTACATGTTGACCACTCTATAATTTGGACACATGCGCCAAGTATCATCCTTCTTACATACCATCACCACAGGCAAGGAGTAAGCACTTTGGCTATGCCTGATAATTCCTGCCTCTAGCATCTCTTCAACAATTTTTTCTATCTCGCTCTTTTGTATGTGTGGACACCTATAAGGCCTAATGTTCAATGGTTGGCTCCCTGGTACTAATTGTATGTCATGATCATGATCCCTCTTAGGAGGAAGTCCTTTAGGCATATTTCCAAGAACAACAGAGTGATGATGAATTATAGCTTGCAAATCTGGATGAGTAGGAGGATTAGATTGAGAGACTTATAGTGAACATAGTTGGGCCATGAATCCATCCACTCCTTTCATAAGAAATTTTTTCTTTTGATGAGAACTTACCATTTGTGGGATTTTTCTTTCAACCCCTTTAGCTCTACTAGCCTTCCTTCTAATTGAAATCTCATGAATAGTTCTTGGAAGTTCATCTCAATCGTTCCCAATGTAGTAAGCCATTGTAGTCCCAAAACAATATCTGTTGCACCCATGGATATCGTATACATTGGGTATCAAGTCAATAATCTCCCATGGATAATTTAATTCTATGAAACTTCCTTGAACAACTAACTATACCACCATCTACAATCAAAACCTAAAACTCTGGAGCTGGATATATAAAACAATTTAGACAAGTAGTTAACTTTTTGTTGATGAAATTATGAGTACTACCTGAGTCGATCAACACTATTACTTTCTGCTTCTTTAAGAACCCCACCACCTTGAGAGTTTGTGGAGCACTAAAACTTGAGATTGCATGACAAGAAATGATTGGTTGAGAATCATCTGATTCCTCATTTGACTACCCTTCATCCTCTAGTATGGGTTCCTCATCTTCTTCCTCACTTGGACCTTCAATATAGAACAATTTCTTTTCACTGCATTTATGTCCTCGACTATATTTTCTATCACAATTGAAATGTAAACCTTTTTCTCTTTTCTCCTTAATTTATTGTGGAGTCAACTTAGTATGTTGTGTTGAATATCCTTTCTCTCTTGTCACATTAGCCCCTTGCTTCTTAGGAATCAAATACTTCTCCTCTACCCTGCGTGCTAAGATAAAAAACTCATTTATGGAGCTGGGGATAAACATGTGTACCTCATTTTGAATATGATCCTTGAGACCACCCAAGAATAAATCATTCAATTTTTCCTTCGTAATTGTATCCACTCTTAAGGATAGATTTTGGAATTGTTGAATATAATCCTTAACTGATCTTGTTTGTTGAATTTTAGCCAACTGGTTGAAGAAGTTTTCTATCACACTATTGATATATTGTGCTTGGAGTTCCTCCGTAAAAACTAACCATGAGACAATGAGCCCCTTTTTCCTTTGGTGAGTGCAAAGCCAATGATACCAATGAATTGATCTGGTTCTAGATATAGGGAAGCCATTGTGACCTTTTGTCCAATTGGGATTTGGTGTACTTAAAATAAAATCTCCATTTGATTTATCCATGTTAGAGGATCCTTGCTATCGAACTTTCAAATATCCACCTTTGGAAATAAATTCCTAGATCCCATAGGAGTACTAAAGCTGGTGTCAATGGTAGCTGACCTAGAATTTTCACCTTGGTTGCCCTTAATATTAGTGTACATCGGGTTATGAATATCATCTTGTGGCTATGTTAACTCTTTATTAACTCATATTATCATTATTCTATTATTATTTAGTTTTTTAGGTCGGCCTAAGACTTATATAAGTGTGTCTAAGTCTGCCTAGGTGATATCCTAGGCATAAATAGGTATATATAGGAGGTTGTGAGTCTTATTTCATCATCAAGTTGTGAAGTGTGTTCTCATTAGAGATATTTAGAGGTTTTCCAACTCAAAGTGGTTTGTTATTCTTAGTTATTATCAAGTATTTTCAGAATATTTCATATCATATTCTTATATTTTGCAAGTTATTTTATAACAAATGGTATCAGAGTGTGATCTTGGCACCGTAGAGGCAAGGTTTTTCTCAATTTTGGAGGCGATTTTGGGAAGAGCATATCTTTCAGATTTTGTTGAATTTTTTTCTAATTTTTAAAGGGTTTTTGAAGAACATATCTAAGAAGCTACAGTCCATATTTCAGAATAATTGGAGTAGAATTAAGAAAATTATTTCATAATTAGGGTTTCTACACTATTTATTTGGAATCTACACATCTCACACATTTTGTCGAATTGGAGTCTAATTTTTATTGGGTTTTTGAAGACATAATAAAGGAGATTAAAATAAAAAATTTAGAGAATTTTAGTTTAATTTGTGTGATTTATTTCAACATTAGTGGTTTCCATCATGACGGGGCCTACAACAAGGGGTAAAAAGAATGTTGTCACTCTGGGGAAGACTCCTGATAAGGATGGGGTAACAATCAAGGATATTACTCTTAATGAGGAAATAAATAAGGTCAAGGAAGACATTTCCTCAATTAAGATGGATATGTGTGACCTAAGAAACATGTTAAGCACCTACATGGATGAACCAAGAAAGGAGTTATCAAGTGCCCAAGGTGAAAATTCTAGGTCAACTACCATTGACACAAGCTTTAGTACTCCTATGGGATCTAGGAATTTATTTCCAAAGGTGGATATGCACAAGTTCAATGGCAAGGATCCTGTAACATGGATAAACCAAATGGAGAACTTTTTTGAAGTACACCAAATCCCAAATGGACAAAAGGTCACAATGGCTTCCCTATATCTAGAACCAAATCAATTTATTTGGTATCATTAGCTTTGCACTCATCAAAGTAAAAAGGGGCTCATCTCATGGTAAATTTTTATAGAGGAGCTCCAATCACAATATAGAAATAGCGTGACAAACAACTACTTCAGCCAGCTAGCTAAACTTCAACAAACAAGATTAGTTAAGGATTATATTCAACAATTCCAAAATCTTTCCTTAAGAGTGGATACAATTACGAAGGAAAACTTGAATGAATTATTCTTGGGTGGTCTCAAGGATCACATTCAACATGAGGTGCACATTTTTATCCCTATTTCCATAAATGAGTCTTTTATCTTAGCACGCAGGCTAGAGGAGAAGTATTTGATTCCTAAGAATCTATTCAACCCTTAATTAAAAAGTGATCTTAGTACAATTAAAAATTCATAATGACCCTCATGAATCTAAAATTTTGTCTTACAAATATCTTCCTCCTTAATATGAATTTGGTGATAACCATTTGGTCTTACCAATGCACCATCTACATTCCAAAGTTTGATGAATTCCATTTTTAAGTTCTTGAGAAAGTTTGTGTTAGTATTCTTTGATGATATATTGATTTATAGCAAGAATTGGGAAGAAAATTTTCAACATGTGGACCAAGCATTACAAATACTTGAAGATCATAAGCTCCATGCTAAGCCATACAAGTGTGCTTTTGGTCTTACAGAGGTGGGGTATTGGGGACACATAGTTTCACATGAAGGAGTGAAGGTGGACCCTAAAAAAATTAAGGCTATCATGGAATGGCCTATTCCAAAAACCATTAAGAAACTAAGAGGTTTTCTTGGGATTGACAAGGTACTATAGAATATTTGTGAAGAATTATGGTAGTATAGCAGCACCTCTCACCACTCTATTGAAGAAGGATTCTTTTCATTGGAACGAGTCTACCAATACAACATTTGAGCGATTGATGGAGGCTATGTGTACAAATCTAGTGCTTGCCACTCCTGACTTCACCAAGGAATTCATTATGGAATGTGATTCTTCTATAAATGGGATAGGAGAAGTGATCATGCAAGAAGGTTGACCAATTGCTTTTGAGAGTTGTCAATTAAAAGGTAAGAATCAACTAAAACCTATTTATGAGAAGGAAATGCTAGCAATCCACCATGCAGTGAAAAAATGATGGCCTTATCTATTGGGTAGACATTTCAAGGTTAAGATAGATCATGATAACCTAAAATATTTTTTGGAACAAAGACTATCTTCTGAAGAGCAACAAAAATGGGTCACTAAGATGTTAGGATATGACTTTGAGAATATAAGAAAGGGAAAGAAAATATTGTTGCAGATGGAATTTCAAGGAAGGATGAGAAAGATGAAGCCTTATTGTGTTCCTTTTCAATATTACAAGAAAATTGGGTGGAGGAAGCCAAAGTAGAGTGGAAAAATGATGTTGTGACAAGTAATCTCATCGAACAATTAAAAAGTGATCCTAGTAGTTCAGATAAGTTTTGTTGGAAGGGAGATACTCTTTGGTATAAAGAGTGTTTGTATCTTTGCAAGAATTCCACCCTTAAAAAAAAGATTCTCACAGAGTTGCATGAGTCTTTAGTGGGTGGTCATTCAAGATTTTTGAAGACATATCACTGAGTCAAGCAAGATTTTTTTGGGAAGGGCTAAAGGGTGATGTTCAAAAAAATTTCGCTGAATGTTTGGTGTTTCAAAGGCATAAAGGGGAGACAATTAAGACACCAGGTCTCTTGTAACCCTTATCTATTCCTAGCCAACATTGGGAAGAGGTATCCATAGACTTCATCATAGGGATTCCCAAATCTAAAGGTCATAATGTCATCATGGTGGTAGTTGATAGACTCACTAAATATGCACATTTAATTGCATTAGCACATCCTCTTACAACAAGTGTAGTGGAAAAAGATTTTTTGGAGAATATCCAAAAGCTACATGGTACACCTAAGGTTATTGTTAGTGATCATGATCCTATCTTCACTAGTCACTTTTGGAAAAATTTATTCTCATGTTTGGGTATCCAATTGGCTCATAGCTCTTCATACCACCCTCAATTAGATGGGAAAATTGAGGTTGTTAATAAGTGTTTGGAATTATATATATGTTGTTTCACTTCAGAGAAATAGTCTCAATGGGTAGATTTTCTACCACTTGCAAAATGGTGGTATAACACTTCTTTTCATAGCTCTGATACCACTTGTTATGAAATAACTTGCACAATATAAGAATATGATATGAAATATGCTACAAATACTTGATAATAACTAAGAATAACAAGCCACTTCAAGGGGGAAAACCTCCAAATATCTCTAATGAGAACACACTTCACAACTTGATGATGAAATAAGACTCACAACCTCCTATATATACCTATTTATGCCTAGGATATCACCTAGGATGACTTAGACACACCTATATAAGTCTTAGGCCAACCTAAAAAACTAAATAATAATATACTAATGATAATATGACTTAATAAAGAGTTAAGATAGCCACAAGCCAACTATTCATAACCTGATGTACACTAATATTAAGGGTGTAGCAAATTCCTAATAGAACAATTGTTGGTCCCCACCTATGACATTCTAGAGTTAGAAATGATCTATGAACTGGTTGGTCCTAACTCTCCTTGGTACCAAGATATTTATGATTATCTTAATTCTCAAACCCTTCCACCTAACCTGTCTAATAACCAGAGGAAGTCCTTTATCTAAAAAACTGCAAGGTATGCCATCGTCAGTGACACCTTTTATCGTTGTAGCTTTGATGACACCCTCCTTAGAAGCCTTGACACCAACGAAGCATGTACAACCTTATGTGAAGCATATGACGGTATATGTGGGTCTCATTTGAGTGGTCCTACTCTAGCCAAGAAAGTAACAAGACTTGGGTACTATTTGCCGACCATTGAAAATGATGCAATAGAATATGTCAAGACTTCTCACAAATGTAAGATTCACAGTGATTTGATCCATGCTCCAGTGCAGGAACTTTAGTTGATCACTTCTCCTTGGCCCTTCGCTCAATGGGGACTCGACCTCTTTAGAAAGATTCATCCTACCTTGTCAAATGGCCATAAATTCATTATCACCACCACTGAGTATTTTATGAAGTGGATTGAAGCCATCCCCCTGACGTACATAACAGTTAAACAAATATCCAAGTTCATTCTTAACTACATTGTTTGTTGGTATTTCCTTCTGCAATCTATAATCACTGACAATGGACATTCATTTAAAAACCAAGATGTTCATGAGATATGTAAGAGATTTCACATCCAACATCACTTTTCCTCTCCATATTACCCATAGGGAAATGGTCAAGCTAGGTGTCAAATAAAACCATCATCAAAATCTTGAAAAAGACTATCAATGACACTGTCCATGACTAGCATATTCGACTCAACCCTACTCTGTGGTCTTACCGCACTAGCATTCATACACCTACAGGAGCCACTCCTTTCACCCTGGTCTTTTTCCCTGAGGCCATTTTTCCCATTGAGGTTGAAATTCCTTCTTTATGAGTTTCCCTGAAGGGTCTGACCAATGATGAGGAGTATAGATAGTCGCACCTACACAAGCTGGAGATGTTAGAAGAAAGAAGGAAAAATTTCTTGAACCATCTACAAGCATATTAGAACCGTCTCTGTTGTAGTTACAACAAGAAGGTTATGGTTAGGAAGTTTGAAATTGGTGACTTAGTACTCATGCAAAACCCTAAGAACCAGGCTGACAGAGAAAAGTCAGGCAAGTTTGAACCAAACTGGTTGGGTCCATACGTCATCATATCATCTTTTGGTTCTAGAGCGTATCAACTAGCTACTCCAAAGGGAGAACAACTGACAGAGCCTATCAATAGTCTACATCTCCAAAATTTCTACGCATAGCATTAGAAGATCAAGCTAAAAACTATAAAATACATTAAAAAAATATGATGAAAAATAATAAAAAATCGTTGCCTTGATGAAAACCTGGCAAACAGGCATCTTGGTAGCACCAAAAAAATAATAAGAAGAATGAAAAAATAGTAAAGAAAAATGATTTTTCCAATAGTGAAAACCTTACAAAAAGGCGCTTTGGATAAGTTCCATGGTGAAAACCTAGCAAACAGGTGCCATGTGTAATCAATCATTGATCTACCATCTACTGTTACTTTATCTATCATGGCCTAGGATGAAATACATTTTCTATCACCCCCACATGATACCATTCCTTTCATGGTTGATAATGGTTGACATCAAGTCCTCTATACCATCTATCTGGTACCCCAAACACGTCCCTTTCACATCCTTTAAAATTGACTAAGTCTTGGACCTGATTGGGGGAAAAAAAATTATTATGTAACTACAGTGGATGTCATGCATGATTTCGTCAATTGCAAAAGTCTTGAAAAAGATAGAAACATTGCAAAAAGTCCCGAAAAGGGACAAAAACATTACAAAAAGCCCTGAAAAAAGACAAAAACATCACAAAATGCCTTGAAGAAAGAACTAAAAATTGAAAAATGTCCTCAAGAAATCACAACAAATGTCAAATTGTCATGAAATTGCAAAAACATAGTCATTCTGTCAAATCAGTTAGTCTTCATCATTTGTCTGAACTACGTTGTCTCTACGCATTTGCTACATAGGGAACACTCATTTTTGAGTCCCCAAGATAGTAGGTCAATCCTTTTAGGTTTTTCAAAATAAAATCATTGCACAATCTTTGGTCATCAAGAACAATTCATTAGTTGTGTCGAACTATGAGGTATCTGAGTGTATGATGTAGGCAAGGCCATCTGTCGATGAGCCCCCAAGGCCGCACTAGGTTAGTCCACTAGGGTTCATGACACTACACTGGAACACATATCAAAATTATTCAAGTCAAGACAAATCATTTTTAGATGGGAAAAATCCTAAAACAAAGTAAAATAAACATTTATTCAGCATGACAATCTCATCGGCATGTCAATCATATCATCATGACAATGTTGACATATAGTCACACACAAGTCAAATGATCATAACTGGTCAAATTTTCATCTCTTGGTTATCTTTCAAATGAGTCCTCAAGAATAGCATCTGTCATTTATGCCTTAGGATGTGTCCTTCCTAGGCATCATCATTTTCATCCGACATTTTGAGGGATCCTTTTGACACCTAAGGATCACTCCTCCTGACATCAATGTTCTTTTAAATGTGTCCTTCTAAAGAAAAATCTCTGTCATTTATGCCTTAGGATGTGCCCTTCCTAGGCATCGTCATCATTTTGAGGGATGCTTTTGACATCTAAGGATCACTCTTGACATTAAAGTTCCTTTAGATGTGTCCTTCAAAAGAAAATTCTCTATCATTTATGCCTTAGGATGCGTCCTTCCTAGGCACCGTCATCATTTCAAGGGACCCCTCTTGACATTTAGGGATCAATCCTCTTGACATCAACATTATTCAGGATGTTTCCTTCTTGAATTTGGAAATTTTTTGGCATTTATCATCTTGGCATCGTCAACACTTTGACACCCCAAAATTTCTTCATCATCAAACCTGACATCTTGATATCAGAACAATGGGTATCTAGATGCACTTGACAAACACTTGTCTTTTGGCTTTTTATCATGTTACTAGTTTTTTAGCAAGATCCCAAAAATAGGATTTAGAGATGCAATGATGTATCATGCCATTTGTCTCGACTTGTTGACACACATGATTACTAGTTTCTTAGCAAGGTCCTAATTTCGGGATTTGGAAAAATGACATATCATGATAAGGGCTCTATTTGGTATTTTGACAATCATGTTGCTAGTTTCTCAAGGATTTCCTAGAAATAGGATTTAGAGATGCAACGATGTTTCATGATTTGTCCTTTTGGATTTTTTTCTGCTTGTGGTTGGTTATGACAAAAAGACTGGGGAAATCACACTCTTGGAATGAGTCATGATCATCCTTGTCTGGGATTGCTTATCTTATGTGATGGTACAACCTTGCACACCTTGAACTATGTCATATCATGGTTTTTTTTCCATTACAGTAGTCTTCCCAATGATGATTAAGAGAAATATATATTAAATTACTATGTTAAATTTTTGAAGGATTTGGTCTAGGAACTTACATCTTCTTCCATCTGGTCATCTTCTCTCGTCCATCTCATGATGATATCCTGTGACATACAAAAACATAAGTGCATCCATGATCATATAAACATTGCATTAGGTCCATACATACATCATTCATAACATTAAATCATATACATTTCATTGCATATCGCATTTTCATAAATGTGGCATCCATTTAAACAAATACATTATGCATAACAAAATCTACATAACATGTAAATAAGCATTGCATCATCATGGCATCATATCATAAGTAAGCACCATAGAACATGATCATAATACCATCATACATCATAAATTACCATCATACATAAGGCATCAAATAAATCACATAGCATCACATAACACACATCTAGGTCACATCAAAACTACATCATCATATAACATCTCAAAAATATATAATGTCATAGAATAGACTCAATGGATATCCCAAAAATGGAGCTCACAAGCTCAATAGTCTGGTGCAGGAGCACCTATTTGATCACATGCCTCCATGAATCCATATTGAGTTATTTGTTCCATTTTTATGTTTTGATATTGTAATAAGGCCCAAGAGGCCACCTTTGTGGTGTTATAGGTCCTAGTATGTTGTTCATTTTTTATATATTGTAAAAATTGTCAAAAGTGCAAAATTAGGTAGATGAAGTGTCATTAAGGTGTTTTGTCAACAAACTAATCAAAAGGTGGTTGAAAATAGTTGGTTTTGGTTGAAAATGTATAAATAAACCCTCCAAAACTCGAATTGGGGGTTGGAGACATCATTTTTAAAGATTGATGAATGGAAACCTCAAATTTTGTGCATTTTCTGATTTTCATATTGTTTCCAGATTGAAGTTGTGATTTGTACGGCCTGGTATGGACTCAAATGATAGAGTATCATATATGGATGGAAAGATATATGTTTCTAGTTTCCAATTATTTTTGTCTCATTGAATTTTATCAAGTTTTGTGGAAGATATGATTATTTTGGTGAGACTGCCTATTCTAACAATATTGTGAAGAATTTACAGTCTAAAGAAGTGTGATGGTACGGAATATAAATTCTATATTTTGGATCTAAAAACAATTTTATTTTATTTCCATGTGAATCTACTTTCATTTTCTTCAATTCTCATCAAAATTCATTAAGAATTGAATAATTTATGAACATTTTTGTGAGGGCAGGTCTGAACCCTACCTAGGGTTTGCAGTTTTGGTAAAAATACAATAACTTTCATTTCAACCATTGGATCTTCATAAGAATTGGAGGAAAAGACTATAACTATGTTTTATTCAATATCACCAGAGGGATTGGCTTCATTATTTGTTTTTTAGAATTTATTAATGACTTTTCATGGCAATAAATTGTGGGCTGCCATAGTTATGTTTCCAATGTGATATACAATGTTTAATAACATGTGTTATAAAAAGATTGTTTTGGATTATTGTTTAAGGTTTGTGAGATGTGTTGTGAATCCTCCTAGCTCTGCATCATAGTCTATACATAATGTGTCATAACATAAAAACAAGTATAAGCAAGCATGCCCCTAGGGGAGGCTTTCATCATCCCCTCATGGTGAAGAGTGTGGTGGTTGAGGATCTGTGACTGGCGCTAAGATAATGGGTGGACCGGTGACTGCATCTGTCTATGCAACCAATGGAACTAACAATGATGACATAATCTCCACACTAGCAGATACCTGTGACGTCACTATAGCTTGACTCTGTGATGCTCTGTCACTATTGGCTATCCCTATACTAATATTTTACCTAAACTAGTAGACCCATGGCTATGGCTCGAATGATGACCCGAGGCATGCCTATGAGAGTGGTGGGACTTGTGCCCTGATGTGTGCCCTAATGAGGTAGACCCTCCTACACTCATTTGATTCCTACTGCTGCTCCCACTCCCTGATTAGCAACCACTACCTATCCTCGTCAGTGACCACGATAATGAAGGAACTCATTGCTCAAGAGGCACTGCCTGCTCATATAGTGCCCTATACTATCCCAACCTCATGCTCACCTTGGCCAACTGACAAGAAATATCCCCAAAAGGTAGGGCTATGCATAATGTTGCAAAATCTACACACCACTGAGTTGAGTCCTACTAATGGATCACAGCTTGATCCTACTCTACTCAAGCCACCTCTAGCTCTGACTATAGTGCTCAGACCTATACAACACACTCATCTAGTCTCCTTTGAAGGTCTACCACCCTCTAGTCTATCGTGGCATTAGGGGGCAACCCTGAGCTAGAGGGTATCTCCTCATCTCTCTCAATCATCCTCCATCTGAGAAGTCTCTCAGCCTCATCCATGGCATCATCATCATCACATCATCATCTTCCTATATGGCCTCCTCATCCTCCCTCGGCTACTCCTCCTCCTATCTATCCTCCTCTTACCTCGACTCCTCCTCCTCCTATCTCTCCTCCTCTGCCACATCCTCCTCCTATCTCTCATCCTCTATTGCTGGCCCCTCCTGTCTCTCCTCCTCTCCCTCCTACCTTGGCTACTCCTCTTTCTTCCCCTCCTTGGCCACTTCGAGGATAGCATCTAGTGCTACTCTTGTAACACATGGGTGCACCCTCCTACCCTATCTCTGACCATCCCTCCTCTATCTTTGGCCATCTCCTCCATCATCCCCATCACCTCTATCATCTCCACCCCAGCCTCCATCTCTACCCCCATCCATGCCTCCATCTCAGCCTCCATCCCTCCCTCTACCTCCATCCCTCCCCCGGCCTTTGCCTCTATCACCGCCTCTTCCCCCTCACCCGACCCTCAACACATGTAGTATGATTGACCTCCTATCCATGGGTGTTGGCCCATCTAGATTTGTCAATGACACTGGTCTATGTGCCTCCCACCACAAGTCATAATCTGCTATGGTCTTAGGATCTGCAATCCCACCTCTCCATCCCCACAACTGGGGTCCTAGTCCATGGATCTACTACTCGGTGAATGCTACTGGAATGGTTGGCCCCCAAGCATACTCTTTGGAAGATTGAGCGTACTTGGCTATCCTTGCAGGTACACCCTACTGCTCTCTAAACTGTCTGAGGACACACTATGACAGATAAATCTCTGACCAGCTAGCTCTACACTGTCCTACCAATCAAGCAATGGTACTATCTACAAAAGCCTAGGTCATCATCCTCGTCATCCCACTACTGACAGTCTCTATACAACCTTTAGATTAAGGATACCATGGTGTCAATACGATGTCGCCACCAACCTCTCCCCCATTTGTGTTTGCTAAAGTGCACTAACATAGTAATACGCATAGGGCATCCCCTCAGCCAGCTATGGTCTCTGAATTGGTGGACAAAATATACCTATGTGCTCCCAAGCCCAAATCATCATCAGGGTGGTGCCACAGGATATACTCTATGCCCTCCTATAAGCGACCTCATGCAATTGGTGGTAGAATGTTCCTAATAAACAAGGGCCCTAGGCATACACGGTCCTATCTCATCTCATCCCAACTAGGACGTCTCCCTAGCCAATAGGGAACCCATGTCCATGATGGTCGAGAATCAATATCCCGCCAATCAGTGTCACCAGGAATGCATCAAAATGTGCATAGTGCTCTGCCATAAACTCCTAGCGGATCTCGTATCCCTAGACGTCGAGTCCTGCACCCTCATCTTGATAGTATGCCCTGAAGGTTTACTCACCATGAGGAGTGTTGTAGATGATCTATTCTCCTTGGATCGGTACACGTAGGATGTGGTATACATCCTCAAGTGTGATGGTCGCCTCACCAGTCGGTAGGTGAAAAGAACATCTTTGAATACCAACGCTCACATAGTGTAGTCAGTAGTCCCCTATTTTCCTGAATAGCAGGCATATAGGTGACGTAAAACAAACTGAGGACATCATTCGTCACCACTCTTGTGGGCTAAGCTGATTAGAAAACTGGAAGGTCGTCGATCTACTCTCTCGCGTGTAAATAGGGGCAAGCTGTCTCTACACAAAGCCAAACAACATGTCAATACCCTCTAGGAAACTGTCAGTATATTCAAAAACATTTCAACTTGGACAAGTATCAAAATTAGCCCTAGTCAAAGTCAACGTCAAATGTGTCACAGTAACTGCAATTGCATCACAAAACATCAAATCCATCATTTCGTACTACAAATGTCTCACAAAATAGAAATTGCATCACTTGGTTGCTCATATGCGTCGCATCAAAGTACTTGTGTCATGATATATGGCACTTGCATCATTCCACTCAAATGCATTGCTTCGACAGGCGATTGTGTTGCAAAATGGCGATTACGATATTCTAATTGACAAATGCAACTCAGAAAGGCGAATGCATCTTATTTTTGGCAGATGCGTCACAAGCCCCTAACTAGCCCTAAAACTACCTTGCACTTGCATCGTGACGCATCAAATGCATTGAATGCGAAGTAAAATGTGACTTACATGCACACATATGCATCACGACACATTTGTTGTTCGACCAAAAAACCTACTTTTGGCATGCAAAATGAAAAAATTGTGAAGGAGGTTAGGGGTACATACCACTAGCTCTGAGCCCTTTGGCCACATGAAGGTCCGTACGATCTCTCTACGATGCTCTGTCACTGGAATCACCATCCTCGCTACACTCCTTTTCGCTCTAAGCTCTCAAAATTTACAAAGTAAATAGTAAAAATGAATTGAGTTTTACCCCTTTGTCAACTTATTTATAGAAGTCAAAATGACATAGGTCAACTAGGTTATTACTAGAGGCTCATTTAACCAACTTTGACCACCCCGTTGGCTGCATAAACATGTCAGAATCCGAAACCATCTGCTCCATTGTTTTTCTAGTGATTAAATTGACTTATCAGGACCCTTTCCAAAATTTTCAGCCACCGACCCAAAATTTGAAAATTTTGCCGAGGGGGCATTAATACTCCATGCCTTCATTGGGGCATGGCTTTGACTTATCTTCTTTGTCACAACACAACATGCTACATTATGACAAAGAGGGGGAAAATGTAGACACTTAAAAATGACCTAGGCCTGTAAGCTCTATTTTAACCACTTTCATCCTAGCATAATTATGACATTTAATTATGTCCTTGGTCTAGTTCAACTATTGATTAAATAATTCATAATTATTTAATTAATTCATGTCCTTTTTATTCTTCATGATTATTAAATAAATAAATTTTTATATATTTATTAAATACATCATTAATTATCTATGTCTTCCCCTAATTAAATAAATTTCTTAATTTATTTAATTATCTATATTCATTTATTCTTCCTGATTATTAAATAAATGAATTTTATTTATTCTCATAATTAATTGAATTTATTAATTTATTTAATTATTTATCATATCTTCTAAATTGAATAATTATATTTAATTATTTAATTATTAAAATTAACATTCCTCTCAATTTAAATAAATGAAATTATTTAAAATGTCATCACATTTTTAACTATCAATTCATTTTAGTAAATAATCTGAAAATCGATTATTTATTATCTCACAAAATCAATATTTTGAATTAATTTAATTCAAAATGGTAATATTCTTCCAAAAATCAGGTAATCAGGAAAATTCCTGATTTTCCAAATTTGATCTTCACTTCAAAACTTATCTTCTTGATTTTTGAAAATCTTTATTTTTCTAATTAATTATTTCATTTATTCCCCACCGCTGATTTGATTTTGTCAGATGACATCTCAACCACTCAGTTAATGATTTTTCCCTAACCCTGATTAGGGATTATTAGATTAAATGTCATCCTCTGATTTTAGCCCTTTGTTAGGAGTCGATCTCATCCGTCCATACAAAATTTTATTTTCTATAAAATTCTATTTTTCTCACATTTTTCAAGGTACACACTTACACACTTAGAAATTTTACAAAAGATATAGCATTTATTGTCATATTCCACTAAGTTTTGGCATATTTAGGCATAGGCATTTAGATTCATATCCTTCAAAGCTTGTGTAGGTCTTAGACTTTTATTTTCAGATTGCTTACACGTCCAATCTAAGGGCAACACGACAATCAGCAAGTTAGAAGGTGTTACAAAGGTGAATCATGGAGGTTTCGACGGTTAGCTGGTATAATTGTTTTATTTATGTTTGCTTCCATTGTACTTTGCAATTTCTTTGGGTTTCTTAGTATTTGTTGATTTACTAACATCTAATCTAACCTTAGGATTTAACCCTTAGATACAATGGCCACCAAAGAAGAGCAGCAAAAGCTAGTCCTCATAGATGAGTCAGATTCTAAAGGTTATTAGCTGGTGGACAGAGTAGGGTTTATGATGCACACAAAAAAATATTTGTTGGGCCTTCCTTCTCAAAAGAAGAGATTCCACCGACTGCAAAACAATGGATTCATGCTCATTGAAGGGATCCTATTCAAAAGAAATTTTAATGTCATTCTATTGTGGTGTGTTACCATAGAGCAAGCAAAAAGGATCCTTAACACTTACCACAACAGTCTCGCAGGTGAGAATTTCTCCACAAAGACCACCACCATCAAAATCATGTGTGTAGCGTACTTCTAGCTGACACTATTCAACAATTCCTACTCCTTGGTGAAAACCTACAAGAAATGCTAGTTCTTTGCAGGAAGAAGAAATAATTCCGCAATGCCTCTCAATCCAATATTGGTTGATGAGCCATTCATGTAATGGGAATTGGACTTCATTGGAATGATCAACCAGACCTCTAGCACAAGACATAAATGGATCTTGATGACCACTGACTACTTCACTAGGTGGACCAAAGTCATACCACTAAAGAATGCGATAGAGGTAGAGATAGTAGACTTCCTAGAGGAACTAGTGATGAGATTTGACCTACCCAAAACCATCATCTTTGAAAATGCTAAAGCTTTCCTAGGCTCTATGGTAAGTCAATTCTCACTTACACAAGGAATATTCCTTAAAACATTATCAAACTACTACCCGTAGGGGAATGACTTAACCGAGCTGACAAACAAGAATCTAGTTCGACTCCTCAAAAAGATTTCATTAGAATATCAAAGAGAATGGCATAAAAAACTTTGAGTAGTGCTTTGGGAAAACTACATAACTCCTAAGAAAGTCCTCAAGACTTCGTTGTATGAGCTGTAATATGGAAAAGAAGCACTATTTCCTATCTCTATGGAGATTCTAGTGCTACAATTGCTAAAATCTCTCAAGGTGGAACAAAACGACACAATGGAGGTGCAACTAGCCAATTTGCTAGAAGTACAAGAGAAAATGGAAAAGTCCCTAATAGCCATGACTAACCACCAACATGTGGTTAAAAGGTGGTTTGACAAGAAGCATTTGACTAAGGTCTAAAATGCAGAGACTTAGTGTTGAAGTTTAATGAAAGGGCTACAAAGCTTGGTCAATATGGGAAGCTTGACAGCCTTTGGGAAGGCCCATTTAGGATAATTCAATGCAAAGAACATAATGCATTTGAGTTAGAAACTATGGAAAAAGAAGCATTGGGAATTTCGGTAAACGAAATTCATCTTAAATTATTTAATTAAGCTTCCATATCCCACCGATGTAAATATGTTTATAGTGCTTTTTCCTTCTTTCCCTTCTTTTCCCTTTTCTTTTTGTTGGCCGGTATTTTTATTTATTATGTGGTTCTCGACAGAAAGAACAAGTAACCCATTATTGTAGAGAGAAAGAAAAATAAACTCGCTGCTCAAAAGAACTGAAAATAAAACACCCACATGAAGAATTGAATTGAAACATATGTATCTTGAAAAGAAAAAGATGACCCATGTGTCAGAATCTAGAAGTAGATCAAACAAGATGATTATATAAAATTATATTGTTATTACATATATGCTTTAATATTTACATCTCCAAAATGGCTCAAGGGTCACACTTCTAAAGTATATCACTATATTTTGCTTCATATATTTTATGGAAAAGCCTTTTTCAGTCATGTATACAAAAAATAGACTAATTGCTATGAGTTTTTTTTTAAATAGAAAAAAGAAAAAAAGGAAGTCTTCAATCCACAACATGGGCAGCAGCAACAGACACATCAACGACAACATCCATAAGGTCTTCATCAATGGGGGCATCATCAAAAGCAGCTTCATCATCCAAAGGAGCAATGGCCAGTGGCAAAGGGAACACTAGGTTCCTGAAGTTTGTGTACTAGTTGATATCATAGAATGACACCACATTGTAGATGCAAAAGAGAAAGTGGTAGGCACTAGTGACCCTTTGGCAGTGTTCATCTTGCGACTAAAGGAAGAAGCCATGGTACGACTGTTTCCTCTTCAATAAACCTCCTAAGGTCACTCACAGTCATATTTCCTCCACTACATGCAATGTTTGAAACTACCTCCTCAAGGCCATTTAGGTACTTCTTGGGAAAATTTTCCTTGACAAGATGAAGTATCAATAGCTTAGGGACTCCAATATCCAACATTGAGGCAACAAAATGCGAGAACACATCGTTGTTAACTCAATATTTGTCCTTGTATTCAAGGAAATCCCATCCCAAAAACCATTTCATGGCTATGATAGCCAACAAGTGCTTATTCTTTGTCATCCTTTTTAAGTGCCTAGTTGAAATATCACCTAAAAAAGTTGTCCAAGACCTTTGAAAAACTAGCCTAATTTGGGTATTCATGTTGGAAGATGCTCTGTAACTACCTTAAAACTATTTCTAAAAACTGCCTAGCTCTAGCCTATGAAAACACTATGCAACTACTAATGCTAAACTGGTAAGCCAATTACCTAATACCAACTTTTCTCAAATCACTAAGTATGATATCACTATTGCTTAGGTGCCTATTTATAGAAGTGAGGAAATTCATGGTGATTTGCTTACCATAAATGTGATGCTAATCGAGTATGAACTTGAAAGTTGTGCCAGAGCTTGCTCAAGTTTCTCACCCAATTGTATATGTTGAGTATGACTTGTTGCATGCAAAACTACTAAGGGCTAATTAATTAGCCTAAGCTAGTGGCAACAATCGGCAGTGTTATTCACAACCAAATATTGAGGTTTCTTTCTCCAGGTTTTTTGCGAACTTCAAATTGGAGCTCATATCTTTTCAAATACTGATCACATTTTTGGCTTAATCATTCCTTTTTGGATATTAATTTCCAACACATATGAATGCTTAAGCTGCTAGCGAAGTATTGGCACAAGTTCCAAGAAAATTGCACTATATAATATAGTTGCTAATTGTAATTATGAATTCTTTTCAAATCAAAATGGCAAGTGATTTATTTCACACAAGCCAAAAGGTTGGTAGTACATGCCAAATTAAATGCAAGAAGGTAACTCCCATCTACCACCTTGAGAAAAGATAGCTAAGTGTTGCATGTAAAATGTTTAAGCACTTAAAAGGTTTTTCAAATACGCTACTCAAAGCGAAAGCAATTTCTAGTACACAACTAAAGTCAAGCTAAAAATTGCAAAGAAGTTTAAGCTAAGCAAAAGCCTCCCATAGGAAAAAATGGTAGAAATTTCAAGCCAAGAAGCACAAGTAGGGGCAACACAAAGCATTTCTTATGCCACACCCAGTATTCTAAACAAGCCAAAGTGGGTGAACACAGGAACTGGAGAAGCCAAAAAGCTATAGCAACCAAACCCTAATCCATGAGGAATGGGATAATATTCATTATCCCATTCTTGCAAAGAACCCTAAAGGATTGAGGGAAGCAGCCTACGAAAGAATGAAGATATCCAAAAAGATAATGTCAATGGTAGAGAAAATATGGTTTAGTGGGATTCCACAATATATGGTCCCATCTATGCACTACTACCCAGAATTAGTGAATGCAACCATTAAGCATTTCAACCCAAGCACCAACACTATTGAGGGCTAGACTCTGATGGTTAATATCAACCCAAGTGCTATATGGAATATATTGTGTATCCTTGATCATATGCAAAGAAAGATAAAAATAGAGACATTCACTCTTGCAAAGGGGGAAAATATATGGAATACGAGGGATAAGGCTTTGGAGTTTTATAATAGAAAAACCAAAAGAATTATGGCAGACCAGCGAAAGTTGCCAAGGATCTCGACACAACATGGTGCTTTCAACATAGACTTGCAAGATGAATTTTCAATGATGAAATTTGTTTGCAGTCTAGACATTGACAAAGAGGTCCACACATTTCAATAAGTCACGAGTTTCTAGTTTCACAGGAAGCAATCTTTTTTCTGATATGATTTTGCAAAACACCTCACAAAGGAAATGATAAATCAAATTAAAAATTACAAGGCTGAATGGAACTTTAGGTTTCTTTCCTATCTTTACCATATGTTTTTGCATTAAAACCTTAATTTCTTTGATAAGCGTGTGAAGTTGTCTATTTTTGATGAAAGAAATAGAAGAAAGTTGGTTTCTATCTGGACTGTTCTCCTCTTTTCCACTTTTGATTATTTGTATTTTTGGATTATTTCTTAACTTTGATTTTGCAAGATTTGCAAGGAGAGGATGGTATTAATTAACTCACTTTGATGCAGATAGAGTATATGCAGAACTTCATTCCCAGATGTGACTAGTTTTTTGAAGAAGATTTTACATTCATCTAGATGTGAGGCTTCACCGGGGAACCATTCTGCCTCCCGACATGCGTAACAAATTGAGTGCTTTCCCTTGAATTCTTTAGATAGGTTTGCATTATTGATGCTACTTTCTACACAGGAAAAGAAAAGAGGAAGAGCTTGTTCATCTATTTGATAAGCTTTAAGATAGTGGCCATGAAAAATAAAAAGGTGGCACACACACTTTTGTAAGATAAGTTGGCTCATCTAGGGTTAGTAATGATCTACGACAAATAGAATTACAACCCTTTCAATGATCTACCATATGAGCATATCAAAGTAACTCACAATTTTTGGCCTTACTAGGAAAAGAGTCAAAGATCTCTAGAGGATGAAGATGAATTATTGGTTGACCTAATCCACATTCCTAAAGAAGATAGACTACTATGGAATAAGTTCTATTTCGTTGTGATGGATTATAATGAGAATTGCAAGATGGGAGCCACCCTATTCAATGAATTAAGGAAATAACAAGAATGGAGTATAGAAAGGATCAAAACCTTCTAGGTGTATCAGCAAGAGAAAAAATAGATGCATTCCCCTTATAATAGTGTGTTGGATGATGAACAGTTTGATAAGCTATGGGATGATGAGCATCCTGCTTCTGAATCAACTGCTAGTGGAGACAATGACTCTGATGAAGAAGAAGAGCAGGCAAAGGAGGAAGCAAAGACATCAACGTCCTCCACTCAGCAAAGGAAAAGGTCCACAAGATAGCCTATCTATTTCGCTTTAGATGTGTGATTGAAATTATCAAGAGCCTCACAAACGCTTACTTTGTCCTCGAAAGCAACAAGAGGGTCCCAATAGCAATAGTCAGAGACTACAAAAATAGGAGACTCCCTATCCCCTAAATGACAGTGCACAAAAGCTATTATGGGAGAATGTTCATAAGAACCTTCCATGAGCCAAGTTCTCATAATGAGCTAGGAGTTTGAAGTAAGTGAGGAGATAGCAACAAGCAAAGCACCACTATCATCTAGTCAGTAGGTAACATTTTCTCCTCCTTTTCTTACTTCTTAATCTTTAGTATCCTCTACTATCTCCATAGCACTTTTCACTACAAGTATCAGACCTACCTTCTTTGATTCTACCACAATGTTTGTGGGAGGTTTCATCCAATTCGCACAGACCAGGCCATCTATCTTAACACCTCTGTGAACCCTGACACCAACTGCCACTACCCAATCTCTCCTCACCTCTCTTTTTGAAGGCTCAACCACCATTGGCACCACTATATGCTACTGCTTCCTTAGGTCTAACCTAAATTTTCTATCAAATGAAATCTACAATGTCTACCCTATCACTACAACAACCAATGAGCCCTTCCACCGATTCACAAACCGAACTTTGGCAAGTCCCTTATTTCTCCCCACAGAATGTCACTCTATAGAAGAGAAAAATGCAAGGGCCTTCTACACTTACATTCCATTTTTCTCTACCTCTTGATGCACCCTTTGTAGGTGGGCTATTTCATTTTCCATCTGAATTCGCAGCCCAAGGAGAAGCCACAAAACAAGCATAGGATCTCAGAATGAAAAAGAAAAAGGCTAAGGATGACAAGAAGGATGTAGAGTTGAAGGTATATATTGTCTACAATGAAGCACATCAAATGCTAAATTTTGTCACCATGTACCTAAACACCACCATACCACAAGGGTAGATGTTGCTAGATCATTACAACATGTATGCCATGGGACTTGATTTGAGAGCTTCCCGACCACAAGAAAAGGTATAAATCATGGAGGAAACATAGTGGGTAGTGATGACTGACTTCCTCCGCTCTGGCTATCAGCTAAAACTTGTGAGGGAAAGGGTTAGTTTCCTAGAGACAAGGGAGAAATCACTGGAAGTAGAAGTTGTGCACTTATTAGAGAAATCATGGGTAGAAGAGTTGGAGTGGAGAAAACTCCAAGAGGAGCTCAAGAAGTCCCAATCCATTGAACCCATCCTAATCAATGAGCTCCAAATGAAGAACCAAGAATACCAGAGCCAATTGACCCTAGCAGAACAAAATCTGCAAAGAAAAGATGGAGAGCTTGCATCTCAATGCACTCAACATGAGCAGAAATTGGAAAAGTAGAAAGTGGAATTTTAGGGCCAAAAGGCCCAATTTGAAAAATATCTCCAAGAGACAAAGTCTTCTCTTGACACAGGTTTTGCAAACCATGCCTTGGCCGAGGAGAACTAGTTTAAGGAGCTAAGTAGAATTGGGGAGCAACTTGCATCCACAAAAAAGAGAATTGCAGAATTAACAAAGGATATCAACTTGAAGGATGCAAAGATTTCCCTTCTAAAGAGTGCTCCCCAAGCTCCTACTACATAGATGAACCTCATCCCAATAGCTCAGTAGCTATACATTTCATACTAGGAAAAGGTTAAGGCCTTCTGCCTAACACTGTTGCCAACATTCTGGTTTATCTCAAAGGAAACAAAATTGAGCCAAGAGGTTGATAGAACAATTGAAAAATTCCCAAGGTTCATCACAAAAAGGATTTATGAAGAAAATATTTTTCTAAGCAAGATATACATGGTCTCTAATGAAAACCTCACAAAGGATAGCAAAGATAGGGATTGAGGATTGGGATGTTGTTGCCTACAAATTCATCCATTGCCACTTGGCCATCCTGTGTATTAATACCTATGTAGCTACTTTGAACAAGACTATGGATCACATGCAATAAAATTTCTCCCAACTAGATGAAATGGGTTTGCCATCCTCATTTCTTGAAGATGGGTCGATCTCCACAGCAGAGCAAATTGCAGTAAAGATTGAAGTAAAAGAGGAGGACCCAACCATTTTCTAGAATTTTAGCCAGCCTCCTACTGTAGTAGACATTGAAGGAGTCATCTATTTGGCTGTGTGGTTACTTTTCCATTGTGTGTCAAGGGCCAATTTACCTAAGGTGCTACCTTATAAGGAAATGCTCGACCTAGGTGAGGTGTAGGAGAATCTGTGCAATGTATCAAGACCATTCAAGAATGATTGGCCACCCTTGTAGGAAGCCCTTTCCAAGCTCTAATTTTGTCACCTAATGGATGGTGCTTTGTTTTGAAAACCAGAAAAAATTTCAGGTCTCCCGTTCCTCAAGCAAAATTCCTCTGGTAGTCACCAGAAGCTACTAATATAAAATTCATCAAGCTCCCTTTGGGTTTTTTTTTGCTAAGTACCAACCCATTCGTCTAGCAAACATCATTAGCCATTGTTGATAAATGACCGCTGACATCTACCATGTGTCCACTAGTTGCTTTTTGAAGGAGCTCTTCCCTTCATTTTTCAAATAGCCCCCACCATGCTTCCACATGTCATCATCGTGCATGCTTAAATTCTACTTCCTCTTGCTTTTGAATCAAACCCTGACCTTGTGCCACGTCGCCTTTGGCCACAAAAGCCTTGGAAAACCCCACAATCGACATGAAATAAAAAGCATGCTTCCATGTGTCTCCCTAGTGCAAGCCTTCAATGGCGAGAAGGATGAATGAATTACGGGCTGTAAAATTCCACCACATCTCCTCGGTGAATACTTCTTCAATGCAAGGGATAGAGTGAACCATGGGCTACAATATGATGCCACGTGTCCTAGCTGCCTATACTGGGTGGCGACACTTTTTTGCATGACAATTGCCATCATTTTTAGGGGATGCACTTGGATGGGGAGCTACCACATGCTATGGCCTAAATAATTTTTGTTACAATGGCCAAAGGCAATCATTGTTGTGACATCATTGCTCAGGATTCTGAATCTTTTTAGTTACTACTCGCTAGGCGGTGGGAATACTGGCTATATATACTACTCTTTGTTTCTAAAGAGGTTCCATTTCCACAATTAAAATTCTATTAGTTCTAAGAGTTCAAGAATTGCATAAAATATAGACACCAGGAATTTTATTGTTATTATATTATTGTAGAAAGACTCACAGACTGTCACATTGTTTGACTTTTCTATTTTTCTTAAGCTATTTGATTAACTTTATACAGTGTCATTACTTTTTGAATGGTTCATTTACATGACTTCTATAATTTGAATGCAATTTTGCTGGTTTATATCATGTCTTTTGACACCTCTTTTCAGTGAATCAATGTTAAAATTATTTTTTCATTAAATGCATTGTTCATGCTTCAATATTTATTTTCTATCATTCTAGGACATAGTAAATTGTTGAACAGACCCTTAGATCATATATAAAAGATAGGTTTATCATTCCTTTTATCTAAATTCTAGTGCATCGCCTTAGTTAGATCCTTTATTTTTATATCTACTTCCTTTTCCTGTTCCAAAAAACCAATTAAAAAATAAGTTGACTTCTTTAAAAATTCGTAGGTCACTCAGTTTAGCACAATATGTCTCCCATAAACTAAGTTTTCCACAAAGGGTTGTTACCTTTCCAATTTTTGGCATCAATAGATGCTAATGGTGTTGTCATTTTTTTTATATCTACATTATGTTAGTGTGAATGGGGTTATTTCCTAACTAGATATTAGTGATAACCTATTCACATAATTATTAAGTTTACTTAAGACTTAGTTTCCTAGGTGGCATTCCAGAAATGAGTATTTAATGGAATCATATCTCATTAATAGGCATATAGTTATGCAGGAATTTAATATTTCTCTCATTCATAATTTATAATTATGCATTAGACATTTAATGCTTGCAACTAAGATGGTTATCCAACTACCTCTCTCCTTTCCTATATAAGGAAGCCTCTTGTACATTTGTAAATCATTCTAGGTCAATTCATCATAGATCATCATTTGATCAAGTTGTCTTCTTTACCACAATGCACTACTTTCTTGTTCATGTGGATGGTATTCTTCTTGGTGATCCATTAAAGAATTGTAACTTCAAGTGTGTTATTGATTCATATTTCCAACATGGAATTAGAGGTTAGGCCATAGGAGGTCCATCTCATATCAAGAAGTTGAGGTGAGGAGGCACATGATTCCTTTTCATAGATTTCATATATGAAGCTTCTTCCTTCCCACTTCATCATGGAGTTGGAGTTTCTTTAGTGTTCATTATTGGATTTGTTTCTTCCAAGAGGGATACATGTGGTTTTTCATTATTAGACACTCTTTTGGCTTTAGCCTTTTTTAGTGGCTTTGAGGACACTTCATTCAGGGGGGGCAATCTAGTCTCCATATTCTCATTTATAGGAGCGATCATTGTATTATACACTTGTGATGAAATTAGTTCTAGGGGGTATTTATGTTGAGATTGTTTGATTTTTTGGTTGTGTTGCTAATATGTGGTTGTCATTGATGTCACCAATATTAGCATTGATGTCATTAGAATTTGTATATGTTGAGGATATAGTGAAAATTGTAGTGAAATAAGTTGCAGGTTATCAGTGGTGAAGTGAAGTTTAGTCTGTCAGTGAGTTATGTACATTGATGATGAGAGGTTGTGGACTAATTTTTTTCTTTTCAAGTATATATATTTTATCCATGTCAAATTTTAGAGATCCACGTGAATATTTGATCGAGTTATGAAGATTTGTATTTTGACAGGTTTTTTGTTGCTTCAGTTTGTGTTCCTGAGTAAAGATAATGTGATTTCAATTAGTTCAGTTGTTGTAGATTCTTTTATGGTGTTTCATGATGTTTGTAAATGTTTCTATATCATGGTCTATCTGTGTTGCATGTCCGCATTGATCGTTGTGCTCATGATTGGAGATTTTCTCTTGTGTGTTCATCTTTTTCATGTTCTTGGCTGACACAGTTTTTGTAGCATGTTGTGGATCTTCAAGGAATAATTTTTGAAGGTGGTTCATGATCGAGGATGTTGAATTGGATCTTCACTATGTTGTGGCTGACCTCATTTGATTCATATGGATAATTGTTATTTTTTTGGGCACACAGTCATATTCATTTTATTTTGTTGAAGCTAACATGTAGGGATGTAATTTCTTGTTGCAGATATATATATGCCATTCTTTATACCATTTGAAGTAGCATTGTGCAAGTGCTATGTGTGAACAAGTCCTAATAGTTTGAAGGTAGAGCAGAGTGTGAAGAAATGTGAGGAGTGAAGAAGTGTTTATGTGCTTAACTGAAACTATGATCAAGCATTAGTAGGTGCTATTTTATTAGTTCAAATCCCTATAGATGTAATCTAAATATTTCTTTAAGATAGTGTGTCTTTCTTTGGGTAGTGAGCATTGTTGTAATTGAGTAGTGAGCTCTAGGTAATGTTCCTGAATGCATGTGCATTCCCCGTTTCATTTATTTATACTCTTAATAGGGTATAATCTTATGGACTGATCTCCAACATGGTTTTTCCCATAACAAGGTTTCTACATAAAAATATTTTTGTTATGTGTTTTTTTGATGTGTTTTTTATTTATGCTTTCATGGTCAATAATCAGATCTGACAATAAAGTTAATAAATTTTAAATTTCCATGACAACTCATTCACCCCCCTCTTAGTTGTCTACCCTTGTTTTTCCAACAATTGGTATCAGAGTAGGTTCCTTGGAAGAAGTCTAACAACTTGAGGTGATTCGGTATGGCAACATACAAGAATGATAGTCCGAGATTTCATGGAAAAAAATATTCTTTGTGGAAGAATCAAATGGAGTGCCATCTAAGATGCATTGGTGAACCCTTCTGGAACATTACATGTAATAGGTATGCTATTCCTTAGAATGGTCCTACTACTACTACTACTGAGATTAGGGATGTTGAGTATAATATTAGGGCTAAGGAAATATTATTGAGTG
The DNA here is from genome assembly GCA_007258455.2 of Sequoia sempervirens. Lineage (NCBI taxonomy): Eukaryota > Viridiplantae > Streptophyta > Pinopsida > Cupressales > Cupressaceae > Sequoia > Sequoia sempervirens. The sequence goes on from VDFB02105785.1 coordinate 405,534,796, forward strand.
CTTTGAATGATATTGAGATGACTAATGTTATGGATTTGAAGAGTGCTTATGAGATCTAGAAAAAGTTAGAAACCTTGTATAAAGGTGATGCTAATGTGAAGATTGCTAAGTTACAAAGTTTAAAAGGGAAGCATGAAATGTTCAGAATAGGTGATGATGAGAATATTACTACTTTCATGCATAGAGTGAGTGAACTTGTGTGTGGTATCAGATGTGTTGGTGGAAAATTGGAAGAATCAAAGATTGTTGCTAAAATGCTTAGATCCTTTCTCATTGTTTACAAAGTCAAAGCTATAGCTATCAAAGAGCTCCAGACTATAACAAATGTTACCAAAGATATGTTGATTGGTAAGCTTACTGCTTTTGAGTTGAGTGAAATTGGTGATACCCTTCCTATGGTTGAATCTACATTCAAGGTGACTACTTCTGGAAGAGATAAATAGAGATATGATCTAGGTGAAAGTTCTTCTAGAAAGACATTCAAGTATGAAGAAAAAATGAGATAGATTGAAGAAGAAGAAAGAGAGTTGGATGAGCTTGAAGCATTGATTATGAAAAGAGAAGCCAGAGGACAAGGTAAGTATAAAGGGAAGTCTCCTATTAAATTTTTTTCTTGCAACAAGATAGGTCATTTTACATCAAGGTGTCTAGAAAGAGTTCCTAAGTCAAGACCTAACAAGCCTAAATTTCAAAGGAAGTGTTATTATTTTGTTGATGAAGGTGTGACAAATGATGAATCTGATAAAGGAAATGGAAGTGAGGATGAATGGGTATTTATTGCTATCAAGGAAAATAATCTTGTGTCTACTGAATCTACTAGTTGTACTAATGTGGAGAAATTCCTAGCTACTTGAGTTGAAGAAAAGGATGAATGAGTGATTGATAGTGGATGCTATCATCATATGACAGGAGATGAAAGTAAGTTTGTGAGCTTGGAAAAGTATGATGGTGGTGTTGTGAGATTTGGTGATAACACAATTGGTGTGATCCATGGTAGAGGATGTGTTTCTCTTGATTGCAAGCGTAATATTAATGATGTCCTATATTTTGAAGGCTTGAAGCATAATATTTTAAGTGTTGGATAGATGGTCAATAAGGGTTACAATCTTTAGTTCAAGGATGGAAAGTGTAGAATATTGGGAGGTGTCGGAAATGTGATTGCATTAGGTATGAAAATAAAAGGTAATATCTTTCAATTGAGTGCTAGTAGTAAAAGGTTTTTGATTGCTCAAGATGATGAAAGTTGGTTTCAGCATAGGAGAGTGCATCATGTTAACTTTGATAATATTATCAAGATAACTTCTAGGATGTGAGATATCTTCCTAAGTTGTTAAAGCCTACTAATTCCATATGGAAGGAATGTCATTTAGGGAAGCAAACTAGAATTTCATTTCAAAGCAAACAACATAGTTCAAATGAATTGTTGGAGATTGTGCATACTAATTTGTGTGGTCCTTCTAGAGTTAGTAGTTTACAAGGTTATAGGTATTTCATGTTGCTTATTCATGATTATTCTAGAATGATGTGGGTTACTTTCTTAAGGGAGAAATCTGAAGCATTAGAGAAGTTCAAGACATTTAAGGCTATGGTTGAGACAAAGAAATGTCTAAAGATTAAATGTATGAGTTCAAAAAAAAGTGGTGAATTCACTTCCAGTGAGTTTAATTATTTTTGTGAAGAACATGGGATAAGGAGACAATTATCTGCACTGTGGACCCCTCAGCAAAATGGAGTTGTGGAAAGGAAGAATAGGACAATTCAAGATGTTGCTAGAACTATGATGCTGGAAGGAAATGTTCCTCATATCTATTGGAGAGAAGTTGTGCGTACTACTATTTACATCCTCAATTAGGTACAAGTCAAAGGTGATATTGGTAAGAACCCTTTTGAGCTATGGATTATTCATAAGCCTATTGTTAGATATTTCAAAATATTTGGGAGTAAATTTTATATTAGAAGAGATGGAGATATAAGAAAGTTTGATGCTAGGAGTGATGAAGGAATATTTTTGGGTTATTCTACTAAAATCAAGGCCTACCGATGCTATAATAAGAGATTAAGGAAAATGGTTGAAAGTGAAAATGTTAAGGTTGATGAAGACACAGCTAAACCATCCAAAACTTGTGGATATGAATTTGATGATCAAAATGATAGTACAAAAACAGGAAAGAAAGTTTAGACTTTAAATAAAGTTCAAATCATTTTGATGGATCAAGAAAATCAAGAGGAAGGAGAAAAAAATGAAAGTACAAAAGAGAGAACACAAGAGCCTAAATTTCAAGAACATCCTAAGACTCTAAGGTATGTAAGATTAAATATTAAGAACAAATTATTGGTGATAAGAACAAAGGTGTCTAGACTAGGAGAAATATTGTAGAAGATTATTGTTTGATTTCAAAGACATCCTACTAATGTGAATGAAGCATGTAAAGATGAACATTAGGTTGAAGTAATGAAAGAAGAACTACAACAAATTGAGAAGAATGGTACATGGATTCTTGTTCCTAGACCAAAGGATAAGAATGTGATTGGAACTAAATCGGTCTTTAGAAATAATCTCAATGAGCAAGGTGAAGTTGTTAGAAACAAGGAAAGACTAGTGTGTAAGGGATATTCTCAAATGGAAGGAATTGACTTTGAAGAGACTTTTTCCCCTATTGTTAGAATTGAAGCAATGAGATTATTTCTTGCTTATGCTGCTTACAATAACTACAAGGTTTATCAAATGGATGTCAAGTTTGCATTTCTAAATGGTGAATTGGAAGGAGAGGTGTTTGTTGAGAAACCAAATGGATTTTAGTTTATTGATAAGGGAGACATGGTTTCTCGATTGAAGAAATAACTCTATGAACTTAAGCAAGCCCCTAGAACATGGTATGCTAGATTGGATAAGTATTTGTTGAAGCTTGGATTTAACAAAGGTATTGTTGATAGTAATCTATATTTCAAGATTGGTCATAATAAATATTTTATTGTGGAAGTTTTTGTTGATGATATCATTTTTAGACGAGTTGATGGTTTATGCATGAAGTTTGTTGATGAGATGCAAAGTGAATTTGATATGTCAATGATTGGTGAGATGAAATTATTTTTTGGATTGCAAATCACTGGTTAGATAAAGTGGTCTTTATATCTTAGTCCAATTATGTGAAAGAATTACTAAAGAAATTTGGTATGGAAGATTCAAAGCTAGTTGGTACGCCCATGGTGATAGGATGTAAGTTGATGCAATATGATGATTCTGCAAAGGAAAATTAGACTATATACAAATCAATGATTGGTGGATTACTTTATTTGACTCAAACTAGGCCTGATATAATGAATGTTGTATGTATTGTTGCAAGATTTCAAGCTGATCCTAAAGAATTCCATGTGACAGCTATGAATAGGATTTTCTAATACTTTAAGGGAACAATTGATTTTGGTTTATGGTATCCTAAAGATGATCTTACTTTGAGTGCCTTCACTGATGTTGATTGGGAAAGAGATGTGAATGACATGAAAAGTACTAGTGGTGGTGCATTTTTCTTGGGAAAGAAGTTGATTTCTTGGTTAAGTAAGAAGAAAAATACCATCTCCTTATCTATTGCAGAGGATTTTTGTTGCTAACAATTATACTCAAGTATTGTGGATGAAGCAGATGTTGAAGGATATCAAAGTTATGTACGATGAGCCTATTTCTATATTTTGTGATAATTCAATTGATATTAACATTTCTAAGAACCCATTGTTGCATTCAAACACCAAGAATATATCTATCAAGTTTCACTTTTTGAGAGAGAAGGTGAGTGAAAAGGAAGTTAGATTGGAGTATATGCCTACTAAGGAGTAGATTATAGACATCTTTACTAAGTTGTTTCCTAAGGATAATTTTGAGTATATTAGAGGGAAGTTAGTGTTGATTACCCCTCGTAAATAGAACTAAGATGCATTTCTTTGCATAATTTTGTGCTTTTCATAGTCATATCTTGATCCATATTGATGTTGTTGGCTACTACTTAAGGGGATTAGTCAGATGTTTAGATGTTTAGCTATCTGGTTCAAAATTTGTGTGGTGAAAAGAGATCTTTTTCATTGATGTCAAAGAGGGAGAAGAGTAATGTGAAAAAATTTCTAGGGGAGAAGAACCTTGTGAGGAGAAGAGTTATGTGAGAAGAGTCAGAACCTAAGGGGGAGTAAGTGTGAAGGAGTTAGTGTAGTTGCATTGATGGTGTTTTTCACATCATGTGTTGCCATCAATTCCAAAGTGGCATATTGTTGGATGTTGTGTTTGTCTTTTTGATATGTGGTTATCATTGATTTCAACACTATTAGCATTGATGTCATTAGAAGTTGTATATGTTGAGGATATTGAGAAAATTGTAATGAAATAAGTTGCAGGTTATCAGTGTTGAAGTGAAGTTCAGTTTGTTGGTGAGTTTTGTACATTGATGATGAGAGGTTTTGGAATAAAGGGTTTCTTGTTGATTATATCTAGTTTATCCATGACAAATTTTAGAGATCCGCGTGAAGATTTGATCGAGTTATGAAGATTTGTATTCTGACAGTTTTTCTATTGCTTTAGTTTGTGTTCTTGAATAAAGATAATGTGATTTCAGTTAGTTCAGTTGTTGTAGATACTTTTCCAGTGTTTCATGATATTTTTGGATGTTTCTAGATCATTTTCTATCTATTTTGCATGTCCCCATTGATCGTTGTGCTTGTGATTGGAGATTTTCTCTTGTGTTTTCATGTTTTTCATGTTCTTGGCTAACAAGGTGTTTTGTAGTGTGTTGTGGATCTTTGAGGAATATTTTGTGAAGGTGGTTCATAATCGAGGATGTTGATTTGGATCTTCACTATGTTTTGGTGAACCTCAATTTATTTTCATGGATAATTGTTATTCTTTTGGGATGATAGTTTATATTCATTTTATTTTTTTGAAGCTAACATGTAGCGATGTAATTTCTTGTTGTTGATATATATATATATATGTGATTATTTATACCATTTGAAGAAGTAGTGTGTGAGTGTTATGTGTGAATAAGTCCTAATCATTTGAAGGTAGAGCAAAGTGTGAAGAAAAGTGAAGAAGTGTTCATGTGCTTAATCAGAACTGTGATCAGGCATTAGCAGATGTTATTTTATCAGTTCAAATCCCTATATATGTAATCCAAATATTTCTATAAGATAGTGTGTCTTCCTTTTGGCACTGGGACTTGTTTTAATTGAGTAGTGAGCTCTAGGAAGTGTAACTAAATACATGTACATTCCCCATTCCATTTCATTACGCTTTTAGTAGGGTATAATCTTGTGGACTGACCTCCACTACGGTTTTTCCCCTAATAGAGTTTCCACGTAAAAAATCTTGGTGTTATGTGTGTTTTTGATGTGTTGTTGATTTATGCTTTCATGGTCAATAATTAGATCTAAGAATAAGGTTAATAAGGTTAATAAGTTTTAAATTTCTATGACAACTGATTCACCCCCCCTCTCAGTTTTATGCCCTAGTGTTGCCAACATAGACCTCCATCATCACTTCCATTACTTGTACATGATTAGAATTAGATTTTTCATTATCTCTTTTTTGGGGAAGAATTTTGTCCCATGAGGTTTTCTCCTTTTCTCTATTTGTAATATATTGCATTTTTCATTTGTACATGGGTACCTAACATGGCCTAATAGTTGGGACCCATCATATTGCATCATTTGCATCATAACTACACTCCCAGGTTGCACTTATGAGGGGGTGTTAGTGTGAATGGGGTTATTTCCTAACTAGATATTGGTGAGAACCTATTCACATCATTAATAATTTTACTTAGGATTTAGTTTCCTTGGTGACATTCTAGAAACTAGTATTTAATGGGACCATATCTCATTAATAGGCATGTAGTCATCTACGCATTTAATATTTCTCTCATGCATTTATAATCATGCATTAGACATTTAGTGTTTACAACTAAGGTGGTTATCCAACTACCTCTCTCCTTGCCTATATAAGGAAGAATATTGTATATTTGTAAATCATTCTAGATCAATTCATCATAGATCACCATTTGATCTAGTTGTCTTCTTGCTCATATTGTACTACTATCTTGTTCATGTGGATGGTATTCTTCTTACTGATAAATTGAAGAACTACAAATTCAAGTGGGTGATTCATATTTCCAACACATTGATGGTCGATATACATATATGAATTTTTGTTGGTCTGGTGAAGACCAAGTATTTTACAAAATTGGTTGTCCCAAAGCATAATTTATAGTGTACGATGAACCAATTTTGGGGTCCACATTGCTTTGCCATGTAGAATTTAGTTATGCGGTTCCAAAGTAATTTTGGAACTTGTTGGAGGATTCAAAATCCAAATTTTCACATCTTGAAGCCCTTTGTGAATGAAGATAGAAGTCACAGAGTATCACTCAGGAATTAGAAAAGTTATTATGGAAGTGTACCTATTTGGAATGCTCTAGATTCCACCATAGTTGATTATTTTTCTATGCAGTTTCATGGGAGCGTTTATAGGTGTCTAAAGTATGTTGGGTCTAAGTGGCATGCTCTTTTGAGGTTCATGTGTTGAGATGTGGATGAATAGTTGGTTCATCTCATTGTTACTTCACAAGTAGGTCCAACCTAAAGGTTTGAGGTCATGCATAGTTAAATGAAGTTTTGATCATACCTATGTGAGTAATTATAGATCCATAGACCTATTTTAAAGTATTACATGTCTTGTAAGCGTGTGTGGTTGAATCTTGAGCTGATTAGTTGTTGGGTTGCACAATAAATCTAATTAGGATGACCTAATTGATGTTGTAGGTGTTTATGTATGTAATGCATATATACATAAGATGATTTTAGTGTTGTGATGTGAATATAGTGAATGAATGTGTAGATAATACAAAAAAGAATAGAGTGTGATGCGAGTGTGATGTGAAGAGTTACATAGAAGAGTATAAGATTAGTGAAGAATTAAGTGTGTGAGATTAGTTTATAGAACCTAATTGGAATTGTCTTCAACATATTGTAGATGCATTGTATGAGTTTATATATTTGGTAGTGAGACAACCCTCTTTCCTAGAAGTGATCCATCTCTTCTATTCTCTATTCTCTAGACAGTGAGTCCACTTGGCAATGAGCATTTCTATAATATATTATGACCAGTTATAATATATTGTGAGCTAGTCTTCAACATGGTTTTTCCCTTTTTGGCTTTTCCACGTAAATCTAGTGTTCTTGTGTTCTTTGATGTGATATAGTCTTTCTATGTTCATTTCCATTATTCCAAGTTTAATTTGATGCATTGGATGAATGTTTAAAGTTGTTAAAGCTAATGAATTTTACTAAATATTGATTCATCCCCCCTCTCAATATTCTAGGTGTTGAACAAGAAAAATCAAGAACATCCAACCATTAGGCTACACAAGTAAAATAAACTACTTTTGATCTTCAATGTTTCCTTAAGGAATGATAAGAGAGAATAAACGGTTTAAATAATGAAGAAATGACATAGAAAAGGATATAATGAAATGAAAGAAAGAATAATATAAGATTTATTTCCTTAGAGAATAAAATATGAAGCTAATATAGTTAGAAAATTAGTCCTAGAAAAATTAGCTTTGTAAGAATGTGATAGTATTTTGATAAAAAAATATTTTTATGCAATTTTTTATGACAAAAAACTAGAGTTAATAATAGAAAATAATATAAAACATAAAACTGACAAGATCAAAATGATATGGTTAGAAAAAAATAAAAAAAAATATCAAACAATGTAGATGCTCAAGACTATAGTGTAGATGTAAAAACAAAAAAAATTAATAGACAAGCTACACAAAAACTAAAATATTACATGAACTTTTAAATCAAGATATAGATGTTATAAACTAGAGTGAATATGTTGAAATACCTACAACATAGGAAATTATGTTGAAAATACATAAAGTAGCAAGTAGACCTACAAAATATATGGTTAGGTTTGATGATTTCTATGAATCATGGCTACAAGGAGCAAGGCCTACACTGAATAGTGTTAGATGATGATAAATATACCAAGGTTAATAAAAGGAAAAGACACTTAAATAAGTCCTATAAAATTTTATGTGTAGACAAAGAAACGTGAATATAGAGTACAAATGCCAAAAATTGTAGCTCCTGACTTAGGCTTTACATAAAAAGATAAAATCCCTAAAAAAATAGAGCTAGAATTTTAAGGTGGTGGTTAGTGAAAATATCCAATAAGCCTAGATAGGTGTCTAAGGTTAAAAAAGAAGGTTAGATTATATAATTTTGAAAAACCTAGTTATAAAAAACGACCATGAAAAAGCACTAAATAGTGAAAGAAGCTCTCCAATAAAATGAATTAGCATAGAAAACACCATGAAAAACCCCATAAGAGGGAAGACCTACTAAAGCAAAACCATCCAGGGTGTATGAGAAATCTTGAATCGACAAAAGAAACATGAGTTACTTATTTTCCAATAAGGGCTGAATCAGTTTGAATTCACTAAGTATGGTGGTTTGCAAGCATTTGGGTCTTAGGAGCAAGTGACATGAAGATGGAATGAATTTCAGTGTTTGATGTTGGTCAACATACTAATTGGTGTGACTTGAGAATCTCAATGATACCCTATTTCATGTCCCATTGACATATCGATGGAGAAAGTAGCAACAATTAATGGGAACGAAGAACTCATATCAACGAGAAGTTCACATATCATTGGTACGACATTTAGAGTCCCTCCAATAGACTAATAAGGGGTATCAAGGTGATGATGGGGTTTTGGCTTGATAGGATTACACATCCCTTGAATATCCCAATAATAGGGAGAGAAACATGTTTTGGCAGGAGGTCACGAAGGGTCTATTCAACATTTTCAAAGGAGCTTTGTCTGTTTAACCTTTCCATATTGGAGTGAAAGGATTTGAAGTCCCCTCAGTATTATGATGGCAGATGGATGGATGAAAATGAGAGTAGAACAATGGAAATGGATGGACAAGTAAGGTGATGACACCTGGCAAGAAGTTATTTTGTTGATTTCATATTATTTTTGTGAATCAATGCAATCATTGGAAAGAAAATTCAAATGCAAATTCAATGGATGGAAGGAAATTACCATGCATGAACGAATAGAATTGATGATACTAATAACAAGGTAACTTCCTAGGAGATCTTGGTGTTCATTGGACTACGAGGTGATACTAAGGCAATATGGGGAAAATAATATTGAAGTCGATCTGAAGGAGGAGATAGATATATAGAGACAAAGAGAGAGGGAAGAAGGGGGTGAAGAAACAAGGGGATTAGAGAAGAAAATTTGATCACTTGTTGGTGAAGGAAGAATTGAGATTAAATACCCTGATCTAGAATTTGGTAGATGATTGTAATAAGATAGCCCATATAAGAAGATTGAATGTTGTAATTTTAGTTTCATTCTAGAGAGAATAAAATAAGCCCATTTTATTTCTACATTTTGTGCTAGGAAAACCTATATGTTGTGGCAAGTTTTCATTTGTGAGGGGAGTACCTTTCATCAAGTGGTATCAGAGTAGGTCATCTTGAGTCTATAAATAGAGTGTTGAACATGAGGCAGCTTGTAACAAGACCTGTGAGTGTGGGTTAAGATAAAAAAATGCCTTCTAGTGTTGCCCAACATGGTAGAGGTGGAGGCAGAGATGGTGGAGGAAGAGATCTACCTAGAGATGAAATTAGAGCCATTATGGTGCAGGAGCAACCATGAAGATCCATGCCTCCAAGAGGAAAATATGGTCAAAATATTAGATTTTGAATTTATTGGTTGTAATAAGGTCCTAAGAGACCATATTTCATGTTTACAATGTGTTAGGGGAAGTCTTAGGTGGTCAAGTTGTCCATTGTGTTCAAATTGTAAAAAGTTACAAAATTGTTGCATTGTTGCAAAGCAACTTTTCCAAATTATTGTCAAAAAGTGTCAAATTTGGTATTTGTTAACTTGTAATCAAAAATTTATTTGGTAACTATTGTAACAGGCTTGGAGAATTCATAAAAATCCTTATTTCATCATTTGAATGGTTGGAGAATGTAATTTTGAAGTTTTGAATAAAAACAACTTTCGTTTCCTGCATTTTAAAGGAAAAATCTTTTGCTACAAATCCTTGTACGATTTTGTACAGCCTGATATTGATGAGGTAGTGATTGGAATAGATGGAGAACTGAATCCTTGTTCTTTTTCAACTTGTTTCATTTGGTTTCATCAAGAATATCATGAGTTAGAAGCATTTTACCAAAATCTACTTGGAAACCTTGTTTTGAGGGTTTGAGAGTGTTTAAAATGTATTAATGACCCATTCAACCAATATATTTTCTTGAAAATTGGTGGAATGGGTGCATTTAGGTAGTTCTAAATGTCTATGTAGGTTTCAAGAGTAGGGAATAGGGTTGGATGAAATTTTTTTAATGCCCTAGGTGATATTTCATGGTTTTTGGCTTAACAGATGGCTAAAGGTTAGGGTTTGTTCAAAGGCTTTTGGAATTGGATTTGTAATGGTGGAAAAGGCTTGTGTAGGTCATGTTTGATAAGTGTAAAGTGTTGGTTTGTAGATTGGGAGCCTTGAGGATACTTTTCAAAAAATCCTTATGTAGTTTCTTGGTATGTTTAAGAAGGCTAAAAGGGGTAATTGAAACTATCTTTGGTGTTTGGAGTTTCCATGTCTTTTGGAAGTTGACTATTTTTGTCTCTTAGGAATGTTATAAGCAAATAGGCTTCTTGAAGGTGAGTGATGGATAAAGTGAACAGGCAATGTCCTTGGGGACTTGTTTTTTCCTAAACCTATCATGTTCATGATTTTCAAAGGGTTTTGGGAGTTTAGTAAGAGCTTTGGGTCCTTATTCTACTTTTGGTGTCTTTTAGCCTTGAAGAAACATGTTTCTTATCAGTGAAACTTTGAGTCAAATGAGTGAACAAGCAAGAATAAACCTGTTGTTTTGAAGAAACATTTAATTTCCATCAAATTGGTATCAAAGCATAGGTATGATCTAAATAAGGGAGAGAAAGTGTGAAGCAAAATTGAGCAAAGATGCCTCCAAAAGGGAAAACCATTTCTAGGGAAGTGAATGAGCTGAAGGATAAGCATGCTAAGGAGATGAGAGAGTTGAAAGAGAGGCTTTTTGCTCTAGAAAAAAGGCAGAAAAGGGGTATGGACATGGGTAATGAGAGTGACTCTAAAGAAGAAGAAGAAGAGGAGACTGAAGAAGTAGAGGAAGAGGAATTGGATCCTAATGACTTGAGCATGGCTAAGTTGCTGAGAGTAGTCAAGGATGATAGACACAAGGTGAACATCGATTTTCCTAAATATGGAGGTAATTTGAATGATGAAGAACTTTTGTATTGGATTGTAGCACTTGAAAACTACTTTCAATGTGAATATGTTCTTGAAGAGCAAAGGGTGAATATTACAAAAACAATTTTGAAGGGCCATGCACTATTGTGGTGGGATTATGAGCAATCTAAGAGAAGGAAGAAAGGTAAGTCAAAGATTGTTTCTTGGGACATAATAGTGGCTATGTTGAAAGGAAATTTTTTACCATTTTATTATGCTATTCAAATTTTTAAGAAACTTTAAGGTTTGAAACAAAAAGAAATGGATTTTAAGGCTTATACTAAAGAATTTTATAAGTTCAATATAAGGGTAGGTCACATGGAGGATGAAGTGAAGGTTGGTAGATATCTCAGTGGATTGAGATTCAACATTCAAGATGAGTTAACTTTGGAAAATACAAGGACAGTTGAGGAGTGTTGTCAAATGGTAATAAGGGTTGAAGAAAAGGTAAAGAGAAGGCAAGATAAACAAACTAGGGGTAGAGGCAGTAATAGAATAGGAAGAGGTTCATTTTCTACTTCAAGACAATCAAATGAAAGCCAAGAAGATGCAAACAAAGTCCGACAATGATTTGTTGATCAAAGATGTGGCTTTAGATGTGATAGATAAAGCTTTAGAGGAAAATTTTAAAGTCAAGGGAAAGGCTCTAGTGGATTCATCTACCTGGAAACCCTATTTTGAGGGTTTGAGAGTGTTTAAAATGTATTAATGACCCATTCCACCAATAGATTTGCTTGAAAATTGGTGGAATGGGTGAATTTAGCTAGGGATAAATTTTTATGTAGATTTCAGGAGTAGGGAATAGGGTTTGATGACATTTTATTAATTTCCTAGGTGATATTTCAAGGTTTTTGGCTTAAATGGATGGCTAGAGGTTAGGGTTTGTTCAAAATATTTTGGAATTGGATTTCTAATGGTGGAAAAAGCTTGTGTAGGTCATGTTTGATAAGTTTGAGGTGTTGGTGTAGGGTTTTGAATTTTGGTTTCACGGTATAATCTTCTTGAACTATGGACTGAGAATACAACTCCAATAACTATAAACTACCCAAATATTCAATATTTGTGTGCACATATGCCCTAATATCTTCAATGTGCGGAACATCATACAACACTGATGAAAATGCACCTAGTGGTTATGTATCTACAGACTTATATGGATTCCATTTGAATTTTGGATGTGGCCTATCCTTAAAGTTTATACTCATAGAGGAGTAGACATAATTGTGAGCACACAAATTTACAAGTTTTCCAATAAATACCTTTCAAAAATAGAATAGAATTTGATCGTAGATTCTCCTCTATACTTAAATCTCTCTCAATTTGGAAATAATCGCCTTAGAGCTCTCCAAAATTCTTTTCCTTTGAATGCAATGAGGCAAATGAGGGTGGAAGCCATTCTTTTATTGATCACAAATCTAACCCCTTACTTTTGTAATAAATTCCCTTTCCCTAACTCAACCAGTTTACTATCTTTTATGTTCCGAGATAGATAATTCCTATGAGGATGTCCAATATTCTTCACTAATGCTTTAGGATTAATTTAATAATGTCTAAAAAGTGTCAAATTTCCTACTAAATAGATCTGAATTTTAGTTCCAATCACTTGTAGGGGGTTTAGGATTTTTTCATAATAGCTCCCCCTATGGTAGAGGCCTAAAATCAATTTCCTGAAGTATTACTAGAAGTGCCTTCTGGTGTGGATCCATTTCCTTCCATAGAGGGATTCTTCTTAACCCATTTCTTTTGCATTTGCTTCTTGATCTCATCAGTAGTGACTTTCCCTTTTCCTATAGTATCTGGTTGCATGTTCTATTTTATTGGACCTTGTCTGTTCCAACCGAATCTAGAAGTGTGACCAAATTTATTGTAGCTGTAGCACACAACACTTCTTTGTCCTAGCCAATTGTTCCACTGAATTTGTCTCGATTTGCACTAGTTAGAAATATGTCCAAATCTATTGCATGCATAGCATTTGACATCTATAAGAAAATTGTTCAGCACAATTCTACATTCACTTGACTTATGACCTAAGAATGATGGTCTACTTGTATTCTCCCTACTCCTACACTAAGAAGCCAGATGATAAATTTTTTTGTAGGTATAATAATAGCCATTAAATATTTGAGCATTAGGTTTCCTTACCATATTTCTTTTGGGTCTATTCATCTTATTCCCTTGTCTAAATTTTCCTTGTTTGGAATTCCTTTGTCCAAAATTCCTTTGTCTAGATATGGAGATTTCTCCTTCTTTGTATCAAAGACCTCGACAATCACCATCAATCCCCTATCCCTTGATTAATTCATCAAGTTTGGTTGTGATTGCTTTGAATTTCTCCCCATACTCATTTGTAGCAGCAAGTTCATTTCTAAGATCATCAAGCTACTTTTCAAGCTCCTACTGACTATTCTTGGATTGCTCCAATTCATTATCTAGTCGGTTACATTGTTCTAAATTTTCTTTCAAGGATTGTGCAAGCTCTTCTTCATTCTTCTTCTTGTCCTCAATTTCCTTGGTCATTCTCATCATGATAGATTCCATCTCACACTTAAGGTAGCATTCTCTTGGGAAAAATTTTCACATTCTTCTATTTTCTCTTTCAAAACCTAACTGAGTTGTTCATCTTCCATGGTTTTGTTCTTTTGTTTCAGCTGACCACATAATTCCTTTCTTTTCTCCCTTGAATAATTGATCTTGTCTTTCAAGGATTGAATGAATTTTCTTGCATTCTCAAGATTATCTTGCAATTTTTAGATCTTAGATTTTGACTGGTCAAGACCATCCAGATCCACCAAAAGTTGTTGTTCAAGACTGCTTGTATCCATTGAGAACACTTTCCAAGATCTCCCAAAGTTGTTAGACTTCTTTGAAGGAACTAGCTCTGATACCAATTGTTGGAAATGAGTAGCACTAAGAGGGGGGGTTGAATTAGTGTTCAACAAAAATAAACTTTATTAGTTTGATCTTTAATCCACTTAGAACATTTATTCAACAATAATGTGCAGAAACAAAAAATAAGAAACCACACAACCATAACACAAGGATTTTTATGTGGAAACCCTATTAGGGGAAAAAAAATAGTGGATGGCCAATCCACAATAAGTTTTGAGTATACCCAAAATAAATATTACAAAATGGGAATGCACTTGCATTCAGGCTCACTACCTAGAGCTCACTACCCTTACAATGATTTGGATTAGATCCAAAATAAAATGAACTGGTTGAATATCATCTACCAATGCTATATTACAGTTCTAGTTAAGCTCTGATGGTGAACTTATGTCCTTTTGAGTGATATCGAAATTTTTATTTTCTCTACTCAAGTTCGCACACAAAATCATTATGCGCCAGTGAAATTGTACATGATATCACTCAAATATTCCTTGAATGTTCACAACATACACCAATACACCTTCTTTGTTTCCCAAAAATGATGTAATTAATCATCTAGATATATCCGTGACTAGGGATTTAATTGTTACAAATTGAGTCAACAAAACTTGAGAATATTTGCAAGTTGTCGGCACAAATCATGAATAAATTTGGTGCTTATCCAAACAAGTCATCTATTCTATGGCTAGGAACAATAATTAAACATTTGAACGTGAATTTTTTTTTAATGATTCCACTTTACACCACAATGAGCCACATTTCTTAAGCTGGCTACAACAAATAAATAGACAAAAAGGTGTCCTACAGGACCTACAACCTTGTACTGCAACTAATTCAACACCACAAAACTCAATAATAAGATAATCCACATGCTTATGAATAAATGTCAAAGATCCACAACACAAAAAGATGATCTGGTGAAGCCGTCTAATCGGATACCATGTTCCTCAATTATTATGCTGGTAATACACACTGGATCACTTTATCTACCAATATGAATAGATACTGAACTATGGCTCATGGAGATGACTTTAGTTTCCATCAATGACAACACACAAATCCATATTCCAATAGAGTTTTGCAAAGACAAAGCTAAAAGTTCAAGCAAGCATATTGTGATAAGAGATCTAGCGTGAAAGAAAAATACAAGGGAAGGATAAAATTTCTAAATGTTAAAAAATGGTGGAAAAACTAAAGAAGTAATTTATTCTAGTCAATTATGAATTGGATTTGATCAAGAAGATCCAAAATTTGAGACAAGGAATGAGGATAGTCAAGGAATACACAAGAATTTTATAGGGTCCTGATTCAAACAAGACATTTTGAGGAATATAAGGAGAAAGTAGTTTTTTATCTTAATGGGATGAATCCTAGCATACAAGAAGAATTGGAATTAGTAACAATATACGCCATTGAGGATGCATACCAATTTTCATTGAAGGTAGAAGCAAGACTAAATAGGAAATTTGAGAATAAGTATAAAGGGAAAGGTAAAGGTTATGTGAAAGAAAAAGAGGATGAACATCATATTAGAGGCATTAAGGAAAATGAGGATGAAAGAGGTGAAAGCTCAAACAAGTTATGTGAGAAAAATCATAGGTAGAGGAAGATTTAGACGAGGACTAGGAAGAGGAGGCTTTTGTGGAACATGTTTTCAATGCAGAGAAGGACATAGAGCATTTAAGTGTCCTCAAAATCAAGGAAGGATGAAAAAAACACTAAAAGGTAATGCTTTAGTTGGCCATGTAGATGAAGATTCCCTGTCTTCACATTTTGAAGATGTTGAAAGGTGCAAGTCCCTTGTTGTCAAAAGAGCCTTGTTGAATGAGGAGAAGGAACTAGACAAAAGAAAAAACCTATTTCACACTTGATATAAGTGTGAAGGTAAAGTATGTAATGTGATCATTGATGGTGGTAGTATTGATAATCTTGTTTCTAAAGAGATGGTGAATAAGCTGAAGTTGGAAAGGAGATGGAACCCACATCCATATAGGATTGCTTCGTTGCAGGATGACTGCAAGGTTTTGGTGAATGAATAATGCTTAGTAAATTTAAGATTAGTGATTATCATGATGAATTTTTGTTTGATGTTATGGATATGGATGTTTATCATTTCTTATTTGGAAGACCATGGTAGTTTGATGAGAAAGTAGTGCATAATGGGTATGCAAATACCTACTCCTTGATGAAAGATGGAGTTAAAAAAAAGTTGAAGCCTTTGAATAAAGAAAATGGAAAGATATGTAATAACCATGGAAAATGCCTGGTTAATGGAGATAGACAATTAGTTAAAGAGGATGAGGATGAAGATAGATATTTTCTAATGCAAGTTGCATCTGTGTTGATTGCATTCAAAAGGGGTAGAATGAAAGTTTTGGTGGAAAAATAAGAGGTAAAAATTGATCTTTGTGGAAATGTTGTTACTAATGAGATTAGTGTATATGAAGGTATTGCATCAATGAGTACATTGATGAATGAAGGTACTATTGTTGTGAGTAAGGAAGAAGGTGAGAAATTGAATGCTAATTTGTTTGGTGAGCTTCCGTTCACATCAGTTGTTGATTTATCACGTGATAAAGAGATTTATATGGATGGTAGTTATTTGTAGGATGACAAGGAAGAATATTTTGATTTTGTTATTCACATTAGTAATGTTACAAAGGAGAGGAATGGAAAGTATGAGCATTTTTATTGTGATACTAACATTGAATTTGTAGTTGAGAATTACATTTCAAAAGATATAGGAAAGGAGGAACAAAGGGAACAAATGGAAATTGAAAATGAAATGATTGTTGCAACAAGGAAAGAGGTAATGCATGAGTCTTCTTATTTTACTAGAGAAGATAAAATTTATGATTATGACTTGCTAGCATTTCATAGTGCAAATTGGAGGGAATTGGAATTTGTGAAAAAGGAAGGAAGAGGGGAAGAATGGTGGACGGAGAGGACATTAAATTGTAGAGGTAGGTTTAGAAAGATGTTCAAAATGATCAGTTAAATAGATGGATCCAAGACTAGCATATGATCTATAAATGCTTATGAGTTCAACTCATGAAACATTTTTGAATTACCTCGAGTGTCTAATGCAGGAGCATACAGGGCATATGAGCAATCTTGCATCAACAAAAGAATTCTAAGTTACTTATTTTCCAATAAGGGTTGAATCAATTTGAATTCACTACTTATGGAAGTCTAAAAGCATCAGGTCTTAGGAGAAAGAGGCATGAAGAAGGAACAAATTTCAACTTTCAACATTGGTCAATGTACTCATTGGTTTGACTTGAGAATCTTGATGAGACCCTCTTTCAAGTCCCATCGACATATCGATGGTGAAAGTAGCAACAGTTAATACGTGCAAAGAACTCAAATCGGTGAGAAGTTCACATATCACTGAGATGACATTTAGAGTCCCTCCAACAGAGTGATAAGGTGTCTCAAGGAGACAATAGGGTTTTAAGCTTATAGGATTACACATCCCTTCAATATCCTAATAATGGGGAGACAAACATGTTTTGGCAGGAGCTCACAAAGGGTCTATTCAACATTTTGAAAAGAGCTTTATTGGTGGAAGCTTTCCACATTAGAGTGAAATTATTTGAAGTTTCCTCAACATTGCAATGGTGAATAGATGGACAGAAACAAGAGTAGAACAATAGCAATGGGTAGATGAGTAAGGTGGTGACATGTGGTGAGAAGTTATTTCATTGATTTCACACTATTGTTGTGAATCAATGTGATCATGGGCTAGAAAATTTTAAATGTGAAGTCGCTGGATGGAAGATAATTACTGAGTGCAAACAAATATAATTTATGATACTAATAACAAGGTAACTCCTTGGAAGATCTCATTGTTCATTAGACGATGAGATGGTACTAAGGAAACTTGGGGAAAAGAATGTTGAAGTCAAATTGAAGGAGGAGATAGATATATAGAGACAGAGAGAGAGAGAGAGGGAAGTATGGAGGAGAGTAAAAAGGTGGGTAATGAGAAGAAACTGGAATATGTATTCTGATTATGATGAAGAAAAAGCAACAATAGAAGTAATAGTGAAATATATGGTAACTTTTTGCACTAGTTTTTCCCAAATTGAACACCAGTTACCTAATGACTTGAAGAATGTGTTGAGCATAGGGAGACAAGAATAAATTGATAAAGATGCAATAATAAGGGAAGATTCTCTGGATAAGATTGGTTCTTCTCTATTTAAAAAAGATAAAGCTAAATTAGCATAGTTGTATAGCACATAATTCAGAACAAAACAAAGGTTTAGTATCTTGATGAGCAGAGAAAAAGATAAAATATAATGGATGAAAAAGAAAATCTGTAGAACTTAGAAGAGATTGCAAAGGAGCTAAGTGTGTCTTTTGACACTAGAGATGAGATGAAATATGAAACTTCTATCCCAGATGTGAATGAGCCTACTCTAGAACATGAAAAAGAGAAGGTACAAGAGGATGTGACAACAAATGATATCTCTCTAGTAGTGGAGAATGTAGAAGAAAAAAATAATGAGAAAATGCAAAAGGAGGTTGTATAAATTGAAAAAAATCCACCTCCTCTAGATACAAAAAAATGAGCAAGAAGAAGAGGTTGTACAAGATAGCCTAAAGAATACAAAGGTACATAGTGTAGCCATGGTAGGAGGGTCCTCAAAGAGAAAAATACAGACTATGTAGCAAGAGTCACACAATAGAAGAAACAAAAAATATGGAGGAAAATGCAGATTCAAACATTCTTATTAATAGAGATCTCAATTACAATTGGCTGACAGCATTCAAGCTTACAAATTCAGCTCATAGGCTTGTTACAACATGCTCAAATACAATATTCCTATATGGTCCTTAATGCAAGCTGAAATATAACATCTCAAAACCTATATTTCTCAAATATTCCTTCCTAATGATATATTACAATGATTTATATCATATATTGATATTTAGGATAATCTGTGTCGGCCAAAGATTATTACAATCTCCAATGAAAGAAAATGTAATGTGCACATGAACAGTTCGGCCTCAAATTTAAATTACTCCTTGATGAATGCATAGGATGAAGTGTGGACCTAAATTAATGTTGAGGAACACTCCATGGAACAATTCAAAACACACCATAAGGATCCCCAAGTTATGGTAAAGATCCACAAGTGATCAAACTATTCATTAGGTTTGAAATTATTCTTGTTTCCATTCAAGAAACTACCACTAAATATGGAAGTGATAACTTGCCGGAAAAAGATCCAATCGCACCAAAATTTTGGAATAAGGAAAATGAACATGTCCAAAATGTAAACATAGATCCATAGGGTCTGGTGAGAAACTATGAAGAAATACCAAATCCACCAACTTGAATTGAACAAAGAACTGAACAATAACCAAAAAAATAAAATTGAAAGGAAATATTTTTGATTGATGCAAGATTGCAAAGAACCAAGGACTCTCTTGCATTAGGCATCCAAAGTTATTTTAAAAGTGATTCCCTCACTTTTTGGGGGCTAAAGGAAAGCCAAAATGGTCTACCTTATCCTGAGAAATCCAAGAAGAATCCTCCACTGGTCTGCCTTTCCACTTCACAAGATATTCTTTGTACTGTCTTCCACAAGTTTTCCTCCCATCTCTGATATCCAAAATATCTTCAATCTCATCTGACTATTGTCTAGGAAATAGATTCTCCAATTTTTCTTTACTATCTTCACAAAATTTTGCTTCATGGTACTGATGTAGATTTGCAATGTTGAATATAGGTGATATACCCATGTCATCCAATAGCTCTACTTCATATGCATTTCCCAAATCAAATTTATTAAAACTATTACAGGGTCCAAACTTCTTCATCTTGAGCTTATTGTATGTGCCAATAGGAAATCTTTCCTTCCTCAAATATATCATTACTTCATCTCCAACTTCAAACTCCTTATGTTTCCTCTTTTCATTTGCTTTCTCCTTATACTTCTGGTTCATACCTTCCAATTGCTCCTTCACTTGAGTATGCACTTTCTTCAAATGTTCTACAAATTCCTCTGCTTCTACACTCCTTTTATCTTCCATACAAATGTCTCTCAACTCTAATATACCTCTAGGATGAACTCCAATAACAATCTTAAAAGGTGTCTTTCCAATACTCCTATTCACCGAATTATTGTATGCAAACTCTACTTGTGCAAGGACTAAATCCGAACTTCTGGTTTTCTCTCCAATGAAGCATCTCAACAAATTCCCCAAACTCCTATTTACTACCTCTATGTATCCATGAGTCTATGGGTGAAAAGTAGAACTAAAATTCAAATCTATTTTTAACTTCATCCAAAGTGTCCTCCATAAGTAACCAACAAACTTTGTATCTCTGTCTAAAACAATACTCCTAGATAATCCATGCAATCTAACTACTTCCTTGAAAAATAAGTTTGCTACATTTATTACATTTGTTTTCTTCTTACAAGGTACGAAATGTGCCATTTTAGAAAAAATTTCCACCACCACAAATATAGAATCATTACCTCTTTGTTTCTTAGATAAACCAAGTATGAAATCCATGTTGATATCCTCCCAAGGTCTCTAAACTATCAAAGGCTTATACAATCCAACATTCTGACTACTGCCCTTTGCAACTTGACAAAATTTCCAAGTTTGTACAAATTTCCTAACATCCCTATGAATCTATGGCCAAAAGTAATTCTCACTTACCAATGCTACTGTCTTATCAATTCCAAAGTATCCTTCCAATCCTCCACTATGTTTTTCTTTCACCAAGTTATCCCTCATTGAAAACTGTGGTATACACACCTAATCTCGTTTGAACAACATATTTGCCTGAATGAAATAATCCAACCACTAACTTTTATCCCCCAAAATTGGTCCTTTACAAGCTTTCCAAGGTTCTAGAAAATTTGAGTCTTCCTCATACCGGTTCTTCAATTCATCAAAGCCCAATATCTCCACTCTCATCTCTATCAGTAAATTCATTCTCCTACTCAAAGCATCAACAACTCTATTTGAATTTCCACTCCTATGTTTCAAAACAAAAGTATAACTCTACAAGAATTCTACCCATCTCATGTTTCTTTGATTCAACTTACCTTGATTGTTCAAATATTACAATGCTTGATGATCTGTGTACAACACAAACTCCTTAGGAAACAAGTAATGTCTCCACTTCTTCAAGGCTTGAAATATGGCATAAAACTCCTGATTGTGCACTAAATATCTTCTCCTAGCATCATTCAATTTCTCACTAAAATAAGCTACTAGTCTTCCTTCTTGACTTAATACTACTCCAATTTCAATTCCACTTGCATCATAGTTTACTTGAAATTCCTTATTAAGGTATGGTAAATCCAACACATGCTACTCAATCACCTTCTATTTCAAAAACTCAAAACTCTGATCTACTCCAGATGTCCACCTAAAATCCTTCTTATCTTCTCTCATTATTTTTTTCATAGGACTACAAATAGAACTAAAATTCCTAATGAACTTTCATTAGAAACTGGCCAATCCATGAAACGATCTTAACTCTCCAATGCTTTCTAGTGTAGGCCATTCAACAATTGTTGTTAATTTCTTAGGATCCATCTTCAATCCATCCACAGATATCACAAATCCTAGATATACAAATTCTTTCTTCATAAAACTACACTTCTTAATATTTATCAGCAATTGATCTTGACCTCTACAAAACTTGTCTTATATGCAACAAATTTTCTTCTTTACTCTTACTAAAAATCAGGATTTCATCCAAATAAACAATCAAAAACTTACCCAATAATTTCATCAATACCTCATTCATTAGCCTCATGAAAGTACTTAGTGCATTTGTTAGTCCAAAAGGCATCACCAACCACTCCTACAATCCTTTGTTTCTCATGAATGTTGTCTTCCACTCATCCCCTTCTCTAATTCTAATCTAATGATATCCACTCTTCAAATCTATCTTTGTAAAGTATTTGGATGCACTCAAAAAATCCATAATGTCATCCATCAGGGGCAAAGGAAATCTATACTTCATTATGATCTTTTTTATGGCTCTAGAGTCTATACACATCCTCCATTCTCCATCCTTCTTAGGTGCTAACACAATAAGTACTACACAAGGACTTAAGCTTTCTTTGATCAGACCTTTCCTCAAAAAATCTTGCACTCATTTATTCAACTCTTCATTCTCTGCAAGTGTCATCTGGTGCAATACTTTATTAGGTAAACTAGCTCTAGGAATTAGATCCATGCGATGACTAATACTCATCACATGTGATAATCCATTAGGTACATTATCTAAAATGATTTCCTCATACTCTGTCAGCAAATCCTTTATCTCCTTTGGTTGTTCTCCTACATGCTTCAAGCCTTCATTATTCTTAGGAATCAAGGCATAGTAGATGATCTCATGTCTCAATCCATCCAGGAATCTCCTTCTATCAACCAAACAAATTCTAGCACTTGTGCAAACCTCAACTCTAGGAACATCTTCGAAGGGAAACAAAGTATGCTTCATCCCATTAGAAACAATAGTATACTACCAAGGTCTTCCCAACAAAACATGGCATACATCCATAGGCATGATATCACGCAAAAATTCATCATGATAATTTCCTATCTTCAATTTCACCAAACATTATTCACTTACTAGTATCTTATGCTCATCCTAAATCCATGCTATGTAATAGGGCTTCGGTTGTTTCAATCTTTCCAACTTCAATTTGGTCACCATTTCTTCACAAACCAAGTTCTTTGAGCTTCCACTGTTAACAATCACTTTAAAACATTTACCAACTACCTTGTATCTGGTTTGAAATAAATTCTTTCTCTGCAACAGTTCCTGCTCCATCTCACTTTGACACAATAATCTTCTATTCACCAACACTTCTCCATCTTCCAGTTTATTAGATGATCTGACATGATCTTCAACGAAGGTTGTTCTTCTATATTTTCTCTATCTTTTTTCTTTTCTCTTCTTGATTGCATTCAAATTCTCTATATTCTTCACCACATTTAAAACAAGTTCCCCTAAATATTCTTTTCTCCTACCCTCTATCATCTTTTCTATAACTCTCATTCAAGTAACCACCATATCCTCCTCTCCAATAAGAGTTTCCATCATCTCTACGGTATGAATTATCATTCTTACTAACTTCCTTATCTTTATTCTACTTTGCAAAGGATCATTTTCCTCCTCCAACAAAATTTATTCCTCTTTGTCTTTGCTCATGTCTTTTATTCAGCTTCTCTTCTACTTTTAGGGCACATTGATATGCCTTTCCACACTCTGCAACTTGATCAAACTAATCTCATCCTATATAGATGACATCAATCCATTCACATATTTAGCTAGTTGTTCGACCTCATCCTCCAAATGTATAAATCTAATATTCAACTTGTAGAACTCTTCAATATATTTTGTCACACTTGACTCCTTCTACTTCAAATTTTGCAACTTCCTAAACAAACTAATCTGATAATCTATAGGAATAAACTTTTTTTTTAAATTATTCACCATCCTATCCCATGATTTTATCTTCTCCTTTCCTCTTCTCTACCAATTTTTCTACAAGTGTTCCCACCAAAGGGATGCATTTCCTTTCAAATTTTTACAAGAAAATTTTACCTTCTTATCTTTAGTGGTACCTTCAAAATCAAAGTACTTCTCCATCTATATTATCCAATCAATCAATTCATCTGAATTCAACTTACCTCTATAATCCAATGGATTGAAATGTGGTTTGGTATTTTCTCTAGTTAGGGCTCTTATGAACCTATCTTCCCCCTGATCTAGGCCAGGTTGATCTTCTCTTCCCCTTTCTTCCTATACTTCTACCTCTTCATCACTCACATCATCAACTAGTCAACCTCTCCTCTGGGCCATTTCAACTACATCTAATCTAGCAACAATTCCTCCTAACATCTCCATTAAAGCTAGGTTTGCATTTCCATGTGCTCCATTTCGTCTAACATTTATTTTTCCCACCAT
>VDFB02105785.1:405559079-405692495 GCA_007258455.2 Sequoia sempervirens
TAAATAATTAATGGTAATTATTTATCTATAGATAAAAGGTGACAAAGTAATTAAATAAATAATAATTTATTTAACTATTGAAGAAGAGGGAGAAATTAGTGACATAATTAGTTTATTTAATCAATTAGGGTAGAATAAATATTATAAAGTGAATTAATTAAATAATTATTAAAAAATATTTAATTAATAGAGGAATATGATCAAGCATAATTGAATAACTAAAATTATTCAATTATCGAAGGACGAGGATGAAGAAAAATGACACTCGCAAGCTTAGGAAATTTTTTAGTGTCTACATTTTGCCCCTCTTTGACATAATGTAGTTCATCACATTGTGTCAAATAAATTTAATTCTGAAATATGCCCCGAGTAAAGAAGAATGATGAGGAGGGTTGTGTATGCCCCCTTGAGAGGATAGGTGAGTTCAAAGTACACGAGTGTGCTCTCAAGATGGATGATAAAACTAGAGGATGAAGGATAGAAGAAATGTTAGTTTGGAAGGGGATGCATATTAGCATGGAAGAGAAAGGAGGATGAAGATGGAAAGCTATACGAGAAATGATAAAGGAACCAAATTTCATGCTTACATTTTTATATTTATCATCATTGGGCATCAAAATGTCGCAAATGGTCCACAAACACCATGGTATGATATAGACCCAGGTGTGCAAGGTGACCATTTGCAAAATAGACAGTCATAGACAAGGAATGTCCTAACTCATACTAAGGGCGAATTTGCCCCAGTCTTTTTGTCAAGAAAATCCACAGATAATAGTCAAAGAAAGACAAAATAGGTCATGAGACGTCATCGCACCTCTAAATCCTTCAAGGAACATCCTCGAGGTAGCTAGTAATATGACCAAGAGACAAAACAACAAAACATAAGACAAAATAACAAAAAGATCAAACAAAATGGACAAAAGGTAAGACAAAATAGACTAGAAAAATAAAGAGCCATTCAATGCATTTGCTAATGTTTGTTTTGTTGAAGATGAATTTCATGATAGTTTGTCACTTTGATAGTTTGACAGTTTTGACAGGTTGGCAATTCGATGGTGTTGATGGTTTGATAGGGCCTATTGTTAGGAAGGACACATCCTAAAAAAAGGAAAATGACATTTTGATGAGGTCCAAGTCCAAGGACACATCCTGAAGGGGACCAAAGAGTGACAAGATTGACATTGTTTTGGCAATTTGACTGATTTTGACTGGATGATTGATTGGACTATGTTGTCTGTTGGTTCACAATTTAAATGTCAACATTTTGAATGACTAATTTTGTTCTAGTGTCACTATGTCTAACTTATTTGATTGATGCAACTATGTTTGACTTATATGACCAACGTGATGAATGTTGACTCTATTTTGGGATTTTTGGGAGTTATTTGATTTTTATTTATTTTTGTTTCTTCAAGACATTTTTTGATTTTTAGGTCATTTTTAGGACATTTTTTTATTTTTAGGTCTTTTTTCAAGACATTTTTTATTTTTTGGTCTTTCTTTAGGACATTTTTCTATTTTTAGGTCTTTTTTAGGACATTTTTCAATTTTTATGTCTTTTTTCGAGACATTTTTCAATTTTTAGGTCTTTTTAGGACATTTTACGATGTTTTTGTCTTTTTGAATGGTTTAAGAGGATCACTACAAATGCATGTGACTAATGCCTACACATGAGAATCCAAGGACAAACATGATTGTACCCCTAGTCAAGCTAAATACCAATTGATAGGTGATGACAACGTTGTTTGACATGGGAAGGACGCATCCTGAAACAACGTGAGGATGACGATCATGTGACAAAAGTATCAAGGTCTTTAGTCGAGCCAAGAACAAATTCAAGTAATTTTTTGTATAATGTGCTTGTATGGATGAAACTCATTGCATTTGGAATGACTTGGTTAGGACTAGAAGGGATGATGAAGTATCCTTAGACCGTTTGACAAGGGAAAGTCAAGATAGGTGACCTACATGAAAAGGTGAGAGGTGGCCTTGGTAAAGGACAGGAGACATGAGACTAAGGGAATTGCCATATGATTTTATAGGACTATGTTGTATAGGGATAATGATGGAAATGACAGAATAGTTTGTGACAAAAGGATGGAAATGATATGGATGAAATGGATGGGAAAATGGATGGAAATGATATGGATGAAATGGATGGGTGTCAATGTTAAGAGGAAGGCATAGGAGATGCGATGACTTGCCCCCAGGTGTAAAAGTACACATAGATGATTTATTTTACACATGACACCTGTTTGCCAGGTTTTCATCATGGTACTTATCTAGGGTGCCTGTTTGCCAGGTTTTCACCATTGGATGAAATTTCTCTTTACTATTTTCTTGACTTTTTTTTTATTTGTTGGTGTCACTAAGATGCATGTTTGCCAGGTTTTCATCAAGGTGATGATTTTTTTATTTTTTATTTTTTTGTATTTTTTTATATTTTAGGATGACCTTGATGCCTTAATTGACCACTGATTATTTTGAAGTTGCTAATAGTGTCAATGTAGAGACTGGTGCCATGATATTCCAATAATGACCTTTCTAAAGTAGCTGCCTTGTCAGGATTGTAGTGCTTACATACAACTGATTGATGTCATCGTGATCCTTTTCAATACTAGAGTTTTCCTTATCAAAATATGCACATTGCGATAGAGTGCCATGAGAGTCCTTATGATAAAGAGTTTCTACCATGATGTGATGGATTTGTGACATGTGATTTTTGCACTTTAGGTGAGATGTAGGATTATGACAGATGATGGTAGACGTGGAAAGGTTGTTTGGATGTTTGGATGAATCAATTTTTATTTTCCAAACTTGGTATGATGGATGAAAGATTTTGGAGGGATGGTAGGTGGAACCAACACTTTTAAATGCCTTGTTTGATGGCTATTTTGAAGGAGGTGGACATTTATGATATGTGGGAGCCATCTTGTCTTGTCACTCCACATTTTGATTAACTTTTTCTTTTGACATATTTTATTTGCTTGATCCAATTTTCTTTGGGATCCATTTTAATTTCATTTGTCCACTTGTCTTTTTTTTTTATTCGATGGCCTTTGACATTTGATTTTTGACTTTGTAAGAATTTTGTTTTTATTGGTTCCAAAGGGAAAGTTTAAGATGTTGAGAATGATGGTTTATGGTGTAGGTGGATGAGGTGTGGGCAATAATCTTATGACAAGCATTTCTCATGGACTCTATTTCGATGTTTGTATCTGACAAGGTTGCCCCTAGTATCGAGGAGGTTCCACTGACATCATTTGATTTACTAAATGAAGAATAGCCAAGACCTTGATGTCTATAATTTTCCTCGAAATTGTATTGGTTCTTGAATTCCTTGCTCATGTATGCCTAGTCCTTTGCCTTTATAATGCATGCTCTAATAGATTATGTTTGTGATGGGGAATTTATTGTTTTGAAAGAAAGATGCTAACCCATCATGATGTATGTGGATATTGTCACTTGGAATATTTTTGTCTACAAGAAATACTACTCTAACAAAGATAGATGACCCTAGTTGATAAAGTGTCTTAGCCTCATTGTCATGTTGGCCATATTTCTGACTGATATCTGTGGTATGATCTTGTGACATGTCAGGTTCAAATGATTCTATTGGTGCTTCCATGTCGATGTTGAAGCCATTATTATGGTCAGTGTCATGGAGTCCAATCAAGTCAATTATAGCTTGATCATTTGCAAATATGTCCATAATGGAAGACTCTTGTTTTTGAGGAATATCGTCTATGTGTGTCATGGAGGTAAGTGTCTCATCTTGGAAAGTGTCGATAGTTAGGTCCTGAATAGGGTCATCAAGTGTTTGATCATAAATGGCGTAAAGATCAAGGAGTGGATTGTTTCGGATTTCTTAGTCAGTGGTAGGGTTTTGGTAAAAGATGGGGTTGTCATGGATTTGGACTTCTTGGTCAATGGTAGGGCCTTGGTCAAAGATGAGGTTGTTGTGGATGATATAATCAAAAATAGAATATTTTTTTCAGGATAGGTGTGTTCTGGATGTCATGATTATTTTGAAGGACATCTTGAATGGACTTTGAGATATGGTCATGGGATGGACTACCTTGATCCTGACATGAAGGTGGCATTATAATGTCATGCTTTGGGCTTTCATTTTGACATGTATCCTCAAGTTTAGACAATGGAATTTGACTTTCGACAATGATAGAATTTTCATGACTAAATGTGGCTTGTGAGGGAGTGACTTGAAAAGGATTAATGGATGAAGGACTAGGATAGGACATGGAGACTTGGAGTAGATTAATAAGGTATGATGTGGAGACTTGACATGAGTTGGTAGATGGCTGATAAGGCATGTAAACTTGGATGGGATTGGTAGGTGAAGGACTAGAATATGGTGTGGAGACTTGTAATGGACTAGTGGACAGTTGGTTTCCCTTTTCAAGGTTAGGATAAGGGTAATAACTGGACATGTGTTGGAGATTAATGATAGGATTTTCTTTAAGTGATTCTTGATAGTGAGGGTTGATGAATGGAGGACTTGGGCTAATGGGTTGTTGGTAGGAAGGGTACGTAGGTGATGTTGGTCTCAAATTATTAAAGTAAAATCCATGTTGCAGTTTAACCCCTTGGTCCAAGAGCATGGCTAGATACCTTTGAGGGTCATGTAGGACAAGTTTTCCACAAAGGAAGCTACATCAGGATTTTGCGCTGCAGCTTCCAAGTCTTTAGCATAGACTTTCTCATTTTAGTCTCTTTGTATGAATGGTTTAAAAAGGTTTTGTGATGAAGATGGCATGTTCATGGAAGATTGTGTATTCATCTTGTGAAATGGGTCAGAAAAAGTCCAGTGTTGGTTTGTATCATAAGTGTTATTGGCAATGTTGGGATTGATGTTGGTATTGGTATTGTTGTTAAAGTCTTGTTCAAAATCTACCATTTGTCTTTTCTTTCTTTGAAGTCTTGTTTCCACCATCAAGGAAATTGCTCAAATGGAGATGATGACAATGCAAGTATGACACTAGTCTATTTTTTTTGTCTTTTTTTGTGATAAAGGATGACAATGCAACAAGATGATAATGTGTATCTAAAGAAATGTGTAATGTCAAAAAGAAAAAGTGATGATTATGACTAGGATGATGAGGTGCAAAATAAAGACTAAGATGATTATGTCAACTAAAGAGACAACTAATGCAAAAGGCTAGGTTCAAAATAACAACTAGGATGAAATAATGTTTTTTGATTTTTTGAATAAAGGATGACAATGCAAGACTATGTTTTTGGATTTTTGACAATAAGGGATGCAATATGACAATGTTTTCTAAAGAAAATGACTAATGCCAAAGGACAATGAAGACTAAGATGACAAGTTATGACACTAATTTTTTTTTTTTTGTATTTTTGGAGGATGTCTATGCAAGGTGATAATGACGTATTCCTAAGGAAAATGACCAATGCAAGGTGATAAATTGTTAAG
The DNA here is from genome assembly GCA_007258455.2 of Sequoia sempervirens. Taxonomy (NCBI): domain Eukaryota; kingdom Viridiplantae; phylum Streptophyta; class Pinopsida; order Cupressales; family Cupressaceae; genus Sequoia; species Sequoia sempervirens. The sequence goes on from VDFB02105785.1 coordinate 405,564,532, forward strand.
AAAGGATGTCAAATGTCAAGGTGACAGTGAGGACTAATGTGAAAATGTTGGTTAAGGAAATGACCAATGCAAAGTCTAGATGCCAAATGAGGACTATGATGACAATATTTTGGATTTTAAAGATATGCAAGGTGAGGACTAAAAATGATTTAAATGTCTAAGGTATGCAAATGGAAAGGTCTAAAATGATTTGGAAGAAGGTTTCTTAACCACCCTATGTTTGATCTATGTCTCAATTTTGGAATATCAAAGGACTTGTTTAAAGGATTAAATGACAAGGACAAAATAACAAGTGAGTCTTCCTAACTAGACTTTTGAGTCAGAAGGATCTCACAAAAGGACAATGACTAAAGGAGATAATGATTTCTAAGTCCAATAATAACCTAATTTTGAAAGTCAAGATTTTTCAAAGTGAGGTAAGGTTGTCCTAATCCAAAATATGCAAAATGAGATGAGGACCTAAGTTTTTCTTTTATGACTGAAAATGCAAATGGTGAAGCCTAAGGATGAAGCTAAATATGTGCAAATATGACCCTATGGTAAGATGCAAGCTAAAGTGTACAAGGAATGAGAGATTTGAGCAATTTCATGATTTGGTTTTGACAGAAGACTTCTAGAAGATGTTTGATAGTAGGTTGAGACTGTTGTTTTGATGTTTTATTGAAAAGTCTGAGTTGTCTGAGGTTTTGTGTCCAGATTTGTGAATGTTGTGTATATTTTTTGAAAATATAGAAAAAACTTGACAAACACGATGTTTTGGTGTATGCAAACACACATGAGACAAGCACAATCCTAATAGGCTAATAGGCCAAGGGTTTGTATACTTGATATAGCCCACTAATATACCCTGAATTGGTGCTAAACACGTTTCCTTCTTGAGAGTGGATAGCTTAGAATTTTGGTGGCACTGACTCCCCTCCACAGCTCATTAATGTCATTCAAGCACACCAACTTTGGATTCTTAGGTGGTCACTTCCCAAGAACTGCTATCTCTACTCAAGGGAGTCAGTAGTGAGTATCTTTGGGCATGATATTGTACCCTGCACTATACAAAGCAACAGTTGAAAATGGTTGGCCTCTAAAACAAAAGGTGTCTAGTAAAGGAATTTTTTTCGTAGGGCATGATCCATGCAGATACATTCCCCTTTTAGATCCATCTCATCAGAACCATATGTGTGATTCTTGGGCTTTCCCCAAGAATCCACTTTTATATACTGGCTGGAAGTGCCTTAGGTTAGGGTGCTACCGGTTTGAGTCATCCTAGGGTGAGTACTTTTTCCCACCAGAACAGAGCCAATTTCTAGAGTTAGTAACTATTTCTCCTACACCCATGATTGTTTGAAAGTGCAAGGGGAGAGGATATTATGATTACTAAGTCTTGAGGGTGACAAAGTTTGAAGACACTTGTAAATTTTAATTACCAAATGATAATGTGAGGAGGACACACAAGACACTTTGTTCTTTTTAAAATTTTAACTTGAAATATGAAAAACAAAGTTCATTTTAAACTCATGTCATGAGAATGCAAGTTTATTTTAACCATATGAGTTTTAATGCATGCTTGTGTTCATTTTATCCCAATGACATGAAAAAGCAAGTTGTCATTGTAAATTTTAGGCCCAATGAGTGATTCATGTAGATTTGTTGTTCGTTTTAACCCCCCATGAATGAAATATGCAATTTGTTGTTCATTTTAAGACCAAATGAGTGACATGCAAATTGTGGTTCATTTTATCCTCATGAGTGTAAATGCAATTTGTTGTTCTTGAAAACAAACAAAATTTATTATGCCTAAAGAAATGAAAAAGCTTGATTTTTGTTTCTATAGAAACAATTTTTAGACTCTTTCCAAGCTATGCCACATGCTAAAAACAAGAGATTGGTAAACCAAAAAAAAACTTGAATGAAAACAACAAACTAAAAATAGTGATAACTTCCTCAAAACTAAACTAAATTTTAAACCGTAGATATCTATGGAAAGCTAAGACAGACTTTTAAAACCTAGAAAACGTTTAGCAAAATCCTGCAAGACAAAAGTGTTATAAACAAAAGAAAATTCAGATTTAAACAACTAAATCTTAAAAAACTGTGGTCACTAAAATGGCCATAGCTTTCTCAAATCTTCACAAAATTTTAAACCATTTAAAATTTCAGAAAGCTGAGAATGAGGCCTACAAAACCCAGAAAACGTTTTAAAATTTTTTATGTTCCCATTTTTCTGTGCTCAAAAGAAAATGTTGGGATTTTGTATGAACTCTTGGCTGTAACCTACAAACAACAAAAACAAACCAATTTCTCTCTAAGAAAACAAACGTCAGGTTCACCAATGTGAGATGGGGTTAGAAAATCAAATAGCATTGACAAAGTGACAACCGACACTTCTAAACTATTAACCTCATCAACAAGAGAATACAATGAAAACATAAGGAAACTAAAACATCAAATTAAAATACTCCCCATGCTTGAACTTGAATAACTTCTCTTGCTCTCCTATTTCTCCTTTTGCAAATGTGCCTTCAAATTTGTAGTCTAACTTGTGCAAATACCTGCAAATTGTAAGTAGAAAGTTGGAGAAGAATGGTTGTTAAGCCGAAAATGGAGGAGGAAGGTTGCTTTTATAGACAACCCTTCAAATGGACGACTAAGATTAATCCTCTAGAAGGATTCCAAGATTAATGGTTTAGAATTGATGCACCAAGAATATGCTATTCTTGGAGGAATCATGACAAACAAACATGCAGGGACATGCAAGCTATGACAAAGACATGCATACTATGACATGAAATAATGACAAGGTATCTTTGACCAAGTGGAGGTGCATAAATAATTTATTTTAAATAATTTATTGAAAATGAAGGAAAATGACAAGTGGTAAATAAACAATTTGTCCAAATTATTTATTTAGATAAAATGACAAAAGGAGCATTTAATTAAATTAATCAATTTAATTAAATGGGGAGGTGGAAATTAGACCTTAAATAATTAATTTAGATTAATTATTTAATAGGGGAGGTGGCATGGGATAGTCAAATAATTTTAATAATTATTTAACTATAGAAGAATTAAAGGACCATGAATAGGTACATAATTAATGGTAATTATTTATCTATAGATGAAATGTGACAAAATAATTAAATAAATAATAATTTATTTAACTATTGAAGAAGAGGGAGAAATTAGTGACACAATTAGTTTATTTAATCAATCATGGTAGAATAAAGATTAGAAAGTGAATTAATTAAATAATTATTAAAAATTATTTAATTAATAGAGGAATATGATCAAACATAATTGAATAACTAAAATTATTCAAATATCGAAGGACGAGGATGAAGAAAAATGACACTCGTAGACTTAGGACATTTTTCAGTGTCTACACAATCTACTACTCTTAATAATGTTCTTTTACAATCTTGCCACTATTCTACTTCATAATGTGTTCAAGCTAAATATAATAAAATTTGGGTGTCAATGCAAAAATAGAATTTCCTCAAACAATTTTGATACATTTCACTACAAGCACAAACTATCCTTGTCCAAAGTAAACATGTGCTATATTTACCAACACATCAGGCAACTAAGCAAAGACATTTCCTCCTACAACTTCTTGTACCTATATAAGAATTTCCTTTACAATATCAAATTGACCCTTTTCAGCTAGCACAATGGCTACCCCACTTGTAGCATAAACACTTGCTAGTCTTTGTGCCAAGACTTTACAATACATTTCTCTATCCTTCTCAAGATGTTTTGCCTCCACCTTTGGATCCCTCCTCTCATTGCGAAAAGCTACAAAATAATTCCAATATCCAAGTGAAATGTCAACATAAGAATTATTTGCATTTGATTCACTTTATGCAACTTTAATTGTTTCTTTTGCTTTAAGCCAGACATCTATCTTCAGTTCCATTTTTCCAAGAATAGATAAAGCATTTGATGAGTTTTTATCTACCTTAAGTGCATCCCCAATAAATTCTAGGCTTAGTTGGATCTCATTCTAAGCCTAAGCCATTGCTGCAAGACGTAGATATGCATCCACATAATTAGTAAACTTGAACAATATTATCCTATATAAAAATATTTTTATTTTTTAGTATCACTTAGCTATTCAAATAGCCTATTAAGATTAAATAGTGTTGTGACTTTATCCCATGGTAACTCAAGTGAAACACCACCTTCTTCTAGTCGATGGAAGAATTTCATATCCTTAAAGAGCATAGAAAAAACTGCAAAATTGACATTGGGGATTTTATTTATGAATTCAACCCAAACGCCATTTCCTAATTCCTCCATAAAATTTTGTTGAGACAAATCTAGTTCATCATGCTCAAAATTAAGAACTCCAATATTTTTTAACAATTGAATGGGTACTTATTCTCTTCTCTTCTTCAAAATAGACTTTGTTGTCTTAAGAGAATCTAAGGCTGCATCGAGATCTAATGATATTAATAAACTCACCCATCTTGATAAATTCATGGGCATCACATGGATCCATGTGAGTTACCTTTCTTAATTTCTAAAGCCTTCTCTACATACCCTTGTTGAGAATATATATGGCCCATAGCTTTTAAGCTCTCATAGTTCTCAAGGGGGACCTCCAAAACCTTTTCAAAATTTGAGAGAGAACTCTTAAGATCTCCCAACTTCAATTGAACCTATCCACAAAATCTTGTGGCCTCTATATTTCCTTGACTAATTTCATGTAGTAGTGACCAATGGTGTCATAATCACCTTTACCATGATAAGATCATGCAAGATTATAATATGAATGATATTTCATGAGAGGGTGGTTAGTTGAAACAAGAATTGTCTTAGTCAACTATTCCACAAGAAAATGTTTCCTTGTAGTGAAGAAAAAATGGTTTACTAAATGATTCAATGCCATTGCACAGTATAGGTATAATTCAAAGGCTCTAGAAATATTTTCCATTCCTTCATGAACACTACCTTTTTCACTAACTGTGAGAATCCTACAAGTAAAAAATGGACAAAATTGGCCACAAAGATTTATGTAGAGGTAGAACATCATTTCCTAATGCCTCCATAAAAGTTTGTTGAGCCAACTCTAGTTCATCATGCTCAAAATAAAGAACCTAAATTTTTTTTTAACAATTGAATGGGTTCTTCTTCTATGCTCTTCTTTAGAAGTTTCTTTGGTTTCTTAAGAGAATCTAAGGCTACATTGGGGTCTAACGATATTAATAACTCACCCATATTGATAAATGCATGGGTATCATGTGGACCTATGTGAGTTACATTTCTTAAAATTTCCAAAGCCTTCTTTGACTACCCATGGTGATCATATATATGGCCTACAACTTTTAAAATCTCACAATTCTCAAAGTGGACCTCTAGAACCTTTTCAAAATTTGAGAGAGAACTCTTAAGATCTCACAGCTTCAATTGACCCTATCCACAAAATATTATGGCCTTTGGCTTTCCTTGACTAATGTGTTGGTGTAATTAAATGTCTTGTACCTTATCCTAGGTCATGATTACACCTTAGTTAAGTTTACTTAGGGACCACATAGGAGGTTGTTGGAGATTTTCCACTTTTAGTGGACTTGACATGTCATTACCTCATCACTTCCACCTTTTGTGGACACATCATGTGATCATCTCTCCACATTTTGTGGTGATTATCACATTATCTCTTCCCACTTTAGGTGGAGTGATATCTTTTCATTGTTGTCTCATGTCATAAGATTATGAAACTTGTCATAATCTTATGCACTTATGTGTTCTCACCTTGGCTATATAACCAAGGGGTTTCTCTCATTTGAAAACAATTAGGCTCATTACATTCTATTCTATTGACAGAATATAGTTTATTCTTGTCACTTGTTTCTCTCTCTATCTCTTATGCTTGTGCTTTCTATTAGGCCTCTAGATCTTGGGTGGCTACCTTCATAGCCAATTCTTACATAATGTTATGTATTAGTGGCTAGTTGTGTCATAATCACCTTTACTATGATAAGATAGTGCAAGATTATAATATGAATGTGAACTGTAGATTTTTGGCTCCCTATGTACTTCTCTAGCTCTTCTAGAGTTTTTCACTTAAAAGGAGAGAGATAGGACCAAAAATGCTAAGGGTTCATTCAAATTATAACTTTGAGGATGGGTTGAGTAGTACTAGGAGGGATCACGATATGAACATAGCACCAAGCTATGATGCAGATGCAGGTGGATGAGTGATGGATGGAGATTTGAATGTGATGGATGATGGAAATGTAATGGGTGGATGATGCAAAACAATCCATAGAGATCCTAGTGGATGAAATGCACTTTTTTAGACAAGGTTCCTGTTTGCCAGGTTTTCACCAAGATACTTGTCCAAAGTGCCATTGAAGTGATTTTCACTAGCAAATGATTTTTCTCTTTACTAATTTTTATTTTTTTTGGATTTTTTTCTTTTTTTCTTTTTTTATTGTCACCAAGATGCTTGTTTGCCAGGTTTTCACCAAAGTAACTATTTTTTTCAAGACATTTTCTAATTTTTTTTTTTTGTTTCTATACCTTGAAAGATTTAAGCATAATTTTTTTTGAGAAGGGAGCTATTCATGGGCTCTTGTAGAGGGTCCCCTTCGGCTGTTGATAGTTGATATGCCCCTAATTTGTAACTTGTTGTTATGACAAATGGTCCCAATCAATTGGGTTCAAACTTGCCTTTGCTACTTGGGTGTGGGACATTCTTTTAATTCTCCTTCAATACCAATTCTCTGACTTGGAACATCCTGCTTCTGTTTTTCTCATTGTAGCTCCTTTTAAGTCTATTCTGATAGACTTGCAAGTGATTCAAAGCATCCATGCATTGCTCATCTAGTAGCTCTAGCTCATTTAGTCTTGATACCCAGTACTCTTCATCCGTGATGAGATTTTGCAATGATATCCTGAGGGATGGGAGCTCGATCTCAACGGGGAGTACCAATTCTGATCCATAGACCAAAGAGAAGGGGGTGGTGTATGTAGGCATGCAGATGCTATTTTGATAGGCCCAAAGGGCAGGATTAAGCTGTAGATGCCAATCGTGACTTGCGTCATTAACTATTTTCTTGAGTATTTTCATAATGGTCTTGTTTGTAGCTTCCACTTGGCCATTTCCTTGGGGATAGTACGGGGTGGAGAAGCGATATTGGATTTTAAATTTCTCACATAAGTTGTGGACATCCTGATTCTTGAAGGGTGTCTCATTATTTGAGATAATGGCTTGTGGGACACCATAGCAGAAAATGAGATAGTTTAAGATTAACTTTGAAATCTGCTTCCCAGTTATGTATGCCATAGGTATGGCTTCCACCCACTTAGTAAAGTACTTCATGGTAGTTATGATGAACATATGGCCATTAGATGAGGTGGGTGTGATTTTCCCAATGAAATCAAGTCCCCACTATGAAAAGGGCCATGGTGTGACAATAGGATGAAGCTCTTGAGCTTGAGCATGGATGAGGTCCCCATGCCGCTAACATTGTAGACACTTTTTGGCATAGTCATGTGCTTCTTGTTCCATTGTGGGCCAATAATACCCCATCCTTAGCAGTTCTTGGCTATGGTCATCCCACTCGAGTGTGAGCCACATATACCATTATGTACTTTGGTTAGAGCAGTCAACTCCTTCTCAACATTTAAGCAGCGTAGTAGGGTTCCTTCTATGTTCCTATGGTATAGGATATCTCCTAGGATGACAAATCTAGATGCCTTTTTTACAAAGGTTTGTTTTAGGTTTAAAGGTAAGTCAACAGGTATGACTCCTATTCGAAGGTATGTGTAAATGTCATGGTACCAAGGATCACTAGGACCAATGATTTTGCACATGAATTCTGATTATGGTACCTAAAATGTAGGTATGAGAAGCTTCTCTATCAGGAATTCATGTTTTGGAACATTGTGGTGGATATTGAGTAAGGATCCAATTGTTGCCATAGTGTCTATTACTTTGTTGTTGGTTCTAGGAATTTTCTCAAATGTAATTTAGATGAAGGATTCTTTTAAATTCTCCACCAATTTCTTGTATGGAATCAGCTTTTCATCCTTGGTTTGGTATTCATCGTTCACTTGATTTATGATCAATTGAGAGTCCCCATATACCCTAAGATCTATAATGTTCCACTGCACTACTATTTTGAGGCCTATAGTTAATGCCTCATATTCTGCAATGTTATTGGTGCAAGGAAATGCTAGTTTGTAGGAACTTGGTATGCAATCCGCTTGTGGGGTGATAAAGAAGATGCCAACCCCTAATCCATGCTATGTGTATGAGCTATCAAGTATAGTTTCCAATGGTCAGCTACATTGAGATTGAAAATAGATTCATCTAGAAACTCTAAAATGAGAGGGTTCTATGAATAAACTGGTGCTTCTGCTAGCTGGTCCATGATGATTTGATGTTTGATTGTCTTCCGCTCCACATATTCAATGTCCTATTCTGACAGTATCATCACCCATTTCTCCATTCTTCCCATGAGCATTGCTTTTGATAATAGATACTTGAGGAGGTCAATTTTGGCGATGAGTTTTATCTTATGTGCCAGCATGTAATGTTTGAATTTCTATGATGCAAACACTACTGCTAGGAATGCTTTCTCTATGAATGAGTAATTTAGCTCATGCTCGACCATTGTTCTACTGATATAATAGATATCCCTTTTTGTTCCATTTTCGTCATGTTGAGCTAGGAGAGCTCCAAGGGTTGTTGTTGTTGTTGATACGTAGAGAATCATTAGTTTTCTTGGGATTGGTGGCATTAGGATTGGTGCTGTTAGTAGATATTCTTTGATTTTATAGAATACCTCTTCACACTTGGTATCCCATTTGATGCTACTCCCTTGTGAAGTAGGTGAGAATATGGGTTTTTTTTGTCCGCCAACTGTGCTATGAATCTACGAATGGATTGGACCCTGCCTTGGAGACCTCTTAATTGCTTTAATTTCTTTGGTTCCTCCATCTCAAGGATTGATTTTACTTTTGTTGGATCCACCTCGATAACCCTCATTGATACTATATATTATAGTAGTTTGCCTGATTGTACACTGAAGACACACTTCTTTGGGTTTAATCTGACCTCTTACTCTTCTAGTCTTTCAAAAATAGCACTTAGGGTTGCTATGTGATCTTTTCTCTTTCTGGACTTAGCTAGAATGTCATCAACAAAATCTTAGACCATCTTATGGATGATATCATGGAATAATAATATCATGGCCCTTTGCTATGTTGCTCCTACATTCTTTAAGCCGAATGGCATCATGTTCTAGCAGTAAGTCCCCCATAGACAAGTGAAAGTCATCTTATGTTGGTCCTCTTTAGCTATCATCATCTGATTGTATCCTAAGAAGCCATCCATTAATGATAGCATTTCATGTCCAGATGTCATATCTGCTATCATGTCAATGTTTGGAAGTGGGAATTCATCTTTTGGACATGCCTTATTCAAGTCTCTGAAGTCTATGTAGATTCTAATGCCCCCATCAGGTTTTGAAATAGGTACCAAGTTTGACACTCATTCTGGATAATTTATCGGTCAGATGAATCCTACATCTAGTAGCTTTCTTAGCTCCATTTTTACTAATAAGGCGATCTGAGGGTGCATTTTTCAAAGCTTTTGTTTAATAGGATTTTCTTCTAGATATATTGCTAAGTGGTAGACCACGATTTCTAGATCAAGTCCTGGCATGTTAGCATAGCTCCATGCGAAGTTTATCTGTCTTTCTTTTAGGAAGGCTGCTAAGAGTTTTTGCTCCTCTGATAGTAATGACTCTGCATAGAATGTGATATGTGGGGTTTCCTTTGTTCCTAGATTGACCAGATTGCACCTTTCTTCTAGGACTACTAATTTTTCTTGATGAATAGCTCTAGAAGGAAGATTGAATCCCCCATCCTCAGGAACCTCATAAAGGTTTTCACCATTGGATGTGTCCTTTCTTTTTACTTTTTTCTGGTTAGAGAGTGCCACGGTGTGGTTTTCACTCAAGGTCTTAGATATTATTCTTAATTTTTCACTTTTGTGATTGAGGGATTCAACCGTTTCCCCATAATAGGCATGTGTATCTAGCTCAATTATGAACCTTTCTTCCCTAATTTATGATCCCCACATAGAATGTTATCCCGCAGTCCCATGAATTCTGAGAGTGCCTCATCCATTTTGAATATATCAAGAACTGGTGGTCCTTGTTGGTCGTAGTCAATGAGTTGGGGGTATACTAGGTGGATTTCATGGTTTTGATGGTTTGATTCAAAAGATAGGGTGCTAATCATGAATAGAGTAATGTCCTCAAAAAGCCTAGGTAGATTGGATGTGGGATCCTTGTCATCGCTACTACTACAAACATTGGTTATATCAAATGTATAGCTATCTAAGATGTGACCTGTGGATACTAGTAATCGTAGTTTTGTTGTAGTTGGATGAGGAGGATTATTAACTGTTCTAACTGAAGGTCTTCGGCCATGTATGGTTATACATAGAGGGGTACATACAAGGCCAATATTTGTTATTGCTCACGTCTCTGGAATGATAGGTGTTATAAGCCCATTGTCGTTTCTCCCAAGTCTTTGATTTTTGTCATAGCCCATTGCACAAACACTTGCTTTTGTCATCCATTGGTAATTCAGGTGTTAGTCTCTCATCTTGATATAGCATATGAGATGGATCTGCCTCAATAACTTCTTGGCCAAGATCTCCCCAAATTGTAAAGCTGGAATAGTCTTTAGGAGATGTTTGGGATGTGGAAGCTTCATTATCCTATGTACATCCCCGTGATCTAGGAGATTGTGGTAAATCTTTGATCACAAAAGAACTGTTAGGGAGTTTTTAGTTTCCACAACTGTTATCTTATATGATGAGCTTAATGTCAGAAATGGTGGGAGTGGTGGGAGTGGCGAGTGTTTCTATCGCTGAAGTGGATGCAAGAGTGGCAGGATCAATGTATGGTGTGGGTGGGCCCTCATCATTTTTTGGTACTTGGGGAATTTTATAGTAATTTTCTTCAAGGGTCTTGCAATATGAGAATAGTTCAGGATCCCCATGGATGGTGACTTCTTGTCCCTCATGTGTGAATTTCACACATTGATGGAAAGTTGACGCTACTGCCTTCATTGCATGAATCAATGGGCATCCTAGGAGGATGTTATATGGTAAGTCAAGGTCCAAGACTTGACAAGTGGTTTCCATAATAGCTAACCCTACTTGAATAGGGATTTTGATAATGCCTTAGGACACTCTTTCTTGATCATCATATGCTCTTATTATGATACCCTTTCCTTTGTTGATAGAATCCTCTGAGATTTTGAATTGTTTGATGAGGTTTAGAGAACATATATTGAAACCTGCACCTCCATCGACCAAAACCCTTTTGACTTTGCTCTTATGTACTATGGCTTCTAAGTGAAGTGCATGGTTGTGAGATGGTTGAGTGGGGAAATCCTGGTTAGAGAATGTGAGGAGATTTTGCATAATGATATTTTTGACAATAGCTTGGAATTGCTCCCCATCAAGATCTGCGAGGACAGTGGATGAAGCCAACACTTCCTCAAGGATTTTCCTATGGGAAGATGAGATTTTTAGAAACTCCATGATGGAGATTTGTGTTGGTGTTTTCTTGAGTTGATCTAGGACATTGTAGCCATTGGGGACAGATCTAGATGCAAGGACTCTATTTGGATGGGATGATCCTGCGATGGTAACTTTTCTGCCTCTTGTGGTGACTCCACAATTGGCATGGGCACCTTTGATGGTGATGACTATGTAGTATTAATCTAGGGAGGCAACGACAGTTTCATACACATGGTTCTCATTTGTGTGGGTGCCTTTCCCTTTATTAGTGTTATTATTATTCCCTTTTTTTCCATGGTTTGGCATCAGATTTGTGTATATCTTAAGATCTTGGTTTCCTATTGCTTGTTCCATGCTTATAATTCTTTGATTCATGAGATCTTGAACTATGTTTTTTAATCTCATGCAACTATTTGTGGTATGGCCTTTGATTTTATGGAATTCACAGAGTTTATTTTCATTATACCAAGGAGGTTTCATGTCCGGTTCTTGGTAATTCTCAAAGGTAGGAATTTTGATGATTTTTTCATTTATCAAATTTTTCATTATGACTTCGAGTGGTTCCCCCAAAGCAATGTATTTTCATTTGGGATAATTCTTCTTCCATTGAGGTGGTCCCATTTGATCATTAAGATTATTTATTATCGGATTGTGGTTTAGTTGTTGTGTTGTCTGATGATTGTTTTGGTGTTGGATTTGGATATGTGGTGTGGGTATATTTTGGCAGGGACCACTAATGAAAACTTTCGTGTCAATGACACCATCGTTGGTAACATTTTTATTTCTTTCCCACGTGTGAGGTTTATTTTTGTAATTTGAGGGTGGGTAGTTGTTTTGTTGTTCTGGGTATGAAGTTGATCTTGTGGGTTGTGTAATGAGGGATTGTTCGATGCTGAGTGTCTTGGAGATCAATTGGATATATGTGGTGATCCCTTGTACCTTGAGATGAAATTCCAAGAGGCCGTCAAGGTTGGATGTGATGGTGCAAACTTATTGTTCCTTAGGGATGGTCGACTTGCTCCAACTGGCCTTGGATTGCCATCATTGTAAGAATGAGGCGAATGATTCATTCTTTCCTTGATTTAGAGTTGATAGTTCTTCTAGACTGACATCCATCGTGATATTGCATGCATAATTTTTAATGAATACGTCTATAATTTCTTGGAATGTTCTAATTCATGTTGGTAGATGAGAGAACCATTCCATAGTGTGGCCAGCCAAACTCCTAGGGAATAGCCGCATCAAATAAGTATTGTCGTATGCAACTTCCATGCAATGAACTTGGAACTCTTTGATGTGATCTTCAAGGTTTCACATCCCTCAATATTTTTCAAACTTGGGGATCTCTAATCCCTTAGGGAATGGTTTCATCAGAAGGATCCTACCAAATGGATAAGGACATAAGTTTCTGGGTGTTTTTGTGGTTCACCCTGATTGAAGATCGAGAACTTGTTGCAAGAGCAACCTGATTTGTGTTGTTAAGTCATTTTGTGGATTAGGGGGTGGGATGAAGGTGTTTTGGGGTGTTTTGATTGTGGGTTGGAAGGTTGGGTTGGTTGGTGTGTTGTTTGATTGTATCTATATATTCTGTTGAGCTAGGTATGCTTGCACTTGTTGTTGTTGTGCTAGGATTGCTTGTTGTTGTGCTTTTTTTGTGATTTTTGTTGTTCCATTAATTCTTGTTGTTGAGCTACTTCTTGATACTCTTGATATTGTTTTATTGCTTGTTGATATTCTTGCAATTGTACTGCTTGTTGTTGTACAAGAAGTTGTGCTTGTGCTTGTGGTTGTTGTGCTTGATATTGGGCATGCACTTGAGCTTGACCTTGGGCTTGTGCTGCTTGTTGTTGCAGTAGAATTTGGGCTTGGGCTGCTTGAGCAGCTTGTGCAGCTTGCTGAGCGACTAGTTGTGTGGATTTTTATTTTTGCACTTGTAGGAATCCCCTTTGAAAAGCTACTTGTAATGCCATGTTGTATTGGCTTGATGTGTTGGAAGTTGGTTTTGGTGGGGGTGGTGGTGGATTTGGAATGACATTTGTGGTGGTTGTGAGTGGCGATGTTGTGTTGATAATTTAAGTAGTGGATGGTGTTGTCAATGTGGTGGTTTGAGTGATAAATGGTGTTGTTGATGTGATTGGCCCTTGAGAAACCATGCTTTGAGATGCTAGGGGAGTGTTTGATGATGTCACAATTTCTTGTGTAGTTGTCATCAAGTTTTGCATGATGTTTTGATTGATATTCAAGATGTTAGTTTGGTTGATATTTGGTAAAGGGGGAAGCCCTAAGCCAAGGAGAGGTGTGGATGATGATGGTAATGGTATAAGTGGTGGAAATGTGAGGAGTGCGATGCCAAAAATTTCCTCTGGTCCAAACATGTCTCCCTCCTATTATGAATTTGTGAGGAGAGAAGTTTGAGGTGTTGCGTGGAAAAATGATGATGATGGATCATTATGGAAAGTGAGAGGGACATTCTTATGTAATGGATTTTTGGGTATGTTTTATTCCAAACTAGTATTTGCATCCAAGTCTTGATTATTAACAAGGTGGTGTGTTTGAATAGAATTAAGAAATGCATTTACCTTATTAGCATTGGGTTGAGTTGGAGCAAAAGATGTGATTTGTGGAATGTTTTGAGTGATGTTTTGGGATAGGGGTGTAGATGAGATGGGAATGGTGGATGAGATTGGGGGAAAATATGTCTCCACTATGGTACTTACGTTGAAATCAAAGGGTAATTTAGCCCCTTGTTTTTCTAGTTTAAGCATGTATAGTGAAGTGTTAAGCCTCATCATGATGTTGATGATCTTATGGTTTTCTGGATTTTGGAGCATTTCAGTTATTTCTTCATGTGACATCCCAAAGATAGGATCTTTTCCTTGGGTTTCATCGTGGGTTTTGTGATGATGAGATATTCAAAGGATTGCTTGATTTGATAGGATTCATTTCAACATTCATTTGGCTTAGATCACTTGAAGCGGATGTATCTACACATACCTAGCCAAAGATGATTTTGTCTCAAGGATTTGATGATTTTGATTTTTTCTAAAAAGTCTAGCATTTAAGGATGATTTCAAGATTTCAAAAGGTGATGATGAGATGATTTTTTATTTGATGTTTTGAAGGATGGATGAAAAAGATTCTTTTGATCCTAAGATGAGCCTAAAAAGGACACCTTGTTTACTTAGACCTAGGTATTGAAGAACATTCAATGCTTCTATAGACCTTTATAACCAAGAAGTGATTTAATTTGAACATACATTTCTATATTTTGAACAAATGAAATTCATTTTGGGATTTGGCTTCTTGAAAATCGTGAGGTTTCAGTACATGCAGGAGTTCATTTTTCTTAGCTTTGCTTAGTGACTTTATTTTACCAAAAACACTTCTTTCATTAAGTTTTCCAAACTAGATGTCTAGTGTCTTAATTTCTTCAAGCCCCACAAAGTATGTTATGTGAAAAATTGATGAATTCAAGGCAAGGGTTACCTATTTTTTACTTTAGTAGACAAATTGAGATGTAATCCAATGTGTTTAGAAACCTCTAAAGATAAATCCCAAGGGAAGGCAATAACACATGAATTGAGTCAATTGTATTTATCTCCTAAAGGGTTTGAAATTTTGAGGATGATGTTTAAGTGTTTGTTTCCAAGATGTTTTCGAATAAGCAAAGCATTTTCTCACCCAAGAATAAGTACAACCGTATGGAGGTGAAAGACAATATTTGTTGGATTCCCACTTAGACAAGTTCAGCTATGCTTATCATTAGTGAATTGTTAGATGCTTGACCCCACTAGCTCCCCTCCACGACACTCACTTATATGGGGTAGCCAAGCATCAACACCCATGAAAATCCCATGGAATGCTTTCCATTTCTACTAAAAGATCATAAATGTTTGGGGTGGCTTTAGAAAGACCGTTCTTGCACCAACAAATAGATTAAGGATTTTGACAATTCTAAAACATGGGTTTTAATTAGGGCTTTCCGTTCGTGGAGATTGACCCATACGGTGAGATTCCCCTTTTAGATCCATCTCGTCAGAGCCAACCGCATGATATTGGAATTTATTCCAATAGCCACATTTATATCTTGGTTGGAAATACTCTTGGTTTTAGAGTGTTACCGGTTGAGTCGTTCCCTTGGGTGAGTACTTTTTCCCCAAGGCAGGCCCTCTAAGATAAACAAAAGCGAATAGACTTATTCATAGTTCAATTGACCTTTGTTTAGAAACAAAGGGAGACCGCATGCAATAAATTTATTCACACTTGCACAAGATATTGTTTAGTTTTAAACCCAAAAATGAAGTGTGGAGGTAAGTGCTTTATCTCAACCTAAAATCATGAAAAGGCCTTTTGATTCTCAAGATCGCTATAAAGCACAAGAGAAGCACATATGTCCTTTTGCAATGAAGTTAGTTCAAGCAAGACTTCACAAAAAAAAATAGAACATGTACATTTTAAAAAGCCACAAAGCAATAATGACTTATTTTAAAAGCACCAAAAGACAATGAGATTTGTTTTGTTCAATTGTTAACCAATAAACAAACTCTAGTAACTTGTATTCCTAAGGTTCATTTTAAGCCTTTGCAAAATTGAAAGGGTTCTTTTTAAAGCCGAAACGAAATTAGTGTCCTAGGAAAAAAGGAATATCAATTTCCTAAGAGTGTTGAGCAAACACTAAAGTGTTTAAAAACAATTTGATTTTGTGAATTCCCATCATCATGCTTCTCCTTCTTTCGTTTCCAATTGATCCAACCTACAAGAACAAAAACCAGTCAGATTTCACAAAACATGGAGGTTAAAAAGCAAAAAATAGAAGATAAATTCATCATTTGACAAAAATCACATGTTAAAATAAAACTTCAACTTTTTATTCCCTGCCAGTGACACAACCCGTGACTGTGTCACAGTTTGATTTCCCAATTGTGTTGTACAGTGCTGCTTACCAGTTAGTGTTGCTCTGTGTTAGGACCAGAGAGCTCAATTGTGTCACCCTTTTGCCCAGCATCACTTTTTTTAATTTAAATTCAATTTTTTTTGGTGAGATGGCTAAAGCGCCAGAGTTTGATTTGTCAATAGCGCTATATGGCGATGCTGTAAAACCAGCAGTGTTGAAACAACGATGCTAAGCTTCCAATGTTGAATTTTCCTGTGCACAAATAGAAATGCATAATTTTTTAGAAAAATGTGATCGAAATAAGATTATGCCCTCCTTCTAGCACCAAACGTGTGAGCCCTAGTTTGAGTACCTGCAAAACAATAAGAATGAACACATTAAGTTAGAGATTTCAAGTTAAAACAAAGATTTCCCATGAAATCCATTCACCAAATTCAAATTAGGAAAGAAACAATGAAGAAAACAATAAAGATAACAAAATATAGATTCAATCCTAATTAAACTAGCAAACATATGATCCCATGGGGGAATTGGTTCCAATTTGATGTGAAAATTGGCCCTTTCCCAATTTCTATGATGCAATGTTGATATGTTGATGACAATTGATCCACTTTGATGATGTTGAAGAGTGCTCCACACTAAAAATGTGCATAACCTAGCTAAGACTCAACAATGATGGATGAAATTTGATAGATATTTGAGCATGGTAACTATTGACGCCAAAAATTGACAAGGTAACAGAGTCTTATGGGAAACTCAGTTTAAGGGGGACCTTTTGCACTAAACTAAGTAACCTCCAGATTTTAGAGAAGCCGACTTCTTCTGTAATGGGTTTTGGAAAGGGAAAATGAAGCGGAAATGATAAAATAAAGTCTAACCTAAGGTGATATGCCAAAATTTGCTGATGGATATGATAAATCATAAATTTAAGGGCCTAAATAGTGTTTTTATATTCTGAAATATGAGAGACTTAAGATTATAGCATAGACAATTCATTTATTGACATAAAATAATGTTGCATACATTTTTACTACTAAGAAGAGTCATTGGACATGATTTAGGTAGGAAAATTTGTATCCAATATATATAGAAGTTCTTCAAATGAAAAGTCAAAATAGTATAAGGCACAGTTCATAGTTTAATCAAAGCATAAAAATAGAAAGGTCGAACAATTGGCACAGTCTAAAAGTTTTGCAAATAAAACAGTAATAGAGGCCTGGTGTCTTTTGCTAAAACTAGTGTGTTTTTCCCTAAAATTTTTGAATACCTTCCTCTCAATAGAGGAAGTATATATAGTAGGAAAACTCCCAAAACTCCCACTGCTTTGGAGAGCAGCAACAAAAAAGATCCCGCAATCTTCATGCAATGATGCTTGAATTAGAATATACCCAAAGCCGTTATAACAACATTGAGCAGGAGCACAACATCTAGTCATTCTAGGCACAGGTGCATCCTCTGTAATGATGGTGATGGCCCCAGTCAGGTGTGATTAGACAATTTTCACCCATTGCTGTGAAACAGCATCAAAAAGCATTATTTTGTTGAACCAACCTAATGCCCGTGTAACAGATCAGCTACTAGGCACGTGGCAGCCTTTTGCAAATCATGTGAATCCCTCTCCTATTGCCGCCGAGGATTTGTGAAGATACAACATGTATTGTATGGGATGAGAACCTTAGCACTGTGGAGGGATGCTCCATCGGTAGAGAGCAAAGGACACATGGCAGCATTTCGCTGCCCGTAGTTACCATTTCATCCCCGCATTGAAAAATTGCCGAATGGTTGCCACGTAGCAAGATGTGGGGCCCACTAACACTTTCAGGAATGACTGTCTTGTGGAAGCCTTCCGCATATTTTTTGGGGCTCCAAGGAAACGAGAGATAAAACATCCCAAAACCATGACACGTGGAGGCACTGCGCAGCTTCTCGGGATACGGAATGAAAGTCGATACCCGATATTACGAAAAGTGGATGTGCAAAGTAGCAGAAAATTTTTTTGATAACAAGCCAAGCAAACTTGGCAATCCACAAGCCGCCACATACTTAAATACAAAAGAGACCCTAAGGGAGCTGCTCAAATATTTATTTAACAGCTTTTGGTGACTAATAAGGGAGTTTCAACAAAGGAATGGTGAACCCAAAATTTTTTTGGTTATGCAAACCAGAGCCCTATCCATTGGGCTAATAGAGTCAGAAGTTGGAAAGAGTTGCCTAAAAAGGTGACCATTCATCCTTGGACGGCTTCACTATGTTGTGCAAATTCTCCTGTGATCCACATAGATCAATAGTTTCCTTGTGAGGAAGCACATTGGGTAAACCGGCCCCTGTTCGTATATGAAATAGTAGCTGTGAGAGCAGTTGAATGACTACCTCAATGTCGACTACCGTTGGGGGATGGCTGAACTTGCTGAAAGCCTCCAGGTCGCCCTCCTTCACCTCAATCAGCTCTGCAATTTGTGCAGTTGTAGCAATAGAGCCATCCTCGAGGAATGAGGATGATAGTCCCATCCTACCTAGCTCGGAGAAACATCCTCGTATGCCATCTAGTGTCCTACTTAGAATAGTTGTGGCTGCCTTAGTGCGCTGGAAGGCAGAGTGGCAATGGATGAACTTGTTTTCCGTTTGAGCCATAGTGTTTTGATCCTCAATACCTTCTCGGGCAAGGTGCTCATCAGAGACAAAGTATAACTTGTTGAGCAAGTCTTTTTCTTTAGGAACCTTTTCTAGGATGAAACATGGGAACTGCTCAATCGCATCATGGGCCTCCTGGCTGAGCCTTGATGCCTTGTCGATAAATCAGAGTGTAGGTTGTAGAGTTAGGCAAAAGGTTTTAATTTTCTCTCAGTGAGAAATGTATAATTTCCTAACCAGCGAAATGATATCAGGTTGTGTAGGGGAAGGCAAGAGAGAGGCTTTAAATGAAGTAATCTCTACGTCTCTTGAAATAAGGGCCTCAGCTAATTCTTTCTTTTTTATTTTCTCAGATGTCAGTTGCTCCGCATAGTTACTCATTTCTTTATTCCAAGTATGTTCGGCTTAGGAGTGATTTGCTAAGTGCTCTTCTAGAGAAGCCTTTGTCTCTCGGAGCTCTTCCTCTAGTTGAGACCTTAGGTCTTTAAATTCGGCCTCTATCTTTTGTATCATTTTCTCATGTTGAGCCTATTGGTGTTTCAACTCTTCATCCTTTTGTGCCATCCCCTGACTGTGCTCAAGGTAGAGGCATTCAAGTTCTTCATCCTTCCACTATAGATTTTGTTGTGCTTCCTGGTTCTTACCTTCTAGCTCTTTTATTTTGCTAGGGTCATCAACCTAAATCCTCGCCAACTCACTTTGAAGCCTGCTTCTCTCATCCTCTGTTGTCAGTATTCTTTCGATCATGCGGGCGAGATCTGCCTCCAAGGATTTCTCCTTTTCCAAAAAACTAACCCTTTCCTTGGCTGCCTTGAGCTGCTCTTCCTTCTTCTTTAATTGGCAACCAGTTTTGAGGAAGTCGGAAGTGACTACCCGTTGCGTTTCCTCCATGATTTCCAGTTTATCCTGCGGACAGGCTACTTTCATGTTGAGTCCGACCGCATATATCTCATAGTCTTCTGGTTGCATTTCTCCCTAAGGTTTGCTTACCCTTGGGTACATGGTTGCGAACTTTAATTCTTGTCGGGCCTCATCATACAGAGCTTGTACCCTTGGCTCTACGGGACCACTATCATCCTTCGCCTTGTGTTTCCTCATCCGACTCGCACATGCCTCTTTTCTGCAATCTATCTATGCTATGAATTCAGTTGGCGATGAAACCATTCCACCTGTGAAAGGAGCACTGGAAGGAAGGGCATAGGGATAGGTAACCTTCATAGGTGTGGGCATTTGTTTCTTTTGGAGAGTGATAGTTTGTGGAGAGAAATGAGGCACGTTCCATAGTTTGGTTTGAGAACCAATAGGAGGGCTAGTCATTTCTAATGACTGAACTAGGGAATCAGCTGTAAAACTCATTGGCTAGGAATGGGGTGTTGTTAACGGGATATTAGCCTGTTGTAATGGAAAATGATCTTTAATCATAGTGGAGAAAGAATGGGCACCCACAGGAGGAAAACTTTCTAAAATCGAGGCAAGGAAGGTCTGAGCGGTAGCGGTAGGCGTAAGCATATGTGGAGGGGTAATTATGTGTGGGTGGCTCTACAAAAATTGGGCGAATCCAACTGGATAAGTCAGACTAAAAGCATAAGGTAGAGACACAGTCGGCAATGGGGCAGGGGCAGATACTAAAGAATGAGATGCAAGAGAAGGAGTGAATTGTACCTATGGACTGGTTGTTAGCATTTCCAGAAATTTCAGAGGGTCCATCACAACTTTCGACTCTTGAGTAGCAGCGAGTACATTTCCTCTGGCAGGTTCTTGTGAACCCTCTTTGATAACACGCTGCCGCTTTGCAGGTGGTATCTTACTAGCATTGGTAGTCAACTCTTTTTCCTGAAGCGATAGCCTGGCTGGTTTAGCAGCCCAAGTGAGTGTATGTGAACCCCTTGATTTATTAAAATGTATGTTTGTGGCCACATAGGCAGGCTACCTAGAGACCTTCTCCTTTTGTGCAGAGGAAACCGATGTCACTGCTTCCTCTTCTTGCTCTTTGGATTCCTCCCCTTCTTTGCTTTTATTAATACTAGAGCTCGGGCTGGGATGGCCTTCATCCCACCACCTTTCAAATTCTTGGTCGTCCCTTAGTTGATTGTAGGGAGCATCTAACTATGTTTTTTCCTGACAATATTTCTAGAAAGCCTTTATTTTCTCCTCACTCCATTCCTAATCCTTCTTTAACCTATTGTACATGCTGAACTCCATGGGAACATTATCCTGGGCCACAACCATAGGAAAGTAGAACTTGTGCCATGGGCCTCTAGTGTCTGGTGTAGGGATTTGCGCCAATTCAACAAAATTCTCATCTTTGTCTGTTCAGGGGTTACGCCTCTTGTCCCAATATGGTCAAGAAACACGGGTAACTCTCATATGTGGCTCTAACAAATCATCAAAAGGGTTGTATTCCCACCTATCATTTACCAGTACCAACCCTAGATATGCCAGCTTATCTTCTAATAATTGGTGCGATTTCTTTTTTACTAGAGTTACTGACTTGAAACTCTTCGGACAAGTGAAGAACCCCTTCTTCTTGACCTTTTTGTTGCTGCAGAAAGTAAAATCAATGATGCACACTTGTCAGAAAATTTCCAACGAGAGCACCCTATCCGTGATGTAGGCTAGGAGTAAGAAAGGTTTTCCAGTAAAGCCCGACATTCGAAGGATTGTAAAATCAATGCCAAAGAACCAGTCACAAGCAGGGGTGAAGCTCTGCATAAATCCAACCTGCTCCTTATCGAGCTGGATAATATCACCTTCTCTGATCAAATCATTCAAGACTGGGGCTATGAAATAGTCCACAAATGCATAATAATTGTATGATGAGGAAAGAACAGATGTTCATGTGGATACTGGCTTCCTTTTATTATGCTCATCAAAAATTGATAGCGAAAAAAATTGGGCAAAGAAATTCGAGTTCTGATGTAGAAACATGTTGACCAGGAAAGAAAGAAACCTAAACCTTTTCTTTGCCTGATAAGTCTCAAATTTCTATTTCATTTCTTCATCTATAAAATCTGTGAAATCATACCAAAAGAGTTCATGTTGCTTACGAAATTGTATTATTGGGCCTAGCTAAAAAGCCTCTATCTTCTCATCAGAGTCTCGGCCAAATACAAAGGCCAGCATGGATATGGGGTCTTGGAGATCATCATGGAATGCACCGTGAGACAACGAAATACTTGGCGCTTTAGTGGCTACAATGCCTTGCCAGTTTCCTCTAATAAGAACTCTGAACCAGTTTTCATCTTCCTCCATATTTTCTCACCTTTCTTGGGTGAAAAGGCTCGATAGCCTCTTTCCTTTTACTTGGATCTGGGATACATAACATGTGCCAAATGGCCTCTCAAGTGATGTGCACCCTTAAGTTGTGAACCTCAATGTAGCGGGTAACTGGATTGTAACACTGAATAGCAGCATCAACCACTTCTGGGCAATAGTGCACTAGTGAGACCATGTATTAAGGAAGGCCGTTGTACTAAACTCTACTCGTTGTAGGTTGGTCTGCCTTTGGTGCTGACAACCTAGTACAAGCTGCCTCTTTGAGTGACTTAGGGTTTTTTTGTGAGCCTTGGGTCGTAGCTATTGTCCTATTTTTTATCAACCTTCTTCTGATTTGTCCATTTCTTGGGCCTATTTAGCTCCTTTGTGTGTGCCCTTCTTGGCCTGCTGGGTATACTAGGCATGGCATACACCACATCTTCATAGACATACACTTCCTCTAAAGAATGAATTGCTGTAAATAGCTCCTAGCTAATTTTCTCCTGTGTTGGTTGAGCTGAAGATTCCAACATTTTCTTTTTCTAAAGATTTTTGTAAGCTGCTAGTTGGCAGTGACTATACTCGGCTCTAAATAGACAGACAGAAAACAACTCGACACTTATCTTTGGCATTTTTAAAAAGACTTTGAAATATTAAGGCTTTTCATGCAATAATAGCAACCTTTCCCAAGGTGGTAGGTGAAAGCATGCCTTTTGCTTTTAAACTGGCATGTACCGTTAATCTTGCAAATTGTGTAAAATGAACTGATGCTAATTTGAGGCGGCCAGAGTTCATTATTGCATTTGGGCAACCATGTGATATGCTCTGATCTTTTTGCAACTTGAGCTAGCAATTGGCTTGCAAATCTTGCATTGGCATGCAATGACAATTAGTATCCCAGCCGGAATGATTACGCCAAGTGAACAATCACGACCTGAAAAGATATGAATATTGCCTTGGAACTTGAGATGCGTTTGAGGGATGGCACAATAGCATATGGCCATGCGTCTTACTGCCAATGAGTGCCACCTTTTAAAGCTAATTAATTACCTCTAATTAATCAAGCATTCCTTGAGTCGTGCTATTACAGATGCAACTGGCCCAAAATTGTGGACAAATGCAGGCACGTCTTTCAAGTTTACAACTAGCCTAATATCACATTTTTTCGAAGTGGATTAGCATGTCTTGTCAAATTTCTATAAATAGGCCAGTGAGTAGTGAGCAGAATATACTTATCATTTGTGAATTGATAGGTCGTCGGTAGAGTCTTAAGCAAGTTTTTTCATAGGTTAGGTGGTAGACACTTTCGGCATTAGCTCAAAAGCCTAAGGATAGTATCAGAGCAATGAATACCCCAATTTTCCTGATCTTGTATAAGTCATAGATGACATTCCAAGGGGAGATTTTAGCTAGGAGACTGAAGAGAATGACAAAGAACAAGCATTCTTTGGTCTTGATAGCCATAAAGTGGGTTTTAGGCAAAGATTGTATAGAGAATCAGGATAGGTATCGGGTGAATACCGACATATGCTCCCACTTTGTTATATCCATGCTGGACATTAGCATTCCCTGGCAACTTATCATGAAGCTGGTTAAAGAAATATTTCCCAAAAAATACCTAAATGGCCTTGGTGAAGTTGTTGCACATGCTGCTTATGGGGTAGGCCTGCCGTCAGTTAGTGACCTGCATCACTTTATTGAGGAAGAAGCTCTCATTGTTTGGCTACCATTCCTCAGCAGATTTTTCCTACAAACCCGTGATCAACACCAGCAGAGGGTTACTCAGGCCCTCCACTTCCTATTTCGTAGCTACAACATGATACTTTTCTACGACGTGGACTCGTACACTAACTTCAAGAACCTGGTGTTTCCCCCGCCAATGGTAGTTGTGCCTAACGATGCTACCAGTGCTACCAAGGAACCCGTGGACAAGGAAGAAGTGGACACTACAGTTAATGTGTCAATTACTGCCAGTCATGCCTTTGGATAGAAACCCTTGCTTGTTGCTTGAAATGTCTCTCTGGTTGCTCAAAATATGTCTCTCTGTAGTTGTATATAAGCCTGATAAAAAGGCTATCGTATATATAGTAGCTCAATATACCTGTAAATTTTGAAATATGGCTTCCCAACCACTTTTGTAATTAAAAGAACATATATGAATATATATCTATTGTTTAAAGAAAATCTATGTTCTTTCCTTTTATTTTGTACTTAAGCTTTATTGGCTTGCACTTTTTATACTATTTCTCCGCAGATGGGTGTGTTTTGTGTAGAGCAACACTGGTGTTCTACCCATCAACCTTCAATGGGAAAATTCTGCAGAAGAACAAACTGACATAGAAAAGACCAGCCAAAGAAACAAGAAATAAAATAAAAGCACTTTTTACATATGTACAAAGTAGAGCCTAATGCTTAATAGAATAACTTAAGGTGAATCCCATTGATCGAGATTCCCAAGGGTTCTTGCTCCATATTCTCTAGCTCAAAAGCATTGTGCTCTTTGCACCAAATGATTTTAAAGGGACCCTCTCATAGGCTATCAAATTTTTCGTGGTAACCCGGCTTTGCGGCTCTACTATCATACTTTAGCACTAAGTCTCCACATTTAATGCCCTAATCGGAAGCCTTCTTGTCAAACCATCGTTTGACCACCTATTGACGGCTTGTCATCGCTGTTAGGGAATTCTCCCTTTTTTCTTGTACTTCCAACAGTTTGGCAAGCTGAACCTCCATGGCTTCATTTTGTTCTATCTCAAGAGATCTCAACAACTATATTTCCTGGATCTCCATGGAGATAAGTAATAGCGCCTTTTTCCTATATACCAACTCATAAGGTGAAGTCTTAAGGACTTGCTTAGGAGTTATACGGTTTTCCCAGAGAGCCATTCAAAGGTTTTTATGCCATTCCCTCTAGTGTTCTGAGCCAATCCTTTTAAGGAGTTGGACTAAGCTTTTGTTTGTTGACTTTGCTAGACCATTTCCCTATGGATAATAGTTTGATGATGTTTTAAGGAATATGCCATTTTTTAATGCAAAGTGACATACCTTTGTACCTAGAAATTCTCTAGCATTGTCCAAAATGATAGTTTTTGGAGGGCCGAACCTTGTCACTAGTTCCTCAAAGAAATCTACAATCTCTATTTTTGTTGTGCCTTTAAAGGGAACAACCTCTATCCACCTTGTGAAAGTCTGTAGCAGTTAAAATCCATTTGTGTTCGGCACTAGAAACTGGGTTGATCATTCTGATGAAGTCCAAGCCCCACTATATGAATGGTTTGTCTGCCACTATGGGTTTCAGGGGCATTGTGGAATTCCTTTTTCTATCAGCGAAGAAATGACATTTTTTACAAGGCCTCACCAGAGAGTGTGAGTCTTTGAAAAGTGTGGGCCAATAATAGCTGGCACACATGATTTTAATCGCTATGGTTTTGGCAAAGAAATGTTTGCCCACTACACTATTGTGGAATGCATCGAGGATCCTCTCTGACTGCTCAAAAGTGACGCATCATAGGAGAATGCTGTTGAAATTCCTTTTGAAAAGGACTCCCTCTATTAGCATATACCCACAATTTTGTAGCTAACAATATCTCCTTTTTTGGGAAGAGAGGCCGACGGATACTTTCTGATTTGCATGAACCTCATTCTATCAGTCAGCCAACTGCCTTCCGATTTTGATTCATTCATCAAGACGAGCTCTGGCTACTCTTTTGTGACAGGTACCTCCTTGTTCTGTGCCATATACTCACACAGTCCTCTTCCTTTAATAGTCTTGGTAGGCCTGACTTCAATGTTGTATTCAAGGATCTTAGTGATCCAATTAGCCCTTTTCTCTGTGATCTCTCCTTCCATAATGTATTCACGTACACTAGAATGTGTGACATATATCAGCACTTTATTGTAGGAAATTAAATGGTGGAACTTCTTAAGTCCCTTTACTATTGCAAGGGCTTTTCTTTCGACAAAATTATAATTTGCCTGATATTCTTTTAGTGTTTGGGAATAGAATGCCATTGGATGTTCCTCCTTTTCTTCGTTATCCTTTTGAGTTAAAATAGTAGCAATACTGGACCTGCTACTGAAAGCATACATTATAAAATCCTTGGATTGGTATAGATTAACCAGCACCGGGGCCATGGAAATAGCTTCCTTGACTCTTTCAAAAGCCTCCCGAGCTTCAGTTGTCCATTTGAATGTTTGATCTTTCTTTAGCATTAGGGTGATTGGCCTAATTATCCCTGTAAAATAGGAAATAAACTTGTTGACAAAATTTACTTTCCCTAAGAAGGACTGAATGACCTTTTTATTTACAGGAAGGGGAAGTTCTCTGATAGCCTTTACTCATTCGGGGTCGATTGATACACCTTCCTTTGACACCACGTGTCCCAACAGCTTACCTTGCGGTACACCAAATACACACTTCTTTGGATTCAAGGAATCTTTGAACTCCTGGCACTTTTGAAAAACTAACTCCAAATGGTCAAAATGATCATCCTTAGATTTAGAGAACACAGTGAGGTCATCTAGATAGATTAGGATAAAGTTGTTGATCAACTCGCTAAATGCGACGTCCATTGCCCGCTGGAATGTTGCCCCTGCATTGGATAAACCAAAGAGAATTTTAGCATATGCAAATGTCCCCCACTTTGTGGTGAACGTAGTCTTGTGCTAATCCTCCTCTTTAACTTGGATCTAGTTGTAGCCGAAGAAACCATCCAGCAAAGAAAACATTTCTGATCCTACCATAGTTTGTAGGATTGATTCCATGGAAGGCAATGGATAGTGATCTTTCAGAGATGCTATGTTTAGGTCTTAGAAGTCTACACACAATCGGATATCACCATTCTTCTTTTGGACTGGCACCAGATTCGATACCCAAGTACTATGTTTGATTGGGAAGACAATGCATGACTCTATGAGCTTAGTTAGCTCTTGTGCCATTAGCACTTCAATTTTAAGGTTAATTGGCCTTTGTTTCTATCAGACTGGTTTCACACCTTCTGTTAGCTCAATAGTGTGCTAAATGATGCCAAGATCGTAACCCTCCAGATCATTGTATGACCAGGCCACTACTCCATATTTTCTACAAAAGCTAATGATCCTTTCCTTATCATGGTGCGGGACATCTTTTTTGACTCAGAGATTCCTACCATCGAAGACCCGAAGGTCCTCATAATCACTTTGGTCTGCCATGAACCTCCGCTTATCATTTCAGGCATCATTACAATCAAATTTTTTTTTGAGAGTAACCAATCCTTTCAGAAGTTTATTAGATTTGAGCTGCATAATTTTTCCTTCATAAGCCTCGACAATCTTAGGTTGAAGCTAATCAGTGAATTCCCCTGAGCACTGGATAAACGAGGTGATATGTTTATCGCTTTCAAAGACTTGCCAACTCTGATCATTGTCGGGGATTGCTGGTCGTATTAGCACTCATACTGAATGTTTGTTCTAAAGCAAATCAAAGATAGGATCAAACTGAGCACCAATCATAGGCATGCGATTTGCATCATTGTTTTGCTTTCAAGGAATGGTCTAGATGTTGAAAGCTTCAAAACCCTCAATCAGGTCCCAAACTCTATGCTAATAGGACCTCATGTAGACATTCTTTGCTACAGAAATTCTTCAGACCGGGTTAACTACCAGTTCGGAGTCTTCGAACACAATTAGTTGCCTAATACCCATTTCATTCCACCAGGCTTAAACCTTGGACTAACCCTTCATATTCGACCTCATTGTTTGAACATGTGAAATGGAAATGAAAAGACCTCAGCCATTTTTTATTTTACAGGGATACTAGATATATCCCTGCTCTAGCACCTACTTTGCTTCTTGCTCCATCAAAGTACAATGTCCATAGCTCATTTTCCTGGTTACCTTCAGATTCTTTGACGACCCTTGGAAGCACTTGGTCTTCATCATAAATTACATATGTGCCCAATCCTGTAGCATGATAATTTTTAAAAGGATCATTTTTTATGTTTTCACTCAACAGAGCATCTTCCTTATCACTCTAATCTACGCTCTCTTTTTCCTCCTCTAGCAATTCAATGCAATACATTTCTTGCTTAGTGATAGAGGTATGGGCCACTTCAAAATTGATCAAGGCCTCATCCGCCACATGTTCAGAATGCAGAGCCTTCAATTCTATCTTCATTTTAGCACCATGCTTGGTCCTGAGTATCAGATGTGACCAGTCCAAGGACAAGTATCTGCCTACCTTTGAAGTAAATTCATGGGATAGGCAAAGACCAAACATAGTAGGAATATCTATGATCACTATGTCCTCTGGGACTGTGATACTTGGGTAGGCGAATAGAGTTAAGGGAAGTGCTTTGATGACACCTACGGTCTTGACTTTATTTCCATCAAGCTACATCACCCCCCTTTTCATAGGTTTGTAGCTAAGTCCCAAAGCTTCAACTATTTGTTTAGGCATAACTGTTGTACTGGGGCCATAATCAATCATAGAGTTGTGTAATAGTTCCTTTCCCACAATGAGAGTCAAGAAGCAGGTCTGAGGTTTTGGCCTACTTCTTCCTTTGGTAGGAGATTCCTTCGTATTGTTTGTAAGAACCTTTGTTGGTAGTATGTGATAAACAAGCTCTGTGCTGGTAGATGGTTCTACTGATGATGTGCTGACCTCTTCCTGAAGCGCCTTCTGTAATAGTGTCTTCTATTCTAGGATGGCTAGAATGTCCCATAAAGATACATTAGTGGATGATTTCTTCAATTGCTCTACTACATTAAAAGGTGACAAATTCAGAGCTCTCTGGTCCTTGGTTCTTGTTATGATAATTTCCTTCCGAGGTTGAGAAGGTGAAGGGACGGTTGAAGTACTAAGAATTTGATTAGAGGTGCCTTTGAGTTGCGGGCTATCCAGATGTGAAACAACTGACTCACTAGTGAATCTCCTCTTTGATCATGTGTTATCAAAATGTATTTGTGGTGTTCTGGATATGAATGCATCATTGGAAAACATCGTTTCTTCTTTTTCCATCTAGGAGAAGAGCACATGATCAGGAGCAATGTTAGATTCTTGCTCTAAAGACATTCCTTGCATTTGTGTGGCCAAGACCGCACTCTCCATTTGTGGTGAGGCATACGCATAACCTCCATTTTCTATTGATGTGTTGCTCCACCACTTTTTGTTGTAGGTTGCCACGTGGGCAGTTCTAGGGCATATGCACATTGTTGCAGGGGAAACCCCATGGATTGACATCATCGATAAGATTGTTCTATCATGTGGTTAATTCTCTGTTCGAGCTTGGTGATGCGCTCGTCAGCGGAGTAGTTACCGACACCATTTGGTTTGCAGTTGGCATTGGTGGATTAGTGCGAGGTGCACCCTAATATTGATTTTACTAATAAGTAGACCACCCGCTTTGATAGTTTTGATATGCGGGTCTTGGAGGCGTTGCTTGGTTCTGCTTAAGAGTTGTTATATCATTTTCCATGGTTTGCAACATCTCTTTGAGATCGCTTATTTCATCTTTAGAAGAGCCTGATGTAGAAGCCACGTTTTCAGGACCAGCCACATATGAATATATTGACTGGGCAGCTTCAGGCGTATTAGTCGATATGACATCTTGCATGAAGATTGATATTTCAAGAAATATCGGCATCATAGGTTGAGAAGGCAATTTCCCACAATCTATCAAATGATTTTTGACCTTGATAGTGGTGCCATAAGCATCTAGTAGTGTAGCTCCTCCCAAAGACTTGATCATCACAAAAATGTCAGAATTGATGGACTTCAAATAAAATATAAATGCCAACTCGAGAGTCAGGTGAATAGTAACAAGGATCCTCTACCAATTCACATGAAATCAGGCATTGAAGTCTGTCAGAGCCTCATGAGGGGCTCACTTTATCACAGATAGTTGATAATACAATGAAGAACGATCTCCGTCATTCAAGAATCTCTCATAGAACAGATATCCCAGCTCATCCCAGGTGCGAATTAAGTTGGGCATCAATGTGCAATACCAATCCAGTGCCTTACCTTTGAAAGATGTAGTGAGAATCCTTAAGGCTACATTCTACACTGTGATCCCGTGAACCAAACATACGTTTGCCACATCCTGCAAATGTTCTGCGGGTGTTCTTCAGTTATCTCCAGTAAATTTGGGAATAGCTTTCATGGCCAAAACTGGGATTGTGCCCCAGAAAGTGGGTGATACTAGGGCTACCAGGGGACTTCCAACATCCCTTGCTATGTAATTTCTATTGGTAGCCAGCAACATGGTGAGAGGAAAAGGCAGCAGGGAGCGAACGGTCACCAGCTGATTTGCGGCCTGGAATGTCCCTAGGGGAGGTACAATTAAACCTGGATTACTTGCAGTTTGGGATCTAGTTACAGGCCGATGACTCATACACCCAGTTACAATACAATTTCATTAAGCTTGGGTCCCACTGGACGTGCCAGAAAAAGAACAAATTGTTGACGCCAAAAATTGATGAGGTAACAGAGTCTTATGGGAAACTCAGTTTAAGGGGGGCCTTTTGCGCTAAACTGAGTAACCTCCGGATTTTAGAGAAGCTGGCTTCTTCTGTAATAGGTTTTGGAAAGGGAAAAGGAAGCAGATATGATAAAATAAAGTCTAACCTAAGGCGATATGCCATAATTTGCTGATGGGCACAATAAATATTAGATTTAAGGGCCCAAATAGTGTTTTTATGTTCCAAAATATGAGAGACTCAAGATTATAGCACAGAAAATTCATTTATTGACATAAAATAATGTTGCATACATTTTTACTACTAAGAAGAGTCATTGGACATGATTTAGGTAGGAAAATTTGTATCCAACATATATAGTTCTTTAAATGAAAAGTCAAAACAATATAAGGCACAGTTCACAGTTTAATCAAAGCATAAAAATAGAAAGGCCAAACAATTGGCACAGTCTAAAAGTTTCGCAAATAAAATAGTAATAGAGGCCTGGTGTCTTTTGCTAAAACGAGTGTGTTTTTCGCTAAAAATTATGGATACCTTCCTCTCAATAGAGGAAGTATATATAGCAGGAAAACTCCCAAAACTCCCACCGCTTTGGAGAGCAGCAACAGAAAAGATCCCGCAATCTTCATGCAATGATGCCTGAATCAAAATTTACTCAAAGCTGTTATAGTAGCATTGAGTAGGAACATATCATCCAGTTATTCTAGGCACAGGTGCATCCTCCATAATGATGGCGGTGGCCCCAGTCAAGTGCGATCAGACAATTATCACCCATTGCTGCGAAGTAGTATCAAAAAGCATTATTACATTCAACCAGCCTAATGCCCGTGTAACAAATCAACTGCTAGGCACGTGGAAACCTTTCGTAGATTGTATGAACCCCTCTCCTATTACCACCGAGGATTTGCAAAAATGCAACACGTTTGGTATGGGCTGAGAACCTTAGCACTGCAGAGGGGCACTCCATCGGCAGAGAGCAAAAGATGTGTGGCAACATTTTGCTACTCGCAGTTACCATTTCATCCCCACATTAAAAAATTGCCAAATGGTTGCCACGTAGCAAGATGTGGGGCCTGCTAACACTTTCAGGAATGACTGTCTTGTGGAAGCCTTTCGCAGGTTTTTTGGGGCTCCAAAGAAATGAGAGACAAAACATCCCTAAACCACGACACGTGGAGGCACCACACAACTTCTCAGGATACGAAATGAAAGTTGATACCCGATATTGCAAAAAGTGGACATGTAAAGCAACAAAGCAAAACTTTGATAACAAGCCGAGCAAACTCGGCAATGCATAGGGCGAAACATACTTAAATAAAAAAGAGACCCGAAGGGAGCTGCTCAAATATTTATTTAATTGTAACTTTGCATAATTTGTGGATGATCAAATGAAGTATGAACCTCCTTATTTATAGATGAGGTTGAAGGATGAATGTCCAAATTTGAGCAATGTGGGACTAACATTCATCCAATGGAAAGATGCCACTTGTCAACCTATGAATGGATGGAGGATGTGCAAGTTTTGATGATTGTGCCAATAAATGCATATTTTTGAATTCCAAATTTGTTGAAATGACTTGTAAGAGGGAATGGAAAATGCATTAAAAGCCACTTAGCTCAAGGCAAAGGACATGTAAAATGAATTTAATGCCTTGTTAGATGTACATGTCCACCTGGATTTTTTGAATTCAAACTTGGAGAATATTCCAAAAGATGCCTTGTTAGGAAGATAGAGATTTAATAAATTAATTAAATTTATTTTCATGTGCTAGTGGGAAAAGCGAGAGGATGGGACATGATAAGAGATTAAATTAATCAAGGGTCAATTAATTTAATAGGAGATTAGTTGATGTGACTTATTTGACTCAAATTTATGGATTTATTTAAATCAAATAATGAGAAGAATGTGATAAAAGATCAATTAAATAAATATTTTGATTTATTTAATTAAAGGAGATGATAGTTAGATTAAATTAAATAAGGTTTTAATTTATTTAATTTAATAGCGAGACTTAAAAGAATTTAATTAAATAAAATTGACCATTTAATTAAAAGAGGAATATTGATGAATTTAATCAAATAAGGGACAATGCTACTCTAAAGCTTGAGATGGAATCTGTGGCAATGAAGCTAACTAAAAATATTTAAATAATAAGAATGAACACATTAAGTTAGAGATTGCAAGTTAAAACAAGGTTTCCCTATGAAATCCACTCACCAAATTCAAATTAGGAAAGAAACAATGAAGAACACAATAAAGGTAACAAAATATAGATTCAATCCTAATTAAACTAGCAAACACATGATCCCATGGGGGAATTGGTGCCAATTTGATGTGAAAAATGGCTCTTTCCCAATTCCTATGATGCAATGTTGATATGTTGATGACAATTGATCCACTTTGATGATGTTGAAGAGTGCTCCACACTAAAAATCTGCATAACCTAGCTAAGACTCAACAATGATGGATGAAATTTGATAGATATTTGAGCATGGTAACTTTTCATAATTTTTGGATGATCAAATGAAGTATGAACCTCCTTATTTATAGATGAGATTGAAGGATGAATGTCCAAACTTGAGCAATGTGGGACTAACATTTATCCAATGGAAAGATGCCACTTGTCAACCTATGAATGGATGGAGGATGTGCAAGTTTTGATGATTGTACCAATAAATGCATACTTTTGAATTTCAAATTTGTTGAAATGACTTGCAAAAGGGAAGGGAAAATGCATTAAAATCCACTTGGCTCAAGGAAAAGGACATGTAAGATGAAGTTAATGCCTTGTTGGATGTACATGTCCACTTGGATTTTTTGAATTCAAACTTGGAGAATATTCCAAAAGATGCCGTGTGAGGAAAATAGAGATTTAATAAATTAATTAAATCTATTCTCATGTGCAAGTGGGAAAAGCTAGAGGATGGGAAATGATAAGAGCTTAAATTAATCAAGGGTCAATTAATTTAATAGGAGATTAATTGATGTGACTTATTTGACTTAAATTTATGGATTTATTTAAATCAAATAATGAGAAGAATGTGATAAGAGATCAATTAAATAAAGATTTTGATTTATTTGATTAAAGTTGATGATGGTTAGATTAAATTAAATAAGGTTTTAATTTATTTAATTTAATAGAGAGACTTAAATGAATTTAATTAAATAAAATTGGTCATTTAATTAAAAGAGGAATATTGATGAATTTAATCAAATAAGGGAATTTGATTAAATGGTTAGACTGAAGGATGATTCAAGATGAAACATTGTTAGTAGTTGGGATCAGATGCACAATGTCAATTGGTACATTTTACGTGTCTACACAAATGTGTGAAGAGCAAGGTGATTGAGAGATCTATGCATAATTTCAAAAGGATTGAAAAATAGAGAAGAGAAAAGCATAAATACAAAATCAATTAGAAGAGTTGAAGATCATGTATTGAGCTTCTCTAGAACTAAATCCATTAATTTGTAGATGTTATCTTCTCAGTTCAACCTTTTTGTTGTAATCACAAATATTTTGTAAGGTAGTGTGCCTAAATGCATGTGCATTCCCTTTTGTTCATACTTTTAACATAGTATAAATTATGGATTAATCTCCACCGTGGTTTTTTCCTTAATAGGGTTTCCATGTAAAAATATTGGTGTTATGCTGCTTTGATTATCTTGTTCATGTGCTTGCATCTTTATTTTTCTTTGTGTGGTGTAAACGGTTTAAGATCTGGATTTAAAGTTTAAAATTGCAAAACACTGATTCACCCCCTATCAATGTTCCATGAGTCCAACAATTGGTATTAGAGCACATTTCCTCTATAGAGCATTTAATAGCTTGAGGTGGATCTTGAATTGCAATAGACTCTGGTGGTCTTCAATAGTAGCTTATGGTGGCACTTGATGATCTTGATCAATCGAAAGCAGAAGTCATAGAATTAAAAGGAAATCTTGTGGATGTTGAGAAATTTATTCAATCATTGAAGGATAAAACCAATGAGTCAAGAGAAAAGAGGAAGGAACTTTGTGATCAACTGAAGTAGAAAGAAAATAAAAGCTTGGAAGATGTTCACCTAAATCAAACCCTAAAATAGATAACTAAAGAATGTGAAAAACTTGCTAGGAATAATGCTACTCTAAAGCTTGAAATGGAATCTATGGCAATGAAGCTAACTAAAGAGATTGAAGAAAGGAAGAACAATGAGGAGAATCTAACCCAGTCCTTAAAAGAAAAATCTGAAGAATGCAAGAGTAAATAGTGGATTCATTGAGATGGGGATTGAACTACAACAATCCATAAATAATGAACAAGAGCTTGAAAGATAGATAGTTATTCTTAGAGATGAACTCACTACTGCAAATTAATACAAGAAGAATTTCAGGATTAGTTATGCTAAGCTTGATGAGTTGACTAAAGGACAAAAAGATACAAATGATAAGCGAGGTCTTGGATATGAGAAGGAAGAAAGCTCCATATCTGAACATAAGGATTCCAGACAAAGAAATCAGATGAATAAAGAAAAAATATATCTAGTAAGACAACCCAATGCTCAGAAGTTTAATGGTCACTACTTTTCTTGCAATAAATTTGGGGGTGTGTACAAGATCATGATGGGCCAAAAAGTGGCAATATAATGGGTATTTGGCTAACGACTATTTTTTTACCCAAAATTGAAGAAATGAAAAGAGTTTTTAAAGGATATTTTCAGCTTTCCACTGATATAAATTATGTTTTAATTTGAATTTAATAAGTAATTATTATTTATTTTCTATTCAAATTATGAATAAAATTCTGATTGATAGGTTGATTGAAAAACATCTATAGCTTTTAAATGATATCACAATTTTTGAATCCAAAACTTGTGTCACATTCTATGCTTCAGATACTATAGGATTAAAAAAAGAAAAATTGAATTTCATGAAGTTTTGACCAAGTTAAGGTGGTCAGACATGCGTATTTTTATATTTTTTAAAAAGTTGTAATAAAAAATTCATAATTAATTATTTACTTGGAAAAAATTACAAAAAATATGCATCACATCGAGGAGCATGAGTCCTCCACTTATATCTAAAATCCTATAAAAAAATATTATCATTTTATTGTGTTTTAGGGTGGTCGAATAAACAACTATTTATTTTTTTCTTGAAATTTAGGTACCAAATTGAAATTTCAAATTTTCACCAAATAGATTTTTTTTAAACCTAGTAGTTTAGAAACTACATTCAATTTTACATTCTCATATATTTTGAATAATATAGATATATTCAAATTTTTACATCAAGTTGCCTAACTCTAATTTTTATGAATTTTTTGCCACTCAAGGGCCTTTTTTTCCATGATGATCATGCACATGCCCTTGGTCATATGGGTATGTGCAGGATCATCATGGAAGAAACAAGCCTTTAAGTAGCAAAAAAATTAGAAAAAACAAAGTTAGGCAACTTGACGTAAAAATTTGAGTAAGTTATCTATATTATTTCAAAAATATGTAAGAATAGAATCTGTAGAAAATTGAATGTAGTTTCTAAAATACTAGGTTTTTTTTTTTAAATCTATATGGTGAAATTTTGAAATTTCAATGCAGTAGTACTTAAATTTTAGGAAAAAAATAAAAAGTAGGTGTCTGTCGACACCTAACCACAATAAAATGATAGTATTTTTTTATAAGATTTTAGATATAAGTAGAGGACTCATGTCCCAATGTGATGCATATTATTTTATAATTTTTTCCCAAGTAAATAATTAATTACAAATTTTTTATTACAACTTTTAAAAATTATAAAAAATCATATGTCTACCACTTTAACTTAATCAAAACTTCATGAAATTCATTTTTTTTTTAATCCTATAGTATGTGAAGCATAGAATGTGACACATGTTTTGGATTCAAAAAATGCGATACCATTTGAAAGCTATAGATGTTTTTCAATCAGTCTATCAATTAGGACTTTAGTTGTAATTTGAATAGGAAATGAATAATAATTTCTTATTGAATTCAAAGCAAAGAATAATTTATATTGGTGGAAAGCTAAGAATTTCCTTTAAATACCCTTTTCATTTCATCAATTTTGGGTTAAAAAAAATTTGTTAGCCACACCCATCATATTGCCACTTTTTGGCCCATCATGATCCTGCACATACCCATATGGCTTCTCAGTGTAGAAGTAAAATAAATTCAAGCAGTTCATCATTTTTTGGTTAGTGTTTTAGTTGCAAAAGGTTTGGCCACAAGTCAATTGAATGCATAATAGGGATAAATTTAAGAAAGCCCCCCTCGGTGAAGGTGTAAAATCCTAGCGAATCTTAATGGATCTCTCCTTTAAAAATTTGCATAGTTGGTTAGTGCAGTTCCCCCATTTTTATTTTTATTTTGTAATATTGAAGTAGGGGCCGGGGCAGCAACCACTAGTGGGGTCTAGGGGTGGTGCCCCTTGCGGGGATTAATCATATCGCCAAAAATTTTTTTTAGGCCTCAACAAGCCTTTTAAAAGGCACATGCATATTAGGTTGTGGAATCAACCTGCAACCATCCGATTAAAAACCTAATTGATGGAAATAAGTAAAAGCCCCAAAATTAAATGGTAATTTATTATTAGTGGTGATATTTCCCCAAAATTAATGGTAGAAATATAATATTATTAGTGAATATAATTAATATTTTTAATTACAATATAAACTACTGGTGAATCAGTTCCAATGACACATCGTTAATTAATCAGGAAAAAATTAATTTTT
Source organism: Sequoia sempervirens (assembly GCA_007258455.2). NCBI lineage: Eukaryota > Viridiplantae > Streptophyta > Pinopsida > Cupressales > Cupressaceae > Sequoia > Sequoia sempervirens. The sequence continues at coordinate 405,602,042 of VDFB02105785.1, forward strand.
TGTAAAAACCTGGTGATTCAACATCCTTTTTAGCTTGTACTATTTTCCATTTTTGGAGGCCCCAATTTCAATTATTAAGCAATTGGCGAAGATTTGCCACTAAAGTTTTCCTTGATGTAGAAGTATGTCTGTCAGTGTAAGGAATGTTAAAATCTATACTCGTGGAATATTTGGGACTGTTTCTAATTAATTAAAATTAGGATGAAATTAATGGAATGAGTGGTTTAGACAAAAAAATTTGGTATGTTACAATTGCAATAGATTTGGTCACATTGCAAGATTCTACAAGAACAAAAACATGGATAAAAGAGGTCTGGTATACAAAGCAAGAATTTCACAAAAAGATGAAAAAGGAAAAGGAAAAGTGACTATGGAAGAGATAAGAGATCAAATGAAGAAAATGTGGGTAAAGAAGAGTGGTTCTGATGAAGGAAATAAGCCCGAACTGGAAGCAACCTTTGGTAATTCCTTCAAAAAATGATCTCAGGCCTTTAGCCTAGGGGGAGTTTTTCAAGGAAAATCCTTTGTACCCCTTGTTGGTAGTTGGCACCAAGATGTAGAAAATTGTTAGTAGCCATAATAAAAGTTTACAAATGCATCAGTGATCACTTATGCAGAAACATTAGAAGTAGAAGGTCTACAGATAAATCTTTCTTTTACTGTTTGAGAAAATAGAGTATCTAGAATTCCTAGGGAAAAGTATTTAATGTGGTGAAAGGTTAGGTGTACAAAGTTATAAAAGGGTATTTGGAACCCTCATTTGTCACCTTGCATTGAAGAAGAATAGAAGGAGAGCTTCTACAGTGAAATTTCAAAGGAGTAAATAAAATTCAATGGTGAATTCTTCAATTATTTTAGTTGCTTGTAGAATTTCAAATTTGGTGCTCAGTAGAAAACCTTGTTCAGTACAAAAAGTAAAATGAAGAAAATGAAAGGAATAATGAATTTCGATGAATATAGTAGTAGGAAGCTCAGGGATGTAAGAAATTTGTTGCAGGCTATTGAATTGAAGTGGCTTGAAGGTACGAAACAAAAGATTTTGGACATTTAGAATGAGTTTCCTTATTTCATCAACGTGGAAGTGGTTAGGTTTATCTTGAACAAATTGGATGATGATATCCTTACTCTAGATAAACCCTATCAAATTTCAAAAGAAGTGATAAAAAAATATAATAGGATAATGCAATATTAGAGATGATCCAAAAAAGAAGTCAATTTAGAATCAAGTGGTTGAAAGCCTAACTAGAGTAAAAGGAGATTAGAGGGCTCTAGCAATCTAAAAATCAAAGATCCAATAATAAGGTACATTTCACATGGAATTTCATACAAAATTTTCTTCAGAAATAGGGAAGGTGCAACCTCAATAAGCATAGTATATATCGCTCACAAAATGATAATGGAAGATGAAGACTTTGATCTATGTGGATTATTGAAGGATCAGTTGATGGAAAATGTGCAATTGACAAAAGATGTAGATTACCCCTTTAGGTTTGGTACCCTAGTTATATACATTATGATGTATTTTCTGAATTGCTTGCCTCAGAATGATAATGTGGTATGGAAGGAAAATGAACCTATTTGTAAGAAATTTTTTGAACATTTCAATACTCTAGAAAATTGTGAGAAATTTTAAGAAATTTTCTTTAGAGAATTGTTTGAAATAGTTGGAATCTCCCTTCTGGTAAGAGAAATTGAAGTTGGGTCCTCTTCTGGTAAGGTGGAGAAGAAGTAGAAAAGGGATCTAGAGTTCATAGGTGACATTTCCTCGACACACAAATCTCCAAGAACTAAAGAAAAAGGAAAAGAGAAAGTAATTGTGGATATACTAGATGAAGAGTCTAATGAATACACTCCTAGAGATGAACCATAATTAGTGGAACCAGATGTGATGATATCAGAAGAAAGTGATGAAGAAGGTGCTTTATTCAAAACAAAGATACTACAGATTACTCAAGAGGAAGATGGAATGCGAAATATTGTTGACATATGGTTAAATGGACCATCATATGAACAAGACTTGATTGAAGACACTCTAGGTAGTAACTTTGTGCAAAACAACATTGAATTAGAGAGTTTGCAAAATGTACTTCTAGAAGATTTGATCGAATGTATCAAGGAGGCTATGGCCTTTGTGCCTCAGGACATGAAAGAGGAAGAAATAATTCCACATTTGAAGGAGCGGTTTAGGTTTTCTCTTTCCAAAATGAAAAAGAAAATGAATGTGTTGAGGAAATGAATTGACTCAAAGAACAATATCTACAATTATTTCCTTCGGTGGCCTCATGTGGTTGGTAAATACAAGGAAAAGCTAGAGAAAATTGAGAGTGAGTTAAGCAAAATTGGTCAAGATTATAATATGCTTCAGGACCAGGATGGAGCAGTCAAGAAAAGGATTCATGAGTTGCAGGATGAGCATGCAAATGTTAAATTTTCCAAAAACACCCTTATGGACACTTTCTGGAAAGTAAAGGATCTAATTGAATGCAAATTGGAGCAATAAATTGAGATTTTGAAGAAATTAGAGAAGTTGGAAGAAGCAATTACAATTCTAGAATCCCTCATTCAGATCATTAACTAGATATCAGAAAACAATAGTTTGATAATAATTATTGGGATTGAAAGAGATGATTAGAAGAATTTTCTTTTGGAGATAAAGGATAAGTATAAAATATTTTTTTGATTTGTGCAATAGTTGTAATTTCTCAATTTTGATCAATTTTTGCATCAATAAACGGTGAGAGAGTGCAATGAAAATTTTAGCAAAAGGAGGATTTTTGTCATGGATGTCAAAGGGGGAGGAGAGCAATGAAAAACCAATTTTCATTCTAAGGGGAGTAGTGTTTTGTTATGTTTTGAAATTTTGAGTTTTGGTTCCGACACTTAGTCATTTTTCACTAAGTGTTGCCATCAATGCCAAAGGGGAAGATTGTTTGTATATGCCTTGAGGAGATTTTTTATGGCTTCTAGTGTTGTCATTGATGGCAACTAAAGTCATTATCTTAGTCTGCAGATCAAGATCTACTTATACTAGCAGGAAATGTAGAAGACAGTGTGTTATTGACAGAAAGCATGAAGAACAAGGTATCCAGTCCGTTAGTCAATTTGTATGCTTCACCAGATCATCATTTTGAGTTGTGGATCTTTGAGATAGTTTTTTAAGCATCTACACTATATTTTTGTTAAGTTTTTTGGTATTGCATTAATCAGTGTATGAGTTAGGAGATTCAGTAGAATGATTTTTTGTGTATTTTCTTATTGTGGTTGACTTAATGAATGTAGTGTGTTGCAGAGGTATAAGGAGTAGTTGTTTAATTGTTTCTATGTTTGAGAATATTGTTTTGGGTCCCAAATATGCCTTAGCCAGCCTTGACGGTTGTGCATTAAATATAAATTGTTATTTGAGCCAACTATTGGAGAATATCTCATGTTTTGTTGAAGCCAACTTAAGTGATTAAAATATTTGTTAGTGGATATATATGTATATATATATATATGAGATCAGTAATTCATTTTTCATGTGAGAAGAAAAAGTAGAAGTATACAAATATGTGTGAAGAGCAGGGTGATTGAGAGATCTATGCACAGTTTCAGAAGGGTAGAAAAATAGAGAAGAGTAGAACAGAAATATAGAATTAGTCAGAAGGGTTGAATATCGTGTACTGAGCTTCATTGGAACTAAATCCATGAATTTATAGATGATATCTTCTCAGTTCAACCTTTTTGTTGTAATCACAAATATTTTGTAAGGAAGTGAGCCTTCCTTAATTTGAGTAGTGAGCTCTAGGTAGTGTGCCTAAATGCATGTGCATTCCCTTTTGTTCATACTTTTAACAGAGTATAAATTGTGGATAAATCTCCATTGTGGTTTTTCCTATAATAGTGTTTCCACATCAAAATATTGGTGTTATGGTGCTTTTATTATCTTGTTCGTGTGCCTGCATCTTTATTTTAGTTTATGTAGTGTAAATAGTTTAAGATCTAGATTTAAAGTTTCAAAATTGTGGAACATTGATTCACCCCCCCTCTCAATGTTCCCTAAGTCCAACAATTAGATCTAGGTTGAAGAGGAGGATCAACATAAGACAGTGTTCACTACTAAGTGGGTAACATTCACATACACTAAGATGCTATTCAACTTCTCAAATGTAGAATCCACTTTCTATTGGGCAATGGATATTGCTTTTTGTGAACTAATCAACAAGATTATCTTAATCTATTTGGATGATTTGACAATATTCTCGAAGTCCAAGGATGATCATTTAAATCATCTTTAGATGGTGTTCAAGAAATTCCAAGAGTTTGAGATATCCTTGAAACCAAAAAAATTTGTCTTTGAAGTACCACAAGGCAAGCTATTGGGGCACATAGTGTCCAAAGAAGGAATTTCAATTTATCCTAAGTGGGTGAAATCAATCAAAGAGCTTTCCCTTCTAGTCAATAAGAAAGGCATCTAGTCCTTCTTTGGAAAAGTAAATTTTTTTAGTAAATTTATTTATGATTTTGCAAGAATAATTAGGCCAATCCCCCTAATGCTAAAAATGGATCAAACATTTAAATGGGGAAAAGAAGTTAGAGAATCCTTTGAGAAAGTCAAGGATGCTATTTCATCCGCTCCTATGCTAGTAAATCTAGACTTATCAAAGGACTTCATAATGTATGTATTCAGTATCAAGTCAAGCATTACTACTATCTTAACTCAAAAAGATAAAGAGGGAAAGGGAGAACATCCAATAGCATTTCACTCCTAAACCCTGAAGGAATATGAGACAAACTACAACTTTCTAGAGAGGAAAGCATTTCCAATAGTTAAGGAACTCAAGAAGTTCTAACACCTAATCTCTTACAATAAGGTGATTGTTTATGTCATACATTCTAGTGTGCGTGAATACATCATGGAAGGAGAAATCACCAAGAAAAGAGCCAATTGGATCACCAAGATCCTCAAATACGACATTAAGGTCAAGCCTACAAACACCGTTCGAGGAAGAGGACTGTGTGAGTATCTTGCACATGATGAAGAAATGGTTGTAGACAATTAAAAATGACCTAGGCCTACAAGCTCTATTTTAACCACTTTCATCCTAGCATAATTATGACATTTAATTATGTCCTTGGTCCACATTCGACTATTGATTAAATAATTCATAATTATTTAATTAATTCATGTCCTTTTTATTCTTCATGATTATTAAATAAATAAATTTTTATTTATTTATTAAATACGTCATTAATTGTCTAGGTCTTCCCCTAATTAAATAAATTTCTTAATTTATTTAATTACCTCTATTCATTTATTCTTCCTGATTATTAAATAAATGAATTTTATTTATTCTCATAATTAAATAAATTTATTAATTTATCTAATTATTAATCATATCTTCTAAATTGAATAATTATATTTAATTATTTAATTGTCAAAATTAACATTCCTCTCATTTTAAATAAATGGAATTATTTAAAATGTCATCACATTCTTAACTATCAGTTCATTTTAGTAAACAATCTAAAAATCGATTATTTATTATCTCACAAAATCAATATTTTGAATTAATTTAATTCAAAATGGTAATATTCTTCTAAAAATCAGGTAATCGAGTAGATTCTTGATTTTCCAAATCTAATCTTCACTTCAAAACTTATCTTCTTGATTTTTCAAATCTCACAAATCAAGCAATCTTTATCTTCTTGATTTTTTAAAGTCTTTATTTTTCTAATTAATTATTTCATTTATTCCCCATCACAGATTTTATTTTCTCAGATGACATCTCGACCACTCACTTAATGATTTTTCCCTAACCCTAATTAGGGATTATCAGATTAATCTTGTCCTCTGATTTTAGGCCTTTGCTAGGAGTTGATCTCATCCATCCATTCAAAATTGCATTTTCTATAAAATGCTATTTTTCTCACATTTTCATGGTACAAACTTACACACTTAGACATTTTATAAAAATCACAACATTTATTGTCATATTCCACTAAGTTTTGGCATATTTAGGCATAGGCATTTTTTTTATCACTTTGTCATAGGCATTTAGATTCAAATCCTTCAAAGCTTTTGTAGGTCTTAGACTTTTATTTTCAGATTGCTTGCACATCCAATCTAAGGGCAACATGACAATCAGAAAGTTAGAAGGTGTTACAAAGGTGAATCATGGAGGTTTCGACAATTAGCTGGTATAATCATTTTATTTATGTTTGCTTCCATTGTAATTTGTAATTTATTTGGGTTTCTTAGTCTTTGTTGATTTACTAATATCTAATCTAACCTTAGGATTTAACCCTTAGATACATTGGTGAACTTGATGTGAATTGAACACGCAACCTTCTAGAACTCGACTCTATATTTTCTATTATTATTTATGTTTTTTTTTTTGTTTTCTGTCATTTTTTGCTGGTACAGGTACAAAGCAACACATTATTCTTTCATTATGACGCATTGGATGCATCGCAACACATTGGATGCGTCGTGACACGTCAGATGTGTCATGACACATTCGCAGTCTCAAACACCGCAATCACTCTCACGTGCTGCAATCGAAGTCTTGAACACTGCATTTGAATTCCTAGGCCACATTGGCTCTATCGTGACACAATTGATTGGTAATGTTTTTTGTTTATTTGCATTTGGGTTTTTGATTTTTTTTTTGTTGTTTTTGTTTTGATTTTCTTCTACATTTGGCCTAGCATAGGTTTTTGTGGTACTAGTTTTAATTTATAGCGTGTGGCAATTACTTTTTCATGGGTCCAAGAATGGTGGATAAGAAACTCCTAACTTGTGGTTTACAAGTTCGAGTGTCGAAGATTAACCACTCAAACTTTGTGCCTATCTTTTTCCTAGATTATTACACATTTCCTTTTAGTGCAATTAAAAAGAACATGTTTTCTAATTTGCATGACTGTGTTTACAAAATGGTAGGCGAGTATGCTCTCACCTTGTGAAAACTCGATGATTAGAAAACTAGACCCATTTTTATGTTATTATCCTCATGACTTAGTAATTGAAGTATCCTCTCCCCTTGCACCTTCAGGTGATCCTAGGTGTAAGAGAAATGGTTACTAACTCTAGAACTTGGGCCTATCTAGTGGGAAAAATTACTCACCCCAGGATGATTCAAATTGGTAACACCTTGAAACCAAGGGACTTCTAGCTGGTATATAAAAGTGGATTCTTGGGGAAAGCCCAAGAATCACACGCAATAGTTCTGATGAGATGGATTTAAAAGGGGAATCTCACTGCATGGATCATGCCCTATGAACGAAATGTTCATATTAAACACCTTTTATCTTAGAGTCAAACCTTTTTTGATATAGTGCAGGGTACAGTATCATGCCTGAAGACACTCACTACTAATCCCCTTGAGTAGAGATAGCAATTCTTGGGAAGTCACTACCCAAGAATTTGAATTTAGTGTGCTCAAATGACGTTAATGAGTCATGGAGGGGAGCCAATGCCACCAAAATTCTAAGCTATCCGCTCTCGAGAAGGGAAGGTGTTTAGCACCAATCTGGGGTATATCGGTGGGCTATATCAAGTATACAAACCCTTGGCCTATTGGCCCTTTTAGGATTGTACTTGTCTTATGTGCGCTTGCTTACACTCAAAACATTGTGCTTGTCAAGTGCTGGTTGGATTTCTAAGACATTATTCATGACACTTACATTTCTGGACAAAACATCACCATCAAATAGATCAAATTTTCCCTCAATACATCAAAAAACTTAATTTTTTACAAATTGTGTCACATCTGTTAACCCACATTCAATTTTATGAGATGCAATCGCATTGTTAAACCGCATTTGATCTCTCAAACATTGCATCTATCTACATCACAATGCATCTAAACCTTCCAAAGCCACATCTACAAAAACATGTCACATTTGTCATTCCCAGAGCCGCATTCACTCAGACCAAACTGCATTTCAGACACTATGATGCATTTGAAGCCTCAAACGATGCATTTTCTTGTCACAAATAAAATCCTCATACAAATTCAAATCTGAGTCTAAACTTTGTCAATCTCTTGTCAAACACTATTTCCAAAGGAATTCTGTAAAAAAAAACCAACTTTAAAATTGCTCAAAATATTTTGATCATTAGTTTGCTTTCTAACCATACATTCCATCCTTCATTTTTGTTAATTGCATACATTAGGAATTAGCTTATCCCTCAGTTTTAATACATGCATACTTTGGATTAGGAAAATATCAACACAATTTGTGACGTCATTACTTTTGAAACTAGGTTATCTTGGACTTAATCAACATTCCCTTGTTCACTCATTGTCCCTTTTGTGAGATTTTCCAACTCAATAGTCTAGTTAGGAAAACTCACTAGTCATTTTGACCCTGTCATTTTGTCATTTTCAATATGTCCTTTAGTAACCAAACTCAAAAACAAGGATTGAGCTTAGAAGTGTTTAGGTACCCTTTCACCAAATTGCATTCTAGGTCATACCTTGCATATTTTATTCAAAAATCCAAAAATATTATTCATACTAGTTGTCATTTTGAACCTAGACCTTGCATAGTGTCATCATCACATTTAGTTGGCATTTTCATTTTGAGAATTCTCATTTTATGGTGGAAACTAGACTCCAAAAATGGAAACGACAAATGGCAAACTTTGGACAAGACTCCATTGCCAATGTCAACAATCATACATATGACCCAAATTGGACATTTGAGGACCCATTTGGCAACGCAAAGAATCAAAATCTCACATCCTCCTCAAATAGTCCCTTTGAACCAATCTTATGAAAGGATGAATACAGTCAAATACTTGAGGAAAACCTAGAGGTAGTGGCACAAGATCCAGAGGCCTCTCAATTCATGGAACAAATGATCCTATACTACATAGACAAATATTTAGCCATACTCTTAAGTCAAGGAGCTATGTTACCACACAAATTCGACATCAACACGTTGAAATCAACATCTCCTGACCCTACTAACAAAAATGTGCATAACATGTCACACAATGGTTAGCCTCCAAACACTACAAAAAATACTTTCTTTAACACTACAACAACTGTGCATGCTACCTACAACATCTCAAACACCTCCAATACAATAAATGCTACATCCATTGGAGGATCACAATCTACCACAACACTGTCACAATTAGCTAGAACCACCTTTGGCTCCTCGACAATGTGGTAAATTTATTCCAATCCTCTCTTTACCATGATAGTAAATGCCACGGGGGCATCATCAAGTCATAACAATCCCCCCTTAAAAGCGACATCTATTACCATGAGTACACCTTCATCATATCCTCTCATTGGTATATCACAAAATCCATTGGGCAGAGGCAAAAGACGTATCTTTATCGAAGGACAACAACAAAATGTTAACCCGTCAACACAATCAAATGTCATCATCTCCCAAGGACAAAATACAAACATTCCCCATGTACAAACCCAACTATTTGGACAAGGTGGCCCAAAAACACAACCCATGGCATCATTAGTACATCACAATGTTCATGGTCACCATATTCCCCAAATAACAACACAAATGGTTGGGGGACACATCCCAACATACTCATCTCAAATTCATACTCACCAACACATCCCCAATCCAAACTTTCAATACCACCAACACATAAATCAAAACACATCACACATGCCACAACAATTCATACCTCAACAATACACACTAACATCCACGCACAACAAATGGGGACCAATGGTGTACCAGTCAGTCCAACGTATAGGATAAAAAATGACCTTGTTATAGATTCCTTACAAGTCAAACTGATGGTTGTAGATAAAACTATCCAAAATATACAAATATTAGGCAAGAAATCAGAAATTCATATGATCTAAATGTATACCCCTTCGACATGAGCTTATACATGCCACCATTTCCTCTGAGATATGTGTCCCCTAATTTCACAAAATATAGAGGAAAGAAAAATCCCATTGAACATTTTTGTGAATTCACAACCAATTGTATGGATGTCACCTATGAACAAACGTACTTGATGAAACTCTTTTCTAAAAGTCTCGCAGGCCCTGCCCTTGAGTCGTTTTCCACTCAAAAGGATATCCAAACATGGGATGAGCTAAAACAAAAATTCATAAAAAATTACACATACAACATTGACATGGAAACCTCTATTACTAGCTTATGCAATCTCACACAAGAGGATGCCGGTGAGATATTCATTCCATTCTTTCAAAAATGGAGAAGTCTAGCTAGTTGGTGTCACATTGACATACCCAAAAGGGAAAAGGTGGATATGTTTGTTCAAACACTTATGGGTCCCCTAAAATATGCATTGCAAGTGCATTTTTGCACAACCTTTGCAGACCTAGTCGAAAAGGGTGTCTAGATCAAGAAAGCCCTTATCGCAAAGGGAGAGCTAAGATACGGTCTAAAAAATACAAATGCTTCCCACCGACAAAAATAAATACTAGGTCAAAAATAAACATGTTACAAATGACAGTGTTGTTAATGCCAAGGCTGCAAACATTGTGGGTCTTGTGCTGGCCCTAAAAGGGGTTCAATAGGAAAACAAACCAACAACGATATTGACACCCCCTACTAATGTCTCTTCAAACAACTAGAGCGACCAAAATAATCAAGGACAATTCTGTCAGATGAGACAATTTCCTAGGGGTCGTACATACAGTCCTTTGGGTGAACCCATTGAGGAAGTCCTCAAGAAATGTCTTCAGAATGGTGTCATCATGCTTCAAGAACCAAAACCATATGGCCCACAACAATTCAAACTAGTATGATGGGATGATAATGCATTTTTCGATTATCATCAGGCAAAAGGACATAAAACTTCTACTTGTTGACAACTGAAAAAATTGGCACAAGACCTTATCAAGAGTCATATCATTGAAGTAGGTGGATCACAATATTCCTCCAATTCAGACCATACTATTAATAAGAACCCACTGCAGAACCATGGTTCTAATAACGCTTCCACATCAGGTCCACAAATAAACAATAATCAAGATAACTTCACCTAAGCCAAGTACGACTATTCTGGTGGACCTATTATAAATAATGTCTAAACTAATGATGAATACATCAATACCATTACCGTCAAGAGAGAACCCCAATGCAATGCTACTACTCAAAGTGGCAAGGTCACCATAGTTGGTCCGCCTCCTACTAGGCAACCCAAAATCACTATACTTTCCCCATCTCCTAAATAGTCAAAACCTATCTTGACAACAAAACAGTGGCAACCCAATAGCCAGTTTAACATTATTGACCAGCTCAGTAAAACTCTAGCACAAATTTCCATACTCAAGTTGCTTTGCATATCTCCCTCGCATAAGGCTATACTATATAAAACCCTACAATAGTCATCAATCCCCAAGGATATTGATGTCAACCAATTTGAGACCATGGTGGGATACCTCACCAAACCTCACCATGTCACCTTTTTTTATCAAGACTACTTGTCACCTAAGACCAACCACAATGATGCATTGTATATTGAAACTTTTGTCCATAAGCACAAGGTTAGAAGGGCTTTAGTAGATGGAAGAGCAAGATTGAACATATGCTCCCTGAAATTGGCCAAGGCTCGAGGATTTTTTGATGCATGCATGGACCCTACAAAGAGTATAGTCATTAAAGCATATGATGACAAAGAATGCTCTTCACGAGGTGTTATTTCTCTTCCCATTAGACTAGGGCCAATCATTGTGGATACAACCTTCCAGGTGCTAGATCTATAACTAACTTACAACATCCTGCTCGATCGCCCATGGATTCGTTCCTTCAAAGCCATTCCATCCACATATCACCAGTGCCTAAATTTTCTATTTGACAACACAGAAATAACCATATATGGAGACCTCGACCCTTTTCAATATTGTACTAACCAAAGGGGTATTGTTGAAAACCAAGTGCCTATCAATCGAGAAGCCTTTGGCCCCTCTTCTTCCAAATACATTAACCCATCCACACTTGCATCATCTTCCACATCCACTCTGCCCACGTCCTCCGCCACACCACCATCTTCAACAAATCCTAAGGATGAAACCATGGTCAAGATCCAGGACCTCGGTTGTGGAGAATTCAAACTACATACAACATACAACATAACAAAAATACCCAAGTCTCCAAAGGTCTATGGTTGGCCATGTTTTAGAATAGAACCCCAAGAAATTTTCAAAGTTACACAAAAAATAGTTTTCATCAAATGGGGAGACATGAGTAATGAGGAGCTTGTTGATATTACAGGATGGCTCTATAAAGATATGGCCGAACTACCCCCATTACCAGTTAAGAAATACGGCAAGGGATATGACATAATGAAGGCTAAAGGCTATGATGGAACTAGTGGACTAGGTAAAAATAAAACTGGATGAAGAGAGCCCATAAAACCTTTCAAAACACCAAAGTATCTTGGATTAGGGTTTGGATCACCCGAAAATGACGATCGACGTACCAATGGATTTTCAAGTGAGCAAGTGCATGCTTCAAAAAGTGTCGAGATTGCTAAGGAAACCCTCACAAACACTGACTCCCAAGAGTGGGAATTTGGCTCTCAAAAATCCTTAAGTGACTATTGCCTCAATGATTTGTTTGTCAAAACAGGGGAACTCACCTTTGCACAAAGATTTTTATAAAACATTTAAAATTGATTAGGCACCAAATAATCAAATTCCCATTACCACTCCCCATGACATACAAACCCCACCATCTGAATCCCTTCAGGCCAATTCATCTGAAGCGCCAAACAACACTAACAACCATGAATCTAAGTCCTTCACCCCTTATTTTGACAATGAATATGAGACTAGTGAGGGAGAATACTGGATAGAGTCTAATGTAGAATTGGATGATGATAATTTCATCTACAATATCATTGAATCCATCTGCATGCTTTTTGCATCCTCCCCTCAATTCACCAACACTAACAATGGCATTTCCCTAGTTTATCCTCAACTAGTCAATTGGGACCAACAAGGCCCACTAGCTCTTGATACGTATTAGAATGATGAGGCAATTGCATAGTTTATGGGATTACATGAGGAGATACCCAATGGTGATCACAAGGAAAGATTCACCATTGATCTAGATTTTGTAGCCTACTTCGGTAATAAAAATTACCATTAAAATTAAAATTAAAAATAAAAATAAAATGAAAAATGAAATTTCTTTAGGTGAAAACTAAAAGACACTTTCTGACAAAAAAAGTAAAAACAAATGATGTATCTATGGGTGAAAACCTCTTTGAGACACCCAAAGATGGAGGACTAGACTTTCTTCCCATGACACAAGAGAAATCAACTATGCTCATAGAGGACACCATAGAAGACAACATATCAACTACAAAAGATCCCAAAATGGTCCTCTTTTTTGTATCATTGATTGAAGAAGAGAAAACAGAATTTCAAAAATTCTTGGCGGAACATAAGGTCAACTTCTCATGGTCCTATGCTGACATGCCAGGATTGGACCTAGAACTAGTTCTGCACCCTCTACCATTATTGCCTAATTCCAAACCAATTAAGCAGAGGCTACACAAAATGCATCCTTAGGTCGCTCTATTGGTCAAAATAGAGTTGGAGAAACTTCTGGATGCCGGATTCATATGGTCTATTGATTATGCTAAATGGATATCTAACCTGGTGCCAGTAAAAAATCCAAATGGGATGATCCACATCTATATAGATTTTAGAGACCTAAATAAGGCATGCCCAAAAGATGACTTTCCTTTACCGAATATTGATATCATAGTTGACCTCATAGTAGAATATGAGATGTTGTCCCTCATGGATGGTTTCTCCAACTATAATTAGATGCATACTACCCCCGAAGACTAGCACAAAATGACACTCGCTTTCCCTTGGGGTACATACTATTGGAATGACATGCCATTTGGTCTTAAAAATGCAGGCGCCACATATCAAAGAGAAATGACCACAATATTTCACAACATGATGCATAAAATAATGGAAGATTATGTGGATGACCTTTTGGCTAAATCACTAACAAGGAAAGATCATTTGAAGGTGTTAGACACAATTTTTAAGAGGCTAGAAGAATATAAGGTCATACTCAATCTGAAGAAATGTGTCTTTGATTTCACATCTGGTAAACTATTGGGATACATAGTGTCTCGACAAGGCATTGAAGTTGATCCAGCAAAAGTAAAAGCCATCATGGACATGCCTCCTCCTAGAGGAATAAGTGAATTTAGGACTCTACAAGGTAGGTTGCAGTCTATTTGGCACTTCATAGCCCAGCTAGTCGATAAATGCCAACCATTCCAATATCTTTTGTGCAAAGGTATCCCCTTTGTGTGGACAAATAAATTCCAAGATGCCTTTTAGCAAATCAAATACTACCTAATGTCACCACCAATTCTTATGCCTCCCATTCAAGGAAATCCTTTGATATTATACATCTTTGCCACTACTTCAACACTGGGGGCATTACTAGCACAAAATGACCAAGAAGAAAAAGAAAGAGCTATATATTATATCAATCAGACATTGGTCAAGTATGAACTGAACTATACATCAATTGAACGGGCTTCTCTAGCTATGGTCTTTGTAGCACAAAAGCTAAGACATTATATGCTAATCCATCAGACACACCTAGTAGCAAAGATCAACCCCCTCAAATATTTGTTAAGTCGGGTAGCATTAACAAGACGTCTGGCAAAATTGGTCATGATTCTTAGTGAATATGATATTCAATATGAAGAAAGAAAGGCAATAAAAGGACAATTCATTGTAGACCACCTGGTGGATGCACCTTTACAAAGTGATCACCCATTAGTGGAAAATTTTCTAGATGAGTCAATATTCCATATAGAACCTAAGTCACCTTCATGACTCTACTTTGACGGATCACACACAAATCATGGCTCAGGGGCAAGGATCATATTCATCACCCCTTAAGGAGACTCCATTCCTCAGTCTTATTGCATTGCTTTCCCATGCATAAAGAATGTGGCAGAATATGAGGCACTGGTTATAGGACTACGAATGGCAATAAAATAGAGAATCAGAGCACTACATGTCTATGGGGATTCTCATCTCGTCATCAACCAAGTTAATGATGACTAGGACAAAAAATATGAGAAGTTGATGCCCTACAAACAGATGGTTGATAGTTTCCAAATGTACCTCCATATGGTGACTTTTGAACAAGTTCTGAGAGCACAAAACAAAGTGGCATATGCCATGGCTACAATAGGATCTTTCCTCGACATACCAAGCAACATGCCTCAACTGGAATTCTGTTATGAAATAACTTGCATAATATAAGAATATGATATGAAATATGCTGCAAATACTTGATAATAACTGAGAATAACAAGCCACTTCAAGGGGGAAAACCTCCAAATATCTCTAATGAGAACACACTTCACAACTTGATGATGAAATAAGACTCACAACCTCCTATATATACCTATTTATGCCTAGGGTATCACCTAGGCCGACTTAGACACATCTATATATGTCTTAGGCCGACCTAAACAACTAAATAATAATATACTAATGATAATATGACTTGTTATGTACTAGGATCAATTTTTAATTGTTTGATGAGATTACTTCTTGCAACATCATTTTTCCACTCTGCTTTGGCTCCCTCCGCCCAATTTTCTTGTAATATTGAAAAGGCACACAATAAGGCTTCATCTTTCTCATCCTTCCTTGAAAGTCCATCTGCAACAATATTTTCTTTCCCTTTCTTATATGCAATCTCAAAGTCATATCCTAACATCTTAGTGACCCATTTTTGTTGCTCTTCAGAAGATAGTCTTTGTTCCAAAAAATATTTTAGGCTATCATGATCTATCTTAACCTTGAAATGTCTACCCAATAGATAAGGCCATCATTTTTTCACTGCATGGCAGATTGCTAGCATTTCCTTCTCATAAATAGGTTTTAGTTGATTCTTACCTTTCAATTGATGACTCTCAAAAGCAATTGGTCAACCTTCTTGCATGATCACTTCTCCTATCCCATTTATAGAAGCATCACATTCCATAATGAATTCCTTGGTGAAGTTAGGAGTGGCAAGCATTGGAGTTGTACATAGAGCCTCCTTCAATCTCTCAAATGTTGTATTGGCAGACTCATTCCAATGAAAAGAATCCTTCTTCAATAGAGTGGTGAGAGGTGCTGCTATATGACCATAATTCTTCACAAATCTTCTATAGTACCCTGTCAATCCCAAGAAACCCCTCAGTTTCTTAATTGTTTTGGGAATAGGCCATTCCATGATAGCCTTAATTTCATTAGGGTCCACCTTTACTCCTCCATGTGAAACTATGTGTCCCAAATACTCCACCTCTGTAAGACCAAAAGCACACTTGGATGGCTTAGCATAAATTTTATGATCTTCAAGTATTTGTAATGCTTGATCCACATGTTGCAAATTTTCTTCCCAAGTCTTGCTATAAATCAATATATCATCAAAGAATACTAACACAAACTTTCTCAAGAACTTCTTAAAAATGGAATTCATCAAACTTTGGAATGTAGATGGTGCATTGCTAAGACCAAATGGCATCACCAAAAATTCATAATGACCCTCGTGTGTCTAAAATGTTGTCTTACAAATATCTTCCTCCTTAATCCAAATTTGGTGATAACCGGATCTAAGATCTAACTTGGTAAAATACATAGCTCCATTCAATTCATCTAGCAAATCATCAATGAATGGAATATGAAACTCATCATTAATGGTGTACATGTTGACCACTCTATAATTTGGACACATGCGCCAAGTATCATCCTTCTTACATACCATCACCACAGGCAAGGAGTAAGCACTTTTCCTATGCCTGATAATTCTTTCCTCTAGCATCTCTTCAATAATTTTTTCTATCTCGCTCTTTTGTATGTGTGGACACCTGTAAGGCCTAATGTTTGATGGTTGGCTCCCTGGTACTAACTGTATGTCATGATCATGATCCCTCTTAGGAGGAAGTCCTTTAGGCATATTTCCAAGAACAACAGAGTGATGATGAATTATAGCTTGCAAATCTGGATGAGTAGGAGCATTAGAATGAGAGACTTATAATGAACATAGTTGGGCCATGAATCCATCCACTCCTTTCATAAGAAAATTTTGCTTTTGATGAGACCTTACCATTTGTGGGGATTTTTCTTTCAACCCCTTTAGCTCTACTAACCTTCCTTCTAATTAAAATCTCATGAATAGTTCTTGGAAGTTCATCTCAATCATTCCCAATGTAGTAAGCCATTGTAGTCCCAAAAAAATATCTATTGCACCCATGGATATCGTATACATTGGGGTATCAAGTCAATAATCTCCCATGGATAATTTAATTCTATGAAACTTCCTTGAACAACTAACTATACCACCATCTGCAATCAAAACCTAAAACTCTGGAGCTGGATATATAAAACAATTTCGACAAGTAGCTAACTTTTTGTTGATGAAATTATGAGTACTACCCGAGTCGATCAACACTGTTACTTTCTACTTCTTTAAGAAACCCACCACCTTGAGAGTTTGTGGAGCACTAAAACTTGAGATTGCATGAAAAGAAATGATTGGTTGAGAATCATGCAATTCCTCATTTGACTACCCTTCATCCTCTAGTATGGGTTCCTCGTCTTCTTCCTCACTTGGACCTTCAATATAGAACAATTTCTTTTCACTGCATTTATGTCCTCGACTGTATTTGCTATCATAATTGAAACACAAACCTTTTTCTCTTTCCTCCTCAATTTTTTGTGGAGTCAACTTAGTAGGTTGTGTTGAATATCCTTTCTCTCTTGTCACATTAGACCCTTGCTTCTTAGGAATCAAATACTTCTCCTCTACCCTGCGTGCTAAGATAAAAAAACTCATTTATGGAGCTAGGGATAAACATGTGTACCTCATTTTGAATGTGATCCTTGAGACCACCCAAGAATAAATCATTCAATTTTTCCTTCGTAATTGTATCCACTCTTAAGGATAGATTTTGGAATTGTTGAATATAATCCTTAACTGATCTTGTTTGTTGAAGTTTAGCCAACTGGTTGAAGAAGTTTTCTATCACACTATTGATATATTGTGCTTGGAGTTCCTCTGTAAAAACTAACCATGAGACAATGAGCCCCTTTTTTCCTTTGGTGAGTGCAAAGCCAACGATACCAATGAATTGATCTGGTTCTAGATATAGGGAAGCCATCGTGACCTTTTGTCCAATTGGGATTTGGCGTACTTAAAAAAAAGTCTCCATTTGGTTTATCCATGTTAGAGGATCCTTGACATCGAACTTTCAAATATCCACCTTTGGAAATAAATTCCTAGATCCCATAGGAGTCTAAAGTTGGTGTCAATGGTAGCTGACCTAGAATTTTCACCTTGGTTGCCCTTAATATTAGTGTACATCGGGTTATGAATAGTCGGCTTGTGGCTATCTTAAATCTTTATTAAGTCATATTATCATTATTCTATTATTATTTAGTTGTTAGGTCAGCCTAAGACTTATATAAGTGTGTCTAAGTCTACTTAGGTGATATCCTAGGCATAAATAGGTATATATAGGAGGGTGTGAGTCTTATTTCATCATCAAGTTGTGAAGTGTGTTCTCATTAGAGATATTTGGAGGTTTTCCAACTCAAAGTGGCTTGTTATTCTCAGTTATTATCAAGTATTTGCAGCATATTTCATATCATATTCTTATATTTTGCAAGTTATTTTATAACAAATGGTATCAGAGTGTGATCTTGGCACCGTAGAGGCAAGGTTTTTCTCAATTTTGGAGGCGATTTTGGGAAGAGCATATCTTTCAGATTTTGTTGATTTTTTTTCTAATTTTTAAAGGGTTTTTGAAGAACATGTCTAAGAAGCTACAGTCAAGATTTCAGAATAATTGGAATAGAATTAAGAGAATTATTTTATAATTAGGGTTTCTACACTATTTTTTTGGAATCTACATATCTCACACATCTTGTCAAATTGGAGTCTAATTTTTATTGGGTTTTTGAAGACATAATAAAGGAGATTAAAATAAAAAATTTAGAGAATTTTTGTTTAATTTGTGTGATTTATTTCAACATTAGTGGTTTCCATCATGACGGGGCCTACAACAAGGGGTAAAAAGAATGTTGTCACCCTAGGGAAGACTCCTGATAAGGATGGGGTAACAATCGAGGATATTAATCCTAATGAGGAAATAAATAAGGTCAAGGAAGACATTTCCTCAATTAAGATGGATATGTGTGACCTAAGAAACATGTTAAGCACCTACATGGCTGAACCAAGAAAGGAGTTATCAAGCGTCCAAGGTGAAAATTCTAGGTCAGCTACCATTGACACAAGCTTTAGTACTCCTATGGGATCTAGGAATTTATTTCCAAAGGTGGATATGCATAAGTTCAATGGCAATGATCCTCTAACATGGATAAACCAAATGGACAAAAGGTCACGATGGCTTCCCTATATCTAGAACCAAATCAATTCATTTGCTATCATTGGCTTTGAACTCATCAAAGTAAAAAGGGGCTTGTCTCATGGTAATTTTTTATAGAGGAGCTCCAATCACAATATAGCAATAGAACAGCAAACAACTACTTCAGCCAACTAGCTAAACTTCAACAAACAAGATCAGTTAAGGATTATATTCAGCAATTCCAAAATCTTTCCTTAAGAGTGGATACAATTACGAAGGAAAACTTGAATGACTTATTCTTGGGTGGTCTCAAGGATCACATTCAACATGAGGTGCACATTTTTATCCCTATTTCCATAAATGAGTCTTTTATCTTAGCACGTAGGATAGAGGAGAAGTATTTGATTCCTAAGAATCTATTCAACCCTTAATTAAAAAGTGATCTTAGTACAATTAAAAATTCATAATGACCCTCATGAATCTAAAATGTTGTCTTACAAATATCTTCCTCCTTAATACAAATTTGGTGATAACCATTTGGTCTTACCAATGCACCATCTACATTCCAAAGTTTGATGAATTCCATTTTTAAGAAGTTCTTGAGAAAGTTTGTGTTAGTATTCTTTGATGATATATTGATTTATAGCAAGACTTGGGAAGAAAATTTTCAACATGTGGACCAAGCATTACAAATATTTGAAGATCATAAACTCCATGCTAAGACATACAAGTGTGCTTTTGGTCTTATAGAGATGGAGTATTGGGGACACATAGTTTCACATGGAGTGAAGGTGGACCCTAAAAAAATTAAGGCTATCATAGAATGGCCTATTCCAAATACCATTAAGAAATTGAGAGGTTTTCTTGGGATTGACAAGGTACTATAGAATATTTGTGAAGAATTATGGTAGTATTGCAGCACCTCTCACCACTCTATTGAAGAAGTATTCTTTTCATTGGAACGAGTCTACCAATACAACATTTGAGAGATTGAAGGAGGCTATGTGTACAAATCCAGTGCTTGCCACTCCTGACTTCACCAAGGAATTCATTATGGAATGTGATGCTTCTATAAATGGGATAGGAAAAGTGATCATGCAAGAAGGTCGACCAATTGCTTTTGAGAGTCATCAATTGAAAGGTAAGAATCAACTAAAACCTATTTATGAGAAGGAAATGCTAGCAATCCGCCATGTAGTGAAAAAATGATGGCCTTATCTATTGGGTAGACATTTCAAGGTTAAGATAGATCATGATAGCCTAAAATATTTTTTGGAACAAAGACTATCTTCTAAAGAGCAACAAAAATGGGCCACTAAGATGTTAGGATATGACTTTGAGATTGTATATAAGAAAGGGAAAGAAAATATTGTTGCAGATGGACTTTCAAGGAAGGATGAGAAAGATGAAGCCTTATTGTGTGCCCTTTCAATATTACAAGAAAATTGGGTGGAGGAAGCCAAAGTAGAGTGGAAAAATGATGTTGTGACAAGTAATCTCATTTTACAATTAAAAAGTGATCCTACTAGTTCAGATAAGTTTTGTTGGAAGGGAGATACTCTTTGGTATAAAGAGTGTTTGTATCTTTGCAAGAATTCCACCCTTAAAAAAAAGATTCTCACAGAGTTGCATGAGTCTTTAGTGGGTGGTCATTCAAGATTTTTGAAGACATATCACTGAGTCAAGCAAGATTTTTTTTGGAAAGGGCTAAAGGGTGATGTTCAAAAATTTTTGGCTGAATGTTTGGTGTGTCAAAGGCATAAAGGGGAGACAATTAAGACACCAGGTCTCTTGCAACCCTTATCTATTCCTAGCCAACATTGGGAAGAGGTATCCATAGACTTCATCACAGGGATTCCCAAATCTAAAGGTCATAATGTCATCATGGTGGTAGTTGATTGACTCACTAAATATGCACATTTCATTACATTAGCACATCCTCTTACAACAAGTGTAGTGGAAAAATATTTTTTGGAGAATATCCAAAAGCTACATGGTACACCTAAGGTTATTGTTAGTGATCATGATCCTATCTTCACTAGTCACTTTTGGGAAAATTTATTCTCATGTTTGGGTATCCAATTGGCTCATCGCTCTTCATACCACCCTCAATCAGATGGGAAAACTAAGGTTGTTAATAAGTTTTTGGAAGTATATCTACATTGTTTCACTTCAGAGAAATAGTCTCAATGGGTGGATTTTCTACCACTTGCAAAATGGTGGTATAACACTTCTTTTCATAGCTCTGATACCACTTGTTATGAAATAACTTGCACAATATAAGAATATGATATGAAATATGCTACAAATACTTGATAATAACTGAGAATAACAAGTCACTTCAAGGGGGAAAACCTCCAAATATCTCTAATGAGAACAAACTTCACAACTTGATGATGAAATAAGACTCACGACCTCCTATATATACCTATTTATGCCTAGGATATCACCTAGGATGACTTAGACACACCTATATAAGTCTTAGGCCAACCTAAAAAACTAAATAATAATATACTAATGATAATATGACTTAATAAAGAGTTAAGATAGCCACAAGCCGACTATTCATAACCCGATGTACACTAATATTAAGGGCGTAGCAAATTCCTAATAGAACAATTGTTGGTCCCCACCTATGACATTCCAGAGTTAGAAATGATCTGTGAACTGGTTGGTCCTAACTCTCCTTGGTACCAAGATATTTATGATTATCTTAAATCTCAAACCCTTGCACCTAACCTGTCTAATAACCAGAGGAAGTCCTTTATCTAAAAAACTGCAAGGTATGCCATCGTCAGTGACACCCTTTATCGTTGTAGCTTTGACGACACCCTCCTTAGAAGCCTTGACACCAATGAAGCATGTAAAACCTTACGTGAAGTACATGACAATATATGTGGGTCTCATTTGAGTGGTCCTACTCTAGCCAAGAAAGTAACAAGACTTGGGTACTATTTGCCGACCATTGAAAAGGATGCAATAGAATATGTCAAGACTTCTCACAAATGTCAAATTCACAGTGATTTGATCCACGCTCCAGTGCAGGAACTTTTGTTGATCACTTCTCCTTGGCCCTTCACTCAATGGGGACTCAACCTCGTCGAAAAGATTCATCCTACCTTGTCAAATGGCCATAAATTCATTATCACCACCACTGAGTATTTTATGAAGTGGATTGAAGCCATCCCCCTAACGTACATAACCGTTAAACAAATATCCAAGTTCATTCTTAACTACATTATTTGTTGGTATTTCCTTCTGCAATCTATAATCACTGACAATGGACGTTCATTTAAAAACCAAGATGTTCATGAGCTATGTGAGAGATTTCACATCCAACATCACTTTTCCTCTCCATATTACCCATAGGGAAATGGTCAAGCTAGGTGTCAAATAAAACCATCATTAAAATCTTGAAAAACATTGTTAATGACACTGTCCATGACTAGCATATTCAACTCAACCCTACTCTGTGGGCTTACCATACTAGCAATCGTACACCTACAGGAGCCACTCCTTTCACCCTGGACTTTTGCCCCAAGGCCATTTTTCCCATTAAGGTTGAAATTCCTTCTTTATGAGTTTCCCTGAAGGGTCTGACCGATGATGAGGAGTATAGACAGTCGCACCTGCACGAGCTGGAGATGTTAGAAGAAAGAAGGAAAAATTTCTTGAACCATCTACAAGCATATCAGAACCATCTCTGTCATAGTTACAACAAGAAGGTTATGGTTAGGAAGTTTGAAATTGGTGACTTAGTACTCATGCAAAACCCTAAGAACTAGGCTAACAGAGAAAAGTCAAGCAGTTTGAACCAAACTGGTTGGGTCCATATGTCATCATATCGTCTTTTGGTTCTAGAGTGTATCAACTAGCTACTCCAAAGGGAGAACAACTGACAGAGCCTATCAATAGTCTACATCTCCAAAATTTCTACGCATATCATTAGAAGATCAAGCTGAAAACTATAAAATACATTAAAAAAATATGATTAAAAATTAATAAAAATTTGTTGCCTTGATGAAAACATGGCAAACAGGCATCTTGGTAGCACCAAAAAAATAATAAGAAGAATGAAAAAATAGTAAAGAAAAATGATTTGTCCAACAGTGAAAACCTTACAAAAAGGCGCTTTGGATAAGTACCATGGTGAAAACCTGGCAAACAGGCGCCATGTGTAATCAATCATTGATCTACCATCTACTGTTACTTTATCTATGATGGCCTAGGATGAAATACATTTTATATCACCCCCACATGATACCATTCCTTTCATGGTTGATAATGGTTGACATCAAGTCCTCTATACCATCTATCTAGAACCCCAAACACATCCCTTTCACATCCTTTAAAATTGACTAAGTCTTGGACCTGATTGGGTGAAAAAAATTTATTATGTAACTACAGTGGATGTCATGCATGATTTTGTCAATTGAAAAAGTCCTGAAAAAGACAGAAACATTGCAAAAAGTCCTAAGAAAAGGACAAAAACATTGCAAAAAGCCTTGAAAAAAGACAAAAACATCACAAAATGCCTTGAAGAAATAACTAAAAATTGAAAAATGTCCTAAAGAAATCACAACAAATGTCAAATTGTCATGAAATTGCAAAAACATAGTCATTCTATCAAGTCAATTAGTCTTCATCATTTGTCTGAACTGCATTGTCTCTACGCATTTGCTACATAGGGAACACTCATTTTTGAGTCCCCAAGATAGTAGGTCAATCCTTTTAGGTTTTTAAAAATAAAATCATGGCACAATCTTTGGTCATCAAGAACAATTCATTGGTTGTGTCGAACTATGAGGTCTCTGAGTGTATGATGTAGGCAAGGCCATTTGTCGATGAGCCCCCAAGGCCACACTAGGTTAGTCCACTAGGGTTCAGGACACTACACTGGCACACATATCAAAATTATTCAAGTCAAGACAAATCATTTTCAAATGGGAAAAATCCTAAAACAAAGTAAAATAACCATTTATTCAGCATGACAATCTCATCGGCATGTCAATCATATCATCATGACAATGTTGACATATAGTCACACACAAGTCAAATGATCATAACTGGTCAAATTTTCATCTCTTGGTTATCTTTCAGATGAGTCCTCAAGAATAGCATCTATCATTTATGCCTTAGGATGTGTCCTTCCTAGGCATCATCATTGTCATCTGACATTTTGAGGGATCCTTTTGACACCTAAGGATCACTCTTCCTGACATCAATGTTCTTTTAAATGTGTCCTAAAGAACAATCTCTGTCATTTATGCCTTAGGATGTGCCCTTCCTAGGAATCGTCATCATTTTGAGGGATGCTTTTGACATCTAAGGATCACTCTTGACATTAAAGTTCTTTTAGATGTGTCCTTCAAAAGAAAAATCTCTATCATTTATGCCTTAGGATGTGTCCTTCCTAGGCACCGTCATCATTTCAAGTGACCCATTTTGACATTTAGGGATCAATCCTCTTGACATCAACATTATTCAGGATGTGTCCTTGAATTTGGAAATTTTTTGACATTTATCATCTTGGCATTGTCAAGACTTTGACACCCCAAAATTTCTTCATCATCAAACCTGACATCTTGATATCAGAACAATGGGTATCTAGATGCACTTGACAAACACTTGTCTTTTGGATTTTTATCATGTTACTAGTTTTTTAGCAAGATCCCAAAAATAGGATTTAGAGATGCAACGATGTATCATGCCATTTGTCTCGACTTGTTGACACACATGATTACTAGTTTCTTAGCAAGGTCCTAATTTTTGGATTTAGAAAAATGACATATCATGATAAGGGCTCTATTTGGTAATTTGACAATCATGTTGCTAGTTTCTCAAGGATGTCCTAGAAATAGGATTTAGAGATGCAATGATGTTTCATGATTTGTCCTTTTGGATTTTTTTTCTGCTTGTGGTTGGTTATGACATAAAGACTGGGGAAATCACAATCTTGGAATGAGTCATGATCATCCTTGTCTAGGATTGCTTATCTTATGTGATGGTACAACCTTGCACACCTTGATCTATTTCATATCATGGTTTTTTTTGGCCATTACAGTAGTCTTCCCAATGACGATTAAGAGCAATAAATATTAAAGTCCTATGTAAAATTTTTGAAGGATTTGGTCTAGGAACTTACATCTTCTTCCATCTGGTCATCTTCTCTCATCCATCTCACGATGATATCCTATGAAATACAAAAACATAAGTGCATCCATGATCATATAAACATTGCATTAGGTCCATACATACATCATTCATAACATTAAATCATATACATTTCATTGCATATCGCATTTGCATAAATGTGGCATCCATTTAAACAAATACATTATGCATAACAGAATCTACATAACATGTAAATAAGCATTGCATCATCATGGCATCATATCATAAGTAAGCACCATAGAACATGATAATAATACCATCATACATCATAAATTACCATCATACATAAGGCATCAAATAAATCACATAGCATCACATAACACACATCTACGTCACATCAAAACTACATCATAATATAACATCTCAAAAATATATAATGTCATAGAATAAACTCAATGGATATCCCAAAAATGGAGCTCATAGGCTTAATAGTCTATACATAATGTGTCATAACATAAAAACAAGTATAAGCAAGCATGCCCCTAGGGGAGGCTCTCATCATCCCCTCATGGTGAAGAGTGTGGTGGTTGAGGATCTGTGACTGGCACTAAGATAATGGGTGGACCGATGACTGCATCTTTCCATGCAACCAATGGAACTAACAATGACGACATCATCTCCACACTAGCAGATACCTATGACATCACTACAACTTGACTCTGTGATGCTAACAGATCTCTCACTAGCGGCTATCCCTATACTAATCTTTTCCTTGAACTAGTAGACCCATGGCTATGGCTCGAATGATGACCCGAGGCATGCCTATAAGAGTGGTGGGACTTGTGCCCTGATGTGTGCCCTAATGAGGTAGACCCTCCTATACTCATGTGATTCCTACTGCTGCTCCCACTCCCTGATTAGCGACCACTACCTATCCTCGTCAGTGTCAACGACAATGAAGGAACTCGTCACTCAAGAGACATTGCCTGCTCATATAGTGCCCTATACTATCCCAACCTCATGCTCACCTTGGCCAACTGACAAGAAATATCCCCAAAAGGTAGGGCTATGCATAATGTTGCAAAATCTACACACCACTGAGTTGAGTCCTACTAACGGATCACGGCCTGATCCTGCTCTACTCGAGCCACCTCTAGCTCTAACTATAGTGCTCAGACCTATACAACACACTCATCTAGTCTCCTTTGAAGGTATACCACCCTCTAGTCTATCGTGGCATCAGGGGGCAGCCCTGAGCTAGAGGGTATCTCCTCATCTCTCTCAATCATCCTCCATCTAAGAAGTCTCTCAACCTCATCCATGGTGTCATCATCATCACATCATCATCTTCCTATATGGCCTCCTCATCCTCCCTCAGCTACTCCTCCTGTCTATCCTCCTCTTGCCTCGACTGCTCCTCCTCCTATCTCTCCTCCTCTACCACATCCTCTCCCTATCTCTCATCCTATCACTGGCCCCTCCTGTCTCTCCTCCTCTCCCTCCTACCTTGGCTGCTCCTCCTTTCTCTTCCCCTCCTTGGGCACTTTGAGGATAGCATCTAGTGCTACTCTTGTCACACATGGGTGATCCCTCCTACCCTATCTTTGACCTTCCCTCTTCTATCTCTGGCCATCTCCTCCATCATCCCCATCACCTCTATCATCTCCACCCCAGCCTCCATCTCTACCCCCATCTGTGCCTCCATCTCGTCCTCCATCCCTCCCTCTACCTCCATCCCTCCCCCGGCCTTTGCCTCTATCACCACCTCTTCCCCCTCACCCGACCCTCGACACATGTGGTATGATTGACCTCCTATCCATGGGTGTTGGCCCATCTAGATCTATCAACGACACTGGTCTATGTGCCTCCCACCACAAGTCATAATCTGCTATGGTCTTAGGATCTGCAATCCCACCTCTCCATCCCCACAACTGGGGTCCTAGTCCATGGATCTACTACTCAGTGAATGCTACTGGAATGGTTGGTCCCCAAGCATACTCTTTGGAAGATCGAGCATACTTAGCTATCCTTGTAGGTACACCCTGCTACTCTCTAAACTATCTGAGGAGACACTATGATAGATAAATCTCTATGACCAGCTGGCTCTACACTGTCCTACCAATCAAGCATTTTGGGACCCAAAAACCTAGGTGGGACTCATTTTCCCAAGGTGGCAAATGAGTCCTAGATCACTAAATCTAGGGCCATTCAACCTGAAACACTTGAATTATGATTGGCTATTAATTTGTGTTAGGATTATCCCCAAAAAGATGCATTAAATGAGGCTTGTGGATGTAAAATAAGGCCAATTAAAGAATAAAGAAGCCTAATTATTAATGAAAACCCTAAAAAAGTGTGAAAGTGTGTTACAACACTTTACAACACCTTAAATAGGGTAGGCTTAAGGTTTATTTTGATTAAAAAGAGATTTATTAGGTTCAATTAATTAATAAAACTTAGAAAAAGTGTGAAAGTGTGTTACAACACTTCACAACACTTTAGCAAATTATTTTTTATGTTTATTAGTTCATAAGGGCCCAAGACCTAATGTGAGTGTGTTAAATACATTACAACACTAAGTTGAGGCATCATTAGACTCAATTTTACAAGGAGGGCCCAAACAAGTGTGAAAATGTCACAGATGACTTTTTTGACACTACACTTATATAGGCAAGGATAGAGGTAGTTGGATAGCCATCTATGTAGTCAAAAAATGGATGCTTTATGGTTTAAGACATTGAACATCACTTTTCTCCAACTAGCACTCAATGGTGCCTTAGAGATCTCAATCCAATGAATAATAGAGAGATACATGACCATAAGGTATCCTAGGGTATGATTTCAGATTGCAAGAGGGGTTCACCACCAAGTGTAAACTTGGAAAACATGAAATGTTGGAAAACACAATGTGATATGCAACTAAATGACTTAGAAATCATCATGAAACAAAACAAAAGAATTGTAAAACTGAAAGTGTGCACCTAGAAACTTGTTGAGGATGGAATGGAACTTTGAAATCCTAGAGATATTGACTTTTAAGCCTGGTGGGGCTCATTTTCCATTTTGGGTGAATAATTCCTAGATTAAGAAAAATTTACCGAAGTAGGTTTTGGCCAAATGCATATCCAAATCTACAAAAAATCTCTGAAAAATTCCCACAGTGGGATTCATTCACCACTAATGGTGAATGATTCTAGTTTTCTTTTTCTGGAAATGCAAAGTTTGGATCTACTTCTCTCAGTCTACTCAATCTGTTCCTCAATGTGTCCAAATCTGAAACCCTAATTTTTGGGGTTGTAAGTGAATTTTTGTGAAGATTTTGATGTAGAAAATAAGGGGATGAATCAAACAAGTTTGAAACCTATTCTTCAATCATGTCCAACTCTTCAAATCACCTAGATCTGCAATCAGACAATGAAAGAGAGAAAATGTTGATTGTTAGGGAATGGGGGTTTGCCTTGGTCAAACCTCGTTTAGGTAATTAAACCAAATGATGAAATAAGATGAATCATGAACATGAAATAATGGAATTATAACCTTTTCATGATGATGTATCTTGATATGTTGCAACAATCGGTGAAGAATGTTCCCTTGAATGCCCTATAATTGATCTTGAAAGCTAACTTGATGACCTTGTGAATACTTGAAGTGCTTAACCCTTGAATGATTGACTTGGAAAAATGAATGACTAATGGATGGATGTTACTTGGATGAAATGAGGGTTTGAAAGCTTTCTTATATAGGCAAGGTGCTCAAATGACCATTAATTTGATCCCCAAGGCCGACATTGAAGAAATTTAACTTTAAAACCTAGTTTTTCCCACTCAAACTTTGAAAATAGCTAAAATGGGACTTATTTTCCATCCTAGGTGAATGAGTCCCACTTGGAGGGGACTCATTTACCCAAGGTGGTGAATGGGTCCCACAGGGGCCATTTTTTTAGCTGAAGTGTTGGGAAATGCATAAATTAAGTTCATATGTTGATCTAGTTAGGTTTTTGATCAAAATATACCTTGGGATGCACAATATGGGATCATAGGAGCCTATTAATGATGATATTAAGTTCATAAATGAAATAGGACCCAAGATTCAATGTGAAAGTGTAAATAAATACACTTTAAGACACTAAATTAAGGAAAAATTGAGTCTATTTAGCTTAGAAGGGCCCTAAATCCCATGTGAATGTGTGGGACACATTACAACACTAGATTAGGTCCACTTGATTTACAAGCCTCCCAAATTCAATGTGAAGATGTCAATAAATACATTTTACAACATTAATTGGGGAAAATTTAGGTTTATTTAGCTTAAAATAGGCCCAAGACCTAATGTTGATGTGCAAAGCACTTCATAACACTAGAACAAGGTGACATTAAGTTTAATTTATCATTAATTATTCCTCAACCAAGCAAGGTTCACTTTTTTCAACACTACATTTAGCCCCCACTTTAGTGAGAGGATGAACTTGCTTCAAACTCACACTAAAGTAGACATTCAAGAGGGGTCCAGTCCTACCAATGTGGATGAAAAAGGATGGAAAAGATCAAAGGAGGTGGCCAAGCCCCCAAGATCCAGAATCCTAAGTCAAATAGACATAAGTTCAAAAGGACATGCACAAGGTGAATGATTTGCAGTAGAAAAAGATACATGAACATTCAATGGCAAGAACTAAAAGAAAGGAAAATGAGAAGATAAAAATGAGGTGGATCAAGCTTCGACCATTTTTCCAACATGATGTGGATCAGATCTAGGTTGTTTGTCCAAAAATGCATACTCACTCAAAGGCAATGGAACTCTTGGCTTTTCGCTAGGTGAGAAGTCATAAAAGGTGAGAAACATATACTCATGGATGGTATGTACTCACATAGACGCAAGTGGGTATGGGGAAATTCATTCCTCAAATTGGGCTTCCCGCTCAACCATACCAAAGTTATACCTCATAATAACTTTATTAAGGTGCCACAAAAAGAGAAATGGTCTTCCAAGCTTCATGAGACAAGCAAAACTTTGTATTCTTGGAGCTCATGAACAAACAGGATGGCACTACAGGCATGCAAGTTGTATTGTGCAAGTTGGCCATATGGAAAATGCAAATGCAACATGTAGAGAATGTTCAAAATAGTTTTTCTTAGTTCATGTGAGGTCTATAACTTAGAGAAAATTGTGTCTAATGTCTCCAAGAGAGGACCAATCAAAGAATAAAAGATTCACAACTTAGGGGATGTAGTACATCACATCAAGATAGATCACACTAATGAAGGACATCACACCCAAAGTCATCCACAAAGTGATAAATGCATTGTATGAAGTAAGAAGGCTACACTAAGAACCAAAAAAAGGAAATGCAAAAGAATAATGCCAATGTATGCCCCCAATTTAAAGAAATTTCTAACACCATGCTATGAGCAATTACTTTAAAGTAACAAATGAAAAATGCTAACAAGAGAGAAGACATGAGATCCCACTTGTAAAGCCCTATGCCAAGTCATATGTTTCTGAGTAAGGCTACGTCATGAATAAGTATGCCACAAGCAAGCCAACTTAAGGCATGTCTTCCACATCCCAAGCTTGCTCTTATATGTTCATGAAAGGTGATCAATTAGCTGAAAGATGCAACAACAAGTGACATACAAGGACAAGTCTAAATAGCCCCTTGTCCCCGCTCAGTGCAAGATAAGGGTGAGCCAAATGTGATGAAATTAAGTTTTAGTTGGAGGAATTAGGTGCTTCAAGTAAGAGCACCACACTCCTTGAGATGTTGAATTTTGTTTTATAAAGCCTTAGATGAAAATGGAGATAAGGGTTGTAACCCTAAATTTTTCTTGAAAGAGTATGATATGTCAGTTTTCTTTGCATGTTCATTATATCCATGTGTAGGAGGGAGATTGTATCTGATACCCTAACAATCATCCAAGTCAAATGAAAGGGGTTTATGCTTCTAAGAAGGATGAGCTTCTTTACAAGAACACAAATCCTTTTTAATGTTATGTTTCATCTCCCCAAGATGGATGGGAGTTAGATAGCCCCCATCACTATCATAGGTTAACATCAATGATATAGAACCAAGTTGAGCATATAAAACATAAGGTTGTTTTGGTTTAGGTTGTGTCATTTCGCACACTCCCATAAAGGTTGGTGTGAAACCCCAATCGTTACTAGAACTTGTATCTAAAAATGAATTATTTGTATATGACTCTTTGGACCATGAGGGTGATATTTTTGAAATTTTATTGAAAGGAGGCATAGAATCTAATGGTCCCCAATTATCACTAAATAGTTTTTTTATAGGTGAAGGATTAGCATCAACTCGTATAGGTTCAAGTTTTGATCTAGGAATGAAAATATTAGGGGAGTTGGAAATGTTGTGATCAGTTGATTCATAGCTTCGTTCATCTACGTCAACTATGTATATCTTATTATTGTACTCAAATTTCATTGTACGGTGAGGGGTAGAGGGGACTCCTTTCCTAGCATGAATCCATGGTCTCCCTAGGAGAAGATTGTATGGAAGGGTCCTTGCATGATATGTATAGAGGTAGGTAACACTACATGTCTGACTTCGATAGGTAATGTGATCATCCCTAGTGATTTCCTATTAACATTGTCAAAGCCATGAATATGAACATCATTAAGTTGGATGAGCTTTTTGTCCATGCCAAAAAAAATTAGGAGGTCCATGCTACAAACATTAATTTTTGCTACATTTCTATGAGTGTGTTCCTAACAAAAGTTTCATTAATTATCACCTTTATCATCAAGGGGTCATTCTTGTTTTGAATCTCAAGTGAGAGTAATTTATGTTTAGGGAATGCAATTTCTGACTGGGTAACTTGCATGGGATGAGAAGAGGATGTTACATTATTCAAATTTATGTAAGATTGGATCTCCTCCTACTTTATTTGCAACATTTCTTGAAATAGACACTTGAATGTAGGTGATAGTTGAATGAGTTTCCATATAGATATATTAGCAAGAATCCTTTTAAGGTCTTCAACACTAGGCAAACTATGTTGAGGAAAATATAGTGAAGTGGGAGTGTTGTGTAGTTTCCTACATGTTTAAGAAACTAAGTTACAACTCAGTTTCTTCAAAACACTGTTACGATTAGATTGCATCATGGATTTCATGAAACCTTTTACTTTATTATGTCATTCACTAATGGGTAGTGACTTAGGAAGCTCATTAGTTAAAAGAGATCCCACTTGTGTCGTCATAACCTCAATAATCTTGTCTTTATTTTCATGATTTGTTAATAAGGGGATTCTAATGTCTCTTTATTAATTTCACCTAGGGAAGGTTTAGTGTTTGAAGGATATGAGTCAATGTTCACATTTTCTTCCACCATGATATTCTCCCTAGGAGGAGAGTTTTTAGGAGAACTACAAACCAAATATTCTTGATATTCAAAGGTAGGTTTTTCTAAAATGACTTCATAAAAAATAGAGGAATGATTTATAGTTGAATTTTTTTTCTCAGTAAGGGTTTCGCTAGGTGAATGGGGACAACTAAGATTCTCATGACTTTCATTGATTGTATTTTCTAACATCAAAGTATCTTCTTCATAACTAGGAGAGATACTAGAAGAATAAATGTTATTATCATGATTACCTATGGTTGTGTTGTCTTGTTCATCAATATCTTGTCCACTAAGAGAGGTAAGAGGAGAGAAACAACTAGGATTCTCAAAACTCTCATTGATTGGTTCTTCTAACACCAAAATATCTTCTTTGCCAATAGAAGAGATATTAGGAGAAGAACAAATATGATCATTAGGAATGTCCAAGGTTGTATTTTATTTCACTAAAACAGTCTCATAGGGAGGGGATATGAACTATTTCTTAGCATGCCTAGATATGCAAGGCACTATTAACATTGTTTGAACAAAAATGAAAAAAAATTGTGACCATTTCATGGAATGTTTCAACAATGTCAACAATGTATATCCAAGGATGCAAAACACTTTTATCCAATGTATGCATAGTTTTAATAATGAAAACAATTTATATCCAAAAATGAAAAGCACTTTTACCAAACTTAAATGCAAAGTTTTATGAGTGTAAACATTGTATATGCAAAAGTGAAAAGTATGTTTATGCATGTTATGCAAAATTTCAGAAATGTGAGCATTTTTAGATCTAATGATGCTTGCTATTGAAATGATTTATAAAATGGCTACCCTAAATTGGTGTTTTTGACCTTTCTTCATAAAATAGATGTTCCCAAAAAATTCCAAACTTATAGTATATGTTACTAGGAGTCTTAGTAAGCACAAACATGAGGTTTTTGGTGTTATAATAGGCAATTCAAAATATAGACTGGGATAGATTTGCCTAGAATGGCGAATGAGTACCAGTTAGGGTTTTTTTTTAAAAATTCTAAAAATTTTCAATTGGTTTTGATGCTTTTTATGTTGTATGACCTAAGGGCTAAATGAAAATGTAGATTTTATATGATTTTCAATGATTTGAGATGCAAAAATGCAAGATATATGCACTTTTACTAATGCAAAAATTTGAAACTATAGAGTGCAAATTAACTAATGAAAAATGCAATAAAATGTTAATGCAAGATAAATCTAGGATGATGATGGAATCCAAATAAAAAAAAAAGGTATTCTAAAGTTAGGTTCACTAAAATGTGTTGTTAAAAAATGGATGCTTTATGGTTTAAAACATAGAACATCACTTTTCTCCAACCAACATTCAAGGATGCCTTAGAGATCTCAATCCAATGAAGAATAGAGAGAGATATGACCATAAGGTATCCTAGGGTATGATTTCAAATTACAAGAGGGGTTCATCACCAAGTGTAAACTTGGAAAATATGAAATGATGGAAAATACAATGTGATATGCAAACATATACTAAATGACCTAGAAATGATCATGAAACAAAACAAAAAACTATGAAACTAAAAGTTTGCACCTAAAAACTTGTTGAGGATGGAATGGAACTTTGAAATCCTATAGATGCTAATTTTTAAGCATAGTGGGAATCATTCACCATTTTGTGAGAATCAGTCCCAGATTTGGAAAACTGTACTATTGTAGGTTTTGGCCAAATGGGTATCCACATATGTAAAAATCTCTAAAAAAATCCCACAGTGGGAATTATTCACTAGTAATGGTGAATGAGTCCAATTTTCCTTTTCTGGAAATGCAAAGTTTGGATTTTCTCCTCTCAATCTGCTCAATTGTTCCTCCAAGTGTCCAAATCCAAAACCCTGATTTTTGGGGTTGTAAGTGAATTTTTGTGAAGATTTTGACCTAGAAAATAGGGAGATGACTCCAAAAAGTCTGAAACCTATTCTTCAATCATGTCCAAGACTTCAAATCACCTAGATCTACAATCACACAGAGAAAGAGAAAATGTTGATTGTTAGGGAATGGGGGTTTGCCTTGGTCAAACCCCATTTAGGTAGTTAAACCAAATGATGAAATAAGATGAAACAAGAACATGAAATAATGGAATTATAACCTTTCCATGATGATGGATCTTGAGATGTTGCAATAATTGATGAATAATGTGCCCTTGAATGTCTTAGAATTGATCTTGAAAGCTATCTTGATGACCTTACGAATACTTGAAGTGCTTAACCTTTGAATGGTTGACTTGGAAACATGAATAAATGATGGATGGATGTTACTTGTATGAAATGATTGTTTTAAAGCTTTCTTATATAGGCAAGTCACTCAAATGACCATTAGTTTGATCCCCAAGGCCGACATTGAAGAAATTTAACTTTAAAACCCAAATATTCCCACTCAAACTTTGAAAATAGCTCAAATGGGACTCATTCGCCATCCTAGGTGAATGAACTTGTAATACCCCTCATATTGTTCATACTTTTTAAATAATATTTATGTTCACTTGTGTGCTTGAGACTATGACGGTGATTATTTCATCAGTTTGACTTGTGTGGATTTATAGTTTAGTTTGGTTTAATTCATATGATACTACTTATGATGTTTATGACATATGATATGTGGTGATCATACTATTTGGACATGTTATTGTTTCCATTAATATTATGTGGTGATGTTGTAGTTTAATGCTTGTTTATGGATTTTGATGTGTTTGCTAGTGGGTCTTGGTGAAAGGATGAAGTAGCATCACTTGTTCATGAGTGCCCTGCCACCTCACCACTTCCTTTCTTGGTGTGTTTGTATTGGAGATTTATATGCTACTTGAAATTGGTTTCATGCAGGATGCAAGTACTGGACACCGACTCCACCTACTTGTCAGGTCTAAGCATGTCCCACAAACCCAATGGGTATGAAGTTGTTAAAAATAATTTAATAAGGAAGTGTCCCTATCCCAATTTTTTCACCCTTGTTGTGTGTGTAACGGTGTCGTTGTCTAGTGCAGGAGCACCCAAGCTCTTCAAGGAACACTTCAAGAGACATGAGGATGCAGGGGTCATGAAGAACTATCAAGGAACTCAGAACATTAATTATGACATTTTGAAGCCTATAATGACTTTTAAAATGGTTAAAAACATTAAAGGAGTCAAATGTCCTAAGGGTCCAGATAAGAATCATAGGACCAAAATGCATTGTAATTGGACAAATAATGTCCTAAGAGTCTAGATAGGTTTTAATGTTTTAATCATGTTAATTAAGGTTGAATAATTCTATTTAATAGGTTTGAAGGATTTTTAGTTAGTAGGAGTTAATAAAATAAAAGTTGGAAAATTCAAATTTTAAACTTCCAACTTTGGGTGGAAAAGTGATTTTTAGGAGTTTTAGCAACTTTAATGTAATCAAACCAATTCCAAACGGTTTGAGCAGTTGTGGGATGGGTCTATAACCCTAAATGAATCATTTTTATGGAGTTTTGGGTTGCTGGTACAGATTTTGTACGGACTGCTATAGGAAAAAGCAATAAAACAACAATTTCTTGCTTTTTTCTTGTGTTTTTTTGATGAATATCTGATTGTTATTGATGAAATGAACCATGGAATGATTTAGAGACTTGTATCTACATTTATTTAAGCCTTTTCATGTCCTGATACACGTTTATAATTAGTTCTTTGTATTATATTGCTGACTATCCTAAAAAAAGTGTAGATTTTTCACTAATTTTGAGGTTTTTCATGGATGTTTGATCCATTTCATGAGGGAATGATGCTGTATCTTGTGAAATGGATATATTATAACATTTATAATACATATCTAACAAGTTATTGTGAAGGAAAGAGTGATTATTGGGTGTACACCGAGTTTTAGCAAGGAAAAGTGCATGAAAATGGAGGCTAAGGTGTAGCAGCAGAAGATCTACCTTAATGAGGGGTATATTTTTTAGTTTAAGGTGTCTATATATGTTGATTTATTGGTGAAAAGTTCAATAGAAGGTTTTGGAAGTGTTGGAAAAGCTAATTTTCAATAGGCCCTAGTTTTGGAGCAATTTAGTGAGTGTTTTGTGTTTGAGGGTGTCAAGGCTATCATAGGTACCTAAAAACTTGAAAATACTTGGTTTGGGAACATTTTAAGGTAATTTTGAAAGTATTATGATCTGGAGTTGAGTTTTGAATATGGTTTCTTTGAAAAAAAGGGCTAATTTGGCGTAGTTTTTGTGGAAACAACGAGATTTGGGAAGTCTGATCCAAAACAAGTTCCATCAAGGTTTGGGTATGTTGTGTAGGATCATAAAACACATCTAAAACAATCATTATTTTGGTAAGTCCTTTGGGGAAGTTGTGAGTAAAGTTAAAAAAACCACCGCAGGAGGCCTAGTTGGGCTAGAAGCCTAGTCAAGGTGCAAAAAGTGAGTTTGTGTTTAAGTCAGAGATTTGGGGCTTGAAACCATTAAAGAAAAGTTTGTTTGAGTCTTTTAAAATCTTCCCAAGGGTTTGGGTCCATAAGTGCAAGTTTAAAGTCATAAGTGAAACTTTGAGGCTTATCTCCTGCAAGGTGCCTAGAAGAGGGTTTTAGATTGCTTCATTGAAATCCTTGAAATCATTGTTGTTTTCCTAAAGTTCCCATCCCCTCTACATTAGAGTGGTATCAGAGTAGTGAGTGGGTCCTTTAGGGATTGAAGAAACAACAATGGCACCAAAAAATGATTGGCAAGAGAGTTGGAGGAGTTAAGGGAAATCTTGGAAAGGGAAAGAAGGGAAAGAAGAGAACAAGAAGTAGCAAGAGAGCAGGCCAGAGAAAGGGAAGAAAGGAAATGGAGAAGGGAGAGAGATACTATGCAAGCAAGGATAAACAACCTTGAGAGAAATAGGAGAGAAGAACAAGAAAACCAAGAAGATAATGATGAAGATGAAGAGCATGTGAGGGTAAATCAAGAGCAACTTGCAAGTGAGATAGAAGACCCTGAAGAAAGGAGATTAGTGAGGTTGTTGAAGGCAGTACAAGGTCATGGAGGAAAGAGTCACATAGATTTTCCTATCTATCAAGGGAAGATGGATAGTGAGGAGGTGTTAGGATGGCTTGATGCCTTAGAGAACTATTTTGAGTTTGAAGATATGGATGAAGAGAGGAAGGTTAAGTTTGCCAAAACCAAGTTGAGAGGCACAACATTGACATGGTGGACTAGTTTTTAGAATGATAGGATGGCTAGGGGATTGGAAAAATTTTCTACATGGGCTAGGATGAAGAGTTTGGTCAAAGAGCAATTCCTACCATCTGATTACACAATTCATGTGAAGAGGATGAGGAAAAATTTAAGACAAAAGGACATGGATGTGATGTCTTATACTGAGCAATTTCACAAGCTTAGTATTAGAGGAGGTTATGAGGAAGAAGATGAGAAAGCAGCCAGGTATATCAATGGCTTGAGGTATAATCTACAAGTTGAGATTGGTTTGCAATTGCCAAGGACATTAGGAGAGTGTTTTCAATTGGCCATTAGAGCAGAAGAAAAGGTGAAGAGGAAGCAAGAAAGATTAAGCAATGGTGGAAGAGGTGGTAGTTTAAACAAGGGCAGAGGTAATAGAGAAAAAGGACAAGGCAGCAATGACAAGAGCAGCAATGACAAAGGCAAAGAGGTGTTTTCTGATCAAAGAGGAGGATACACTCCTAGAGGAGGAGGAAAATTTGGGCAAGGTAGAGGCACATTCACAGGGAGGTGTTTCAATTGCAATGAACTAGGGAATCCTTCCTTCAAGTGTCCTAAATGGGAACAAGCTGATAAGGGTAGAGAAAGGAGAGCTAATTTGGTACAAGAAGAAGAAGACAAGAAGGAGGAACCAAAAACATTTATGGTAGACCCTATGACTGATGGTGAGTTTCTTATGATCAAGCAAGGAGAAAGACTTCATCAAGAACCAAAGGTAACTATCTTTAAGACTAATTGTCTTGGTCATGGTAAAATATGTAGATTACTCATAGATTCAGGGTCACATAGCAATTTAGTTTCAACGGATATGGTAACCAAGTTGGGTATTGAAACTTTTGATCACCCTACTCCCTACAAGGCCACTTGGGTAACTCAAAAGCAGCATGTAGAGATTGGTAAGAGGGCTTATGTAGATTTTTCAATTGGATCTTATCATGACAAGGTGCTTTGTGATGTCATTCCAATGACTTGTGGTCATATCATCTTAGGGAGACCATGGCAGTATGCTAGAAGTACATTGCATGATGGATTCCATAATACATACTTGGTGCATAAATGAGATATTAGATATAAGTTGGCTCCTTTGCATTTGGAGCAGTATAATGGAATTTTTGTGACCTATTTTGAGAAGCATTTGTAGGTGAAAGTGCAGGGTGAGATAGGGGAAGATGCTGGTTGGAAGAGAGATGGTAGGTTGCAGCAGAGATATGAAGCATATAGTCCTAAAAATCAGAATCTTTGGGACTTGGACAGTATTAAGATTGGAAGTATTGAATGCCCTATTGTTGAGGGTAATAGGGGTGGTGTTTCTTCACAAGGAAATCAGTGGCATAGAGGCAGAAATAGGGCACAAAAGCAGACTGAGTTCAAGCAGCAAAAAGGACAAACAAAATAGATTTTTGACACTAACATGTTGAGTGACATGAATGCAGGTTGGAAGAAAAAGAAGAAGGTAACTTTGGGAGATTTCATGATTGGTAATCAGAAGGTGCAAACATATAGGAACAAGGAGTATTATGGCAGCAACAAGTTGGATACTTCTTGGGGCAAGAACTTTTTCTTTCTTGGGGAGAATGGTGCAGGAGCACCCAAGCTCTTCAAGGAACACTTCAAGAGACATGAGGATGCAGGGGTCATGAAGACCTATCAAGGAACTCAAAACACTAATTATGAAATTTTGAAGCCTATAATGACTTTTAAAATAGTTAAAAACATTAAAGGAGTCAAATGTCCTAAGGGTCCAGATAAGAACCATAGGACCAAAATGCATTGTAATTAGATGAATAATGTCCTAAGAGTCTAGATAGGTTTTTAATGTTTTAATCATGTTAATTAAGGTTAAATAATTCCATTTAATAGGTTTGAAGGATTTTTAGTTAGTAGGAGTTAATAAAATAAAAGTTGGAAAATTCAAATTTTAAACTTCCAACTTTGGGCGGGAAAGTGATTTTTAGGAGTTTTAGCAACTTTAATGTAATCAAACCAATTCCAAACGGTTTGAGCAGTTGTGCGATGGGTCTATAACCCTAAAGGAATCATTTTTATGGAGTTTTGGGTTGCTGATATGGATTTTGTATAAACTACTACATGAAAAAGCAATAAAACAATAATTTCTTGCATTTTTCTTGTGTTTTTTTGATGAATATCTGATTGTTATTGATGAAATGAACCATGGAATGATTTAGAGACTTGTATCTACATGTATTTAATCCTTTTCATGTCCTGATACACATTTATAATCAGTTCTTTGTATTATATTGCTGACTGTCCTAAAAAAAATGCAGATTTTTCACTAATTTTGAGGTTTTTCATGGATGTTTGATCCATTTCATGAGGGAATGTTGTAACTTGTGAAATGGATCTATTATAACATGTATAATACAGATCTAACAAGTTATTGTATAGGAAAGAGTGATTCTTGGGTGTACACCAAGTTTTAGCAAGGAAAAGTGCATGAAAATGGAGGCTAAGGTGTAGCAGTAGAAGATTTGCCTTAATGAGGGGTATATTTTTGAGTTTAAGGTGTCTATATATGTTGATTTATTGGTGAAAAGTCCAAGAGAAGGTTTTGGAAGTGTTGGGAAAGCTAATTTTCAAGAGGCCATATTTTTGGAGCAATTTAGTGAGTGTTTTGTGTTTGAGGGTGTCAAGGCTATCATAGGCACCTAAAAAGTTGAAAATCCTTGGTTTGGGAACATTTTAAGGTACTGTTGAAAGTATTATGATCTGGAGTTGAGTTTTGAATAGGGTTGCTTTGAAAAAGAGGGCTAATTTGGCCTAGTTTTTGTGGAAACAACAAGATTTGGGAAGTCTGGTCCAAAACAAGTGCCATCAAGGTCTTGGGAAGTTTTTTGTGGAAACAACAAGATTATTGGTGCTTGAGAAAATTAGATTTTTGTGAAAAGAAAAAATATATATTTGACCATAATTTAGGTGTTGTTATAAATTAGTTATATATGTGATTATCTGTGTTTCCATTCTTAGAAAACTTTTTTATCTGGTTTCTCCCTTTCTGAAAGAAAATATGCAAACATATTAAAAGATCTAGCTGGCTGTATATGTTTATTTGTAGGAGTGTATTAGAAAATAAATATATATATTATTTTTGGTTTTGATTTTTTTTTAAATATATTTGTGGAGGTTGTCGGCTACCACCATACCCCCAGTCCCTCGTAGTTTATTTCCTTGTGCATAGCTATGTTCGGGGGCGCTGTATGTAATGCACACATGGTTGCACACAACAACCTTCAAGCTGTTGGGTGCAACCCTAGGTGGGGCTTGTAGCCTCCCTATATGGGGAGGTTTGCAGCCTACCCCTACACTGATTATAAATTTTAATTTTATAAATTTTATTTTAAACTTTTTAAATTTTGTAAATTTTATTATATTCAATTTAATCTTTATTAATATTTTATTATATATATATATATAATATATTGTTATTTGGGTGAATAAGAGAACCATGTTGATTTATTAGCAATATGTGTATATATATATGTATGTATGTATATATATATATATGTATATATATGTATATATGCATGTGTATGTATTGGATGAAAATATATAAAAAATCTTAGGATGTTAGTTTCAATGCTTGATTTCATGTTGTT
Source organism: Sequoia sempervirens (assembly GCA_007258455.2). Taxonomy (NCBI): domain Eukaryota; kingdom Viridiplantae; phylum Streptophyta; class Pinopsida; order Cupressales; family Cupressaceae; genus Sequoia; species Sequoia sempervirens. The sequence continues at coordinate 405,643,687 of VDFB02105785.1, forward strand.
ACTGGACAAATTAAAGGTGAATATTTTATTAAATCAGTTTGAGTGATTTTATCAAATTAAATAGATTGTGTAAACTGATTTTTAATTTTTTTCAATGGTTGAAATCATGGAATGACTTATTTTAAAATGTGGTTGTTGAGTTATAGTAAATTCACGTTCTTTAACAGAATCTTGAGGTTGAATAGTTGTTTAATTCTTTAATTTTCTTTGAGTCCTTTGTTGTTTTGGCTTTTGTTGGTTTCTATACATGTGGGAATCCTCAAGATAGTTAACCCTCTTTAGGAGTTAAGGTTATTGTTTAAGGCTTCCAGAGGCATGTGAAAATTATGGTTTATTATGATGTCTATTGATGTGATACTTGTCAATATTTTGATTGTAGTTGAGATTTTGAGTTTATACTTAGGTTGTACCTATTTCATGAGTGTTTATGCATATGATTATTGGCAAGATGTTATTTTCCTCGTGTATGTTTCCATTTTGAGATTCAGTATTTCTTGTGTTGGTACAACCCCTTGGAGCTTTAGTTTTGTGTTTGGGTTTCTAGGGAGAGTGGCTCTTCGTGGGCACTAGAACACAAAGGGCTTGTTAGGATAACCCACATAAAAGTTAGAGTAATAAGTGATAACTTAATTAAATGAATTAGGGGGTATGGGTAGTAAATGATGCCTCATTTTCCCGTTAGGGATTTCATGGACTAAGAGTGGATTGAGAAGGGCATGGTTGGAAAGATCATTGCCTCGTTTCCATGAGAGGTTAATGATTCCACACGAGTCACCCTATGGGGCTAGCGCCTAGAGATTTTGTCAAGATAACCATAGATGGGGGTTGGGGCCTAGAGAAAGGCAGTCAGGAGAACCCATGTAGGATTGTGCGATGACACTCTCCTCTAGCATTCCCTTGATTTGTTATTTTGCTAGCCTTTGGAAGTGGTCTCTTGATGTAATGTTTTCCTTTGTATTTTCATGTCTTTATTGTATGGAGTTGAGTCTTGTTTTCTTTTTATTTGGATGAACTTGGTAGAGGATCCTTTCTTATTTACTCCTAGCATGGGGGTGGTCAGGTGGAACGTGATATGCACCCCGTGGGGTCCCTTATCAGTAGATGTGCAGTACTTTTTAGATACAACTTGATCCAAAGTTCACCATGTTACCAGATGTATATTTGATACTATAGTTGTACTTTTGTATTGATGCATTACTCCCACATGTGTTGGGAAGTCTCATGATGTAAACTTATGTATTTATTCGATGAGATGTACTGGAAGTTGATGTAATGTCTAATCATACTATGTAATTCTTTCTTGGTCTATGATTGTAAATATCATTTAATGTACATGTTGTATCTGTGGAAATATGGTCACCACATTCCCATGTTTATCTTGTTATGAATGCATGTATGGTTATCATATTGTTTTTAATCTTGTCATATTGCTTTATTATTTATGAATGTTTTGAAATTGGAGATAAGTGAATGAATGGGTTACATTAATGGAATTTTTAATTTCATCTATTAAATTTTATTATGGGTTCATTTTCATAATGTCACCTTGTGTACCCCAAAGGACTTAGGTGAATAACTTGTAATATTTTAAATCTAATATATACATTAATTTATACACTTTAATTATTTTTTAAAAAAATTGTTGCGTTGTTAGTTGTCCTTTGGGGTTTGCATGATGGGGTGTTAAAACTTTGTATTAGAGCCAAGGTTTGCAAACACTGGGTTCTTTGGGTAGTTTGAGTCCATTAGGAAATCTTTGTGTTTAACTCTTGATCTCACATGTACCCTCCAATTGATGTTTAGGAATATGCCTTAGGGTAGAGGTCATGGCTAAGGAAGAGGCCGAGGTGGTGGTTGTGAGGAAACCACCAAATTCCATCACCTTCGAGTTCCCATAGTTTAGAGCATGAGGAATGATAGAGTTCCCATAACAATCTAACAGGCAGTGGTTAGAACCTGGAATAGTCAGTTCTTGAAGGTGGACAATTGCAACACCTACTTGAGGAGATTTTGGGTTATTTAGGCCCTAGGCTAGTGGAAGAACAATGGTTTAAAAGGGAGAGGGAGAGATCACCAAGACATGGTGAAATAATAGTAGAGAAGGATGTAGTAGTGGTGGGTTACATGAGAGATTTGTTAAGAGCATGACCTCCCACTTTTGATGGATCTAGTGGGGGTCTAGAGGCAAAAACATGGCTGATTGATTTGGAGAGATGCTTTGATATGCACCCCTATGGTAGTAATACTAGGGCTAGGTGCACCATCATGCACCTCAAAGGCTTTGCATCCACTTAGTGTCAACTTGAAGAACAAAAATTACATATTGACATCAACATGGTGACTTGGGAATTGTTTATGGAGAGATTCAGGGACCGTTTCCTTTCTCATCACTGGAGGAAACACAAAGCAGATGAATTCCATGAGTTAAGACAAATGGAAATGTCTATTGAGCAATATGAGCACCATTCATATGAGCTCAAGCAATATGCAGGGATTGGTAACTAACGAGGGGTGCAACCCAAGACACAAAAAATTAACACACCAAATAGAGAATGTTATTTTATTATTTTGAAAATGATCTTCTTACATGCGAAGGATTTGATATCCTCAAGTTTTGGACATATGTAAACTACAAAATTATAGAAAAACCCCCTTTTTGTAGTATGCAAACTTGTCCCCCAAAAAGCTACATAAAAATTAGAAACCCGCCCATAAATAGAGATCCCTTTTTATTTTGAAGCCAAAAAAATATTCAAATTTGAGTTTTTGGCGGTTTGGTGCTGAAAATTAAAACTTGAAATTCAAATTTCAAAAGTACATTAAAAAATTAGTATCTTCTAGAAAGTCCGCCAAATTTTGGGAGCCATAACTTTTGATCTGGGACTCCATTTTTTGAACCGTTTGAACTGTTGGAAATTTCTCAAAGTCAAGAATGTGCTCAAAATTTTCTAAGCCAATTTTGGAAAGTTTTGGGGCAGTTTCGAGACTGTTTAGTGCCTCAAATATGACTTGGAAGGTTTTTAAATGTAATTCTGGGAGACTAAAATTTCCATGTCTTTCAACCCAGGAATATAAAAGAAAAACTATAATTTGGGAATTACATTATGATGAAAAGGGTATCCAAAAATGAAAAAACATCTGAGAAACTACCAACATGAAATGAAATTATTTTTTTGGGTGATGTAGGATTGCCCTTACACCACTAGATGCTCCTGCATCAGACACCTAGGGTAGTTTGAGAAGTGACCCCATCACGTCTCAGATGGTTGAGGAAAACCAGAATAGTCAACCTCTTAGATAGCCAGGATGCATCTTCCACAAGAATTTCTCTCCATTTCACCATATATTCTTCATACTACCTATTTCTGATACTCCTTCCCACATGACCACTATCCAGGATTGCTTCAATCTCCTCCTTCTCTGAACTAGGTGCTAGAATGCCATACTTCCCTATTCCTAGTGCTTCCTCTATGCCACCTTCATGATACTCTTTCAAATCTAAAATGTTGAACACAGGGAAAATGTTGACTCCATCCAACAACTCTACCTCATATGCATTCCTTGAATAATGCTTCTTCAAAATCCTATAGGGATCAAATTTCTTCATCTTTAGTTTGTTATAGGTTCCCAATAGAAACCTTTCTTTCCTCAAGTGGACCATTACTTCATCACCAATCTAAAACTCCTTATTCCTCCTTTTATGATATGCCTTGGCCTTATACTGCATATTCATCTTGTTAATATTTTCTCTTACCTTCTCATGAATATCCTTGATGTGCTCTACAAAATCTTCAGCTTCGACACTTATCTTTTTCTCTTGGTCCATCTTTCTCAATTATGGAGTTGTTTTGGGGCTACCTCCATACACAATCTAGAATGGTGATCTACTAGTGCTTCTATTGACATAATTGTTGTAAGAAAATTTTGCATGGGGTAAGATCAAGTCCCATCCCTTGGGTTTATCTCCTACTAAGCATCTCAGTGGGTTACCTAGACTCTTTTTCACAATCTCCATCTACCCATCTATTTGTGGATGGTGTGTAGAATTGAACTTCAACTCCATTCTCAACTTCTTCCACAAGGTCCTCCAAAAGTATCCCATAAATTTGGTGTCACGATCTGAGATAATAATATTTGGTAGACCATGTAGCCACACCACATCTTTGAAGAAAAAGTCAATAATGTGGACTGCATCACAGGTCTTCTAACATAGAATGAAATGTGTCATTTTTAAAAAATTTTCAACCACCACAAATACTGAATCATTCCCTCTTTGTGTCCTTGACAAACCAATAAAAAAATCCATACTTATATCCTCCCACGACCTCTCTAGTACATGTAAGGGATGATATAACCCCGTATTCTGGCTCACTCCTTTAGCCATCTAACATACCTTGCAACTCTGTACATACTTCTTTACATCCTGTGACAACTGAGGCCAATAATAATACTCATTGATAATGGAAATGGTCTTATCCTAACCAAAATGTCCTTCCATTCCTCTACTGTGCTTCTTCTTAATCAGGTTCTCCCTCATGGAACTACTCAGAATACACAATTGGCTCCCCTTAAACAACATGCCATCTTGAATCATGAAATCCAACCACCTTGTCCTATCCACTGTAACAGGTTCCTTGCAAGCTTTCCAAGCCTCTACGAAATCAAGATCTTTTGGATACAATTTTTTGATTTCGTTGAACCCAACCATTTCAATTTGCATCTTTCTCATCAATTTCTACCTCCTGCTTAAGGCATCTACAACCCTATTTGACCTCCCACTCCTATTCTTTAGAACAAAGGTATAGCTTTGCAAAAATTCTACCCTTTTTGTATGGCTCTGATTTAATTTTTCCTGACTATTCAGATACTATAATTATTGATGATTAGTATAAAACAAAAATTCCTTCAGCAACAAATAATGCCTCCATTTTTTTAGTGCTTGAACAATTGCATAAAATTATTGATCATATATATAGTACTTTCTCTTGGCATCATTTAACTTTTCACTGAAATAGGCAATGGGCATACCTTCTTGGCTCAACATTGCTCCAATGGCACAACAAATGGAATTTTTCAACCCAAAAATAGAAAAGAAAAAACATAAGTTGGGAATTACATTATGATGAAAAGGGTATCTAGAAATGCAAAAAAATATAAGAAAATACCAACATGAAATGAAACTCTTTTTTTGGGTGATGCAGGATTTGCCCTTACACCACTGGATGCTCCTGTATCAATAATGATGAAGTGATGCTTGAGCAACACTTTTTCAAGGGCTTAAACTCTTGAATTAGTGGTGGAGTTCGAGTCTTTGAGGCAAAGAAAATGGAGGTAGCTGCTGAGAAGACTCGTTTGGTAGAAGAAAACTTGGAAATGGCGTTGGGAGGTCACATAGGAGTTTAGATTGGTAGTGCACAAACATCAGGTTTTCGTTCTAGAGGTGGATAGCCTCAAGCTGTAGGGTCTTATAGGAGCTATTAGACACCCTCTAAGGGTGGTTCACAGCCACAACAACAACAACAATCACAAATGAAACAAAATAAATTATAGTCTCAATAGGGTGGCAGATCTTAGGGTAGAAAGAACTAGAGTTGGCAGTGAATTAGGCAGGATCATTTTGAGTAGCCTACATAGAGCACATAGTCAACACCTTCTTGAGGCAATTTTTAGCAGTCGAATGCATTGTTTGGTGCCAGAGGTTTTGTGTGAGGAACAAGTCTTTTCTCTTGTAGACATTAGGGACATATTGCTAGACAATGTCCACAAAGGAACACTACAAGTTTTAGTCAGAGACTAGTTACTTCTAAGCTGATAGTGGGTGATATGAGCAGATCTCACCAAGTGTTCATGGTAGTTGACAATTGGAAAGTTGAACATCAAGGAACTATAGTTGATACTTCAGGTACATTACAAGGCACTAACATTTCCATTAATTTTGATTCTGGAGCATCAGATTCATTTATATCTCCTTTAGTAGTAAAGCATTGTAGACTGGTGGCAATGAGGCAAGGCAATAGGTGGTATGTTGAATTGGCCTTTGAGGCAAAGGTAGTTGTAGAGTCACTCATTCAATGCTACAATTTGCAATTGGGTCACTTGTGACTATGATGGATCTTCAAATCCTAACTCTTGGTTCATATGATGTTGTTCTAGGCATGGATTGGTTGAGTGCCCACTGTGCTTTAATTGATTTTTGACACAAAGTTGTGCATTGTGTTCACAATTCTAGTAATAAGGTTGAGATCATTGGCATACATAGACCTATCTCAATACGGTTGATCTCAACCATGCAATTAAAAAGGTGTTTCTGTCAGGGGTGTCAGTTATTTTCCATGTCAGTAAATGACTTGGATTTGGGAGATTCAAGGGGTTTCATTGGATGAATACCCTCTCCTTAAGGAAATTTTTGATGTTTTTCCAAGTGAAATTCTGGGGATGCCACCAAATTATGACATTGACTTCAAAATTGATCTTATACTCAGCTGAACCTATATCTCAAGCTCCATACCAGATGACAACACAAGGATTGCAGGAGCTTTGTTTGCAGTTGCAAGAAATTCTAGAAAAAGGATTCATCCATCCTAGTGTTTCCCCTTGGAGAGCGCTAGTTATATTTGTGAAAAAAAAGGATGGTTCACTCTGATTATGCATTGACTATAGACAACTTAACAAAGTGATGATCAAGAATCAATATCCTTTGTCGAGAATTGATGACTTGTTCGATTAGATAAAAGGAGCTCAAGTTTTCTCCAAGATTGATATTAAGTCTGGCTATCATCAGTTACGAATAGCTAAAGTTGATATTCATGAAACTGCATTTCGCACTTGTTATGAGCATTATGAATTCATTGTTATGCCATTCGGGTTGAAAAATGAACCATCAATTTTCATGAGCCTAATGAATGGAGTCTTCCAAACCTACTTGGATAGGTTTGTACTTGTGTTTCTCGTGTTTCTCAATGACATCCTAGTTTACTCTAAATCAATGGAGGAGCATGAGGAACATTTTCAAGATAGGTATTACAATGTTTGAGGGACAATCAACTATTTGCTAATTTGGCTAAGTGTGATTTCTACAAAATAGAACTGAAATACTTAGGGAACGTCATCTCAAGTGTAGGTATCATAGTGGATCCATCAAAGATCCAGGCCATCATTGATTGGACTACACCCAAGAATGTTCCAGAGACCCATAGTTTCATGGGGTTAGTGGGCTATTATCAGTGGTTTGTATAGAGCTTTTCAAGGATCGCACATCCCATCACTTCTCTTCAGAGTAAAGGAAAGTAGTTCATTTGGTGAGTTCAGTTCCAGCCAATATTTTAGACCCTTAAGGATAGGTTGACTAGTTCACCTATATTAGTTGTTCTTGATCCTACTAGGGATTTTGTGGTGTGCATAGATGCCTCCTTGGAGGGATTAGGAGCCGTTTTAATGCAAGAAGGACATGTAATTGCTTATGAATCCTACAAGCTCAAGGATCATGAACTAAACTACCCGAAGCATGACTTGGAGTTAGCTGCAGTGGTTCATGCCCTTGTTATATGGAGACATTTCTTATTGGGTCATATGTTTGAGCTTCATAGAGATCATAGAAGTTTGCAATACATTTTTACACAACCAAACCTAAATACTAGGAAGAGGAGATGGATGGAATTCCTTTGTGAATATGATTTTGAGGTCAAGTACGTATAGGGCAAGGAGAATGTAGTGGTGTATTCTCTAAGTCGACAAAGACATGAGTTTTCTATAGTGGCTCTCAAGGTGGATTTGAGGAATCAGGTCCTCGCAACACTTTCCACAAATAGCTAATATTAGGAAGTGAAATAAAAAATTGAATTAGGTAGAGCTTTGGAAGGAAAGTTTGTAAGTTACTCATTGGATTCTAATGGTCTTTTGAGGTATTTGGGCTGCATGTACGTGCCTTCTGCTGAGGGTCTTCAGACTCTAATTATGTCTAAGGTACATTGGGTTCCCTACTCTGCTCACCCGGGAGTTAAGAAGATGTATGTGGACCTTCATGCACTGTAGTTTTGGGCTGGCATGAAGAGGGATATTGCTGATTTGGTGGCTAGATGTTTAAAATTTCAAAGAGTCAAGGCAAAACATTAGCATCCTGTAGGCCTTTTACAACCTCATCTCATTCTGGAATGGAAGCGGGACATTATATCAGTGGATTTTATTGTGGGTTTTCCTATAAATTCTTTACGTTGTGATGCTATAATGGTCATGGTTGATAGGATGACCAAGGTGGTACACTTCTCCCCCATCTAATCATCTTACACTGCTTCTTTGATTGCTAGAATTTTCATGGAAGACATTGTTTGTTTGCAAGGTATTCCATGGAGAATCATTTTTGACAAAGATCCAATGTTCAAATCTACATTGTGGACATCTTTATAGCATTCCTTAGGAACTCAGCTGAATTTTAGTTTTGCATATCATTCAGAAATAAATGGTTAGACTAAGAGAGTTAATTAGGTCCTTGAGGACATGCTCCATATGTATGTCATGGATCAACAATCATGTTAGGAGAACTACTTGCATTTGGTGGAGTTTTCCTACAACAATGGATATCATAGCTCGATTGGTATGGCTCCCTTTCAGGGAATTTATGGCCATCCTTGTTGGACTCCATTAAGTTGGGACTGTCTTGAGGACAGAGTTCTCCTTGGACTCAAAATACTTTAGGACATGGAGCAATAGGTAGCTCGTATCAAAGAGCATTGTGTGGTAGCATAGGATAGGTAGAAGAATTATGCATATGCTCATAGAGTTGACCGTTAGTTCTCTATTGGTAATCAAGTTTTCTTGAGAGTGCGACCACAAAAGAGGCCAATCTGTTATGGAAAGGGATCCAAGCTTGCACCTTGCTTTGTGGGACCGTTTGGAGTTCTGAAGAGAATTGGCACCATTGCTTATCTCCTAGCATTGCCACCCAATCTATCGTGGATTCATGATGTGTTTCATGTTTTTGTTCTTAGGCCATATTATCTAGATGTTTCTCATGTACTTGATTGGAATGCTCTATAGGTCGAGGATGGGTAGCTGAAACTTGATCCCATGGCTATGTTGCAGCATCAAAAACTCACTCTCAAGGGTAGAGAAATTGAACAGGTGTGGGTTAAGTGGGACCTGAATGATGAGACTTCAACGATATGGGAGGATACATCTTGTATCAGAGAGGCTTACCCTTATTTGTTTAGTGGCTTCTAGGAGTAAGCCATGTTCTAGGGGGTAGGATGTAATACCCCTCATGTTGCTAATTCTTTTTAGATACTCTTTATGTTCAAGTATGTGCTTGAGATTGTGATGGTGATTATTTCACTAGTTTGACTTGTGTTGATTTACAATTTAGTTTGGTTTGATGCATATGATAATGCTTATGATGTTTATGACATATGATATGTGGTGATCATACTATTTGGAAATGTTATTGTTTCCATTAATATTATGTGGTGATGTTGTGGTTTAATGCTTGTTTATGGATTTTGACATGTTTGATAGCGGGTCTTGGTAAAAGAACAAAGTAGCATCACTTGTTCGCGAGTTCCCTGCCACCCTGCGAGTTCCTTTCACGGTGTGTCTGCATTGGACATTTATATGCTACTTGACATTGGTTTCATGCAAGATGTAGGTACCGGACACCGACTCCACCTGTTTGTCAGGTCTAAGCATGTCCCACAAACCTAATAAGTATGAAGTTGTTAAAAAGGAGTTGATAAGGAAGTGTCCCTGTCCCAAGTTCGTCACCCTTGTTGTGTGTAATGGTGTCCTTGTCCACAATTTCGTCTTCATTCTGCATGGTATTGTGTTATTCATTGATTTTAAGCTTTGTTTTGTGTGTCATTTAATTAATATTTATGTTTGACATTTCTTGATAGATTAATAATGCTATTTTAATTAATATAATTAAATAGTTAAGTAAATGTGGTTAAGTTAATTGTTAAATTTAAATGCATTATATTTTAAAAGATTGTTAAATTAAAAGTTGTCTATTTAATTAAAAAGGGATAAATTAATAAATTAATAAGTAATATTGTTGATAATTATAAATTATCATTGGAAAGATGAAATAATATAATTTAATGACTTTTATCAAGTTGTGGATAAATATTGAATAAAGGGATTTTTAATTAATTGTTGTGTGATAATTATGAGCTTTAAAATTAGAAAGAAAAAGAAGGATGAATGCATGTTTAGTGTTTTTGGAAAAAGAAAGAAGTTTCTTTTAATTTATTGGGAAAAAAAAGAATTCTTCTTCATGGGAATTTGTGTGTGGTTGGAGAAGAAGTAATGGTTTTTTTTGCAAAAGTATTCTAGCTTCTAGGTTTTCTTTGTAAAAATTTACACAAGAATTGAACACATAGGAGAAGTTGGAAGAGTTGTAGAGGAAAGGAGGAGAGTTTGTGAAGGGCTGATTAGAGAAGATGAAAAAGAAGTTTACCATACATGACGCTTATTTTGTAGAGCGTAGGACTCCATGTTCTTTGATTATTTTTTATTTTACATGTGTTTGAAAGTAGTGTTTAGATTTGTGTTTGTTTGGGTGATTTCTTGAAAAAAAAACATATTGTTCAAAAAGAAAAGAAAGTTTTTGAAAAGTTTTGATGTAGTTGCTTGGTTGATTGCAAATCATTGTTTTTGATCTACCCTCCCCAATCCATTTTGTAGATTACATATTTTGTTTTGGAGAAATTGCAAATCTTTTAGGGAAAAATTGTGTTCTCATTGAAGAAGGTTGCTGTCAAATTGGGAAAACAATATTCTATTAAACATGTGTTTATTTGAGAAAAAAATTATGTTGGCTTGGGGAAAATGGATTATTGGTGCTTGAGAAAATTAGATTTTTGTTAAAAGAAAATATATATATTTGATCATAATTGAGGTGTTGTTATAAATCAGTTATATATGTGATTATCTATGTTTCCATTCTCAAACAAATCTTTTATCTGGTTTCTCCATTTCTAAAAGAAAATATGCATATATATTAAAAGATTTGGCTGGCTGTATGTGTTTCTTTCTAGGATTGTATTAGAACAAAAAAATTAAATAAATCTATTATTTTTGGTTTTGAATTTTTTTTTAAATATATATTTGGGGGGGGAGGGGTCAACTGCCACCGTAACCCTAGTCCCCTATAGTTTATTTCCTTGTGCGTAGTTATGTGTGGGGGCATTGTACGCAACCCACCCATGGCTACACATTGCAGCCTTTAGGTTGTTGGGCCCTGCCCTAGGTGGGGATTGCGACCTCCCCATATGGGGAGGTTCACAACCTGCCCCTACACTGATTATAAATTTTAATTTTATAAATTTTATTTTATAATTTTATAATTTTATAATTTTGTAAATTTTATTATATTAAATTTAATCTTTATTAATATTTTATTATTATTATTATTATTATTATATAAATATATAATATATATTGTTATTTGGGTGAATAGGATAATCATGTTGATTTATATGTAAAATATATATATGCATATATATATATATATATGTATATATATATGTATACATATACATGTATATATGTATATATATATATATATATGTAAATGTACATAGCAATATGTATATATATACATATTGCTATGTACATTTACATATATATATATATATGTATATGTATATATGTATGTATGTATATATGTATATATGTATATATATATATGTATATATATGTATATATATGCATGTGTATGTACTGGATGAAAATATATAAAAATTATTAGGATGTTAGTTTCAATGCTTGATTTCATGTTTTTCCTGGACAAATTGAAAGCTAATATTTTATTAAATCAATTTGAGTGATTTTATCAAATTAAATAGATTGGGTAAACTAATTGTTTATTTATTTTCATGGTTGAAATCATGCAATGACTTATTTTAAAATGTGGTTTTTGAGTTATAATAAATTTATCTTCTTTAACATAATCTTGAGGTTGAATAGTTGTTCAATTCTTTAATTTTCTTTGAGTCTTTTGTTGTTTTGGCTTGTGTTAATTTATAGACATGTGGGAATCCTCAAGATAGTTAACCCTCTTTAGGAGTTAAGGTTATTGTTTAAGGCTTCTAGAGGTGTGGGAAAATTGTGGTTTATTATGATGTTTATTGATGTGATACTTGTCAATATTTTGATTGTAGTTGTGATTTTGAGTTTATACTTGGGTTGTACCCATTTCATGAGTGTTTATGTATATGATTATTGGTGAGATGTTATTTTCCTCGTGTATGTTTCCATTTTGAGATTCAGTATTTCTTGTGTTGGTACAACCCCTTGGAGCTTTAGTTTTGTGTTTGGGTTTCTAGGGAGAGTGGCTCTTTGTGGGTGTTGGCACAGAAAGGGGCTATTAGGATAACCCATGTAAGAGTTAGAGTAGTAAGTGATAAATTAATTAAATTAATTAGGGGGTATGGGTAGTAATATTATTAACAAGATAAGTAATGATGCATCGTTCACTTGTTAGGGCTTTCACAGACTAAGGGTGGATTGAGAAGGCCCTGGTTGGAAAGATTGTTGCCTCATCTCCATGAGAGGTTAACAGTTCTGCATGAGTCATCCTATGGGGCTAGTGCCTAGAGAGGCTATCAAGATAACCATAGATGGGGGTCGACGCCTAGAGAAAGACAACCAGAATAACCCATGTAGGACTATGCAATGACACTCTCCTCTAGTATTCCCTTGATTTTTTATTTTGCTAGCCTTTGGAAGTGGTCTCTTGATGTTATGTTTTCCTTTGTGTTTTCATGTCTTTCTTGTATGGAGTTGAGTCTTGTTGACTTTCTATTTGGATGAACTTGGTCAAGGATCCTTCCTTATTTACCTCTAGCATGAGGGTGGTCGGGTGGAACGTGCTACACACCCTATTGGGTCCCTTGTCAACAGATGTGCAATAATTTTTAGATACAACTTGATCTAGAATTCACCAAGTTACCAGATGTATATATGATACTATAGTTGTACTTTTTGTATTGATGTATTACTCCCACATGTGTTGGGAAGTCTCATGATGTAAACTTATGTATTTATTCAATGAGATGTACTGGAAGCTAATGTAATGTGTAATCATACTATGTAATTCTTTCTTGGTCTATGATTGTAAATATAATTTAATGTATGTTTTGTATCTATGGAAATATGTTCACCACATTCCCATGTTTATCTCATTACGAATGCATGTATGGTTATCATATTGTTTTTAATCTTGTCATATTGCTTTATTATTTATGAATGTTTTGAAATTGGAGATAAGTGAATGAATGGATTACATTAATGGAATTTTAAATTTCATCTATTAAATTTTGTTATGGGTTAGTTTGTGTAATGTCACCTCGTGTACCCGAAATGACTTAGGTGAATAACTTGTAACTTGTAAATCTAATGTATACATTAATTGTTTAAAAAATAAAATGTTGCATTGTTAGTTGTCCTTTGGGGTTTGCATGATGGGGCATTACAAGTGCCATATATATGGGACTCATTCACTTAAGGTGGTGAATGGGTCCCACAGGGGCCATTTTGCTAGCTAAATTGTTGGGGAATGCATAAATTAAGTTCATATGTTGATCTAGTTGGATTTTTGATCAAAATATGCCTTGGGATGCATAATATGGGGTCATAGGAACCTATTAATGATGATATTAAGTTCATAAATGAAATAAGGCCCAATATTAAATGTTAAAGTGTAAATAAATACACTTTACAACACTAAATTAAGGAAAAATTGAGTCTATTTAGCTTATAAGGGCCCTAAATCCCATGTGAATGTGTAGGAAACATTACAAGAAAAAATTAGGTCCACTTGGTTTACAAGCCTCCCAAATTCAATGTGAAGATGTAAATAAATACATTTTACAACATTAAATTAGGGTGGATTTAGGTTTATTTATCTTAAAACAGGCCCAAGACCTAATGTGGGTGTGTAAAACACCTCACAACACTATACCAAGATGACATTAAGTTCAATTTATCATTAATTATTCCTAAACCAAGCAAGGTGCACTTTTTTTGACACTACGCCACCTTAGTTGTAAACAGTAAATGTCTAATGCATAATTATAAATGCATGAGAGAAATATTAAATGCCTAGATAACTACATGTGCCTATTAATGAGATATGGTCCCATTAAATACTAGTTTCTAGAATGTCACCTAGGAAAGTAACTCCTAAGTAAACTTATTAATGATGTGAATAGGTCCTCACTAATATCTAGTTAGGAAATAACCCCATTCACACTAACACCCTCCATAAGTGCATCTTGGGAGTGTAGTTATGATGCAAATGATGCAATATGATAGGTCCCGACTATTAGGCCATGTTAGGTAACCATGTAAAAATGAAAATGCTATCTCTTACAAAAAAAGAAAAGGAGAAAAACTCACAGGACAAAAATCTTTCTTAAAAAATGAGAAATAATGCAAAATATAATGTTAATCATGTACAAGTAATGGAAGTGATGATGGAGGTCTCAACATCAATACCCCCCTAGAACTACATCCATCACAAGAGTACAATACAATGATCCCTCCATTAAAGGAATAGATGGAGACTATATATCCCCCCTAAATGAAGTGTCCTCAAAGCCACTGGAATAAGGTTGAAGCCAAAAGAGTGCCCAATGATGACAAACCACATGTCTCCCTCTACTAATAAACAAATCCAATGGTGAATTCTAGACAACTCCAACTCCATGATGAACTGGAAAGGAAGAAGCCTCATGTATGAAATCTTTGAAAAGGATTCAAGTGCCTCCTCAACTCAACTTCCTGATATGATATGGATTTCCTATGGCCTAAGATCTAATACCATGTTAAAAATATGAATCAATAAACCACTTGAAGTTGCAATTCTTCAATGGATCACCAAGAAGAATACCATCCACATGGACAAGAAAGTAGTGTGCTATGAGCAAGAAGACAACTTGATCAAATGATGATATATGATGAATTGATCTAGAATGATTTACAAATGTACAAGAGCCTTCCTTATATAGTCAAGGAGAGAGGTAGTTGGATAGCCACCTTAGTTGCAAACATTAAATGTCTAATGCATAATTATAAATACATGAGAGAAATATTAAATTCCTAGTTAACTACATTCCTATTAATGAGATATGGTCCCATTAAATATTTTTTTCTAGAATGCCACCTAGGAAACTAACTAATAAATAAACTTATTAATGATGTGAATAGGTTCTCACTAATATCTAGTTAGGAAATAACTCCATTCATGTTAGGGTTAGAAGGTAGATATCTAACAATTAAATTCAAACTTAATCAATAAAAAAAAGGAATAGAACACACACAAAAATTAACACAGAAAATTTAACGTGGTTCACCCAATCCAGGCTACATCCACAAAATCATAGCCATCCAATGATTTTATTATCTAGTGCAAAGCTTATTACAATCTCGTGAATAATCTCCCACTTGGAGACTAATCAAGCTCCACACCAACACAATCTCCCACTTGGAGATTGATCCTGTACAACACTGCTGCACTTACAACTCCCACTGGAAATAAGAAATTTAGACCCTACTGCTTTGTTATACCTAAATTCAACCTTGAAGGCCAAGTGAAGTGGAGGAGGAGCTTAGCTTCTCCCTTGTCACCACCTTTGTAAACATATCAGCTAGATTGGCATTTGTATGTATCTTGTCTAGCTTGACCTGTCCATCCTCCAACACTAACCGAATGAAATGATATCTCAACTATATGCATTTTATTTTAGAGTGTGAGGAAGAATTCTTTGCAATATGTATAGCTCTTTGGCTATTTGTAAACAAGTAATTTTCAGCCTATTGTTTTCCCAACTCTTCTATGAAAATTTGCAACCATATCATCTCGTTTGGTGCCTCTATTGTAGCAACATACTCTACCTCCATGGTGGATAAAGCAACCACCTTTTCAATTGAGAAATCCAACTCACTATTATCCCTCCAACTGTAAATACATAACCTATGGTACTCCACCTAGTATCAATATCCCCTACCAAATCTGAGTAAATATAGCCTTTTAAATTAGTATTAGAGCCCCCAAAACACAAACATTTATTGGATGTACCTCTCAAATACCCGAGAATCCATTTTACCGCATTCCAATGCTTAATACCAGGATGACTCATATACCTACTAACAACTCCTACAACATGTGCAATATCCGATCTTGTGCATACCATGGCATACATTAAACTACCTACAACTGAAGTATAGGGTACCTTGGACATTTTTTCTTCCTCCTCTTGTGTCTTTGGACACATAGCCTTAGTCAATTTGACATGACTGGGCAAAGGTGTCCTGATAGCTTTTGCATTCTCCATATGAAATATTTGCAACACTTTTTCAACATAGTTAGCCTAAGATAATTTTTTTTTTTTTTCCTATCTCTTGTAATCTTCATACCAAGGATTTGCTTTGCTGCCCCCAAATCCTTCATAGAAAATAAATTTTCTAATTGTTAATTTAACTCCTTTATGTGATCTATGTTAGACCCTAGTACATGCATATCATCAACATATAGACATAAAATAATGTAGCTATCATCATCCAACCTCTTAAAATAAATAAAATGGTCTGAATTGCATTGACTGTAGCCATGCTTAGCCATAAAGCTATCAAATTTAATATACCATTGTTGAGGTGCTTGCTTCAAGCCATATAAACTTTTCTTCAATTTGCACACCAATTTATCCTAACCTTTGACCTCAAATCCTTGTGGTTGTTCCATGTATATTTCCTCTTCCAAATCACCATGGAGAAATGTTGTTGTAACATCAAGCTATTCTAAATGCAAATCTTCAACAACCAAAATACTTAAAATAATACAAATAGAAGTCATTTTAACAATTGGAGAAAAGATTTCTTCAAAATCAATACTCTTTTTCTATGCAAATCCCTTTACAACTAATCTGGATTTAAATCTTTTCTTACCTCCATCCTCCTCTTTCAGCCTATAAACCCATTTGTTTGGTAAAACATTTTTACCTGCAAGAAACTTGCATAATTCCCAAGTCTAATTTTTTAGCAAGGAGTCCATTTCTTCTTCCATTCTATTCTCCTACTAAACCTTTGTATTCACCTGCATAGCTTCATCATAATATTCTAGTTCACCAACATCAATTAATAAAATAGAATACAAAGAGGGAGAAAATATTTATGGGGGTCTACTTATCCTTGAAGATTGTTTAACATTCACTAGAGTTTGTGGTATTTGTTGTTGTTGTTGTGGAGCATGAGAAACCACTGAAACATCACTATTTGGTGTATCATCCAATACTACATAATCATTTTCTTTCTTCTCATGCTGCTACAACCGATCTTTGTACAACAATTTCTCATTGAATATGACATCCCTGCTTCTCACATTTTTTTTATTTTCAAAATTCCAAAGCCTATAACCAAATTCATCAATGCCATATCCAACAAATATACATTTTTTTGATTTTGCATCAAGCTTGGTTCTATTTTTAGAATCTACATCTGCAAATGCTTCACAACTAAAGGTCTTGAGAAAAGAATAACTCACCTTCTTTCTTGTCCATGCTTGCTCTAGAATACCACAACCCAAAGTATTAGAGGGACCTCTATTGATTAAATAAACAACAATGTTTACAACCTATGCCCACATGTTTAGAGGTAGCCCAACATGCAATCTCATAGTCCATGCATGCTCTATTATTGTTTTGTTGATACGCTTAGCCACTCCATTTTCTTGTGGAGTCCTTTGAACTATTTTCTACCTACAAATACCATTAGAGGAACAATAATCTTCAAAATATTTGTTGCAATACTCACCACCATTATTAGATCTAAGACATTTTAATATTTTACCTATCTCATTCTCAACCAAGCTTTTCCATTTCTTATAAGTTTCAAATACATCATATTTCTACCTAAGGAAATAAATTCATACCATCCTTGTTGCATCATCAATAAAAGTGACAATACCAAGAGCCACTGAGAGAAGATACTTGAGCTGGTCCCAGTACATCCATATGCACAAGCTCCAATTTCTCATCTTTCTTTTGCTTCCCATCTTTGAGAAAACTAACTCTCTTTTATTTTCCATACACACAACTTTGATAGAAATCCATATTAACACATTTCAGACTTGGTAAAATATTATTTGAATGAAGTACTTTCATACCTTTTGCACTCATATGCCCAAGTCTATTATGCCACAGTGCTGATTTAGAATCTATAGTAGTTGTCTGATTTTTTGCCTATTGAACTGCAACAACTATTTCTGAACATTGATTTTAATCTACAATAGCTAAAGTAGAAGGAATAGTATGACCTGTACAAATATATAAGGTTCCTACTTTCACACCTTTTGATACCACTAAGGAACCTTTTATAACCTTCCAATTTTTATCACTAAATGTAACAACACAACCCTCATCATCTAGTTTCCCTACTTAAATTAAATTTATTTTCAACTTTGGAACATGCCTTACCTCATGTAGTAGCCAATGATTCCCATTGTGCAACTTAATCTTTATTTTTCCCTTTCCATCAATTTTATAGGGTTTGTTATCTCCCAAATAAACCAACCCAAAACCCCCTTGGACATAATCAAGAAAATAACTTCGATGGGGCATAGCATGAAATGAAGCCCTTGAATCTAACACCCAAGAATCATGAGAATTATCAAGGGAAATAATCAAAGCATCCTCTTCAAATTTATTAGTTACCACATTTGCCTCTTTATTGCCTTCCTTTTTGTCTCCTTTATTTTTCCAATACCAACAATCTTTCTTCAAATGACCCGGCTAACCATAGTACCAACAATCCCTCTTTGTCTCTAGATTGGGATCTTTGTCCTTTGATTTTCCTCATGACTTCCCACAACTTCTAGAATTGTTTCCTCTCTCCTTTGTTCTACCCTTGCTTTCTACATTTAAAACACTGCCTGATGTGGATGTTCCATCTGAGCTTTTCCTACAAATTTTCTCACTCAAAATAACACCAACAACATCATCAAATTTTAATGTATTCGAACCAGAAATAAAATTACTAACAACCATGACCAAGCTATTCTAACTTTCTGAAAAAGAACACATAATCAAAAGAGCCCTAACTTCTTCATCAAAGTTTACATTTACAAAAGTTAACTAACTATTAGTTGTATTAAACTCATTTAAATGATCAACAACTGGCCCACCTTCTGCCATTTTCATATTAAATAAATGCTTCATAAGAAATAACTTATTCAAAGCGGAAGGCTTTTCATATAATTTTTCCAGGGTTTCCATCAACTCTTGAGTTGTCTTTGTTGTTGTAATATTGAATGCCATTGATTGTGCCAAGCATAAACAAATGGATCCTAGTGCCTTTCTGTCTAGAATATTCCATTTCCGATCACTCATTCCTATCATTTTCTTGGTTTTTCCTTATAATGGCCTCCATAAATCCTTCTGATAGAGATAATCCTCCATCTCAATCTTCCATAACTGAGAGTTCTGCCCATCGAATTTATCTACCTTTAATTTTCCCTCATCTGTCATTGCTCCCACTTAACTATGTGACTCCCACTCAATTGTGAGATTTTGTGTAGACAATAATAAAAAAAACCTAATATGATACCACTTGTTAGGGTTAGAAGGAAGATATCTAAAAATTAAATGTAGACTTCATCAATAAAACAACGGAATAGAACACACACACAAAAATTAACACAAAGAATTTAATGTGGTTCACCCAATCTGGGCTACATCCACAAAACCACAACCATCTAATGATTTTATTATCGTGTGCAAAACTTATTACAATCTCACAAATAATTTATTTTTTCTACATACTGTAACACCCATCCCAACCCCTTATAACAAACATTTTAGAAGCTTCTAGAATTAAGGTTTTTCAAAGTCAATTTTTTTTCTTTTTTTGGTGATTTATCCTTTTTCGTTGACAACATGAAAAAAAATGGAAAAAAATGGCAAGGATACATGCTAGGGTGTACAGTATAGCATGATCACTCACGACATACCAACAATTCACACTAACACAATGTAGATATTGTAGAACCCCAATCCTAGACCTACACAAACATAAGAAACAAAAAACAATATTAGATCAAATGCAAGTGAGAATCAAGATTCCCCATGAAATTTATTTGCAAATCTCAAATAGGAAAGAAAATGAAGAAAATGAACCAAAAAAGTAATGAAATCCTATTTTAAGATGTAAACACTCAATCCCATGGGGGAGTTGGTGTCAATTTGAAATGGAAATTGGCCCTTTCTGAACTTATATGCAAGCTTGTGATGATTTTATGAAGGTTTATCCACTTGATGATTGATTCAATTGAACTCCATGAAGAAAACCTGCAATAACCTAGCTATAAACTTGATAAAATGGATATGCTTGAGTATGAAATTGAGTATAGTAGACTTTCTCAAATTGTGGATGATCAAAATGAGGAGAGAAGCCTCTTATTTATAGAAAGACAAGATGGAGGAATGAGAAAAATGAAGCAATGTGGGATCATTCAACATCCATTGGGAAAGTGCCACTTGTCAAGATGTGAATGGAGGAAGCTTGAGCACATTTTGATGAATGTGCATAATAAATGAAATTAGGTGGAATTTGAAAATCATGAAAGTACATGTTAGAGGGAAAAAGAATGAATTAAATGCCACTTGGCTCAATGCACAAGGACATGTAAGAGGGAATGAATGTCTTGTTGGAAGGACAAATCCACTTGGAGGAATATTCCCCTAAAGATGCCAAGTTGAAAGAAAATAAGATTTTAATAAATCCATTAAATGTGTTTTCATGTGCTTCAAGTGGAAAAATCTAGAGAAATTAGATGATTAGGATTAAATTAATCAAGGTTTAATTAATTTAATATGAGATTAGATGATGTGACTATTTGATTTAGATTTAAATCAAAGTTGAGAAGAATGTGATTTAGATTTAATTAAACAAGGATTTTGATTTATTTAATTAAAGAGGGATGATAATGTTAGATTAAATCAAAGAAGGTTTAATTTATTTAATTTAATAAGATGACATTAGAGATTTAATCAAATAAAATAAATTATTTAATTAAATAGAGACCAGAGGATTAATTAAATAACATTGATTTATTTAATTAATGAGAGAGAATGACTTAATCATATAAATAACAATTTATTTAATTAAGGGACGAAGGGTGATGGTTTAGCTAAAAAGATGATTTAGGATTAAATGGTGTTAGTAATCGGGATCAAGTATGTCAGTATATTTTCCATGTCCACATTTTTCCCCTTTTTAAAGCAAAGTACTTATTGCATTGATTCAAAGAATAAATTGTCTTGAACAAATTCAAAAAAATTCTGATTTTCAAAATTCCCCCACTGCTTCCTTAGTGAATGAATAATGCTTATTTACTAGCCCCTCGATAAATTGGAAAAAAAAATTGTTGGGTGATCTCGTGAAAAGAAGAGGACAAGGCACCTGATAGGTCCAAAAAGGCTCCAAGATGCCAAAAAATGAGATAAAACATGAAAAATGATGCAAGATGGCCCTCTGTTGGGAGAAAAAGGGATCGGGGGATCAAAACCCTAGCTAGATGGTTAAGCAAGGTCAAAAACCCCTAATTTTTTGGCTTAAATAGGCCTCGAGGGGCCACATCCATTTCATTTTCACATTCAACCTTTAGAGATTTTGCACTTTTTAAGCTCTAACCCCTTCGCGAGATGGCACAACGATAGCTTCCCCAACACATTTTGGATGACGTACACACACTAGAGGCTACCTAACACTAGACCACCTATGAGACAACTTGACTTGACCTTTCTTTTCAATTTAAACATGTATTTATTAGCTTAGGAATCAAGTCCTTTAGTAGCAGTCTAGTATAGGGCTGCTCAAAACTCTTTTTTCGATGCCATGTGGCCTCAAATTGTGTTGCAATCATGAGTAGCGATGCCATGAAATAGTTTGGAATTAGGGTTAAAACTCCAAACTGAGCCACATATGAAAAGTGTTCCACAATGGGCCGCTTTGCAAATTAGGGTTTTTCACTAAATTGAATCGCTCCTCAAACTACGATGTCACAACGGAGTTTGAGAGTTGAAGGCTCCTAGGAACATTCAAACTATGCCACAACCACAAATAGTAATGTGCAGGCTGTGTTGGGTATGCCAAGACAATCAAGATCATGATTTTTGATGAATTTTAACATGGTGGATTTCTTGATGTAGGAGGAGGTGATGATACTTCATTCACACAAGCACAGATCGCGAGAGCTTTTTGGCATTTTGCAAGGTATGCCCGAGTGATAGCAGGATAATCTAAGGTTAATTGGAATTGGGTACATTACCTATGCACTACTAGTGAGGACACATTTGGGGATGATGACAGTGCTTGCAGAGGAGTGGCACAACGAGACATCCTCTTTCCACCTTCCGACAAGTGAGGCCATAGTCACACTAGAGGACATGTGGCAAATACTCAGATTGCCCATCCATGGAGAGCTCATGATATATGATGTGGATGCAGGGAGGTAGGCTTGCTGTGACATGATGGGCCTCAATGAGATTGTATTTTGTGAGAGATAGATCAAGTTGGAGCGTTACAGGTTCATTGTGTCACCCTTTCAATTAGTTATAGCAGCTATCATATCAGGTCTTGTTGCACCAGATCAGTGGGGCCAATATTTCAATCTTGGATGGGGGCTTGCTTGGGAGAACATGGTTTAGCAATGAGTATGCTTTGCGTGGGGGCTAGTACTATTGGCCTCATTGTATAGAGATTTAGATGAGTTTACATACATTGATGACAGAGCCATTGGGGCTAGGGTCACACTCTTTCATATTTGGGTTCGGGAGCACATCGTTGTACTTCGTCTGAGATTTTTTCTAGTTGATATGGAGGAAGATGATCTAGTTGTTTAGTGATACAAAGGAGGTGTTTCTCTTATGCACACAGGAAAACACAAGATTTCCCATTGGAGGAGAGTCCTAGATGATATGTGAGCCTTCACATGGAAACCATATCTTGGATGACCTACATGGTATGATGATGTACAACTCTTTTT
Source organism: Sequoia sempervirens (assembly GCA_007258455.2). Classification (NCBI taxonomy): domain Eukaryota; kingdom Viridiplantae; phylum Streptophyta; class Pinopsida; order Cupressales; family Cupressaceae; genus Sequoia; species Sequoia sempervirens. Next base: position 405,666,719 of record VDFB02105785.1, read on the forward strand.
TGCTTGGAAGGACAGACTAATGTAGGGCAAGAAGCATATGATGCTCAAAAGGTACCTATCAGGTAGAGTCTAGATAGTTTGGGGAGGCATAGGATAGGCCTGGCAACAAGTATGTTGTGATATTTGCATGTACGATGAGTCAGACCTCACGGGGTTGATAAATACCTACAGCTGAGGTGGTTTAGAGTTTTATGTAGCTGGTGGCGAGGCCATGGCCATATGATTAGGGCCAGGATGATGCAGGTACTACTCATGCATATAGAGATTGGTTTCAACCACCTCTTAGATTTACAATGTGAGGGACACCATCGGCATAATGCAGGGCTAGCGGCAAAGGGGTAGGATGAGGCCAATGCCAGGGAGGCTAAGGGGATGGAGGAGGGGACTAGGGAGGAGATGGGACACATCATCGGCTAGATCAAGGAAGGGGTCCATAGGTTCATTATCTAGATTCGAAGAGGTAGGACTAGGATCAGGGTGTTTAGGATCAAGGTGGATAGGATGGGAAACTAGATCAATAGCCATCGAGAGATCAGGGACCTCCACCACCACCATGTTAGGGATATGGATAGTTTCAACAATTATAGGCACAAGTGGAAAGGATGTAGGGATAGGTTGTTGGCCTAATGGTAGAGAGGGACCGACTGAGATAGGAGATAGATCAGGTTGTCTAGCAGAGGTAGGCTACAGAGCTTAGGGTAGCTCAGGAGATGTGTCATTGCCAATAGCTTGAGAGCATGTCTACCTCTTCCTCCTAGAGTTTAGTTTCATTACGAGCATACAGGGAGGCAGTCCGAGAGGCTGACTACTATAGAGTTCATTATGATCAGGTCATTCCCTAAGCATCCTAGGTCCTGGACTTTTCATAGTAGATAGTTTACAAAGCCCCTGAGAACCATGGAGAGAGACAGCTTGGCAAGGGCAAGGGAAGCCAATAGGGTTAGCCAATTTTTTTATCAGAGATAGGATTCTTTTTGTGCCCCATGGGCTCATTTTTTATAGCCCTATGAGCCATTGTACTTTATGTATTTGATACACACTTGATCCATATTTTGTACCATAACAATACATTTTTTGATGATATATATGAGATGCGATGATTCAATGATGTGTCCTATTATAGATGGATTTTATTTCTATATGTGATGTGATGATTCTATTTTATGTTATGCAATGCAATGATGCTTCTATATGATGATGCAATGATTTATGGATGCAAGATGGATGCATTGGTGATAATTATTTGCAATTAACTCTCATGGTACCATGTTAGCGTAGAAAAGGAGATAGAAGAAAGCAAGAGACTCGAACAAGACACAAGATGATGATGATGATGATTTTCTTACCCAGGAGTTGGGATTTTAAAAGGGTCAATTAACTTATGTTTGATAACACACGTAGGCATGATGCATCAAGGTATAAAGAACCAAGATGGTGTTGCACCTAGTGTGATGGAATTTGACTTGACAATTAGATAGGAGTACTCTTGTTCACACCTGACATGCAAAACCTTATTCAAAATGTAGTTCAAATATTTCAAATATCTCAGACCAAAACATAGAAAAGCAAGCCTTCCTATGTTCTCAAAAAGATATATAAAACACTCTCCCTACATCTAAACAAAGCACGCATGACCAAGTTATATTGCAAGAATATCTAACAAGAATAATAGGTAAAAGATAATGATCATTGTACTATTCCTTTCTCTCTAAATCCCTTGGTTTGGGACATCATTGAGAGGTCATATAAATGAGTGAAAAAAGATAATTGAAAAGACAAAGATAAATTTAACAAACAAGCTAATGTTCTTCAATACTGCTAGCCAAGACTAAAATATGGTGATGCCTGATGTTGATGTCCATTGTAGGAAGGATGCATCCTAGGACATGATGATATCATATGATTTACTTGGGACTAATTGGATGATGGGAGATTGATAGAAAGAGTTGACCAACTTGTTTACCTATTGACCTAAACTTGAGACCTTGACATTTTGAGTTTTCACTTTTAACTTGCTAGACTCATTTCTAATTGTTTCACCAAAGGTTGAGGATAATGATTGATTTATTATGAGTAATGTTTATTGCATCTGAATGTAGGATGGGGATAGATCAATTTTTCAAATATTTGGAATTTTTTGGAGTTTTTGAAATGTTTTGAGGCTATTTTTGGTATTTTTGAGATTTTACAAATGTTTTGATTTACAAATTTTCCAATGTTTTGGGGTTTTCTAAGATTTTGACCAAGAGACTAACCTAAAGACATATCCTTGGGGCCTTAGGGGTTGATCAAAATATTATCCTTTCCTATGTTATACATGAAAAGGCCACATAATTTGACTAAGATAGGCCTGATTATTGATGAGATATGAACAAATGGATTTCTAGTTTATTATGACAGACTCTTAAAGGACTGACCTAAGTGTCTCGGTGGATGATTGAAGATCAACTTTTCCTACATTCAAAGCTCAAAGATGATGTAGTTCGACAAGACAACTCTATTTTTTGACCTTTTTTCACTGACGTTTTGAACTATTTTTGGATTTTGATATGTTTTGAATGTTTTTGGATTTTCTAATTTTTTGATGTTTTTGGATTTTCTAATTTTCTGATATTTTTGGATTTCTAATTTTCTGATGTTTTTGGATTTTCTGATTTTCTAATTTTTTGATATTTTTGGATTTTCTAATTTTAGGGATCTCAAAAACATACACGAATCTGATCCAATGAGAACATGCCCCCAATGTGAAGCAATAGACTACTCTGATAAAGATAGGACAAACTAACCATAAAAATGGGCCGAGTAGTACTAGGAGGGATCATGACCTAAACATAGGACCAAGCTATGATGCAGAAGAGGATGGGTGAAAGATGGAGATATGGAATGTGATAGATGATGGAAGTGTAATGGATGGATGATGGAAAACAAGCCGTGAAGGTCCTGGTGGATGGAAAGTGCTTATTTACACAAGGTTCGTGTTTGCCATGTTTTCACCAAGGTACTTGCCCAAAGTGCCACCGAAGTGGTTTTCACTAGAGGACGATTTTTCTCTTTAATGTTTTTAATCATTTTTCTAATTTTTAAAAGATTTTTTTATTTTTTGATTTTTTTTGTTATCACCAAGATGTTTGTTTGCCAAGTTTTCATCAGGGTAACCATTTTTTTAGGACATTTTTTTTTTTTTTTGTATTTTTGGTTCTATACCTTGAAAGGTTTAGGCATCAAACATTTTGAGATGGGAGTTGTTCATGAGCTCTTGTAGAGGTTCCCCTTTGGGTTTTGATAACTTATATGCCCTTGAATTATAGCTTGCTATGATGAAAAATGGTCCCAAGCAGTGGGGTTCAAATTTTCCTTTGCCATTTGGGTTTAGGACATTCTTTTTATTCTCCTTTAGCACAAGTTCTCCTACATAGAATGCCCGATTCTTGATCTTCTTGTTATAGCTTCGATTGAGTCAGTTCTAATAGACATATAAATGGTTCAAGGCCTCCATACACCATTCATCTAGTAGCTCTATCTCATTCAATCTTGATACTCAATATTCTTCATTTGTGATGAGGTTTTGTAGTGATATTCTAAGTGATGGGAGCTCAATCTTGATGGGGAGTATGGCTTCTAATTTGTAGACTAGGGAAAAGGGGGTGGAACCTGTTGGTGTGTAGGTGCTGGTCTGATAGGCCCATAGGGTGGGATTTAGCTACAGATGCTAATCACAACTTGCATCATTGACTATCTTCTTGAGGATCTTTACAATGGTTTTATTGGTGGTCTCTACTTGGCCATTGCCTTGGGGATAATACAGGGTGGAAAAGCAATGTTGTATTTTGATTTTGTCACATAGGTCATGAACATCCTAATTTTTGAATGGTGTCCCATTATCTGAAATAATATCTTGGGGGACACTGTATTGACATATTAAGTAGTTTAAGATGAATTTAGATCTCCTTTCTAGTGATGTATGTCATTAGGATGGCTTCCACCCACTTGGTGAAATACTTAGTGGTGGTATTGATAAACTTGTGGCCACTAGATGATGTGGGGCTTATTTTTCTAATGAGATTGATCCCCCATTGCAAAAAGGGCCATGGTGTGACAATTGGATGGAGCTCTTGAGTTGGTGCATGCATGAGGTCCCCATGCTACTGATATTGTAGACACCTTATGACCTAGTCAAGTGTGTCTCTTTCCATAGTAGGCCAATAGTACCTCATCCTCAGTAATTTCTTGGCCAAGGTCATTCTACTCGAGTGTGAACCACAAATACTGCTATGTACCTTAGTTAAAGTAGTTAAGGCTTCTTCAAAATTTAGGTAATGTAACAAGGTTCCTTCTATGCTCCTACGGTAAATGGTACCTCCTAGGATGATGAAATGAGAGGCTTTCTTGACAAATGTTTTCTTAAGGTTTGAGGTTATGTTAGCTGGGAGGACTCCTATTCTTAGATAAGTGTATATGTCATGGTACCAGGGATCATCGGGAAAAATCATTTCACATGCAAATTCAAAATCTGGTACCTCAAATGCAAGCATGAGAAGCTACTCTACTAGGAATTCATGCTCTGGGATATTGTGAGGGACGTTGACTAGGGATCCAATTGTTGCCATGGCATCTACTGCTTTGTTGTTTTCTCTAGGTATCTAGTCAAATGTGGTCTCAATGAAGGACTCCTTAAGACTTTCCACCAATTTCTTGTATGGAGTTAGCTTGTCATCCTTTGTCTGATACTCATCATTCACTTGATTGATTATTAGTTGTGAATCCCCATACACCTTGAGAGCCATGATATTCCACTACATTGTTATTCTGAGTCCTATGGTTAGAGCCTCATATTTTGTGATATTGTTTATTCAAGGAAATTCCAACTTATAGGATTTTGGTATGCAATCTCCCTATGGAGTGATGAAAAAGACTCCAGCTCCTGATCCATGTTGTGTGTAGGAACCATCAAAGTACAACTTCTAATGGTCTGGTATGTTCAATTTGAAGATGGATTCATTTGTGAATTCTAAAATTAGTGGATCTCTAAATACATTGGTGCTTCTGTCAGTTGGTCTACAATAGCTTATCCTTTGATGGCTTTCCACTCTATGTACTCAATGTCATACTCTAATAGGATCATGACCCACTTGGCCATCCTTCATATGAGCATTTCTTTGGAAAGAAGATACTTGAGCGAGTCAATCTTGGCAATGAGTTTTATTTTTGTGTTAACATGTAATGTTTGATCTTTTGTGAGGAAAACACCACTGCTAGACAAGCTTTTTTGATGAAGGAATAATTTAACTCATTTACTACCATGGTTCGACTAATGTAATAGATGGCCCTCTCTGTTCCATTTTCATCATGTTGAGCTAGAAGAGCATCGAGAGTTGCTAATGTTGCCGATATGCAGAGGATTAGAGGCTTTCCTTGGATTGGTGGCATAAGCACTAGAGGTGTGAGAAAATATTATTTGATTTTGTTAAAGGAATGATCACACTTATTGTCCCAATTCTACACTACCCTCTTGTGGAGTACGTGAGAATATGGGATTGATTTTTGTACTAATTGAGCTATGAACCAGTGGATTGATTGGATCCTTCCTTGTAGGCCTCTTAGCTACTTCAAACTATTAGGTGCCTCCATCTTAAGGATTTCTTTTACTTTAGTAGGATCTATTTCAATTCCTCTCATAGAAACAATGTATCTCAACAACTTCCCTGATTGTATGTTGAATACACAATTCTTTGGATTAAGGCAAACCTTATATTCCTCAAGTATGTCAAAGATGGCACTTAATGTTGCTATGTGGTCCCTTCTCTTTATATATTTTTCCAATATGTCTTTGACATAATATTCCACAATCTTATGGATAATCTCATGAAAGATTAAGTTCATGGCTCTCTAATATGTTGCTCCAACGTTCTTTAGGCCAAATGGCATAATGATCCAGTAGTATGTCCCCCATGGATAGGTAAAAGCTATTTTATGTTGATCTTCTTTAGCTATCATGATTTGATTGTACCTAGAGAAGCCTTAAATTGAGAGGTGGTATGGATATTGATGACAAGGGTGGAAGTGGTGGAAAATTGAGTGGCATACTCCCTTGAGGAAATGATGAAGATGAAGTGTCAAAGATTCCTCATAGTCCAAATAAGTTACCCTCTCCTTGCGAGGTTATGGGGAGAGAGGTTTGAGGTGTTGCGTGAAATGATGATGATGGTTGATTGGGATCATGAAAGGTGAGGGGGATATATGGGTGAAATGGATTTTGGGGGACGGGTTTCCCCAAGATAGTGTTTGTGTCAAAATCATGATTATTGATAAGGGGGTGTGTTTGTAATGCATTAAGAAATGTGGTCCCTTTGTTAACAATGGGTTGAGTTGGAGCAATGGATGATGTAATTTGCAGAATAATTTGAGTGATGTTTTGAATTGGGGGTGTGGATGAAATTAGGAGTGTGGTTGATATTGGTGGCATGATCCCAAGAGGTGGTTCCACAATGGTTCTCACATCATAATCCAAAGGGGATTAGCCCCTTGTTTTTCTAATTCAAGCATATATTGTAAGGGATGGAGCTTCATCATGATATTGACAATCTTATGATTTTTGGGATTTTGGACCATTTTGATAATCTCATCTTGTGTCATTCTGAAGGAATTAATGGTGACATCCTCTGCTTGACCTTCCTCTTGAGGATTTTGTGATGATGAAGGAAGATTAGTTAGGGGATTGCTTGATCCAATGAGATTGATTTTAGAATTGGTTTGACTTAGGTCACTTAAAGTCAATGTTTCCTTGTACGGTTTTCACACACACACACCCTACTGGAAGCAGGGACCCTCTTTTGCTTTGGTTTTTGGTGCTTTTTTCCCTCTCATTTTGTAAGTTTGGCCACTTTGAGATATGCTTGAATGTTTAATTTTCTCATGCAAATGACCCCTTGAAGTCATTCTTTGAAAATCTTAAGTCTTGGGGCAATTTTTGGGTTTTTCTTTGGTTTCAGGAATTTTCTCCATGGGCGGAAATCCCCAATTGCCTTGGAAACTCGACGGAGGCTTGTTTTGCACTATTTTTTGGAGATTCTGACTCTTCACAAAATTTTGTCTTCCTCAAATTTTCTCCAAATTCCTCCATCACCTCAAATTCCCACACTCATTCTAGGTTGTCTTTTCATTGCATTTATGCTTTTGTACGAGCTTTGTAGATTGTGTTTAATGAAGTTTAAGGAATTTTTATGCTATGAATCGATGTCATTTGTCTTGCTTCAAATTTGTAAGATATTAATCTCTAAGTGTTGTGTGTGAGTCTTGCATTTGAGCTTTGGATTTCTTGCCTTGGTGACATTTTTCTAGTACCATTCATATTTTCTTGAGTTGGAAGATTCTTGCCACTTGCTATCTTCATAATTTTCCCTTTGTCCATGGTATGTTCACAGTGCTCTAGCTTTTGATTGGTAACCAAGAATGGTAGTTGATATCATATACTCATTTTGATTTTGGATCTTGTGCATGATTTTGATTTGACCTAGGGTTTCAATTTTGGATCCTTTGCATTCGATAGATTTGATATCCTAGGTAGATTTGAGCTATTGATTTTCATTTGCACTCAATGACATATTTACTTTGGATATTTTGGAGGGATTTATCCTGGTTAGTTGAGTATGAGAATAGATTGGGATTGAAACTATGTGTTCATGGAGAAACCCTAGGGTTTTCATTTTAAATTTGTTACTAGGGTCAATCGACTTGTCTTTGACCAGGTCTTAGATCTAGTTCCATCGATGCAAGATTTGAGACAAATAACATTTGAGCCCAATTCCAAAAATTCATGATCATTCGATCAATTTGGGTGAAATCTTGATGAAGTCAAATATTTTGGGATTTCGAGTATCTCATGGATTTCCAACACCTTAGGAGTTCCCTGAATTTCCATTGCCTCTTCATTTTCCTAAAAATGTGCATAAAATGTGAGAATCATGTTGACTTCATAGAAATCCATTTTTTTAGGAGTACCGCAAAATTTCGTTGCTCCTTCATTTTCCCAAAATGTGCGAAGTCTTTCCTATTTCATGGATTTTTGTCCCTAATGGAATCCCCCAAAAATTTGGTGGAAATGAAGAATTGAGAGAATGCATATGTTAATAGTTAATGAATTTGCATCACATGATTGATTTGAGTGATTTAAAGATGTATCATGCTATTTCTTAAGTAATGATGATGATTGAATGACTTTTGGGATGTTTATTATGCTTTCATCGCTAAATTTCACCTGGCTTGGAATTCCATGAAATTCCCTTTTGGCCTAAATTCTATGGAGGGGTGAAAATATTGAGCTTTTAAGAAGTGTTTTAATGATATTTCAAAGGGATTTTGATCATTATTTGGGGTTTTTTTAATGATGAACATGTTATTGTGATGGACTAAACCTACTCCTCATGTTGTAATTGATATTTATTGTGATCTTTTGCTGAGTGCAAGCTGAATCAAGTAGAGCAATTGTTAGAAAAGTGAAGGAAAAGAAAATGGATGCTAATGTTGAGGGATTCTCCATCTTAGAGGAAAAAAGGATCAAATTGGATATGAAGAGAAAGGTTCCTGAGAGAAATTTAATTTCTATATGGTCAAAGGTGACTGATACAAATGTTAGAAGATGGGATTATGAGGGATTTGAGGTGGGGATGGAATTGTAGGATCCTCCTTTGTTGGAAAGAATATTGGTGAGCTCTAGGTTGGCTCATGTGGCTGGCTTTCCCTCTATAGTGCAATGTTATGATTTGGTTTTGGAATGTGCCAGACATTATGATCCAGGCACATAAAGAGTGATCAACCCACAAGGTAGAGTGCTTGCAAATTTCTCTCCTATTTCAGTGGCCTAGACATTTGCTATGCCAAATAGATCTCATGTGGTGTAGTTTGATAATGAGATAGTCAAGAAGTATTATGAAAATGATACAAATAAGGATTTTTAAGTTATCAAATCTTGGCTAGAGAAACCTAAGGCACATATCTCCAATCTACCAAAACAATTGTTTAGGGAAAAGTTCAGGCCGAAATACTATGATGCAATCACTCTTCTCAACAAAGTGATGGGTTTGAAGAGTGCAAGAGTTTTTGAGAATTGGATGTTTTACATGATAGTAAGGATGGAATAGGATGTACACTATCATTGGGAAGGCATAATCAATGCTATGATTTATGATCAGTTATGCAATGTACTATAGACCAAGAGCTTCACAATGACATCTTACTTGGTCTATGCCTTGGAAAGATTCCATCCATACAAGGGGTTGAGTACACGAGGGATCTTTGGCTAGGATGTCATCTATGAGGTCTATTCCCAACTACATTTGGGAAACTTCAGTTATAGAAGGGTGAATGATGCATTCACCATGTACATTACAAGGTTACTCCAAGGAGCAATGCATGTGAGGATTTTTGATGCTGCTAAGGTACTGATCCAAAAGTTTGAAGCATGGTTCATACAGTTTCCCACCTTCTCCTACATAAGGATTGATGGTTGTTAGAGATCTCCTTATAGATTTACTAGGTACCCAATTGATCACATCATACTTTTAGAAGTTTCTAGGAAAATCTATGATTTTGATGCTATTGTGAAGAAACACATGCATAAAACTAGTTTTGGCAATGATTTTCCATTAAGAATAGGAGGCCATGAGGCTTTCCCTTCCCTGATCATAAAACACTTCTCTAAAGAAGAAATGATTACTCTTGGTTTGGCATTCCACTCTAAGAGGTCCATATTTGATAAATCAGGGGGTGCACAAAAGAAAGCTACCAGAGACTTCAGCCACAAAGAGGATATTGAAGATTATTGGGCTAACTGTAAGGATGAATTTGAGGTCAAAAGGAATAAGTTTTCTAGGTTTCCAGCCAATTTGATTAGATTATACAACATCAAGGCTATCCCTGATAAACTTGATGATGATGGAGAAGTAATAAAAATCCATGACTTTAAGTTAATCAAGGAGAAGCCAGTTGATGAGAGTGACTGGTTGGAAGAAGAAAAGATAGAGTTGGAGAAAATCAATTATCTTATTATTAAATATACTAATTTGTGGCTCAAACATAATATATGGGAGCTTGCCAATGAAGGGAAGCAATACACATATGATCTGATGGGAAACTTGTAATCCCACTCTACTTCTGAGGAGGATGAGTTGGACTCTCAATCCAAGGAAAGGGTAAGTTCTCCCTTCAAATCAAAATCAAGGGTGTCCAAGCAGAGGATGAAAAGGAGAAGAAAAGGAAACCTATTGCCAAGAAGAGGAACACAACCTCCAAAGGGAAGAGGTTTTCTCAAGAGGAAGAATATGAAGAAGAAGGGGAGAAAGATGATTCTCCTATGCCTAAAAGGAGAAGGGTGGAAAGACCATCAAGAAAATAAAATCAACCCCCTAAAGGATGGAGGAAAAAGGAAATAGGACCATAGTTAGTAGATGCTGAGAGTTCTAGGGAGAAGACACAATTTTATACTAGGAAAGCTAGAACTCCATCTCCTAAAGAAGTTTGGTGAAGGAAGGTGCCCCTACAATTTCCTCTATTGTGAAACAAAAAGAGGACACTTCTACCCCTCCCTCAACTCAAGAGGTTCATAGTGAAGAAAAGGATCTAACAGATGTGACTACTAAAGATATTCCTCAAGGTGAAGGTACAAAATAATTCAAGGTTGGGGATCTTCACAGTGCAGAGGTAAAGATTTGAAATATTTTGCAATCTTCCTTGGTGTCATATGAGGACTCACTAGCTAGGAATGAAGAAGATAAAACCTTGGAAAACAAAGAGGTAAATGAGAGAACTCCCTCTTCAACTCATGAAGTGAGAATAGAGACACTTGGTCAAGAGGAAAATTAGAATCCAGAGGAGAATAAGGATGATGATGAAAAGGAGGAAAAAGGTGAAGAAGTTCCTGCAGTGCAAGATTTGAATGTTGATTCTTCCATAGGCCAACCAAAATAGGAAAATCATGATGAACAATAGTCAAATACCTCTACTCCTAGTTGGTCAGTGAGAGATTGAATGCAAGCAGATAGTTATAGATGACACTCCTCCAAACTAAGATGAACTATTAGCCAACATTGGAAAGGGGAAATCAAAGAAGAAGGGTAAGGTGATTTCAAAGGTCACCATGGATGAGTTAGACAATAGGATAATCCACATTTCTTCTCCTTTAGTAGATAAAAATAAAGGTGAGGTAGTCCTTCAAGATTACACCATTCAGACAATAAACTTGGGACCTACAATCAAAGATCAGGAGAAAGAAGAATCTCAAGAGTCCTCCTAAGCCATCCTTAGGAGATTAGATAAAGAGATAGTGGAGAAAGAAAAGCTGCAAAAAAAATTGAATAATGTGTATAGATATGTGCAACATCTGATGAGGCCTCTACATATTGTGGGAAGTGAAGGAGTTGTTCCTAATGGATTATTTCCTAAGGAAGAATTCACCGAGCTTGAGAAGATTAAGGCATCCACAGAGGATACCCATGAATGGCTGCAAGGGGTAGGACATTGAGGAGATGGTATGATTAAAGATATCTTGTCCAATTGTGGTGATGCACATAGATCCTTTGAGTGGCTGAAAAGTGTGTTGGGGTAGGACATAATAGATAAAGACCTCCTCCTGCAAAAACTGAAGACCATCATGGACAAAACATAGGAGAGATTAGTAAGTGATGGAATCCTACCTTCTTCAAAAAATTTAGAACCTTGGGAGTGGTATGAGTCATTGTAGATTAAGCATAAGGTTTTAAAGAAAATTAATAAGCAAGGGCAACAAGTAGGAAATACATTAAAATATATTTACAACAAGTGTATTCCATTCTTTGAGATCATGACTGCGAGGAAGAAGTTTTCACCAAAGCATCTAATCTTGGAACAATTAATGAAGTGGTGGCATGAAGTTTATGCCTCAATTGATGATGGTCCAATCACAACCCACCATTTAGATGATGCATCCACCTATGTTACTGTCATGGAAAATAATCAAGATCTCAAGGTGGAATGGGATAAGATCATCAAGCAATCGAGGGAGGAAATTAAATTTATTGAGAGGAAATTCAAAGTGTTAATTATTCCACCCTTGGCCAACTTAGAGAGACTTTTTTCTAAGGTACAGGATAAATTGGATTGAGATAAAGACAAGGGGCTAGATAATGAATGACTACATCAAAATTTGTGCTTCCCATTATCTCTCTTCCATTTTCTACATGCATTGGACTGGGCTGCATTGGAGAACCTAGGCCAACCTGGAAGAGTCCCAAGCATTTAATGCTATATTTATCTTTGTTATAGAACTTCTTGGGCCAACTTGTTTTGTAGCTGATTATTATTGTAACCCTATTTGGGCCAACATAGCATGAAATTTCTATAAATAGGGCATTTCGCCTCATTTATAGGGCTAGATAGTTAGACATTGAAGCGAGTTAAGTGATATAGCAAAAAGCTAGTGCTAGGAGTTAGTTTTATTTTGAAGCAAGTATTGTAACATAGAACACTAGAATTTTTGTTGTTATTGGATGATTCAATACAACTGAAGACATTGTGTTGTGGTGATCTCTCTTGTGTTGATTTATTTTACATGGTTCTTATTGTTCTATCTTTTGAGATTGCTTGAGAAATACTTGATATATGTTAGATTTAGAATTATAGTTGATTCAATGGTGTTTATGGTTTGATGCTTGACGTGTTTGTAGCAATCCTTGGTCCATACTTTTTGTAACTAGCTGATTGTGAGTTGCTTTGTAAAGTTAGCTTGGACCTCATATTTACTATGCTTAGTTCAATTGTGAATATTTGTTCATTTCAATTGCAAAAGGATTGGTTTGAATGAATGTTTATGATTTGAAAATCTTGAATTCATTAGAAGATTGCACTATTTTTGTAAGATTGCAAATTAAATATGGGTTAAGCAGGAATTAGTTTTGAGGGATTGGTCCATTTCAAGTATCTCATCATTTGCATTGTTGGTCTTAGGAGTAGTTTTAATCTTAGAAATCTCTCTTAAACCCTCATCTTTTGTTATTTCTTTATTATTTGGGTTACATCCAATGAAAGTAAACTTCCAACATTGTTCATTTGTAAGGCCCCTTGTTATTACCAACATTTTCACATTTATCACTGAGTTGTTTTGCATTGTCAAGAACTAACATTAGAGACCTTGGGGTTATCTCTTGAGGCTTACTAATAGAGATTTACCTTTCAAGAGAGATAGGATACTTGTATCTTGTCTGAGTTGTTGTTGTGGAGAAAACACCATCAATAGATCTAGTTTACACCATAAAATAGGGATCAATTTTCAAGAATGTGGGAGATAAATCTCTAATTCATTGGATTGATCAAAATTGAAAACTTACGATAATTTAAAGATCAAAGGTGTGATGATGAAATTTATGAAAGATGGATGATATAGATGATTGAACTCTTAGAAGATCTTGAGGGGGATGCTAGAATTTTGGGACTTTCTTTGGATTTTTGGATTCTTGTATTCTTGGATTTTTTATTTGGCCTTGATTTGATTTTGGATTGCTTTGATTTTGGATAATGAACAAATATATCCCAAGATGTTGGATGTTATCTATGGGATGGAATTTCTCACAAGATGATAATTTGAATAAGTGAAGGGAGAAGGATGCATCTACCCACACCTAACCAAACAAGGTGATTTGATGATAATGCAACTAAGCATATGGAGAAGGATGCATCTACATATACCTAGGAAAACAAGATGATTTGAAGATAATTCAACTAAGCATATGAAGAAAGATGCATCTACATATAACTAGCTAAATAGGATGATTTGATGTTTTGATTCAAGGATTTTTGATTCATGGATTTGCCAAAAAGTCTAGCATGAAGGATGATTTCAAGATTTTTTAAGAGTTGTTGGTGGGATGATTTTGGTTGATGTTTGAAAGATGGATGAAGATTTTTATTGCATCCTATGTATACCTAAAAAGACTCTTGTTTACAATTACCCAGTTTTAAAGAACACACTTTACTCTAAACAAGATGCTCAAATTCCTGAAAAAGATTTGGATTTTGACAATAATAAAACAAGTACAAATTGGGATTATTTCTTGAAGCTTTTCTACAAAAGTTGAAAAGAAATCTTTGTTTGAATTCACAGAGAATTGAGAGATGCCTTTGATGATCTTTTGGACTAAGAGCTTTTGACTTTGGTTTCTGGATTTTGGTCTTATGTGAAATCATTTGAGACACATGTGTGGGGTCCAATTGTTCTTAGCTTTTCCTAGTGACTTCTTTTTACCACAAATAATTCTTGATTAGGTTTCTTCAAACTAAATGTCTAATTTCCTAACTTCTTATCATCCCACAAAGTGTATTATGTGGAAATGAAGGAAATTAAGGAAATTTTTTCCTATGGTTGAATTTAGTAAGAAAATTGAGATATAAATTCAAATGTTTAGAAACCTCTAGAGATAGAATCCCTAGGGATAGCAATAACACATGAATTTTATCAAAGATATTTTCTTCCTAAAGGGTTTGAAGTTTGATGATAATGTTGATTTTTTTTCTCCAATATTTACGAACAAGCAAAGTCTTTTATTTCCAAGAACAAGCACAACCCTATGGATATGAAAGACTATATTTGTTGAATCCCCACTTGGACAAGTCCAGCTACACCTACTTTTAGCAAATGGTTATATGCTTGACCCCACTAGCTTCCCTCCTTAACACTCACTTATACGGGGAGTCTAAGCATCAGTACCCATTAAACTCCAATGGAATATTTTCCATTTCTACTAAAAGCTGTAAAAGTGTGGGGTGGCTTCATAATGATATTCTTGCACCAAAAAATAGATCAAGGATTTTGGCCTTTTCTAAACAAGCATTTTATTATAGGCATTCCATTCATGGGGTACCATCCATGTGGTGAGAGACAATTGCTACCCTTCTTGTCAAAATAATCCTCGTGATACTTTCCTTTGTTCAAGTACCCACACTTATATCCTGGGTGGAAGTCACTTGGATTTAGCGTGCTCCCGGTTGGGTCATTCCCTTAGGTGATTACTTTTTCCCACAAGGCAGGCCCTCTTAGATTAAAAAAAGTGAGAAAACATATATGTAGTTCGATCAATATTTGTTGAGAAACAAAGAGAGAACACACACAATATGTTCCACTCATACTCGCAAGATTTTTTCAATTTTTAATTCCAAATGAAATGTGGAGGCAATCACTTACATAGCTTAAGATCACCAAAAATCATTTGATTCTCAAGATCGTCATGAGGCGCGAGAGAAGTGCATACATCTTTTTGGTGGTATTGTTTTGGATAAGTGATAACAAGACAAATATGCACATGTTCATTTTATCCTTTCAAAGCAAGAGTGACTTCTTTTTAAGCATAAAATCTAGTGGATATTCCTAAAGTTCTTTTTAAACCCTTTGTTGCAACAATGAAAGATCTCGTAATGTTATTTTTAGTGCCCAGAAGAAATTTAGTGTTTCCTAAGTGCATGAAAGGTAACAAATCCATGGAAGAAATATTATAAGTTCTCCCAAATTGTTAAAAAAACACAAAACTATTAAAAAAAATTGATGTAATGAGATGATCATGTCATTATGAACCTTCAAATTTTTTTCCCTCCTTCACCTTTGATTAAGCCAACCTACAAAAAACCAGTTAGAACTGAAAAATAGAGGTTAGAAAACTAGTTAGTAGCCCAAAGCAACCAAAATGGAAAAAGAACATGTCAAAATTAACTAATTTAAAGCTTTTTACTCTAGTCCAGCGGTGCAACCCACATATGCAACACTACTTGAAGAAATCAATGGCATTGTATAGCACCGCTAGGTCTTCAAGTGGTTCTCTATAGTAGAACAAAGAGTGTTATAGTGGCATAGTTTTGCTCAATGGTGTAGTTTGAAGTTTGAAAATTCTAGTGCCCAAGAATTGAATCAATGTCACAATTTTAAGATTTGAATTTCTATGCAGGAAGGTTGTAGCAGCGGAGTTTGGAGTTTGTAGCATCATTATATGGCACTGCTTGACTAATAGCAGTGTTGTATGGCACTGTTGGATTGATAGCGACATAGTTCCTCGTAGACATAAAAAAATAGAGAAAAGCACAAAATTTTGTTACAAAACGTGATTAGAACTTGAGATTTTCCCTCCTTCTAGCGCCAAATGTAGAACCCCAATTCTAGACCTACACAAACACAAGAAATAAACACAATATTAGATCAAATGAAAGTGAGAATCAAGATTCCCCATGAAATTCATTTACAAAGCTCAAATAGGAAATAAAATGAACCAAGAAAGTAATGAAATCCTATTTTAGGATGCAAACACTCAATCCCATGGGGGATTTCGTGCCAATTTGATGTGGAAATTTTCCTTTTCCCAACTCCTATGCAAGCTTGTGATGATTTGATGAAGGTTGATCCACTTGATGATTGATTCAATTGAGCTCCATGAAGAAAAGTTGCAATAGCCTAGCTATAAACTTGATAAAATGGATGAAAATAGATATGCTTGAGGATGAAATTGAGTATGGTAGACTTGCTTAAATGGTGGATGATAAAAATGAGGAGAGAAGCCTCTTATTTATAGAAAGACAAGATGGAGGAATGAGCAAAATGAAGCAATGTGGGATCATTCAACATCCAATGAGCAAGTGCCAATTGCCAAGATGTGAATGGAGGAAGCTTGAGCACATTTTGATGAATGTGCACAATAAATGGAATTAGGTGGAATTTTAAAACCACGATATGACATGTTAGAGGGAAAAATAATGAATTAAATTTCACTTGGTTCAATGCACAAGGACATGCAAGAGGGAATGAATATCTTGTTGGAAGGACAAATCCACTTGGAGGGATTTTCAAACTTGGAGGAATATTCCCCTAAAGATGCCAAGTTGAAAGAAAATAGGGGTTTAATAAATCCATTAAATGTATTTTCATGTGCAAGTGGAAAAATCTAGAGAAATTGGATGATTAGGATTAAATTAATCAAGGTTTAATTAATTTAATAGGAGATTAGATGATGTGACTATTTGATTTATATTTTTGGGTTGATTTAAATCAAAGCTAAGAAGAATGTGATTTAGATTTAATTAAATAAGGATTTTGATTTATTTAATTAAAGAGGGATGATGATGTTAGATTAATTCAAATAAGGTTTAATTTATTTAATTTAATAAGATGCCATTAGAGATTTAATCAAATAAAATGAATTATTTAATTAAATAGAGACCAAAGGATTAATTAAATAGCATTGATTTATTTAATTAATGAGAGAGAATGACTTAATTAGATAAATAATGATTTATTTAATAAAGGGACGAAGGGTGATGGTTTAGCTAAAAAGATGATTCAAGACAAAATGGTGTTAGTAATTAGGATCAAGTATGTTGGTATATTTTCCATGTCTTCAAATATCAAAAATAATGAAAACATCAATGACAACACCATTAGTATCATCACCAACAATCTTCCCAACATCATAGTGACATCACTTGCATCATCTTTGAATATTATTCTCACAACTCTTCCAACAATCTCCTATATATCTACATATCATCCAATAGACTCCATCTTCATCAATGACACGAAAAATTCCAAGAATCTCCACCTTTGTCATTGATGGCAACATGTTCTTCAAATCTTCAATCATCTCCATACTTCTCCCCCTTTGATGTCAATACAAAAGGTCTCGCACTTTTAAAACAAGGTAATCTATCTCAGCTATTCCCCCCTTTAGGATATATATACATATATGTGTATGAGAAGAACTCCCCCTTACAAGGTTATCTATAAAAAATGATTAAAATTGTATTGCAACAACCTCTATTACATCCACGTATGTACAAAGAATCTAAAAATTCATTGTGAAACTAAAATGTACACATAAAATAAATTGGAGGGAAGAATATTATTATAAGACACCTTCAGCTTGGAAAGGTGTGCCTCCCAATCCTTTTTACCAACATCACAATCCTTTTGGGAAAAGATGAGTGTGCTACTTTATCTCTCAAACTATAAAAGGAGATCTTCTCCTTCTTCTAGAGAACCAAGTACTAGGATTTTCTAAACTAACTTCTCTATAAATGCAACAACACTAGCTAAAGAGGTAATCCTAACACGTACCATATCCCACACCTTATAGTACTACACAATTATCTTCTCTTTCTACTCCTACAATAGGAAATTTGTCCATGTAAGTTTCCTATTGTTGCCCTTGTTGCACCATCAACATCATTGACTGGATTGTAGGCTCTAGAGACTTGTGCATTCTAAGATTCAATGGAATCCATCTAATAGTTGATACTTTTGTGGAAAGTTAGGCCATTTAAAAAAAAAATGAAATAAAACTTGTGCTTCATTGAAGTAATTTTGCACACTCTTTATATTTTCTTACAGTTTACCATGTGCAATGATACACTTGTTAGATATTTTAGCCAATTTCCTATCATTGAAGTTCTTTTTTATCTAGTTTTCCAACGTTTCTTCTAGACCAAAGGAATAGTCCTAAAATAAATCTAGAAGTAACTTCAATTTCTCAACACCGGATAAGGATTCATCAATTGAAACACCAATAATACCTTCTTGCAATACTTTGATAATTTCTTCAATTAACACATTGCTATTCTAGAATGTGGAAAGAATTTCCTTCCTTTTGGAAGCATGAAATACATCACCTATTTTTAGTTTCTATAGCAGAGATATTTTTCCCATGTCCACTTGTCCTTGCATCAAAGGGAGTTGTAGCAGTTGTGAAAACACAACAAGCTTGAACTAGAACTACTTTTCCAATAGACCCTTAAGTGAATAATCAAAGGATTCACCAAATTCCATTGTTCCCTCTTCTCCTTTCTCCACATTTTTCTCTTTATCTATAGTACTAGACTTCTTTTCAAACTTCTCTTCTTTTGATCTCTCATTATTTAGCAGAGGAGGTTGATCTTCAATGTTCTATACTGATGCAGGAGCATCCTTGGTTCTTGTAAATCTTACATCAACCAAAAATATTTCCTTTTAGTCTTTTTTTTTGTTCTTGTTCAATTCTTTGTTCAATTCAAGTTGGCGGATTCGGTATTTCTTCATAGTTGCTCACTAGACCCTGTGGATCTATGTTTACAGTTTGGATATGTTCATTTTCATTATTCTAATATTTGAGTGTGATCGGATATTTTTTCATCAAGTTATCACTTTTGGATTTAGTGGCAGTTTCTTGAATAGACACCATAATAATTTCAAACCTAATGGCTAGTTCGATCACTTGTGGATCTTTCCCATAACTTGTAGATCCTTCTAGTATGCTTTGAATTGTTCCATGGAGTGTTCCCCAACCTTAATTTAGGTCCACACTTCATCCTATGCATTCACTAAGGAGTAATTCAAATTTGAGGCTGACCTATTCATGCACATGTTACATTTTTTTTCATTGGAGATTGTAATAATCTTTGACCGATGCAGATGATCCTAGATCTCAAGATATGATATAAATCATTGTAATAGATCATTAGGAAGGAAGAATTGAGAAATATAGGTTTAGATATGTTAGATTTCCTCTTGCATTAAGGAGCATATATGAATAGTGTATTTGAGCATGTTGTAATAGGCCTGTGAGCCAAATATATAAGCTTAGATGTTGTTGGCCAATTATAATCAAGATCTCTATTAATGAGAATGTTTGAATCTACATTTTCCTCGATATTCTATGTTTCTTTTGTTGTGTGACTCTTGTTGCATGGTACAAATTGTTCTCTTTGAGGACCCTTCTACCATGTCTACTCCAAATTGGTATCATAGCGAGGTTCGATTCGTGAGAGATCACCAAAATTCACAGAGTCTTGTTGAAGATTTGTTGTGGGGTGGTAGAATGAGGATCTAACCTTCAGTTGTAGAGGACTTATGTAAATATGGTGGGAAAAATAAATGTTAGAGGAAATGGAGCACATGGAAATGCAAACCTAGCTTTAATGGAGATGTTAGGAGGAATTGTTTCTAGATTAGATGTAGTTGAAACGGCCCAGAGGAGAGGTTGACTAGTTGATGATGTGAGTGATGAAGAGGTAGAAGTATAGGAAGAAAGGGGAAGAGAAGATCAACCTAGCCTAGATCAGGGGGAAGATAGGTTCATAAGAGCCCTAACTAGAGAAAATACCAAACCACATTTCAATCCATTGGATTATAGAGGTAAGTTGGATTCAGATGAATTGATTGATTGGATAATATAGATAAAGTACTTTGATTTTGAAGGTACCACTAAAGATAAGAAGGTAAAATTTTCTTATAAAAATTTGAAAGGAAATGCATCCTTTTGGTGGGAACATTTGTAGAAAAATAGGTAGAGAAGAGGAAAGGAGAAGATAAAATCATGGGATAGGATGGTGAATAATTTTTAAAAAAAGTTTATTCCTATAGATTATCAGATTAGTTTGTTTAGGAAGTTGCAAAATTTGAAGTAGAAGGAGTCAAGTGTGACAGAGTATATTGAAGAGTTCTACAAGTTGAATATTAGATTTATACATTTGAAGGATGAGGTCGAACAACTAGCTAAATATATGAATGGATTGATGTCATCTATATAGGATGAGATTAGTTTGATCAAGTTGCAGAGTGTGGAAGAGGCATATCAATGTGCCCTAAAATTAGAAGAGAAGCTAAATAAAAGACATGAGCAAAGACAAAGAGGAATAAATTTTGTTGGAGGAAAATGATCCTTTGCAAAGTAGAATAAAGATAAGGAAGTTAGTAAGAATGATAATTCATACCGTAGAGATGATGGAAACTCTTACCGGAGAGGAGGATATGGTGGTTACTTGAATGACGGTTATAGAAAAGATGATAGAGGATAGGAGAAAAGAATATTTAGGGGAACTGGTTTTAAATATGGTGGAGAAGGACATAGAGAATTTGAATGCAATCAAGAAGAGACAAGAAAAAAGATAGAGAAAATATAGAAGAACAACCTTCGTTGAAGATCATGTCAGATCATCTAATAAACTGGAAGATGGAGAAGTGTTGGTGAATAGAACAATATTGTGTCAAAGTGAGATGGAGCAGGAACTATTGCAGAGAAATAATTTATTTCAAACCAGATGCAAGGTAGTTGGTAAATGTTTTAAAGTGATTGTTAACAGTGGAAGCTCAAAAACTTGGTTTGTGAAGAAATGGTGACCAAATTGAAGTTGGAAAGATTGAAACACCCGAAGCCCTATTAGATAGCATGGATTTAGGATGAGCATAAGATACTGGTAAGTGAATAATGTTTGGTGAAATTGAAGATAGGAAATTATCATTATGAATTTTTGTGTGATATTATGCCTATGGATGTATGCCATGTTTTGTTGGGAAGACCTTGGTAGTATACTATTGTTTCTAATGGGATGAAGCATACTTTGTTTCCATTTGAAGATGTTCCTAGAGTTGAGGTTTGCACAAGTGCTAGAATTTGTTTGGTTGATAGAAGGAGATTCCTGGATGGATTGAGACATGAGATCATCTACTATGCCTTGATTCCTAAGAATAATGAAGGCTTGAAGCATGTAGGAGAACAACCAAAGGAGATAAAGGATTTGCTGACAGAGTATGAGGAAATCATTTTAGATAATGTACCTGATGGATTATCACATGTGATGAGTATTAGTCATCGCATGGATCTAATTCCTAGAGCTAGTTTACCTAATAAAGTATTGCACCAGATGACACTTGTAGAGAATGAAGAGTTGAATAAATGAGTGCAAGATTTTTTGAGGAAAGGTCTGATCAAAGAAAGATTAAGTCCTTGTGTAGTACTTATTGTGTTAGCACCTAAGAAGGATGGAGAATGGAGGATGTGTACAGACTCTAGAGCCATAAACAAGATCACAATGAAGTATAGATTTCCTTTGCCCCTGATGGATGACATTATGGATTTTTTGAGTGGATCCAAATACTTTACAAAGATAGATTTGAGGAGTGGATATCATTAGATTAGAATTAGAGAAGGGGATGAGTGGAAGACAACATTCATGAGAAACGAAGGATTGTAGGAGTGGTTGGTGATGCCTTTTGGACTAACAAATGCACTGAGTACTTTCATGAGGCTGATGAATGAGGTATTGATGAAATTATTGGGTAAGTTTGTGATTGTTTATTTGGATGACATCCTGATTTTTAGTAAGAGTAAAGAAGAAAATTTGTTGCATATAAGACAAGTTTTGTAGAGGTCGAGAGAAGATCAATTGTTGATAAATATTAAGAAGTGTAGTTTTATGAAGAAAGAATTGGTATATCTGGGATTTGTGATATCTGTGGATGGATTGAAGATGGATCCTAAGAAATTAACAACAATTGTTGAATGGCCTACACTAGAAAGCATTGGAGAGTTAAGATTATTTCATGGATTGGCCAGTTTCTAATGAAAGTTCATTAGGAATTTTAGTTCTATTTGTAGTCCTATGAAAAAAATAATGAGAGGAGATAATAAGGATTTTAGGTGGACATCTAGAGTAGATCAGAGTTTTGAGTTGTTGAAATAGAAGGTGATTGAGTAGCATGTGTTGGATTTACCATACCTTAATAAGGCATTTCAAGTAAACTATGATGCAAGTGGAAATGAAATTGGAGCAGTATTAAGTCAAGAAGGAAGACTAGTAGCTTATTTTAGTGAGAAATTGAATGATGCTAGGAGAAGATATTTAGTGCACAATCAGGAGTTTTATGCCATATTTCAAGCCTTGAAGAAGTGTAGACATTACTTGTTTCTCAAAGAGTTTGTGTTGTATACGGATCATCAAGCATTGTAATATTTGAACAATCAAGGTAAGTTGAACCAGAGAAACATGAGATGGGTAGAATTCTTGTAGAGTTATACTTTTGTTTTGAAACATAGGAGTGGAAATTCAAATAGAATTGTTGATGCTTTGAGTAGGAGAATGAATTTACTGATAGAGATGAGAGTGGAGATATTGGGCTTTGATGAATTGAAGAATTGGTATGAGGAAGACCCAAATTTTCTAGAACCTTGGAAAGCTTGTAAAGGACCAATTTTGGGGGATAAAAGTTAGTGGTTGGATTATTTCATTCAGGTAGATATGTTGTTCAAACTAAATTAGTTGTGTATACCCCAGTTTTCAATGAGGGATAACTTGGTGAAAGAAAAACATAGTGGAGGATTGGAAGGATACTTTGGAATTGATAAGACAGTATAATTGGTAAGTGAGAATTAATTTTGGCCATAGATTCATAGGGATGTTAGGAAATTTGTACAGACTTGGAAAGTTTGTCAAGTTGCAAAGGGTAGTAGTCAGAATGTTGGATTGTATAAGCCTTTGATAGTTTAGAGACCTTGGGAGGATATCAACATGGATTTCATACTTGGTTTATCTAAGAAACAAAGAGGTAATGATTCTATATTTGTGGTGGTGGAATTTTTTTCTAAAATGGCACATTTCATACCTTGTAAGAAGAAAACAGATGTAATAAATGTAGCAAACTTATTTTTCAAGGAAGTAGTTAGATTGCATGGATTACCTAGGAGTATTATTTTAGATAGAGATACAAAGTTTGTTGGTTACTTTTGGAGGACACTTTGGATGAAGTTAAAAATAGATTTGAATTTCAGTTCTACTTTTCACCCATAGACTCATGGATACATAGAGGTAGTAAATAGGAGTTTGGGGAATTTGTTGAGATGCTTCATTGGAGAGAAAACCAGAATTTGGGATTTAGTCCTTGTACAAGTAGAGTTTGCATACAATAATTCAGTGAATAGGAGTATTGGAAAGACGCCTTTTGAGATTGTTATTGGAGTTCATCCTAGAGGTATATTAGAGTTGAGAGACATTAGTATGGAAGATAAAAGGAGTGTAGAAGCAGAGGAATTTGTAGAAAATTTGAAGAAAGTGCATACTCAAGTGAAGGAGCAATTGGAAGGTATGAACCAGAAGTATAAGGAGAAAGCAAATGAAAAGAGGAAACATAAGGAGTTTGAAGTTGGAGATGAAGTAATGGTATGTTTGAGGAAGGAAATATTTCCTATTGGCACATACAATAAGCTCAAGATGAGGAAGTTTGGACCCTGTAATAGTTTTAATAAATTTGATTTGGGAAATGCATATGAAGTAGAGCTATTGGATGACATGGGTATATCACCTATATTCAACATTGCAAATCTACATCAGTACCATGAAGCAAAATTTTGTGAAGATAGTAAAGAAAAATTGGAGAATCTATTTCCTAGACAATAGTCAGATGAGATTGAAGATATTTTGGATATCAGAGATGGGAGGAAAACTTGTGGAAGACAGTACAAAGAATATCTTGTGAAGTGGAAAGGCAGACCAGTGGAGGATTCTTCTTGGATTTCTCAGGATAAGGTAGACCATTTTGGCTTTCCTTTAGCCCCCAAAAAGTGAGGGAATCACTTTTAAAATAACTTTGGATGCCTAATGCAAGAGAGTCCTTGGTTCTTTGCAATCTTGCATCAATCAAAAATATTTCCTTTCAATTTTATTTTTTTGGTTATTGTTCAGTTCTTTGTTCAATTCAAGTTGGTGGATTTGGTATTTCTTCATAGTTTCTCACCAGAACCTATGGATCTATGTTTACATTTTGGACATGTTCATTTTCCTTATTCCAAAATTTTGGTGCGATTGGATCTTTTTCCAGCAAGTTATCACTTCCAGATTTAGTGGCAGTTTCTTGAATGGAAACAAGAATAACTTCAAACCTAACGAATAGTTTGATCACTTGTGGATCTTTACCATAACTTGGGTATCCTTATGGTGTGTTTTGAATTGTTCCATGGAGTGTTCCTCAACATTAATTTAGGTCCACACTTCATCCTATGCATTCATCAAGGAGTAATTTAAATTTGAGGCTGAACTATTCATGTGCACATTACATTTTCTTTCATTGGAGATTGTAATAATCTTTGGCCGACGTAGATTATCCTAAATATCAATATATGATATAAATCATTGTAATAGATCATTAGGAAGGAATATTTGAGAAATATAGGTTTTGAGATGTTATATTTCAGCTTGCATTAAGGACCATATAGGAATATTGTATTTGAGCATGTTGTAACAAGCCTGTGAGCTGAATTTATAAGCCTGAATGTTGTCAGCAAATTGTAATTGAGATCTCTATTAATAAGAATGTTTGAATCTTCATTTTCCTCCATATTTTTTGTTTCTTCTATTGTGTGACTCTTGCTACATAGTCTGGATTTTTCTCTTTGAGGACCCTCCTACCGTGGCTACACTATGTACCTTTGTATTCTTTAGGCTATCTCGTACAACCTCTTCGTCTTGCTCATTTTTCTGTATCTGGAGGAGGTGGAATTTTTTCAATTTATACAACCTCCTTTTGCATTTTCTCATTATTTTTTTCTTCTACATTCTCCACTACTAGAGAGATATCATTTGTTGTCACATCCTCTTGTACCTTCTCTTTTTCATGTTCTAGAGTAGGCTCATTCACATCTGGGATAGAAGTTTCATATTTCATCTCATCTCTAGTGTCAAAAGACACACTTAGCTCCTTTGCAATCTCTTCTAACTTCAACAAATTTTCATTTTTCATCCATTATATTTTATCTTTTTCTCTGCTCATCAAGATACTAAACCTTTGTTTTGTTCTGAATTATGTGCTATACAACTATGCTAATTTAGCTTTATCTTTTTTAAATAGAGAAGAACCAATCTTATCCAGAGAATCTTCCCTTATTATTGCATCTTCATCAATTTATTCTTGTCTCCCTATGCTCAACACAATCTTCAAGTCATTAGGTAACTAGTGTTCAATTTGGGAAAAACT
>VDFB02105785.1:405692595-405711309 GCA_007258455.2 Sequoia sempervirens
TTTCTTTTTTCTATGAACAATGAGTTCACTTGGACAATGAGTCCTTCTGGCAGTGAGCCTTTATGTAATATCTTATAACCAGTTATAACATATTGTGAGTTAATCCTCACCGTGATTTTTTCCATCTTGGATTTTCCATGTAAACATCCTGGTGTTTGTGTGTTGTGTGTGATGGATTGTTCATACTTTCATTCCTTATAATTGTTAAGTGTGCTATGAAAATTGGATGGTTAGTAATTGGATGGTTTAATGGAATACTGATTCACCCCCCCTCTCAGTATTTCGTGTGTTCAACAAATTGATGAATTAATGAAGCTAGAAACAAACCTAGATATGTTTAACAAAGAAACTAGGACAATTAAGGATGCAAAATAAATTCCCATTATAATAAAGTGTCAAAAGTGATAGGACCAAGTTAGTTGTCAGCATAGGACACATGTACAATTCTTGGCATGAACAATATAATGAATAAAGAGAGTATTGAGTTTTCAATCTATCATATGGTTTCATTGTTAGCATCTTAGTCAGACAAATGACAAAATTGATGACAATTTTGATCTTCAACGACATCTTGGGGTGATTCATGGCATTCAATTTTATCTTTTTGGCTCTAGTAGTATTGACAAGCTTCAACTTCAAGCTTCTCATGGCTTCAACAACTTCTCAAGTTAGTTAAGAAAGGGGTATTTTGAAGTTTGATGTTACAATTTGAATGTCATAGTGCAAGCAAGTTTACCATGGACCCAAATTGTGAGGAATGCACCCAAAATACCCCTTCATCCTCACACCTGCCTACCCAAGTTTTGGGAGTTCAGCCTGGAGTGCTGCATGGCTACACGAGTATCCAGCACTTGTCTAACCTTGGTAATGAATCTTTACTCATTATTTGTTTGTACTTCTCTCAGTATTTATTTGCTCTTAGAAGATTTTGAAACTGTAAATAAGAGCTAAATGTACTTCCCTAGTAATATAGTATAATTCTCAAACAAACAAGAGATCAAGTAAATCATATGATACCCTCTCAGAGGCAGCGTCAACAAAATTACTAGTTTCATATCCAAGAACTGTGTTGTAATACATTACACCAACTCACCGCGTTGTGGGATGATAAACCAATGAATATTACAACAAAAATAATATCGATATTGATAGCGAATTCTGCTACCCTTATTACAAAATATAATTACAGATACAGAGCATATTGGAACATGGGCTTAAAAAGATCCATATTAATCTCTTTAGGTGGCTAAGGGGAGTTAAATCAACCATACTGGACTCCTCTTTCATCTTCGTCTTGCACTTGTTTAACTAGATCTCACAATTGGAAAATTCAATTGACCCCTACAATAAAATAAGTCTCCAATCGTCCAGCAATTGGCATAGGTCACTATTTGCAATACAAATTCCAGGAAAAGAGAATTTTCCTAAAGCCTCTCTATTGAGTGTAAACTAGGGATCTTTCAAATTTGAAATGCTGCTTGTAGTCCTCCTCTAATATGTTCTTCATTAATCTTCTCGAGGAGGAGGAATGAATAAAAGAATCAACAGTTTATGCCACATTGTTTCAAATCTGGACCTTTAACCTTTATGACAAAAGGATTGATTCGAACCCAAAGAAGAGAGAAAATGGATGCCAAGAGAATAGACCAGATAACCACAATTGTGGGAGTTCTGTTCTGTCGACCCATGAGACCCTTGAGGAAAGGGTAGAGGTGAACAATGACCCAGAAAGAAAAGAAAAATTTACCAAACATTGGACCCCATGACTGGTACCCATTGCTGATTGCATCTGAAAAACCGGCCACAACACCCACCAGGTTGATGATTAGAAGGGTTGTTGGAGGAATTAGAAGTGTTGTCCATTTGAATGCGTAAAGTTCCCCAAACTCGCCATCATCTGATGCCTTAGCAGTGACTGTGAAATTTGTGTCAATTCCTGCCAACACCTTCAGCAGACCTTGAATAACTGCAAACAGATGTGCAGAGACACCTCCAATAACCCAAAACTGCTCATTCCTCCACCATTCCTCAATACTCACTCCACTCCACCTCATTTCCAGAATACCAGTGATGAAAATTGCCAAGAACAGAGATATGAAGAAAAAGCTTGCAAATAAACTAATCTGCACAAACCAAAATTTGAGGAATGCCAATGGTTAGAAACGTCGTCATTCACACTAAAAATCACTAAAAATGATGAAAATTTGAGACTATGTTATGTACCCACACCCATAATACTGATGTAATTTGTATGTTAATATTCCCTTAGAATGGTACAATGTATTGGGCAATATTAGTGGTTATGACTGCCATATTTCGACTATTCCATAACCATTATTATCGACCATAACATTGTGTCTTACAAAGCTTAGACACAACCTATAATATCAATATATCATGGGTGTAGAATATATTACAAATTTTAAGGACATACCGAAGGCATTATGAATTTTCCACTGAGCAAACAGATGGCTGGTAGGGTACAGTACGCAAGGAGTGGAAGGGATGTAAGCGGGTAGATAATTGTGTTGATATAAGCAAGTCTTTCAAGCCATTTTAGACGGCCTCCTCCATATCCATACCAGAGGGGGCAATGCCTGCTGAAGAAAATTTCCACTGACCCCAAAGCCCAACGCAAGACCTGGTTCAAACGATCTGATAGATTGATAGGAGCAGATCCCTTGAATGCAGGAAGTTTGGGCATACAGTAAATTGACCTCCACCCTCGGCAATGCATCTTGAAGCCAGTCAAAATATCCTCTGTCACTGATCCATAGATCCATCCAAGCTGCAACAACCGCAAAGGCATAATTCAGAGTAAACTTGAGCATTCATAATGCATTCTTCTAGTTAATTTTTTTAGGTATCCAGGTTAAACCCAACAAATGAAGCAACTAAAACAAGATTAGAAATTGAACTAGGATGGGCTGTGGCTATAATTCTAGCGAAATCAGGGAATTGAGCGAAATCAGGGAATTGAGCAACCTAAGATTGATTCTTCTCTTTATTCAAACCATAGTCACTTGGAGACGAGAGAATACAGGTACTAATACAGGGAGAAGGCCTCCATTCAAATCAGATTATGTGATCAAATGAATTAGGGTAGGACTATAGAATATCAGAAGATGCAGGTACAGGATCATGGATTTGGCCCTTGTAGTAGATTTTCTTGGTGACTGTATCAAACCAACTGAATGTAACACATCTTGGTGCCTTGGAGTTAAAGAAAAAAAATTGATGAGTTGCACCATACCTCTTTTCCCCATTCAGTTTTATCTTCATAACCACAACTGATGACATGAATAGCCTCTTTCAACAATTCAGCAGGATCTGCAGTTTGTGGAACACCACCGTTGTCCATTAGAGTGGATTGAATAAAGGCAGATGACTGTCCAAACCTCTTCTCAAAATCTGTCTGTGACATCAACAATGCTTTGTCTTCATCGAATCCTGCACAAAATAAAAACTCATCATACTCTGTAAAGAGAAAAAGGTCAAGTAAAAGCAAGAGCTTGATTCGCACACATTTGACCTACCATCAAGTCCTTCCTCAATCCCATCTGGGTTATAGGCAGGAGCTGGTATTCCTGCTGCATTCTTCTTTGATGACTTCCTGGTCTTTTTACGAGGACCACAACAAGGGCAGCAATCGCAGGTCACCATCTTTGGACGCTTTTGGCCACGAGGAGGCTCATACCCATACAGAGCTTGCCTTCTAAATACGCATCCAGTTCCCACATACATTGGACCTTGAAGTCCATCCAGACCTTTCATGTTAATCTACATAGACCCACCAATTTACATGTCATTTTTATGGTTTGAGCCATAAGAAATCTAAAATTCAGAAATTGAAAGAACATTGTGCATAGGCAAAGAAATTATGGAATTGCAATGCACACTATAATTGGGGTATTTAGTGTTCCTACAGCATACTCTTTGAGACTAAACTCTATTGTCATGGGTCAGGTAGTTCACTGCCTTGAAGTATTATCTCTTTATCCTATTAATTTGATGGCAACTCTATTTGGTGATTCTTAGGTTTTGCATAGTTTGCATGGGTTCTTTAGTTTGTAATCTAACTCTGCTCTTTTTTTTCTCGCTTAGGTGAGATATAATGTTAAGTTCGATAGTTCCAGAAGGAATTTTAGTAACACGGATTATAATGTAGACCTTTATGAAATAGGCACCTCAAGTTCGTTCCAACCTTTTGTTGCAAGAAAACATTAAGTGGATTTTGAGTCTTTGACTGTGAGATGAAGGGGGAGATGCCATCTATCCTTTCTTGAGTTGGCAATGGTAGCTCAATAATTCCCTGTTCTTGACTTAATTTTTTTAAACTAATATTAAGTATAGCTTTTAACTTTTCAAAAATAACAAAAAAAATACTCAGAGTAGGAGAATTCATACATCAAAGAAGACAGTGTTTCGATTGGCATAACGATCATTCCGATCAATACCATCAAATCTCTGAGGAAACTGAACATAGCAAACTTTCCTTCCAACCTGGGGATCCATCATGAAGCACATCGCTTCCTTAATTGCCTTGCTATTATTGATGTAGTGATCACAATCCAGATTCAGCATGAATGGAGCATTAGTGAGCACAGCAGAAACCCGTACCTGCATGGGATACAGTTGAATCAGCCGGAAAAAGTTGGCTAAAAGTCTGATATCAAAGCAAATTGGTAAAAAACTAAAGAGGAAATGTAATGTTTTTTACCAAAGCATTCATCGCACCAGCCTTCTTATGGTGCTGGAATCCAGTCCTCTTTTCACGGGAAACATAGACTAGTCGTGGAAGTTCATTGCCTTCTGTGTCAAGACCTCCACCATGGCCCAAGAACACTTGAAGAATACCAGGATGATCACGGGTATTATTACCAGGCCAAGGTGTTCCATCTTGCATTATCCATCCTTCCTTAGGCACCTTCAATGCCTTTGCAACCAATGCATTTATTCGCACCTTGAATTCTTCATATTCTCTCTGCACAAACCAGTCATTTTGCAGTCTTCAGAGCTTAGATTCACCCTATGAATCAGAGTTTGTGAATTAGCAGAACATTTGCTTACCTTCATAGCACGGCGTTCCTTGACAAAAGTGGGCTGAGTTTTGTCCTTCAAATAGTCAATTTTCTCAGAGAAATACATCTCTGGGGCTCGTGGTTCAATGTTAAATTTCTTACAGAAGGGTACCCATTTTCTTGCAAATTCTGAGGTCTCTGACAGCGATTCAAATGTTAGCATTGAAGCTCCATCATCAGAAATATAGCAGGAGACTTTGTCTACAGGGTAATCCACTGCAAGAATTGATAGAACTGTGTTGGCAGTAACCAATGGAGGCTCCTTCAAGGGATCCACAGTACTCACAAAGAGGTCTACAGGGGCAAGCATTGAAGGTTCACCTTCTCTTTCATACCTATAAGAAGATGGATTTCAGATACAATTTCTGCTAATAGGGAGAAAATGGAATGCTTCCAGGAGACATATCACATAAAAAAAGAAGATAGAGCTCGGATATTTGAGAAGAAAGTAAGCCAATAAACAATCAATAACATATGGAACAGAAGGTATGCAGCCTATAAGGAGAAAATCATTGAGCAAGTGGTACATGCCCATTCTTCTTAAAAAATGTGTCAGTTTATGCGACATCCTATGTGCATTGCCCAGATACTTGATACTTTGCTCCAGTTCTTTAATTTATACTTTGATGAACAATAGAGAAGGGAAGGGGTAGCTTTTACATTCTTTTGGTAATTTCTTATGGTGTCAATGTTAGGAGCAAATTTTAAGCCAGTGATAATTTTGAAGCTGGCGAAGCTCAGGGATCAAATCCTAACCCACACTTAGCCAGATTCTCAAGTTCAATATTCGGCTGCAGATAAATTGTCCAGCAGAGGATATGTGTTCCAGTAACCATGTATTACATCTAATCCCAGGAAGAACCATCCCAGCCTTGTGAACAGTCAAATCCCAGCATCACATTTATGCATTCCCAAAAAGCAGATTTGTCCTACCTGAATTCCCAGCCATAATGTAATCTATCTATTTAGGATGTGGCTATAAGATATTACAGTTTTTCTCACTATTTCCTAAAGTAGGCCATTTGTATCATTGAATTGAAAACATGAATTTGGTACAATAGTTAGTATTTTCTATTTGACGAGCTGGTATATTACCTCAATGATAGCCGATCCAGATAGGTCTCACGATTAATAGGAAACCATTTGGGAAACTGATCAAAAATCCAGGATATAGCAAACCAGATTTCACAAATGACAGATGTCAACCAGAGACCAAATGCATTTCTCACGGGATTCAAAATTCGATACCGAAGGAAGAATCCAAGAACTATCAGTCGAATTACAATAACCATTCTATAAGGATTTATTTTGCTTGAAGGGATTGATACTTTTCTCGACAGTGGCTGTCTCGCTTCATCCATCCTGCATCAAAATTAAAACTGTCAATACAAAAAGTAAAGTTGGAAAACGTGGCAAATTCAAACTATCAAAGGCTACAGATTATATATCAAGTTTACAAGATCAAGACAAAGCTTCTAGAGTAACAATTTAATCATTCAAATCTAGAAAGCTGAGAATTTGAACTCCCGTAGAAAATTCAGTCTATCTGGACTCACAGTTAGTCTGATCTCCTCATAATCATCATAGCTTTTCTTATAAATGGCAAAGGAAATTTCAAGAGAGTGCAGTCAAATGCAAATCTAGTGGCTTGGAAAATGTTAACAAGTCCATTGTAATACAAAGTGCATATAGATGCACTATAATTTAAGCTTGTTTAGAAGAGTGTTCTGGAATCAAGTGCATTGTCAAATTAAATTTCAGAAAACTCTTCTACAACATTGCAATGTGAACAATTCAGCCTAAAAATTTAAATTTGCTTGCGTTTAATATTCAGAAACTCCAAAAATCAAGTTTGAGTCCAAAAACATTGGAAGAGAACACAATTTTACTTACATTGGTAATTCCTGATCAAAATCTTCTGCCTCATTAGGTGGAATTCCTCCATTTGGATATCTTCCATCTGTCATTTGCAACTGGCCTGATTTGTTTTCCTTGGATTTCCAACCATCAAGTCGTTCCTTCCAAGCAACATTTCCATAGCCATAAGATCCAATGTCCTTGTTTGGATCAATGGTGATCCTTGCACTTCCTGAACTCCAACACGACAACAAATTTCTTTACAAAACAGAGATTCAACTTTGATTGTGCACAGATGAATTTAAGAAACGAAGACCCTGGGATTTACCTGGCTCAGAACTCGGATAAGGATGTGATGGCTTCAACACTGCAGGGTTAACAAGCAAATGGTTTTCTGGATAGTATGATGCTGGGATCTCCCCGCTGACCACCTAGCAGAGAACCCAATGAAATTAGACATATACAATGCCAACCTAGTTCAATATATGATTTCTTGAGATATATTTAGCAATCTTATAGTTTATATTTGGTGATTCTGTGCATTTCAAATGTATTGCTCAAACTTTTAAAATACAAATCCACATTCTTCCTGTAGCAAAACGTATGGGCTTTTTCAAAAAAAAATCACAGTTTTAAACAATTTCCAGTTTTCCGCAGCAGCATCTACTCGTGCTTATTTCACTTTCTTGATGGTTTAAAACATAATAAATTCATCAAACTTTCTAATTGAACTTCAAGGAATATGTTTTGCATTTTGTAGGGAAAAAAAATTGACCTCTTTTCCAACAAGAAATTCTTTGAAGGAAACTCATTGTCGAAGAAATATTTAGTTTCTGTTTGAGTGTTTTTCCTTCTCGAATTCTCTGTGAAAAGTCTAAATTAGAGGTCCGAAGCCTGTAAGTTGGACATAACTTATGAGGCATATAGGCTAGCAGACACATATATTGCTAGTAGTGTGACTGCAAGATGTTTACAAGTGAAAATTATATGAGATAGAAGTCTAGACTCTAAACCCTGTAACCTCAACATGAATATCAAAACAAAACTATCAGCTGTTCTAACTTCTAAGCTATGCATATATGTATGCACACTGCAGAGGCGCGTTGGTAAGTTGATCAAAAGATAACTAGGAGTCAACAGGTTTCAGTCAAGATGGTAGATCATTCCTTACAAATGAATTACGACCTTTATGTCAGTCTGTGACTCTGTATGGAACCCGTAGTGGCAACAAGATGCCCAATTGGCAATATATGAAATTAATAAGCTAAATATGAAGTTAGTCCTGGAAAACAATCTAGATGTATTCTGCAAACCAGTCCTTTCAAGCATTTTTTATCCTAAATAAACTTTGTAGTAATTTTTATAAAATAAACATGTGGAATATCAATTCAAACTACCAAAAACTTTAGTTTGAGGAGAGCCAGTTTCTCAGTGGTAGAGTACTCTGAAGTGCACTTGGGAAATCGTAGGTTTAAGCCCTAGCTGGTGCATGATTTCTCACAAAATAGGTCACATAAAGTCCATGCAATTTGCAAATATTCTTAAAACAAATTTAAATTTCTTGAAATGAATGATAGGTTTGCGCCGAACTTTTCAACTTCCTGAAGAAAAGTCTAAAATTTCCAGCAATGAAATAATTCATACCGAATGGCCCTTCGGGAGAAAAGGAGGAAGTCCTGGATTATGAGCAAGTGGTGGATTCTCGTGGTCAATGCCATTGGCCTTTTGCTGTCTGTCTCTTTGCTGAGCTTCCAGATTAAATTCATGTTCAATGTCATCAATATCTTCTTCATCTTCATCACCTTCAACACGAGGACTCCCTGCACAGCACTTACAGTATAAACATTTTCTCCACCAAGCTTGACATAAATCTGGCTTAATTTACATAAAAGAAAAAATAACCAGCACGTCTTTTAGTATATAATGGGAGAATAACTTAAGTTCACATGAATTTTCAAAATTTACTATTGAAAATGTACCAATCACGCAGCAATTAGACTACTTGTGAAGAATTGCACTGCAAACAGCTTGTTAGATTTGAAATAAAAATCGTCCACCAAGCCTGATATAAATCTTGCTAAATTTTTATAATAAGAAAAGAAAAACAGTAGAAAATTAGTATACAATGGTGACGACATCTTAATTGACATGAATTTCCAGATTTTAATAGTGACATAATACATCAGTTTCACAACTTGTGAAGAGTGGGACTGCAAAAATACTTGCTAGATTTGAAATCAAAATCTCCATATAAATCTTTAATAATTATGTTTTGAAGAAAACGAAAACCAGAACGAATTTTGACAAATAATGTCAAAGACATCTTAATTGATCTGATTATCCAAATTAAAAATTTACAAATCAGGTAGCAGTCTGACGACTCGTGGAGAATCGAACTACCAAAAGCTTGATAGATTTGAAATAAATAAGGATCAACCGATTAAAGACTCAGTGGGCAGGGGAATTGAGATACACTTCTAGAATTTCTTACTCAAATTACACTAATTACACCGAAAATTTACGAGTTCTGACAAATTCAACCGAAAAAACGTGAGTCATACGACAAGTAAAGATTTCGACGACAGAAAGCCCACAAGATTTGAAATAAAAATGCAGTAGCAAAATTAGAGATTGGCAAGGCGCGGAAATTTTATGAATAAGATGAACTCGATCAATAGAAATCTGAAATAATGCCGTAAGAATTTCTCAAGAAAGCAGCAAAGACAAATTCACCCTGAACTATACTATATATGGTACGGCATAGTAATTATCGTACATTTTCGAAATTAACAATAAATTGTCTAAAAGCAATTTCTTAGATCAATTATACACATCCCAAAAATTGACAGCAAAATGATACCTAGTATAAAGCTTTCTTGATTTGAAACAAAATCGATGAGTTTTTCAGCAAAATGCTTGCTGGCTTTGAAATAAAAAGCAAATGGCAAGGTTAAACAAATCCTGCATAATTTTACCATACATTTGCATATTTGAGGAAAATTCTACTTTTGAAGAATACTAAGAATGTCGTGGTAGAAAGCAGCAAAATCGACGTAAAGGCGTAAATTTCAAATCGTACGATATTCTTCTGATTTAAAAAACATAAACATATATATAAAGAATTTACCGCGAAGGCTATCTAAATTTGAAAAGTAGCACTGAGCTTGAATTTTAGGATGTCATGGGAAAGACTGAACCTTTGAGACGCTTGTATCGAGTGTTGCACTGCGGGCAGCATTGATTTCCTTCTCGCCTTTCGTACTCATAACATGGTCTGCATACAGGAAATCCGCATTCATTGCACGCCACAAAGAGCTCTCCTTCCGTCGTAACTCCCACCGGATCGCCACAAATCTGGCAAACTTGCCCATTCAACGGCTTCAAAGGCTTCCTCTGCAACAACACAATTTCTTTTTATTTAATTTTTTTTAAAATCTCTTGTAAAATTTTTATCGAAGATCACAAAATAAAAATTGAAATTGTAGACAAATTTGTTTTAGAAAAACACCGAAGTTTTGCAAATATCTAACCTCCTCGTGGCCGTGGATGACGATAAGCTCGTTCCTGTTATGAGAACCAGCCACTAGCCCGGCTCTGGCTTCCATTTTAAAAAAAATCCTCAAAATTGACTGGCAAAAGCCCGCCAAATCTAAAATCTTAACTTTCAAACGATAAACAGTTGAAGTAATCGCTAAATTACTCTCTTTTCTTTTAAATTCAAAGCCAAAACACGGCCAATTTTTAATTTTTAATCCAAAAACAGACCAAAGCAAATGCAGAGTTTCTGGTTTTTATCTAAAGCGTTCACCAAAACATCACCAGTTTCAAAATTTTCACATTCAATCCAAATAAAGTCCAGCCAACTCCTGATCGTCCTCTCTATTCACCAATCTCGTGAATTTTCACCTTGAATTGAAAAACAATTCAAACAAAAGGCCATTCATCTGTTTCTTTCCTCTAAATTCTCTGTAAAACTCTGTCAACTTCAAAAATTCCTATGAATCCAAAATCATACAAGGATTTTTCTTGTCTTCAAAATCCACAGCCAAAACACTGTCAAATTCAGATGTTTTTGCCTTCAATTTAAAACCAGTCCAAACAGAAAGCCAAAACTCTGTTTTCCTCTGTTCACCTCCAATTTGAAGTAACACTGAATGTGAGCCTTTCCTCAAAATTCACCGCTAAAATTGTGTGAAACAATTCATATCTTTCTCGTTTGGAGGCCAAATCACCCCAAACAAAACTCAAAATGCACGGAATGAAGCCCACATTCAACTCTGAAAGGACTCCATTGAAGTACATCAATTCAAGCGTTTGCATTTGTAGGAAAAACTTAGCCATGCTGAAATCTTTCAAGTCCCCACCAAACTCTGTCTGCTCAGCAGTCGCCATGACAGGGTACCATACACCAACAGCTGCTTTCCCAGAAACCGCTGTTTCTCTAAAGCGCACGTGTACAGAAAAAGCGGTTTTGTCATTAATTAAAGAGTCAATATTGTTTTTAATTGTAAACTTAGGTTTAATTATTTGATTATGAGCACCCTTAACCAACCATAGGTTGGGAAAATGATTTAAGTTTGTTGAGTTTGGTACGTAGAAGTTGTCCTGTTCATGGAGGTCGAGGTGTCATTGTTATTTATTTTTGAAGTCTCGTATGTTGGTGGGAGAAATGCTTTCAAGGCAAGGGAAGACAGCCGAAAAGGTAGCAGATATATATGGTAGGGGTTTATCTAGATCAGCTAAGGGAATGTATGCTTCTATGTTAAGGGTTGTCAACAACTATCTTTGTAGGTGACATTTGGTTTTATTAGTTTGTTATCAATAGGTTTTTAATGTTTAAGGTGAGCTAGCTTTTGTGTTTATATTTCGAAAGCTGATTCAAAGAGGGTAGGGAAAGTGGATTTAATTGCAAAATTTTAAGGGTTTAATTAATATATAAGTTTGATTTATGGTTAGGATTATGCTACAATGCGAGGTGATTTGGAAATGGGTCTAATGGTTAAGATTGTTAAGTTCATTTTGTGGGTGCAAGGTTGATCTTAAAAGGTAGGGTAATTGAACTTTATATTGAGTATAAAATGTTTCTATTTTGAGGATACCATGGACTATAATTAGTGGGCTCTAGAGTGAAGATCTTATGTTTTTTATATTTGGAGCACTTGATGATTTTATAGTTGGTAAAGTAAGTGGGCTTAATGGTGAAGATTATGTGGATTAATTTTTAATGTCATGAGGATGATGTGTAAGGGATAGGATAAGTTTGATTAATGGTGAAGTTTGTATGTTTTATTTTAGGGGTACATGGTTTATTGAAGGGGTAAGGTTAATGTGTTTAATGATAAAGATCATGTCTTTACATATTTGAGTGTATGGGGATTTATTTGGAAGGGAGTAGAGAAAGTGGGGTTAGTATTAAAAATCGCATATTTATGTAATCAAACAATGAGATTGATGTAGAGGATAATTTAAGAATAATGAGATGTGTGTGGGGATCCCATATGTGTAATACATTGGACAAATAAAAATAAGTTTTACTTTATTTTTGTACTTTTTTGTGTATCTTATGTAAGATTAAAATAAGGGGCATTCAACTCACTTGAGTAGATTTTGGCAATATAATTACACCTTAGAGCTTGATAGCTTAACTAATAAATGTGTGAGATTTTAGGATATTTCCTTAGAATAAATGAAAAATAATAAAATGTTAACCACTTTGAGGGATAACTTTCATAGATCATAATATAATAATATGAATTCAATATTATAATTTATGATAATTTGGGAGAGACTTGCTCTTATTTATTTATAGACATAAGTAAGTAGGGATGCACCCCTTCATCCTAATTAGGTCAACACAAGAAAATAACTAGAACTAATAAATGAAAATATTGAGGTTAAGAATGCCACAAGTGTTTAATCTTATTACACTTAGAAAGATAGAATAGTAGGGGCATAACATGTGCTTGTCCCCTTTAGAAAAGTGTTACCCTCAATGCTAAGAAATTTTGGGATGTTTCTACATGAATTGTTCATCTTACCATGTTGCATCTTCATATGGGAGATTCTTCCACCTAATTGGGAATTCAAAAGGTGGCTCACTTTGATAATCACTTCAATAATTTCTTGATAACTACCTTATGACGTTCCAAAATAAACTTCTCATGTTCATCTAACTCAAGCAATTTTGATTAGAGCTATAGCTTGTCACTAATTACTTTCTTAAGGAAAAAGACATGAAATCTAAGATGAATTTTGGAAGAGGGTGGAAGTTCCAACTTATAAGCTAATTTTTTTATCTAGTGGATGATCTTATAGGTGAAATAAAATCAAAATAGTGTTTGAGAGAGATGTTGCTCTTTTTCTTCTTTTTAAGTGTGTGCATGCTAACTAGTGCAAAATAAAGACTATCTCCAACTAACAGAACACTAATCAATGAAATATAGAGTTCAAACTAGAAACAACACAACACAAGAAATAGGAAATAGGAAACTAAAATGAACTATTCTTAAGAAAGAGAAAACATCAAAACAAAGGGTATTATGATCTTGGAAATAAATTATGTAGTTACAAAAAAAAGTTTGATTTATGCTAAGAGGAATTTCTATGGAAATTATGGGACAAGAAACCTATGTGGGGAAAATGTCCCTTGACCTATGATAGAACCCTTTGTTACTTTCAAGTTTGGTAGGGGTAGTATTAAAATACCAAATCTATTAATGCCAAGTGTCTACAATGAGTAGAAATAGGAAAATAATCAAATATTTGGGATGAAAACCTATTGTAAATGAGAAAGGAAACAACATGCAAATGAGATGAACAAATCAAAAATTTAAAATCTTAGATTTGATTAGAAAATAGAAGAAAAGAAAAAAATCAAGCTACATAAGTTTCAAAAAACTTCCTATGGAATCTAAAAATTATAGGGTAAATTTGGATGTAGAAATAAAGACCTGCCAAGTGTAGGTTCTTTGCTCCAGGGATAGAAAACATATTTAGGGTGTATGTTTCTTGTAATAGGGGTGTTAAACAGGCACAAGATAACTAAGAGGGGGGGTGAATTAGTTGTCACACAAATTCAAACTTAAAACTTCATCACTTATCAAATCTTCAACCGCACAACTCTATTATTAAATATGAGAATGAAACACAAATAACAGAAAGTAAATCAACACAATGAACACCAAATTTTTACACGAAAAACCACGATGAGGGTTAACTCACAATATAAAGATTATAAACTAAATACAAAGGCTCACTACCCAAAAGAGGACTCACTGTCCAAGTACAAAGGCTCACTACCTACAAAGGACTCATTGTCTAATAGGAAGGCTCACTGCCTATAGATACAAAAGAGAACAAAAGATCCATCGCATCAATTAAAGCACATTCATAGGATAACATAAATCTTCAATTCACTACCTTCAACACATTGAAAAATTACTATCACAACTCACTCACACACACACTTTTTCTCATATGATTTGTGGTACACTTTCGTCATTTTGCATCACACTGTCATACAATTCTTCACAACTCGCCTTGCTTTTATACCATTCTCAACCTTAGAAACATTTACCAAGGTCGACCACAATACATCATTTCATAAATTCAAATTAGGTTGACAACTATAAATTCTCGTGGTCGAAAGGAATAAGAGTGGACCAACACAAAAAATTTCTTAAGTCTTCTACACACTTCCTCAATTTAAATTTTATTCCTCGAATGAAGTGTAAACACCAAATCGACCAAACCTAATGAAAACACAAATTATCAATGATGCACACGCTTCCAACAAGAAGATGACACGTGGACAACCCAACACATCTATGTCCAATATATCTCAAAAATCTTCCTTCAAAGTTGGGGATCTTTCCTCAAGTTCCTTATCACATTAAAAATATATCAATATCCATGTCCAATATTCAACCTACAACAATAGTTTTACAATTGGTTGATCAATCGATAACCAAGCCTGAGGGAATTTTAGAGAACATTATTGTTATAATAGACACCTCGGAATACCCTATTGATTTCCTCGTCCTTCGAGGTAAAAAGAAGTGTAGACACCTAAAATTGTTTAAACATTTCACACACATAGATTTCACCTTTTAACATCATTTTCTTCATTATCACCTAATTCCTCATTTTAATTAAATAATTTCTAATTATTTGATTAAATTTTCTATTTTCCTCCATTAATTGAATAATTAGTATTATTCAATTAATTCATCATTTTCATCATTTCTAACTAATCCCTCTTAATTAAATAATTTTGAATTATTTAATTAAATTCAACTTTCCTCTTTCCACCATGATTAAATAATTTTTATTATTTAATTAAATCTAATTTTTCTTCAATCCCACTTGATTAAATGAATTAATTAATTAAAAATTCTAATTTCTTCTAATAATCACAATTATTTCTAATTATTTAATTCCCTAATTTTCCTCCAACTTGCATAAAGAATATTCTTTTTTTAAGAGAATATTCTCTTTGCAAAATACCCTTTCCCTCCAAAATATATCTAAATGGTATATTTCCTCTAAAAAGAATATTTCATAATTCAAATTCAAACTGGAATAAGATATTTTTCCCTCCAAAATATTTTTAACCAATTTTCCATGAAAATAGGGATATTTTGGGCTCTCATTCAATTTCATCCCTTGATCTCCTTAATTTCCTCTCGAACATCAATCTTGAAATTTGATCTCCACAGTTGATCAGATATCTGCAAATCTATAAAACAAGTCTCCATCTTCATTAAAATCATTCACAATCTTAATCATTGAGAAATGATCATGAGAATTAATCTTTGAACATCATATCATGTGAATCAAATCAAATCATCCATTTATTCTCATCTTTCAAGATTTTTCAATCATGGGTTATGCTTAATAGAGCAATCCACATACATTTTGGAGCATAATCCCCCAATGGGATTGAAGGTCTGCATGTTCTTTTATGTTCAATTATTTTGAATTGTGTTTTCATGGATTTTAATTGAATCTTTTATGACATTGTTAGCTAAATTTCATTGTGTATGGGCTTATATGACTAATCTTTGATGGGTTTTTAATGTTTTGTACTCTAATGGCTTGATTTATGCTTTTTACAACAATGTTTCAAGGCCTACAAAGCCTACTTTGGTTGTTCAATATGATGTTATGGACCCTAAATCCAAGAGTCTAATCAGATTATGCTTGGGAGACTCTATTTTAATCAATGTCTATGAAGAGGCCTCTACATGGAAACTATGGAAGAAACTTGGTGAGATGTATTAATCCAAACCTTTAGTGGACAATATTTTTTTAAGGAATAAATTGCATTCCTTGAGAATGGAAGAGGGTGGATGAATTATAGACCACCTAGAAGCATTCAATATGTTGGTGGATCAATTGGCATCAGTTACTGTCAAAATAGATGAGGAGGATGAATATTAGATCTTACTATATTATTTGTCTAGTTCGTGGGATTCTCTTGCTATGGCTTTTGAAAGTACTATTATCTTGAAGACTGAAGATGTGGTGGATTTTTTCTTTCTTGAAGAGATGAGAAGAAAGGTATCTATAAATGCCAAGAAGGCCTTAAATGTTTGTGGAAGACCTAAGGAAAAGGCAAGAAGAATGATAATCATGATAAATCCAAGTCTAAGGGGTGATCCAAATCTCCTAGAAAGTCCAAGGTTATTGGTTGAAACTACAATAAGCATGGGGGTAAGTGCAAAAATATGGGGGGCCAAAAATGGGGCTTACGTGGCCACATTTTTTTTTAAATCAGGAAATACTAACCTTGGACTTGAAATTGAGGATAGTTACACTCAAAATTTTGAGATGGAACAAAAATAAGGATTGAAGTGCTCTGAGTCTACTTTCTAAACTACTAATTTATTTTGAAAATGATTGAGATTAAGGGGTTCAAAAGAGGGACATACAGAAATTGGTGTTGTTTTTGTCAGAAAAATATAACATAGCAACTCTTGTATGTCCCTAGCAGAGTGAACTTTTTTTTAGTATTTTTAAATTCGCCCTAATGAGAAATTAGCTAATAGTATGTAGTTGATGCATATTTTTCTGATAATTTTTTAATGAATATTTGATTTCTTACTAATTTTCTAAGTGCACACTTCCTGGAAAATAGAATTTGGGTTGTACTAACTCTACAAATTTTGGAAACTAATTGATTTCTTTTTTAATTTCTAGAATGGAGTCTAGTTTCTAAAAATATAATGTGTTTGAAATTTTGATGAATGATTGATTTATAATGAAAAAACACAAAACACTATTTTTTGCCAAAAAAGACACACACAAACAAAAGACATTATAGATGAAAGGCTTAACATTGTCAAGAAGTGAAAAAAATTACATCGTTGGATAGCTAAAAGAGAACCTAACATTACCCAGGTGTTTGATTTGTTCGACATTGAACCACGTGGAATCCCAATGGTGAGCACGAACCAGATTATGTGAAATATTGTAGAACTTGCAAAAACACATCTCTAGTCATTGGGAATGCCCTCCAAACCTTTGGGTTGGTATTCCAAGGAAAATACCAAGCCTAAGGCTTGGAAATTCCCAAAGCAATATATAACACATGCATGTTATAATGTGCTCATGTTATCTTAGTTTTAACATGGTTTTTTGCATTTGTGAGGGATGCATGTCTAGCAAGACATTGCTAGACATAACGCAAGTGCTTATGTCTTTCTTTATGTTAAATGTTACTCTATTAAATGTATGTTTATATATTTATATGTTTGTATGTACATGTATGCTTGTATGTCATGTATGTATGTATGCATGCTTGTATGTATGTATGTATGCCTATATGTATGTATGTATTTATCAATGCATGTATATTGTATGTATGTCTATATGTATGTAAGATTGTATCTACACATGTACATGTATTCTTGTATTTATGTAGGATTATATATGTACATATGTATTATGCTTGTATGTATGCATGTATGTATGTATTTATGTATGTCTTTAGAGGGAGGAAGAATTAAGAGAGAGAGGTAGTGAGAGAGAATCTAGAGAGAGAGAGGGGGGGTGGAAGTGAGATTTTAAGAGAGAGTGGGAGAGAAGGGGTTGGAGTGAGAGGGACTTAGCTAGATAGGGTGGTAGGAGTAGATGGAGGGAGAGAGAGAGAGAGAGAGAGATAGGTGTGGGAGAGAGAATTGAGGGAGGGAGAGAGGGAGAGGGGGTGAGAGAGAGGGAGAGATAGAGAGAGTTGTGCAGGTAGGGTGCCAAAGGGAGAGACTTGAGAGTGTGAGGGGGTGAGAGGGAGAGACTTGAGAGATAGGTAGTGAGAGGGAGTGTGAAAGAGAGGGAGAGGGAGAGAGAGGGAGAGTGAGAGTGAGAGACCTGAGAGAGGGAGAGGGTGTGTGAGGGAGTGACTTGAGAGAGGGAGAGATAGAGGAGAGTGGAGTGAGAGGGACTTATCTAGGTAGGGTGGGAGGGATAGATAGAGAGAGGGGAGAGAGAGAGAGAGAGAGAGAGTTACCTAGGTAGATTGCCAAAGGGAGAGACTTGAGAGAGATGGAGTGGGAGGGAGTGGGAGAGATAGACAGATAGAGGGAGCGAGAGAGGGCGATAGAGATTGATTGAGTGAGAGGTACATATAAAGAGGGAGAGGGTAGATAGAGACAATTAGAGAGGGTAGGCGAGAGGGAGGGAGAGAGAGGTGAGATGTATAGATAGAGATAAAGTGATAGAGGTTGATGGTATAGCATGGAGGGATTAGGGTGGAGGACCCATAGGGTTGATGGTTTAG
>VDFB02105785.1:405714481-405783733 GCA_007258455.2 Sequoia sempervirens
ATGCATTGGAGATATCTAATTGTTCATTAATAAAGGAAACTTTTCCTCCAAATTTTTTCTAGAATCTAAAGACCTTACACCAATTTTTTCCATATTTCCCCATCAAATACACTATTCAAAGATATTGATAATGTGCAAACCAAGCAAATCATTATTCAAACAAACAAACAATTACTTATAAATAATGGGATGACAAATGAAGAAGAATTGTGACTGGAATAATTATTAGTATGGTATACACAAACTTTTGCATGGGAGTACAAATATATTAGAGGAATTCATCTAAACATTTGTACGCATCATATCTATACTAAGAATGTTCAACCAATGAGACAACCTCAAAGGTGGTAGGAATTGCATGCAGAAAATATCAATTAAATGCAAATAAAGATAAAATAGAGGAATGAAAAACACATAAATAATAACAGCAAGAGACAATATTTAACATGGTTCACCCAAACTTGGGCTACGTCCACCAATAGAGAGTCCAAT
Organism: Sequoia sempervirens; assembly: GCA_007258455.2. Lineage (NCBI taxonomy): Eukaryota > Viridiplantae > Streptophyta > Pinopsida > Cupressales > Cupressaceae > Sequoia > Sequoia sempervirens. Next base: position 405,714,974 of record VDFB02105785.1, read on the forward strand.
ATTATTATCTAGTAAATCAAACCAATTACAACCAATAATCCTTGCAACTCAATACCATTGCAAATGCTACAATACAATGTCAATGGAAACCCTAATCCTTAGCTTTTTATCAAGACTTATGTCAGTTATGAAATAAGGTTTTTTTTATGTCAGCCAATAGAAAAATAACACTTGATGCCTTTATAAAATAATAAAAAATTATGAGAGGTTTCAGGGGTGCTATCCCTGAGCCCCCGTGGGGGTACTGCCCCTCAACCCTGCCTGCATCGTGACAGGGAGCGCGCTAGGGGCATTGCCTCTAGACCCCACAAGGGGAATTCCCCCTGGACCCCACAAGGGGCATTTCCCCTTGACCCTGTCTTGGGGGCGCTGCCCCCAAACCTCCATTAAATAATTTGGGGGGAAATCACGCTGATAAAAGTGGGGAAATTTAACCTCTGAGTCTGATTAGGCTCCATATACCAACAGAAGGATCAACTCAACACTAAAAAAATAGTGAAGGAGGAAATATAAATTTGTTGCAAGTGGGATACATCTACCCCATTTGTAATAGTCAATGGGTTTCCCCCTTGGTCAAATTCCAAAAGAAGAATGGAAAACAGTGTGTATGAATATAATACAAAGAGCTAAACAAAGTGACTAAAAAGGATTAGTTTCCTCTCCCATTCATAGACTAGGTATTGGACAACCTAGATGGAAATAGTTACATCTCCTTCTTATACATGGATTTAGTGGCTATAAATAGATCCAGGTAGTTATGGAGGATCAAGAAAATATCACTTTCACTTGCCCTTAGGGAATCCATTCCTATAAGGTTCTACCTTTTATACTATGTAATGAATCAACCACTTTCCATAGTATATTCCTAGAAATGTTTGTGGATCTCGCCATTACCTACATCAAGGTCCATAAAGATGATTTCACAATTCATGGAAAAGCATTTGATGAATTTTCAAACCACTTTAAGCAAGTCATATAATGATACAAGGAATATCAATTTTCATTGTATTTCCTAGGAAAGAATCGAAGTAGATCCTAAAAAAGTTGAGGTCATCCAAAAAATTCCTCCACCATGGCCTCAAACATAATTTTGAAGCTTCTTAGGACATGTTGGATATTATAAGTGATTCATTGAGAGATTTAGGAGGATAGCAGACCCATTGTTCACATTGTTGCAAAAGGATTCTAAGTTTAATTGGACAAATGAGTGAACATCCTTTGAAACCATTAAAAAAATTGTTATGGACCCTGTTATTAAGGACCTAACTAAGAAGAGTCATTCCACATCCATACAAATGCATCTAATTGGGCCATAGGATTTATCCTAGGACAAAAATGAGTCCAAAGGAATTTATGCTATCTACTATATCAATAAAAATCTAAGTCAACAAAGAAAAAATATACCAATATGAATAAGAAATTCTTGGTTGTAGTCTATGTGATAAAAAAATTCCACCATTGTATCATCAAATACAAGGTATTTTGTGCACATTGACCACATCACTATTAGGTACTTAATGAATAAAGCAATAATTGGAGGTAGAATTATCCATTGACTACTATTATTGCAAGAGTTTTCAACATTACCATCATAGATAAACTAGGAAAAGATATTATTGTTGTTGACTTTATATCAATATTTTCTTTGTGAGGATGAACCAATGGATGATGCCTTTCCTGATGAGAATTTATTCACCATATCTATCCAATCACCCTAGTTTTTTGATCTATCCAATTATCTCGCCACAAGGAAGTTTCCTCATTTTCATGCTAAAAAAGTAAAAAATTTAATCAAAGAGAGCCCCAAATTCAAATAGTTGAATGGGATATTGTTTAAATTATGCCCTACTCATGTGATTTGAATGTGTGTGTAGGAAACATATATATATATATATATATATATATGAAATTATTAGAGCTTGCCATGATGAACCCTCAAGTGGGTAATTTTTAGCACCAAGAATTGGGCATAAAATTCTTGACACAAGGTAATACTAGCCAACCATGAGCAAATATATCAATCAATATGTCAAACACTATGATCAATGCTAGAAAATGGGATGACCTACCTTGTCAACTAAGATGTCTCTCCATCCTTAAGTGGCTCTTGAGCCATTTAAAAAATGAGGAATAGACTTTGCGGGCCCAATTGATCCCCTTTCAAAAGGGAATAATTATATACATTTCTACATAAATTTTACAACAAAATGAGTTGAGGTGAAGGAATTACCTGCAGTGTGAGAAGAAAAAGTAGTATAATTCCTATACAAGCATATCCTACAGATATTCAAAGACCCCAAAATTCTAGTTTTAGACTAAGGATTGTAGTTCATGTCTATCATGATCCAATATTTTATGCATTAGTACTAGATCACTCACAAGAAATCATCTCCCTACCATCCTCAATCCAATGTAAAATTTAAAGTCACAAATAGGGAATTGGAAACCATATTGACAAAAACAATTTCTACAAAAAGGACCAATTAGGTAGATAGATTGTCCAAAGCTATTTGGGCCTATAATATGACTTGGAGAGCCACCATCAACTTCACTCCCTATGAGTTGGTCTACAGGAAGCAACCCATACTTCCTATGGAGTTTGATTTAGAGACACTATTGAAAAATATGAATATCGACATAAACCTCATTGAGGCTTAATAGCTTTGGATTACATAGTTGAATAAACTAGATGATCTATGGTTGGAAGCACTCTATCATACCAAATTGATTCAAAAATAGAGGAGAGAATCTAATGATATTCACATCATCAACAACTAGTTTTAAATAGGTTATTGGGCATTTATTTATGACTCCAAGTTCCATGGTTTAAAAGGGGAATTGCACACCCTATAGCTCATACCCTATGAAAAATCCCAAGTTTATGGCAATGGTGATGTACAATTAGCATCAATTGGTGAAGAAAATTAGACAGTATGAAAGGATTACCATCTCACAGATGATTGAGTATGGGGTAAAGGAAGATATTCTTGATACACTATCAGATGATGGTGTAGTTTTGGACCTCGGGTATGAAGCTGAGAATATAGGTACTAAAAGCTTGGACCCAATAAATTGGGATGAGGAAGAATTTATTGATATTAAACAACTTGCCAGGATAGTGATGGATATAAGTGTTCAATGGGTGGTCATGAGGATCAAGGAGCCAGAAGTTCAATCCTCAAAGAAAAGGAAAGCAGTAGACACCCAAGGATACAAAAGAACAAAGAGGACAACTCCTACGAAACAATTGGAGTACTTTCCTCCTAGCTTTGGAGGAGAGGTTGATCTAGGAGTGCCTACCGAAGAAGCCCATGAATCACAAGGTGTAGAGCTACTACAACTAGAGAAGGAGCCTCATCTCAACCTTCTCTCCTAGAGGAACCCACTAGGGAATTACCTGCAGGCAGTCTCCATGAGTAGGATGAAAAAGATAAATACAAGGAGGTTGAGATCCATGATGTGGACACCAATTCAGAGGCCACACAATTAGACCATGAACCTCTTTGTAACTGCATTTGTAGAAGACATTCAAGATGTTGGAACTGAGCATGTTTAAACTATAGAAGACCCGTGTAAATTGTTTGAGGATGCAAAGAAGGAGGTTGATGCCAAAGCGCAAGCTAAGGCACTTGCAAAGCAACAAGAGGCTGAAGCTATAGCAAAGACTAAAGAGCTTGCAAGGTAGCACAAGGAGAAGGAAGACCTCCTGCAACAACAAAAAGAAAGTGAGTGGAAAGAAAATGCAGAGGGGGAAAAGTTGGACCTCTTGCAAAAGATTCACGACCTTGAAGAGGAAAAGGCCCAACAGAGGAGAGAAAAATAGGACCTTGAAGCCAAGGCCAAGGCTATAGAGGAAGCCCAAAGGAAAAAGGATGAAGAAGAGCTCTTGCTAAAGAAGTTGGAGGCAGAAGAATAAGCCAAACATGAGCAACAAGTAGCTAAAATGTGGGAGAGAGTTAAACAATTGGAAAAACAAAGAGATGATATGTTGGAACAGAGGAGATTGGAGGAAGAAAGAGAGAAAGCTAAAGTTGAAAGGCTTGCCAAAGAGATGGCAAAAAAGAGAAACAAGAGGTTGATTCTCAACCTAAGGTAACAATTTTGCAACCTCTCTCCTCTACCACTTCTTCTTCACAACAAGTGGTTACTCCTCCTACTTCCCCAACATGGTTGAAGCTCAACCTAGAAAAGAAGTAGATAGTCCAGCCCCAACCCCTAAACTGGGATGATATGATGAAAGAGATTGAGAAGGAAAGGCCAAAGAAAAAGGATCGAGTCTTGCACTCCACCAAACTAACATATCCTGAAGATATTGTAGCTAAATGTGCCATTCCTATGGTATTGTAAACTTGGGAAGGCCTACAAGAAACCAATAAATGGACTTGATTGATATTGTAGCATCTTCCACCAAGTCCAAAATGATAAAGAATAAACAAAGGAAAGATGAGCTCAAAGCTCAATTGGATCAATTGCACAGGTTTTTAAAGGACCTATCCTCTCTTGTTTCTATACAATTTTTTGCTCCATAGACACCAATTTTGTTAAGCAAGAAAGAAGTTGATGACCTTGTTGAAATGAGAAGCAAGGTAAAGATGTTGGATAGGTGGATTGATAGGTTGAACCAAGAGGTGGAGGAACTGCTTGTTGAAAGCCACAAGGTGCATAAAGAAGCATTGGAATCAACCAATGACATGACTACATATGTTGATATCCTTTGGAAGCAAGAAGAAGAATACAGGGAGCATGTGAGGAAGTTGAAAGAAATTAATAAGCTACCTCAACAAACACTCCTGGAACAATCTATCCTTGAAGAAGGTAATGAGGGATTTATTGATAAAACTATTAACATTATCATATTCAGGACTTCATTTATTTTTTCCCATAGGAATGAGGTGCAACAGGCTAGCATGGATTTGATAGACAAAATTGTGGAGTTAGAAATAATCATAGCTATGATGGTGAATGAAGATGTCCCTGTTAAGGATGGTTTCCCTCTTGATGAGTTAAGGAATAAATGGGATAATAGATTTCAAGAGGCAATGTAGAAGGGAGATGATGGTGATGACTTATTAATTGATAGATTCATGGACATCAAAGAGGTAGTTAAGATTGCTCGGAAGGAGCTGGCTAAGTTGGATGATATGCAAAAGTTCACCTCTACTAAGTTGAAAAGAATAAATTTTGAAGATAGTTGGGTGGATGGGATGGATGTGGATATGCTTAGACAAGTATTAGACAGTTATGATGAGTATTTACTTGAATAGAAGATAGAGGAGTGAGGTGTCTATGAAATATCCTTTTTGAATGAAGCATCAAATGGTACGACCAACTGGGCAGCTCTCTCCTACTTTTCAAGAACATGACACCAGTTCAACTAAAGATTCCCCAACAATTTGACCTTCTCTTTTTGCATTAGATTTTGATACAGATTCATCTACAATTGAACTGAAGATCATGATGGTCAGTCATCTCATGTAGCTCCAATTGCTCTTAGATTTGTGGATCTCAATTTTTGATTTGAAGAATTAGTGTTAGGACTTGTCTATATGTAGTTTTTCTCTCCATGTTGTAAAGGTCAACTAATTGAAGGAAGATTAGCTTCCTATAGGAGATTTAGGAGATCTTTCATAGTTATTACAAGCTTTTAACAATTTTATGCAAGGATATATACTTAGACATTTTTACAGTTTCAATACAATATATGTTATTTCTAGAATTAGTTTTAATGGTGATGTCAATGAACAATGGTCATTCATATGCCAGTGAACTTGCTATCCATAAATGTCTCTTATTTGATGAAAGTCAATAGAAGATTCTAAATTTGAGACTAATTCCATTGAATTATCTATGAATGAGATTTCTTTGTGTTTATTGATCTATGGATTTTAATGATGAGCTGGTGGTGTGTTCTTGTTTGATTTTTGAAGTTTATGAATGGGGAATGATTGTAGGTCCTGAATTTTCACTATGAATGAACGCAATGGTATGGATTGTTCTATAGATTGTATCATTTTATGGTTTAGTTGTTTGAAAGGAAGGCTCATTATGAAGTTTGTATTTCTAAATTGAAGGAAATATACATTTATGTTTTGCTATCTTGAGTTATGTTCTATCTTTTGATATTTATTTACACCCCAAACATTAGAATAATTTGTACTATGCAGTTTGTATCCCTTTACCAGCAGGCCCCTTGAACATTACAGTTGCATAGGCCACTAAACAACATTAGCACAGTTGAGAACCAACTACAGAGACCTTGGAAGATAAGTGGCTTTAGGTTATTTATCTTTTTCAAGAGAACTAGAATATAAATATTTTGTTTAACATTTTTGTGTTACATTGACCATCAACACTTACTATAAATAGTAATCTCGTGTAATTACAAGGTTGAGACACCATTTTCCTAACAAAATCTCGTTTGTTGAATTCATAATTAGATAGAGATTGAATTTCCCAACAATTATTATTAGAGCTTATTTATTTCTCATCAAGGGTGAGTGGAGATAGAGATTGGAGACAAAAGTTGAGAGAGAGAGGGAAGGAGGGAGTGAGGGAGGGGTAGAGAGGGGGGAGAGAGATATAGAGAAAGATAATGAGAGAGGGAGAGGTAGCTAGAGATAGAGAGGTAGGGTGGGAGGAATGGAAGGAGAGGTAGCTAGAGAGAGGTATATGTTGCTCCTAGCTCCTTGTAGCTTCCCTTGCATTGTATTGTACTTTGATTATAATAAATATAATATAATACTAGATCTTGAAATAATCCATCAAATATTTTTTTATAATATATTAGGGCATGTGCAAGAAGTTGAATCCACAAAATGTTCAAAAAGTGGAAGTATTTTTCTTGATTTTCATAATTTGTCACACTTTGATTGAAAATTTGAAGCACTTACACATTGAGTCTTAAAAAGGTTCAACAATATGAAGTTTATTATTTTGAATCTAATTTCCAAATATATAATTTATTCTAATACCAAGATAATACAAATTAATTTTCAATAGGCATGTGAAAAAACCACTGTTTAAAAGTCACTTTTTTAGGACCATACCATGTACATGTATAAACACCATAATTTGACCTAAATAAAATTATTTTTCTAATTCTTTTTGGGGAAAGATGTGTAACAAACAAACTGAATATATTGATGAGGATATTTTTTTATAATTTTTTTCTAAACAATTTTTTTATTAATTTTTATTGGTCCTAATTGTTGTTTTTGAAAACCATCATGTACATACACCATAATTTGACCTAAACTAATCATTTTTATTTTTTTATTGTGTAGATAATTTTTTGTAGATTGATGTCATATAATTTTTTAATTAAAAAATTAACAAATTAAAAGTTATTAAAAAAATTTAAAATCTTGACATTTCAAGTTTATGGACTAGTTTTCTTAAAAATTAATTAAAAAATAGAAAAAATAATCCAATCATAAAAAATTACATATTTGAAAACTATACATCATGATCTATAATGGATTTTAATTTTATAAACCAATTCTAAAAAAAACTCATCAACTATATAACTAGAGTTAGCTATTTCTCTTGACATTGCCTTAGTCTTTTAGTTGCAAGTCCAAGGCTAAGGGTTGGGTTACCAAGCCTTTCTCGAGCCTAAAACCAAGTCAAAAAGCAAGTTGGGATTTCATTTTTTTAGTATGGGTACCCATTAGGAATGAGATCTCGATCTAAGGCTTGAGATCTCGTTCCTAAACGACTATGCATTCTTGTTGGCATTTTTTTGACTGAAACTTCCCCTCTTCATAGACCCAACTTCTTGCACTTGCCCATTATATTATTATTTATAATATTATATTTATATAGCATATTATATACTAATATAAATATTAATATCAATATATACTATAAATATATTATATTATATATTAATATTAATATAATATATAATAATATATTTATAGTATATATGATATTAATATAAATATTTATATTACTATATATTATATATCATATATTATATTAATATCAATATATGCTAATATATTTTTTTTTCTTTTTCGATCAGTAATATGATTTTATTTTATTAATTTAAAAAGTCAATACATCATTCGATTGATTTACATACTTCCTTCTAACACCAAAGTTTCATCTACGAATAACACCATTGTATAAGAACATGATCAAAAAACCCCCCAACACCCTTAACTACTACTTCAATTCCAGCCAAAAAAATTGGCATTGTTTTCACAGCAAAAACCAGAAACCTACCCCATCTGCCTAGCATCCAGCCATTAACCCAGTTCCTCCCAAGTTTAACAAAAATGTAGAAAGATGGTTCAAAAAAATTTTAACATAGAAAGCATAAAAAATTGTATCTCTCATGTCAAACTACCTGGGTCTGCACTGCTCCTTGTCGCTCTCTTCACCTTCCTCTTTTGAGGACGTAAAGCTTGTCTTTCCATCCTTGTAGCTTCAGCTTGTGCCTAGGCGATCACTGCTTCAACCTCCATCAGCTCCACAAACAGCTTCAAGGCCTCCCACTTGTGCCTAGCTTCCTCTGTCCAATAGGCTTTAAGGTTCCCTTCTAGCCATCTCACGAAGGGAATGCTTCCCTCAAATTCTTCTCCTTCTATTGTTAACAAACCTTCACTCACATCCAACCCAACACCTCGAACAACCCATTCCAAAATTGAATCCATTCCCTCCAAATAATCACTATGAACAATCGCTTCCATCACCTTCCTCACAATTTTCACTAATTCACCTACATCCAACCCCCACGCCATGATCAATGAATAGATGTCCATGTTCGTGTGGTATCTATGTCTGAGAATTCCAAACCTTGAGCCCAACATTAGCTTCACACAATGCACCAATTGCTCATCACTAAATAAAAACATTCCTTTCAGTCTCTTCTCAGAAACTTTCACCATGGAATGGACAAAGTTGATGCTTTGTCATGAGTGAAATTTTCCTCCATTGTGAATAGGTTATTCCTGTGCCAACACCAAACTAGACCATTTCCTAAATTCTTTCCACCACAAAACTTGGCAAAAGCATCAAGATTTGAGGAATTATTTAGAGTTTAAGCCACATTAAAACTGCACACTCCGCCATTAATGAGGAATGTACCAGCCCCACCACCATCGAACTCTTCAAAATTCATTCATATTGAACTATGAACCACCTTACTTCCTTCTCATTAAGTGCTTGGTATGTCCCTTCACATTAAACCGCCTCCTCAAGATCCAATTGTCGTAAATCCTCAACTCTTAATTCACTAACTTCATCAAAAGTTAAAGCACATTTGGATAAAGTGTCTGCTTCTGCATTCCCTGACCTCCTTGCGTGTCTAACCCTGAAATCCTCAAAAGAAGCTAACTTCTCCTTACATTTAATAATTAAATTCTGCAAATTCCACGCTTCAACGCTTCCTTTCATGATTACTTGAATGATGATTTGAGAATCACCCTCTAGATGTAACTTTGAAGCCCCTAGTGTTTTTCCAACTCTGATTGTCATTAGTGCTACCATTGCTTCAACTACATTGTTTGTTCCTACCTCTAACTTTTGCACCCCAAAATCCAAAAAATTCCCCTTCCAATCACGTACAATAAACCCAAGGTTACCTTTGGAGGCACCATCAAAATTGACTTTCCACCACCTCTCTGTTGGCTTCTCCCAAACAACCTCCATTAGACCCTTTGAAACTGGATTAACCCATCTAAGCCCCTTAATGGGCATACTAATATATATTTCTATTATACATTATATGTTATATGTTATATATTGTTATTGTATATATATTTAAATTTTTATTAATATCTAGTAGAGAAGAGATATTTGTTTTTTAAATTGAAAAACATATATTCATTTTTTCTAACATCTTTTTTGCCTTGAAAATGCTTTAGGATTTGGCTTGGGGATGTCAAACTTGAAAAGTCAATTGCCCCAATGTGTTTAGATGTTTCTCTTGGTTTTTCAAACTCACCCTTTGTGTTGATGACTTTTTTATCTAAATTTGATGAAACAAAAATGATTTATTCAAGAAATTGTGAGCATTCTACCAATATAAGATATGATTTATTTTGAATTTAATAGATAATTATTATTGATTTTCTACATGTGTTATATTTGAATTCCTAATTGATAGGGTGATTGAAAAACATCCATAACAAATTTGAAAGATGTATCACACTCTATACTTCACAAACTATAGGTTTAAAAAAATTGAGTTAAATATATTTTTGATCAAATTAGGTTGGCCATAAAATTAGTTTTTAATATTTTTGAAAAATCCTACTAAAAGAATCATAATTAATTATATAATTACAAAAAATTACAAAAAAAATGTGTCACATCTGGACATGTGTTCTTTACTTATATTGAAAGGTTTGATTTTTTTTCATACTTAAGTTGGCTAGAATGACACATGCTTTTTTTTTTTTTTTCCAAAAATTATAGTATTGCTTCATTGAAGTTTCAAATTTCTACCAAAATAAAAAAATAGTAGCCTACAAACTACATTCAAATTACTACAAATTCTATTCTTATATATATTTTCTAAATTATGTTAATAACCTATTCAAATTTTTATACCAGGTTGCTTAACTTTGTTTTTTTGTATTTTCATTGCCACTTAGAGGCATAGTTTGGCCCATCATGATCTTGCACTCACCCTTATCTTGGACAGTATATTTGTAGCATAGGAAGGAATGGAATGGGCCTGATAGTCTCAACAACTGTCAATTTTCATTAAAATTGACTTTGCTAAGGCATATAACCATATTGAATGGCCTTTCATCTTGGCCATACTAAAGGTGCTTAGTTTTGGCTTGTAGTTTCTTCATTCGGTTCAAATGCTTTTTGTAGATGCTTTTGCTTGTACAACCATTACAAGTCAACAATCTCCTGTCTTTGGACTATTTTGGTCCATTTGACAAGGGTGCCATCTTGCCCTAGCTCTCTATGTTTTGACTATTAAAGGTTTTGGTTACCTTCTTGCTCAAATTGTTTCCCATTTAGATGTGTCAAGAGAATTATTCTTGCCAAATCTAATGCTAATATCTCACAAGCCCTCAAGTGCCTTGACATTTTTTGTCATCGTTGGCTCAATCATTCAATGACACAAGACCTTGTGTTACAAGCAATTTTTTTGTCATTTTTGGATCAAGCATTCAATGACACAAGACCTTGTGTTACAAGCAATCCTTTCTACCCAAGCCTACTTGGTTGAGCTCCTTTGATTGGAAGTGGATTGGCCATGGCATTTTTTAAAAATTCCTACGCATACCTTTTTCCTTCCACACTAGTCCTTCCAATTTTTAGCAAGAGGTGCTGGTGAGAATAAAAAAAGTTATAGTACTAGATTACCAAGCCTCTCTCACTATTTGGTAAGTGTCAAATTTGTACCAAGATTTTTGTGGCCACTCATGTTTACTACTCTTCTTGTTGGGTTCCTTCTAAGGCCTCATACCTTAAGGTGGAAAAAAACCCTCAGATAATTTCTTTGGGCATCCAATGATGGGCATCATGTCTTTAATAAAGTGGCATGCAAATTTTGTTTTCTGTTGTGAGAGATTGGAGGTCTGAGATTGATCTATATTCATTAATAAGGCATTTCTTTGTGTGCTAAATGGATAATTAGGGCACTCACTAGCAATGAGACCTAGAAAATTCTTGTGTGTCATTGCATTGTTCTAGCGTCTCTCAAGGTCGTCTAGCTTGGAAGGGTATATATATTGACACTATTTTAACGATGAAGGAACTAATTCACATACAAAGCACCATTGTGATCAAGAGCATTTGAAAATCTTGGGAAGCCCTCAAGTTTTGGTTGCGGTGCGTAGGAGATCATTTTCACAATGGTTTATCCATTAATCAATATTTTATTTGGTGATCACAACTCTTCAACTCTCAAAGGAGGTCGTTGGATCTCTTACCTTGGAACCAAGCTCTCAAATTCTTCAAAATAGTAGTCAAAACCTTACCAAATTTCATTCATCTAACCACTAAGAGTTTGCTTTCGTGCATGGATTTTGAATAGAAATACAAACATTCCAATCAAGATCAAGAAACTTACTAGACAATTCTTTTCTCCATTCTCATGTAGTCGCTTCACAAGATGGGTGTATGGTGTTTCAAGCCATAGTGGAAGGATTGGAATGGTTTCTAAATACTCCCTTTTGACTTATAAGCCCTCTAAAGGCTATTCTTGGCTCTCTCCTCACTTTTATATGATTGATCAACTTAATCTTTGTTGGTAGCTTCAATCCTCTTATGGGGTTTGGTAAAAATGATTCTAGTGTGTGTGGGTTGTTCTTCTGGAGTCTAAAATGGCTCATTTTGCTTGGTGTTTGCTATACAAATGTCTTCCTTTGGGGACTTGATTCACTTACATGGGTGTTCCCACTTTGAATTTCCTGTTCTATGGCCAAATTGAGAGCCTCAAGCACCTCTTCTAGTTCTATCCTTAGGCTCAAGAAGCTTGGAATTGGATCCATGTCTTCTTTAAATCCTTTTGACCCACACCCTTTTCATGGCACATAGTTTTTCTTGGGGATTGGCCTAATCTCCCTCACAAGTATACCCAAATATGACACAATTTTCAAGGTGGAAATCTCAATAAGTATTTGGAAGGATAGAAATGTTGCAGTATTTAATCGTAGCATTGCTGATAAATACTTTTCTTTGTACACTAAAGCTATGATTTGCTCTAATGTTCTTATGCATATTCATGCGCAAGTTAATAAAGTTGCACTTGAATTTTTTCATCTTTAGGAGCTACTAGACCCTTGGGGGAATGCCCCTTGCACTATGCCTTGGGTGCCTCTTGACTCCACCCCTCCTTGTTGGTGTTGGTGTGGACATAACCACTCTTCCAGATAGGACAACTAAGGAGATCATGAATCTTGTTCTTGTGGTCCTCTACCGAATCCTAGGGATAATGTTGCTCATGGAGGATGGCCTTAACCTTCATGTCCTCCATCTCTTTGGCGAGACACTAGTAGGCTTGACACTAGCAAATTTCTCTATGTATCTCTTTCCATCTCTCTAGTTTGCACTCAACCACCCCCAAAGGAGAATGCTAAAGATAATGCTCTCACTAGTTGGGAGCCAATTGATGATTCTAACCTCGATGATGTTTGGGGGAATCCTGAGGATAAAGATCCTTCTCCGCTGGACATAGCTATGGATTCTTAATTTTATGTTTTGATATTTTAAGACTTGACCCTTTTGTTGAACTTGAGGGTGTGCTCTCCTACCACCCTCCCCCTTTCTTTGATCAGTAAAAATAGTTGTAAAGGGCCACACCCTATCCATTAGATTCATAAAAAAAGGTTAGATACATTGCAAGCCCTACTATGGGCAACTCAGTAGACACTAGCTAACAACCATACAAAATGAAGCCCTCCACAAAATAGCTTCATAGCATTTTCTACTACCTCTATTTACAAATATCATAATACGGTGCTAACACCAAACAAAAAACATAGAAGATTAAACAAAACATTATATGCATATGCTGAAAAACAACCACGTATATCCTAGCCTCCCTGCCTAGCTCCCGTCCTTGTCATCCACCTCCATCACCGCAAATGAATTCACTAGTGCAAAGGACCAGTCCACCATGTCATCATCATTCTCCCCTACTAGGTAATTTAGAAAATTTATGCCCAATTGAGCATGGTGGTAGCACTATATTCATCCTCAAGCCCCAAGTGACGAAGAGAACCCAAGTGAGGTTCCATTGTTAAGAAAACTATGATCAAACTCCTCCCCCAAGTACCAGACCAACTCTAGGTGAGGCTCGATGTAGGATATCCTTCATTCCCCATCGTAAATGAGGCCATACCAGAGCCTCCATGATTTTCTCCACAATCCTTATTTCCTCATTGACATTAAACAACATTGCCATAAACATCGACGTTACATTCATGTTGTTGGGTTAACTGAAGCCCAAATTAGCAAGTTGCCTTCTTATTTCGAAATGCTTTCTCTTTTTTGTAATTACTTCAATTGGCGTGTGTGGCCAATTTAGAAGTTGTCTTTTCGAATGGTTTTTTCCTTTAATTCGTTGAAGGCTGTTTTATATATTGAAGCTGTTGGCTGAATGTAATTATTCAGAACTTTGTGATTAATAAGAGATAATCCCTGAGTGTGGACGTAGCCATCAAATTGATGGTGAACCATGATAAATCTAGTGTTCTAATTTTGTGATTGTTTTAATCTTTTATTTCTGCAATTTCTTTTTCACTTTTATTCTGCAATTATATTCAACACATATTTACTTGGTATTGTGATGCCTCATTGGTATATAAGTCTCCCAAAACCAACCTTCTGACATGCATTACCACCCCGCAATTGGACCTAAAGATCACCATCAACTGCCTCTCCGAGATCTCCCCAAGAAGAAAACCATTTGCCTCTTTTTTTCCTTCAGACAGATCGTCGTGTCCATCCTTGCTCTCCGAAACACCACATATGGTTGTGAAAATGTGTTGGCCATCGTCATCTTTAAAACCCACCCACAATTATTTTCGGACGATCTTTAATACTTCCTACATTTTTCTTCAAGGGGAAATGATTTTCATTTGCCTTACGCATTTAAGCCTCTACACGATTCCTCACTCTCCCACAATTTGCCCTATGGAACACATGCCATACCTCCTCCGAATCCAAGACCATCTCGTTTCCACCCATGTCAATCGCCACGTTTGTTGCATCATTTGCCATCACTTTACCTTCTCGGTAAACAACAAATTTAAAATCTTAATTTTTTTTCAAAAATATATCAATCGCCCCTAGCCATTTATTTAATTTCCAATTTGGGGTGTAATTATTCGAATTGCATTGATAATATTTTGAGAATGCCCTCTAACTGAACATTACGTAGCTTTAATTTTTTTTCCCCATCTCCAGCCCTAAAAGGGCCGATTGAAATTCTATTTCATTCTTTGTTGCTTGCTCTGTTTCTTGTCTGTGACCAATAAAACTTTCCTGACCCCATTATCAATGGGCCCTTGGTCCACTGCCTTGAAATTGAAAGGTTTTAAATGAGCCCACTAGGGATCAAGTCTTGCTAAGTGCAACGGCTCCGACATTGAAAAAGGGATGAGATCGGGATTGTGCCCTAGGCGAATTTGGTGGAATGGTTACCCCTCAGTCCTTTGCTCTTAGCCGAAAAGGTTCAACCCAAGAAGACTCGTGCTCCCCTATTGAGTAGCTCCATAAAATAAAAAATAAAAAATAAAAAATAATGCACCCAACTCTTGCAACTCCAAGATTACCACGTGACACTCCATCAAAATTAATCTTTGTCCAACCCTTTTCGGAAGGTGTCCACTTTACATCTTTCTTGGACGAGATGTCTTTACCCCATAAACAAAACACCCCCTTTTTATATATATATCTATATTTTACACTTTTAATTTTTATTTTTTTTGAATATTGTGCTATTTTATTTAAATTAATACAAAATTAAATAAAATATATTCATAATAAAAATTATCCATTTCAAATTCTTTCATTAACACAATGGAGGTCAGATCTGATAAGAAGGCTCTTTGGAAGCTTTCTTGTGCATAAATGCTTTGCTACTCACGTTCTCAGAAAACCGGCGGATGTGTAGGGTTTTACTGCCATAGCTTCATCGCAACTCTTTTTTTATTCCATTCCAAAAAAATTGGTGGTGCTAGTGCGAGCAGCCCTATCATTAAGAGCAAGTCTCAATCTCTGTTCTTCTAACAGGTTTTCGCGGTTTTCGTTGTTATCAAACGGAGGTGCAAGTCTTAGGGGTCTAAGGGTTTTTTTCACATTCATCTTTCGGGTTTGGCAATGGGCGCTTTTTTTGGAGGGGTATCGATCTCGCAGCATGTCATTCTACCGTCTTTGAGACGCTATGCAACAATACACACCACGTCATTTCTGAACAATCCTTCATCCAGTTGGAGCAATCGCCTCCCGAAGAAGATCATTCTACTTGATGGCTATGATTACGAGCACTAGGATAGCTCATTACCGTGGAAACCCCTGAGGGCAACCCCACCAGAGATGAGATTAATGATAGCTACAGAAAAACGCTTGCACAGGTCCTGGGGAAGGTGAGGGATTTGATGATTATTTTTGAAAACAAGCAGAAATATGGGAAGGACTAATCATAAACACAGCAGCAGGGCTGCAAGCATAATATGTTAGGTATGCAGTTATTGTGTTTATGCTCTCCATCCATGCATGAATTGACTAGATGCTCAGCTATACATGTTCCATGGTGCTAATAAAAGCTCGTCACACTTAACTTCTCTTTAGACCATTTCTGCGGGATGTAAGCCCTTATGAATTGAACGTATTTAGGGATTATGGACTTTTAGATAATAGTAAAATTTGGGTTTGATGCTCTCTGAAATGCCTGCATGCGAGGTTTAGAAGTTGAAGATTGTTGAAATATTTGAATGCGATTTGTAGAATTTGAAAATTGCCCTAAGTTGAATTAGAAGTTGAACATTTATTTTGAAGGAGCAGGGATCTCATGAAACAGAAAAACAATCTTACAGGAATCCTTTTTTAAACAATAGCAGCCTTTACATTTTAGTTCAAAAATTTAAGTGACTGTTCCTACCAGTTTATGTTTATTTTCTACCATTTGTCAAAGTTTTAAAATTCATAATAAATTAATTTATTATTTATTTATTTTGAAGAGTTGAATATGCAAAATAATAAAATTCATGAGACCACTAACTTAGGTAAATTTAGAAGCTTAAACTATACTACAAAATTCATGGACCCGCCCACTTTAAGATAATCCTAAAAAATCTCAGCACCCACTGAATTTTTTTAGAAGCCCTCTCCATTAAACCCAACCCTAAACCAGGGCAGGAACATGCCCACAGCTTACATGCCATGGCTTGTACCTTCCCTCGCTCATCTTCAGTCTGGTTCTTTACTTTGAAACCATGGCGATTCACCAGTAGAGCTCATTCCAATTGATGTTATTTTTTTATCGTTTGGTTATTGATTGGGTTTTCTGATTTTTGATTTGGGGTAGCCAAATGAATTTAATGTGAAATTCGGCTGTGGCTGCTTTCGTAACTCGATGAGAATGATTAGGATTGGTTGGCAGTTCATTTTCTCTGACAACTATTTTTCCCCTTTGTTCGTTTTGCTTTTTGCTCTGGGGTAAGCAACTGAATACTATTCACGAATTTAATGCCCAGCAGCTTTCATGATATGATTGATTTTTTGAAAATGGTTAAGACAAGGCTGCTATTTTGTTTTGTATATTTTCAAAATGAACTGCATCTTATCGTATGTTTGAGTTTTGGTTGTTTCCATGATGGAATGGTTTGATTAAGCTTGAGATTTGGTTGAAATCAAAATTTATGTATCAAATATCAAATTTGTGAACCGTTGGATGTAGAGCGGTCATACAGAAGCACAGTTTATTTGAAAAGTGGAGTAGATTTCTAAGAAAACTCATCTAACTCTCTTGAAAATATGAGAAATTGAGAATTAGATAATGTTATACCCATAACCCTCATTCACATCTCTATCTTCAAGCTCTATGGGATATGACCCGTTAAAGGTAAGGATTATGGACATAACTCAGTTTCACTCATTGAGTGGGAGGTGGGTTATATCATTTATCCTTTTTTGATTTTTCAGTGTGGGTGTGGGACACAGAAACACTCACATTCTGAAGACAGCAGTACGGGTAGGGTTGGTGAATAACAGATGAACTTTTATTCAATTGGAGTGGGGATCTGCATCTGCTGGAATCCTTTGTGTATTGGTTCTCTGGTCTAGCAGTAAGTTGGTGTAGTTTTACTTTACTCCTTTTGGGTTAAAAACATGTTATTTTGTTGTATTTCATTTTTGGGACATAAATGTTGGTTTCTTTAAATAAGATCAGGTGTCTTGGCAGCCTTTCCTAATAATATCCTGAGAATGATTACATCCATAATGTTCCCACATTTAAGGCAGCTATGTTTGCCACTGGTTTGGACTTCTTCTTTAGCAAATGAAAATACATGATTCCCAATTATTGTTTATAACATAATTTAGTAATTATTATTTAACTTACTCTACAATTGTGTCTTTTTTCCTTTATGGTTTGTGGGCATTAACATGTGGATTTTAAATGTTTGGCTAATGATCTAAATATAACATCTTTCTTCAAGAAGATTGGACTTCGATGAGTTCTCTGCTGCCACCATCAGTGTATATCAGCTTGAAGCTTTAGATAAAGAAGAATTAGCTCAGGTGTTACTGTTGAAGAATTAACTCAGGCGTTACTGTTGAAGAATTAGCTCAGTTAGTGCTCATAACATGCAACTTCTGCATTAACATATTTGGTGACGGCTTGAATGTAACTGTTCCCATTCTTTCTTTGTTGGGCCTTCTGTAGGAGATGAACCTCATATCAGCTGCTCATTCAGTTCTAATTTCTGCATGATTGGATTAGAAGCATCGATGGGAAATTAAGCTTCCACAGGGTCACCAAGTTCCTGCATGGTGTAACACTCTGCCAAAAAGCAAAACCTCAATAATTTTATAATTTATAATAGATTTCATATTTGTCGTTTATCTAAGTTAATGCCATTATTGGGAAGCTCTTAGCTCTATTTATTAGCTGCACCTATTCATAAAAATTATACATGCCCAACAATTCTGTTGGAACTTGTACTTGAATAGTTATGGTGGTATAGACGTGTTTTCTTTGATTGTCCTAGGAAATTTGTGCCAAAGAAAGGCATTGAAGATCTTAGAAATGCTACAGATTGAATTAAATGGTTCAGATTCTTTCATTTTCCCCTGTGAAGTCTATATACAGTTTTGATGCATGTATATATGTAATTATCTGCTTATGGCCTGCAAAAGGTCTAGCTGTATATCAGATATCCTTCCATCACGTGGAATTCAGATATAATTTATAATCTTTACCTTTTTGGACAACATGCTTTCTACTGTCCATAGACTCCATATTTTGCTGAAGTTAAATGTTCTCATTTTGCAGCTATGTTTCTCATTGACTTCTGTTTTGTTGTAATATGTACCAAAGTTACCAGTATTAATATTGCAAGTCAAGTAGTAATGTTCCAGGAAGGGAGACAGATTAAAAAGCTATGTGAATTCAATGTCCAGCTATACAGTTTGAAGCAATATTGGCAACAATTGAGATGTCAAAATTATCGACAATGAACAAACAAAAACTAAAAGATCAGAATATCATGATTAGCTGGGTTATTTCTTTGTTCGTCCATACTCTTCAAATATCCCGGACTTCAATGCACATGAATGTTTCATGTTTTGCATGTGTCTAGTCAAACATAAAGCATTTGTTTCCAGCCAGTATATGCTAGTGAATGCCAAAGAAAATTCTTAGACCTAATAGTTTTGTTCTTAAAGAAATTAAATTGCAGGACTCTATAGCTATAATCTTCTTATTTTAAAATGATATAAATGGTGATTAGTTTGACTGAAATTGGATGGGATAGCAATGACTCTCGGTACTTTCTTATGAAATATTGTGTAACGCCTCTTCAACATGTTAGTATAGCGCCTCTTCAGCAATATGATACAAAATTTCTTTCAAGGTTGTATGCCCACGATGAGACCAAGTGCTAAGATACAACTGTTTTTTTGGTCGCCAACAGCCAAAGGTAAAGTGGTTGCTTGTGCCAAAGTTCCACATTTCTCATCTTTATTTTGAAAACTAACATTGTGTAAAAAATAATCATCATCGATGTTGGTGACACTGCCTTCAACTTCAAATAGTTAATTGATTTTTTCATGTTTCAGTAAGTGAAAAATAACATTAATCATTATCGCACCTCTTGTCACTTTCCTTGTGTAAGCTGGGATACAGATTCATGTTCTAGGCTAGGGAATTGAAAAATGATAAGCTGTTTAGATTCAGGTGAACCCATTGGAATTCTTATTGCATGTTTTGATTTAAAATGAACAATTTGTTTTGAAGCCCAGAAATTTCTAGAGTGTCAAGATGTTCCTTCAGCAGACCTAGCATGTTTCAAGCTTGACCCAAAATAGAGGATGATTCAAACCTCCCAATTTAACAAAAACACCAAGAGCCACCAATATAAAAAAATAAAAAAATACGTTAGCCACCGTTGCAATTCTTAGAGTTCAGATTTCAAAGTCACAATGTTCACAACCTTATTTTCTCCAAAGTTTCTTTGCATGTGCCATTGACAAAAGGCATACCGTCACCTATGTCTTAAGCTGACGTTATCTATTCCCAGTTAACGGGTACACAAAAGCTGATTATATGTGCAAAAATGACTCCCGATTCTGAAGTCTGGGTAGAATCAGGACCAAAATTTGATGGTCGTACGACTGTATTTAGTCATTTGAACCGTAATTAACAGAGTTTACAATCTTAGGAAAGACTCACTTTAAGGGGAGGTTTCTGGCATACCATCAAATCCTTAATATTTCAAAGTTAACTTCAAAGAAGTAAACGTCACAAGGTTGACCATCAAATGTAGGCATCGGTTAGAATTGATAGATTACGGTGAGAATAGTATGAAAGATATCTCCCCTCCATTGAAGTATTTGTCTAAATAAAACTTTAAATAGAAGAATATTTTTTTTTGTGTTTCAAATACTAAGGGACAATATTTGGACTTTAGTTTCTTTATAAAGTAGTAAATCTATAGGTTATTATTATTATTATTGTTGTTATTGTTGTTGATTTGATTGCTATTGCTATTGTTATTGTTATTGTTATTGCTATCATCATCATCATCATTATTATTATTAAATAAATGATATTTTGGTTGATAGGTTATTTTTAAGATGAATTTTTAACTATCAAAATTTATTAATTTGTTATCAATATTGTAAGAAATCAAAATTTGTTGATGCTACCAATATAATTGTAGAATGTGAAGGGTACTATAATGACACTCAAAAATTGAACCTCCATTATATTCCTTCTCTTTCATAGTGAAATGCCAATTTTAAAACTCCTTATACAAGTTTGTAATAGAATGTTATGTAGTTTTCTAAAGAAAATATGAGAAACAAATCATTTTATTACCATTTTTATCTTATTTGTTTAGAAAAACTTATGATAATTTGTATATTTGACCGTCCTTAAATATTGGATACTATATTACAGTTTACTATATTGCCACATGAAATTGCTTTCTTATTGTAGGCTTCCTTAAATAATACATCTTGGTCTCACATAAAATCTTGGTATCTAATATCCCTCATATTGCATGATTTATACCAATTTTTCATACATTAATTAGCACAAACTATGATCATTTCCTAAATTGTTTGCAATTTTGTGAACTAAATTGCTAACAAAGGACAACCAAGATCAATTCTAAGTTGGAATTGTTATTTTTAGCAAGACCATAGTTCAACTTCTTCAGAAAGTATTGTAACATTTAAGAATGCAAATTGAAACAACCCCCCTATGCAAATTTACAAATAAACAACTTTCTCAATTCTTAAATTATCAATTACACATTGATATGGGCAATGCTCTGCCCCAACACAATACAGATTTGCAGCAAAATACAAAAGTTTTTATTAATTAAATCATAACAATACAACACATGGTCTCAATGGACCTTTCTCCAGCATACAAAATCTTCCACTCTGAATAACATGGCCTCTATTATTAACTCTCAAATTTAATAGTACCACAACCTTTTAAAAATCTTCTACAACCTTTATCAATTCATGCATCCCTTTCATCTGCAACCCCTATTTGCTCTTCACTCATTGCGTGCCATTTCCAACTATTTAAATCTGCAACTTTCAATTATTATATCACTTGTTTGCGGCCCTCTTTTACTACTTCTGCATGGTTTAATGTTTCTTTTATTTTAGCATTTAAATTCAATTAAAAATTACATTCCTTCTCAAGTGTAGCCCCCTTAGTTTAAATGCAACCTTCGATCCAATTTAATGCAACCTCCGCTTCTTCTATATGTTGCACTGCCTTCTCATCAATGCGTTCTTTTTCAATTGTTCAAATTAAAGCACAGCCCCTCATAATCTCTTTGCAGCTTAATTGTTTGTTCAATGTTGCTCCCTCAAAACTCATCCAGCTGCCCCTGCGTTGGCTTCTTTTCTTCTGCCTTGATGTGTGACTTCTCCTCCTCTCCATGCCTTCCACACTCCCTACTATGCCCATAAATCTGCTCTCCCCCTTTGATGCGCCTCTTACTCTTGCTCTATCTGGCATCACATTACTTTTCAATTTTGCATTTGGTTTTTAAATTTTAAAAGATTAATATGCCACCTCTATAAATCTGCATTCTATTATTACTAATTTATTAGTATTGACCCCTTGGCATTGTATTTCATTTGTTTGAGAATATATATATATATATTCTCTTCATTAAATGATACATCCATCCAAATATCAAACAAGATTACTCATCCATGTTAATGAAGCTGAAAATTAACTTTTGCTATAACTTTTTGTCAAGAGCTTGAAACCTCACTAAAATGGACATGTATAAGCATCTCTACATTCCTAAGACCTCTACCAAATGATTTTGTCCCAGCACTCATAAAACTCCAGAAATTAATTTTCTTTAAAATTGCAAGCCAAGAACAGAGAAAATTAAATTCTGCTAAACCATGCAAGATATGATTGCAAAATCTTCACCTTTAAATCTAGGATGCCTTTAAAAATCTGCCTATGCAAGGATTCACCATGAAAGCTTACCAATTTCTTGGAACAATTATCTTTTGTGCGATGCTGATTGTGCCTATACCTGATGCTCTGCATCATTTAACTAAGTCACAATTTTTGTATAATAAAAAGAAATAAATGAAACAAAGGTTCCATGGGCTTATTGGAATTTTTGGTACTACCAAGTGAGAGCATTTATGTTTGACACATACCTCATTAGTGATCGAGATCTCTTGGAACTTTCAAAATTGTTACTTTTAGCAATACCACGGTTCAACTTCTTCGGAAAGTACTAAAACATTTAACTGTAAGTCACAATTTTCATATAATAAAAAGAAATAAATGAAACAAAGGTTCCATGAGCTTATTGGAATTTTTGGTAATAACGAGTGAGAGCATTTATGTTTGACGCATACCTCATTATTGATCAAGATCTCTTGGAACTTTCTTCCATTTCTCCTACAACCACTAAACAACATTTAATTTTGGAGGGCTTTGTTTTGATCTTCATATTTGATATTTGAATTGTAGCTCATCTTTTTTGGGGAAATTTAATGTGGTATGTGAATTTGAAATGGGAGAGATAAACAAAAAGAATGAGAACCAAGTAGAGTGACCAAACAAAGAAGACTATGGAGAAGAAAAATGCAGCAACAAAGTGATGAAGAGAAGTTTAGAAGTAGCAACTACAAGAAACAATTTACACAACTATTCCAGATAGTGAGTTTACACAGTAGCTCTAGAAATGTATCTCCAAAAGTTTGTGATTTTTATGTAACAATTTTGTTGTAAAAGACATTTTGATATTTATAAAATATAATTTCTCTATTTTATAAATCATGTTCTTATGTGGTCTACCTAGTTTGTTGTTGAGTTTATTGTCAACTGTTGGCAATTGAGCAACAGTCTCTATATGCTCATTTTGGGTTTTATCCGATCAAATTGACATCATAGTAGCAATATCTATAGTTTATTTGGATTTTATTCCAACAAAATGGTATCAAAGTTTTAGTCTCTATGTTTTATTCAGGTCTTATTTCCAACAAATTGGTATGAGAGCTATAGACTTTGTTTATTTTGAATTTTATTCCAACCAATTGATATCAAAGCCCAAGGTTTAACATGTATTGGGTATTTTTTTTTTTTGAGTATTAGGTATGGTTGGAGAAGGAAACAAGAATTAGTAGCAATCACTATCTTCTAATGGATAAAACTACAATGTGTGGGCAAAGAAAATGAAGCAATAATGGTAGCAAATGACTTGTGGGAGCTAGTGGTCAATGGTTTCATAAATGAAGC
The DNA here is from genome assembly GCA_007258455.2 of Sequoia sempervirens. Lineage (NCBI taxonomy): Eukaryota > Viridiplantae > Streptophyta > Pinopsida > Cupressales > Cupressaceae > Sequoia > Sequoia sempervirens. The sequence goes on from VDFB02105785.1 coordinate 405,738,912, forward strand.
AGATCTAGTAGCATATACAACTCTAAAAAATCTCCAAAAGACCCAATTAAAGGAGACTAGACGAAACAAGAAAAACCCTATGTTTGATAGAGGCAATTTTCCCTAGAATAGCAACAACTAATTATGTAAATGAGGCGTGGGAAATCCTCCAAACTAGTTATAAGGGAGTTGATAAAGTGAGGTTGGTTAAACTTGAGATGCCCCAAAGAGATTTTGAAACTCTCCAAATGAAAGATGGCGAGTCTACTTAAAAATTACATACAAGAGTTTCCACCTTGACGAATCAATTGGGAATCAATGGTGAAGCAATGTAAGAGTAGAGGATTGTTGAAAACTTAGTTAGGATTTTTCCCTCAAAATTTGACCTAATTGTTATTGTCATAGAAGAGTCCAAAGACCTCTCAAAGATGACAATGGATGAGTTGATGGGTTCTTTGCAAACCCATGAGCAACGTTGGAATAGGTCTACACATTGTTCCCAAGAGCAAGCATTCAAAGTTCAAGTCAATGCAAAAGACAAGGGGGAGGAAGAAACAAATTCAAAAGAAACTCTAGAGGAAAAGGTAGAAGCAACTTAGGAAGAGGCAGTTTCAGAGAAGGAAACTCCAGAAGAACTAACAATCAAGAGGGAGCAAACAACTCAGACCCCAAATTTGGAGACACGAGAAATAGTAGTAGCCCAAATCAAAGGTATGATAAAAGTAACACACAATGTTACTATTGCCACAAGGATGGCCATTATTCATGTGATGTTGGAAAAAACAATGTGACCAATCAAAACAAAGTGCAAAATGTGGTTGAAGCTGATGAGTTAAAGACCTCCATAATGTGTAACATTGGAAATCAAGGCAATGTTGAAGTTTGGTATTTGGACAATAGATACAACAACCACATGAGTGGTAATCAAAATTTGTTTGCATTCATTCACAAGAATTTCAAGTTTGAGATAAAAATGGAGAACACTGAAATAGTTCTAGTAGTGGACAAAGGGTCTGTTATGATTCACACCAAGCATGATGACAAGAAAAAAATAGAGAATGTTTATTTTGCTCCAAGGATAAAAAAAAAATGTTAGAGTGTTGGACAACTAGTCCAAAGAAGTTACAAAGTGCTGATAGAAAAATGTGAGTGCATCATCTTTGACAATATTAGTAAACAATTTTGTCGCTATAAAAATTACTAGACTTGTCCAATGGGCAGCAACAAAATGCACAACAAATAGAGAAATCATTATGAAGTCAACAATTATCCTCTATGTTTGAGAGGGGAAACTCCTTGTATGATGGGGTTTTTGATTTTTGAGTACTTTTAATCAGAAAGTACAAAAAAATAAGAAAGAGAAAATGAAAAAAAGAGAGAAGAAAATCTACTTGTGAATATATGAAACAAAACTTAGATTTCCCAATAGAGAAAAGTAATCACAAAAGCACAAAATTTTGATCCAAAATGGTGAAAAGAGCAAATAACAAGAAAAAATAGATAATCAATTGAATGTAAGAACAATAAACTTTAGGAAGAATTAATGATATCAAAACAACAATTCCTCTTAAATATTAAAAGAAACAAAAGTTCAAAGACTCCAACAATTTCCCATACCAAGCTCTCCCATTTTGAACCTAAAAAAAATGTTTTTTTTACAATTAAAACTCTCTTTTATAGCCTATTCCCTATTTCGTAACCAATTTTGTTGGAACACAATGGTCTACTGAGAGGGGGGGCGGGTGAATTAGTAGATACCAAAATCTATCCCTTAAAACTTTATGCAAATTACTTTCTTAGCTCCAAATACTTTGTGTAGAATTTTTCCTAAAACTCTTAATGTGTAGATTGAAAAGAAAATATGCAAACATAAATATACAAATAGACAATCAACACACACATGCCCACAACACCAAATATATGTGGAAAACCCAAGATGGGAAAAACCACGGTGACCAAGGCTACTTGTGTCTACTGCTCAAATCCAACATCACAAAAGAAATCTCTTTTACAATGTTTTAGGGCTACGACCCAAGGAAGCATCAATTACTTAATTTAAAAGCAACCACTTCAAGGATGCAACAACACCTTGTTTTAGGAGCCACAACTCCAAGGATGCAACAACACCCTAATTTAGAAGCCACAAATTCAAGGAGACTACAATCCCATAATCTGAGCCACAACTTAGTACAATGATAATAATTTCAAATATGCATAGACTTGGTTTTGAAAAACCTATAATGCATCATTACATTTAGTACATTGTTGCACTTGCTACAACACACACTCTATTGTTGTAGTTGCACTCTCAACAACACACACTCTATTGTTGTAGTTGCACTCTTAGCAACACACCTTTGCTTTGCACTCTCCTCTGCACATAGAACACTCACTGTTCTATCTTGCTACTCTACTCTTCTTTCCCTTTCTACAATGTCTCACACATCTGCACTCTCCTGAATGCCAACCTAGATGATGTTTTGGTTTATAGTCTAGGACTTTACAAATACATTCTATGTTTGTTGCACATCTCTCTCTTTCTCGTAGACACACAAACACACTTCCTATCTCTGCAACATGATTCTACAAGATGTAACACTATTCAACAATCCATACAACTGTAGACATTTCTCTATTCATGCACACTTACTTCAGACTCCAAATTTTGACAATATCCAATTTTCTTCTATCTCCACCGACCTACAATCTCTACCTTGAGATACTCTTAACTGTCCAGATCAGTTCATGCATCAGATTAGGGTTTCCCTTCCTTGCAAACTTCACTAGCAAGCTGTTAGTTCATCGAGCCACATGCACACTATCCAACTCATCATTAAATCATCTGATAGGGTCTATCAGATATCTTCATTGTCACTCTACCTCTGCATCGAGCCGATTCCACATTTAATTCGGTTACAGAGAATTTTCCTCATTCTCTCTGTCAAACCCTAAAATATGATTATGCATTCAATGCATTCTTTTGTTCATCCAATTTGATTTGATCTCAATCACTTGTTAGGGTTTACCACATATCTTTCTCTACAACATACCTATGCATCGAGCCTCACAACATTAAATTCTATCTCTGAAATTTTTCTAAGAATAACATCTTGCAAAACCCTAGGATTAGATTTGCATTAAATGTGTTTCCTTCTTTGATCAATCTGATTCTGGTCTTGATTGACATGGCTATCTATGCTGCCACTTATCAAATCAAATATTCATCGATATTAGTCATAGGTGTAGTTGGACTAATTAAGTCCTTCCTCTATGTCGGTTACTAGTCCAAGCCCTCATTCACACTATCATAGTTGTTTGTGATTACTACATTCAAATCTGGGCTGTTGATTTACTAACTTTGCACCATGATCCTGCACTTTCCATTCACTGTGGAAAATTTAAATCATGACCATCTGATAAGAAAACATTTAAATTTGTATTGTCAATCTTAGGGGTATTCATCATGTTGCACATCACCATAAGATCTTTGCCGCTTGATCTGCACCATCGATCACATAACCATTGCAATCACATAGTACATCACAATAACCTTAAATCATGACCATTGGATCAACCTTCTTCAATATGCACTATCAATCTCCTTCATACATCGCTTTCCAGATGTGGGGTCCACCAAGACACATGTCCAAAGCCCACACACTTCACGAGCTCAGACAATGGGCCCACACAAACCTTGCGGGGTTTGCGGGTTGTTTCCATTTGTCATCCACATCACTGCCACACAATTCATAACAACGATGTGAGTTGGTATATCTATAAAATCTTCTTCCACTTGTCGTCATACACCATCATCACCTTCCTATTAGGTCCCAGAAGGTACACTGCTTGTGCAATTCTGGGGAATCTATAATATTCACACCAAGCTCTTGGAAAGATGTTCGATGAAAGCTCTGTTTGATCTCCACCATTCACTATTGCAAATAGTTCATGACATACAAAATCTTCCATTAGACTCTGTGAGCACCATCGATCTCGAAGGGTCAATCTTCACCGTTCCCCACTGACCCCATGAGTCTTGATCAGGCTCCACTAAAATATTAGTGGGATATGTGAGATAATGCCATGTATACACCTTTTGATGTCACCATCCATTATCACTTCCTACCACATGTCATCCTTTCATTCGCTCTTTGAATATTTCATCAATTCACATTATCCTTACCTTACTGGGTCCCATAGTCAACATCTATTCTCCCATCACCCTATCGTAGGGACTAGCTCCATATTTCTGGCGATACACACATGTCTCACTGATGGGTAGGTCATTAGGTTGTCGAGAAGACATCTAAATAGGTCTCACCGATGACCATTAGTCATGCTGATGAAGACTCTTGATGATGTCACCTGTCCACCTCATTGCCATGTCACTGCATCGTAATCCACAACAATGATGTGGATTACCATTTATCCAATCTCGTCATACCACGTGTTATCTTTGGTCATCTCATACCCCAGTTGGGTCCCACCAAGACATCAATGGAAATCATTTGTCCATCATGGATTATTCTCCACTGTCGAACAAGCAATATCACAAAGTCGCTAAAAGTCAGAACTTAAGAACCTCACATCAGAGGTTAAGAAATTTTGACAACTTGTGACTTGCCAACAACAAGGAGAACCTTCTTCCTTATTACTCCATTAGCTAAGTTGCTAATTCTGGAGGTTACAAAACTCTAGAACCCTGTGACATAGGTTAGAAAAATTTGGAATCCCATAACTTAAGAAATAATCCATTTTCTGCCGAACTGATGGAAGTGTATAACCTTAAAGTGCCAGGCAAAGGGGCTTGTCACCTCCATGGGATGAATGACATAAGTTGTAACTTATGTGACCGGTTACCTGCTAATTGATAAACCCTAAAATCACCCAAGAGTAGAAATAAATCATTTCTAGGTGCATCCTTCAATTTTTGTACCTACAAAGCACATCATTGGAATGCTCTAAAAAAACCCATAACGAATTTGCATCCTAATTTTCCATTAGATCCACTGCTCTCCATCCATCCTCTGTCATCATGCCAACAAAATCCTTTTCCTAATTTTCCCTTTTGACATCAATGACAACATTATGTGCTTCTGTATAGGATCAACACACTTCTCCTTTGATCCCCTTTTGACATCAATGACAACATATTCCAACAATCTCCCCCTGTGTCATTGATGGAAAAAATTTAAATGCTCAATGATACCAATTAACCAATTCAACATTTGTACCAGTATCATCTTTAATTTCCACTTCTATTGTTGTTGTCTCCAATGCTCCTCTTTGAGCATTTGCATGCCTTCCTCCCCCTTCAACATCAATGGAAAAGGGCTCACTCCTAAAAACATTCTCCCCCTTTGACAAGCAGTGCAAAGGGTCTAGCTATACTCTAATATCCTCCTTGGAAATTCCTTCTCTTTTGCTCATCCTTATGAGAATCTTCACAACTTTCTCTCTTATGCTCTACTTTGAGCATTTGCTCATCCTTTTTCCTCTTCTTTATCCGACGTCACTATATTGCTACAACCTTCACTTCTTAGCAATGTAAAAGGGACTTAGCTCCCCCTTTGATTGATACCAATTGAAGATAATTTATGCTCTTATACCAATTGTTGCATTCAACCTTTTTATTGCAATGGAAAAACCATATGCTCCAACCGCCCTGTACCAATTAACAATATATGATGCCAGTTGAAGTGCCATTACATGCTATGATCTGATCAGGTTAGATACCAATTGTAGATTATTCTGATTCATGCTTTGTACCAATTGAATCATATTGTAGACACCAATTGGTGATATCATGCCCTAATATCGATTATCATTCTGATACCAATTGTGAATGTGTTCACTTTATGCTATGTACTAAAAATATCATAGATTGCATTGTATCAAGTATAGCATTTCTTTGATACCGATAGAAAATCTCCCTTAGACCTTGCTCCATTATTCACTAACTTCATTTTAAGGGATATGTACCAACTAACCTATTCTAAACCAATATGTAATGGTTTGATACCAATTTAAAAACAAATATATAGAACAGTTTCCTTTTAGCCATAACTCTTCTTCTTGCAGGAAAGAAGCATTTCTCTTAACAAAGCATCTACACCACTTTTTCTTCAATGACATGTTAACGACAATGTCACTTGCAACAACAATGATGATAAAGTCATCACAAGAAAACCACAAAGAACCTATCTTCTTGAAAGACTTAACTAGGGAAACCTTAGGGCATCTGTGTTATAAGAAAAGGTTGAATCCTAAGTCTTTGGTAGTCAGGTCTTGACCATACTAGGTTCACTCTAGGGTATGATGCGATATTGTTGTTAATCTCAAAGGGAATATGGTTGTCTTCAATTTTGTTAAGAATTATAAACATCAGATATAAAATTTATAGTTCAATCATAAAACAATATCATGAAATCAAAATATTTGCAATAATATTTCATGAATCATCAAACAATTTTGTCATCACTTAAGTAGATTTAGCTTTAAGCATTCAAAAATTTCATAAGAAATGAAATATTTTCAATAAATTTACATTCATTCATCTATTTTTTGAAACATTTTCAAGAATTTAAACATCTAATATAAAATAAAGCACAAAAATACTGAAAATAAAATTTCTCTCGGTTATTCTCCATGCATGCCCCAAGAGTTAATCAAATAAAAGCAAATCGCTTTATACTTCACCAGATTGCTTCACAACTACATACAAAATGGTGCAAGCTTTTAAAGAAGGAGGTTTTATTTTGGACACCGAGTAGGTTATGTATGCACCCTTAAACAACACAACATATAGTATGGTTTGATTGAACTAACAAAACCAACTACAAAAATTCATGAGATAGGTAGCTATCAAATTGGCTTCAATATTGATTAAATTATATGTGCATACAAGTTTTTAGTCTGGAATGATTCAAAAAATAGGAAAAAAGAACAAAACTTAAAGAAGTTTTTACTCTTCCAACATCCACAAATTCTGAACTTAAAATAAAAATAAAGCTATAAACAACCTTTTATAGGAACAAGGCCTCAAGATTTCAAAATTAAAGTCTTATCAAGAGAATCAAAAATATCAAATCAAAATGTAGCACGTGGCATATGCCAATAGTCATCAGAATCTTCTAGATGAAGTCAAAGGTTTGACTTCTTCAACAACAACACTTTCATCTTTAAAATTTGATGCACAATACTCTGTATAAAGCAAGGCTATTGGTTTCTTTTAGAATACAAGACATGAAACTTCCATCGGGACCAGGAACAACCTGCAAAAATCAAATTCAACAAAATTCCTTTGTGACACTTCCGATATCCAATATCCGATACTTCATTTATCACCTAGAGCTCGGGTTCCAGGATCCTTCACTTTTCCTCAACTAATATTCTTGGTGCAGACACTCTTTTGAAATTCCTTGTATCACTTTCCAATTGAACTTGAGCCTGGTGTAGTCCTTTGATATCTGGAGTATATTGGCAATCCTCTGCGCTTTCTCTATCTCATATCTAGCTATAGTGTTTTTGCAATGTATTATCTCATCAATAACTTCTTGGGTTAATAACTGAACAAGGTCCTTATTATTCTTTTGATCCACTCCTTGAAAGTTTTTGCTTATTTTCCCTCCTATCCTAATGTACGGGGATCACAATCTTTACGTGCTAACACTTCAATAAAATCTTGATCTTTCTCAAGCAACTTACCACATTTCTTGGTAACCTTTTCAAATCCTTGCATACATTGTACTAATGTGTCACCTTCCCATTTTAATTGTTTCTTCCATTTTTCATACAATGGGACTTCTTGTTCTAAAATTACATTTTCTCTTATCATTTCTTGGACATCTATTTGTGTGAGGGTTTCTACATTTCACCTTTCAGCATCAACCTGTTCCTAGCAAAACCTGCATTCTCCTAATCTTTTAGAATTTTCAAACCAATGATGTGCCTCCTTGTATTTCCCAATTGCATCTATAATAAATTCTTCTCCTTTCCTAACCCAATACTCGATCCATTCTTCAAATACATTCATCCTATGGCGAATCACTGCAATTGCATCCACTTGTTCTTGTGGCATGAGTACCAGATTCTGGGGCAATTCAATTTGTGCTTGACCAGATTGGGTTAATGACTTTACAAAAATTTCTAGGCCAATAACCCATTCTTTTAACTCTCCTTTCTTCTATTTATTCTTCTATACCATGGAAATAGTTGCATCCAAACTAATTTTCATTTCTTCTAATTCTTATGTCTAAGATGAGTGTCCAACATTGATACTTGTTATTTTATACTCCTTAGGCGTTATCTCATGTCTATTTTTGTTAGCTACTGGGGTAGCTATATGGATTGTTTTGTCTCCATTTGCATTTTTTTGTATGACATGTTTCATTTTAGCTCTTCGCCTTGGCTTAGGAGTCCCCACTTCTTCTATAAAACTTTCAAGATCTAGAGTTAGTAATTCTATTTCCATTGGAGAAGTCAATTCTCTGATTAACCACTTAGGTGCATCTTCATCATGCTCTACCTCTGTAACATTTCTTTGTTCCTGGCTTCTAGTCAGTTCATGAACTTCTTCTCTTCTTTAACTTTATCTATTACGTCCTCTGTAGTAGGAACCTCTTCAATAATCTTTGGAATAGGTTCGTGATTACCGGGATTTGGCTTTGCCTTTTCGGTTTCAAGACCTATATCTTTTTGTCTAGCCAAGTGTTCAACATCAGTTTCTAGGATGTCATCTTCTATATATCCCATTGTATCAGGATCTTCTTCATTTCTAACCTTATCACCTGAAACTTGTGAAGGTTCTTCACTATGAACTTCAACCTATCCTTCCTTTGATTCTTTGAAGACTTGCGGTTGTTCATTATCATTTTGACTATTCCTTGGTGAAGGTTGGGAATCATAGGTATCTTCAATAACCATTTCATCAGTAGGATTCTGTCCTATAGTCTCCTTTGTTTCCATTTCAAGAACATTAGGGTCCCCGCTTCTAAAGCAAGTATTCCTTTTATGAATTCTTCTTCTTCAATGTTCATAGGAATTGACCCTGTGTCTACAATTTCTTCCACCATTGGTTGTACCATGGGATTTTCTTTAGAATTCTTTTCTTTTACTTTCTCCCACATGGCACCCCACTTGTCCATCTATTCCTTAATCTTGGCCTCATCAGCCTCAAAAACTTCATCCAAAACCACAAGAGTCTTTCCTAGTGCTTGTTTTACACTAGCCATAATAATTGGAGGGGAAGTGAATAATGTTGCATCTCTTTGAGATGAAAACCTTGTCTGTGCACCAATATTTTCTGTCACCCTACTTCTTCATCAATGGTAGGCTTGGTCCTTAGTTTTTCTATGGAAGAAGATGCCACTCTTGGTTTTACTTTTGATTTTACTTTGCCTAACTCGACATCTTTACACTTATCAAGTGGCTCTAGTGAAACTCCCTAGCTTGGAGCCTCAAGGGTTCTCTCTTCAATGTGTATGCTAGGAGCTATTTTACCAACTTTCCTTTTCTTCTTAGCAGGTTCCCCACACTCAGAATCATCTTTATCTCTTTGTTTCTTTCTTTTATCTTGCAATTATGTGGGTTGAATTCCTTTTTCTCTTAAAATTTTAGAAAAATTATCTATCCAATGTTGAGTATGTGTTAAGACAGGTTTAGAGAATTCCTCAATTGATGCAATTTCTTTACCTCCATAATATGGGTCTAGAATAGGTTTATCATAGAATTTTTCTTCAGTGTAATCCTTTCTCAACACTTCACCATCATCTTTCTCCAACTGATATGGAATATCATGAATTCCAAGGATCCATGCAAATTTCAATGTCAATCTTTCATATTTTCTTGTTCTTACTCTATGCTCATCTTCACAATTTAGCCAATAATCTTCAAGGTGTTGGAAATGAGCACAATAACTAGCTGTGTTCTTGGAAATATTCCCTTTGGGGTCATAATATTTCATTTGGAGTGGAAAGTACTCCAAATTATAAGTTTTCAATTCCTCTTCACACAAGTTAGCTACTTTGATTGCACTGCATTTGTAATTCCCTGTCACAATAAGAAACCTGAAAGAAGCCTTCTTATGAGCATTTTTGTAAAGAGCTCGAGAAGGCTTTAACTGTCTCACCAATTCTAATATCACTATTTCATCTATAGGGTACTTGGGCAACATGAAAGGTTGTTCATTAAACCCTTTTGCTCTAATGTAAGAGAAAGTGGGAAACTGAATGTACCAGCCTCCAATTGGTCTAATGACACTCTATGCTTCCAAAGATAATCTTTTAGCTTTGTCGCCCTCCATTATTTTGACCAACTTCATGGAAAACACATCATTAACCCTTCGGTAATGCTCCTTGTATCCATGGATAGTAATTTCGGGTAAATCAACATATATTAAACTATTTCTAACTTCTCTACCGAGAGTACTAATCCTTTTCAACCCTTGCTTATTTTCCATTATGGCACAAGAATAAATCACATATGATGACATATAGAAACATCTGGTTTGCTTAATTTCCTTTATCTATTCGTGTAATCTATCACTAATAAACGTTCCCCAATGCATTTTCACAGGATTTTCCCTCAATTTGGATATAATCACAAACATCCATGGTTCAAATTTATTGACATCTCGTAACCCAGTTATCCTGCTTAGTATAGTTATAATATCTTGAAAATCTTGGTTGAACATAGACCTTAGAATTGGTTTTTTTTTTGTGATTTTCTCTTGACACCATTGTGTGCTCATAATTTCTCTGTTGCACTCTTCAACATTATGGTAGGTTTTGGCTTTCGCCTTCATATCAATTTGATACATCTAAGTAAATATAGGAAGACCAAATGTGTATATAATTCCCTTCTCAGAGAGATCTGCATACATTCTTCCCTCTGTCTCAATGAATCTTTTGTTTGGATCATAGTGGTTTAAACATTCCATAACTAATTCAGGGGCCTCCATTGCTGGGAAAAACCCTCCTGCTAAAAGTAACCCACTTGCTATAATATTCCTCATACATTGAGAAGTGTTTTCCTGTCATTCCCTTGTGCATAATTTGACATCAAAAGTCCATCCCATATGAGTATCAGTAGCTATTGCACCAATAGGTATTGCTTCTGAATTGTAGTATTTGAATTCATCTTTTGGTTGTGCTATAGAAGTACTCATTTTTGTTGGTGTGTTCTATATTTTCAAATATGTGCCTTGTGTGTGAGTTAGGGTTAAATTTAACTAGTTTTCTAACAATTTATAAAACTTTCAATTCACCTTTCAATTATATTCAAATAAAAAATAATCGACATTTTAATTTTTTTTAAAGGAAATACCATCTTTTCGAGACTTTCATGCATGAAAAATGATTAACAAAATTTATGTTATTCAAAACATACCTGGTTTTGGCTGATGATGACAATATTTTTAGAATGCAACTTTGAAACCTTGGGTAGATGTATGATTAGTTTCTCAAAACTTACCTCTCTTTGCATGCCACAGTGTTAATTTCATTTGTTCAATATACTTTGCAAGTTTATAGAATGACATAAAGTAGAGTGTTGTGAAAGCAACTGCATGCTCGAGGTAATGCCAAGTACATGAGTAGTTCACCACCTTCATTAATTACCTATTACAATGCATTAATTTCTTGAATAAAGGTGTATTCATTATGCATTAGGGTTCAAATTAAAAATGCCTAGGTTTCTGCATGGGCCCATTACTAGAGAAAAAGATGATGCAGAAAACTTACATGGCACTCTTGTGTCACTTTTGTTTTTATGAGCCAAAATCCTTTAAGATACATGATCATTTATGATCACCAGGATTGACAACATCTGGTATCAAACCATGGAAATATTATCGGAGACTGGGGCACCTACCTTTAAGCTTTAGAGAAAACGAAAAGTAAAGAGAGAAATTGGGAACCGGGTTTGAGAGAGGTCAAAAGTGATTCAAACATTTAATAACAAAACCTATGATTTATGATTCTTGATTAAAGAAAATGAAAAGCAAGTATAAGTCTCCGATACAGAAAAAAAAGATCACTGGGATTGACAACATCTGAGTGATGACTTACTAGGCAAGACTAGGACCAATTGAAGATACATCTTCGAAGCAACCACAACCATTCTGGGACTCCGATGTCTAGTGGACTAATAAAAATTTATGCAAAGATTGTAACACTGAATCAGGCAAAGAACAAGGACTTAAGCAAAGACCAAGAAAGCTAAAAATGAAGCCCTTTAATTTTACCAAACCCCATAACAACGCTAAAGCAAGCGAAAGCGAGGAGAAAAAAAGGGTCACAACATGACTGATATCAAATGATATCAATTTTTGTAGCTGACTCTCACTATTTGTTGATAGTATTACTCTCTGATGAGCAATTCAAAGGTCAAGAATGTGACCATGAATCTACAACCATCAATTCATTAGAGATTTGTAAAACATGTTTTTTTGGACACGAAATTTTTTTACTCTTTTGTAGAAAGTACAATCTGTGGCCTAATTTAGTCCTATTTTAGTCACCCTTGCACAAATCACCTATTAAAAATTGCATTTATAGGCCCCTAATGTTCATTAGTTTTGATCTAAAGGCCTATTTCACTCAAAAATATAGAAATCTTGACAAATAATGCTTAAATAATTCATATCTCAAAAACCCACCTCTAAAAACCACATGTGGGACCCATTCACCAAGGGTGGCGAATGACTTCCTTTTGGGGTAATTTTCAATTTTAAGCAAGAAACTCATCGACTTAATTCAATTTTTCAATGGATGTCAGCCTCTTAGGTCTAAATAATGGGAAAATAGATATTGATGCCTATAAATGTGTGTTTTTAGGTCATTTTCACAACATTAAATCATTTTTATCAAGCAAAAATCAAAAGTCAAGTATTGAATATCTTTCACAAGAAGATTTATTAGTCTTTCTACAACAAAGTTGAATCTTTAGAACAATCATAGGTTTTTTGGAGGTCTTCAAGCTCACTTCCTATTCAAGATCCAACATTGCAAAGAGTTGATCATGGATGCCTATGGAGAATCATGGAGAAATCTAGGTTGAGGAGATGCAACTAGCCATCAATTCAAGCCTAAAGACTTGTTTCCAAAGTGATTCCATCTTCCATTTTCTCCCTATATTTAGATTTAAGTTTTTCATTTCATTAATATTCACTTGAAATGTTGTAGGGTTTCTTAGATCGATGTATTACATCATTTAAGCTTCATTTAAACATCTTATTCTTGCACATTAGAATATGGTTTTGTCTTTAGATTTTCCAAGTCTTAGACACACTTAGGGATAGGGTTTTATTCAGATTTTATTATCCCTCCAAGGTTTAATTACCAAATTAGGGGTTTGAATAAGGAAAACACCCCATTATAAAACAAATTATATTATGTTTTGTAAGTGCTTTCGAAGATTCAGACCCAATATTCAATTTGGAAGTGTAGTGTAGGTGACAAAAAGCAAATCTAAAACTTTAATTTTCAAAAAATGGGAAAATGACTAATTCACCATGAGTGGTGAATGAGTTCCATTGTTGGTGTTTGTCAGAACATAGTGAAAATTCCAGTACCCTTTAGGAAAAAAAAAACTTTTGAGCAGAAACCTTGATCTGGGACTGATTCGCCCAGGTTGGCAAATGAGTCCCAACTAGTAAAAAAGTAAACATTTCTAGTTTTTTAGAGTCATTTCCAATCTTCAACAAGTTTATAGGTGCACCTCATTCAGTTTCATTAAATTCTATTATTGTTTGTTTATCTTTTTAGTTCATTTTTGCATACAACATTGTGTTTTCAAACACTTCATATTCCTTAGTTATGCATTCATAATTAATAGCTTTTATTCATCTTCTGAATTTAGATCATCTCATCTAGGAATATTGCATCCATATCACATTAATATTGAGTGTGTATATTGCATTTTGGCCCATCTTTCCCCTTTTAGGTGAAAAACCCTAGAAGTGCAAGAAAGCATTTGGGTGCCAAAATCTTTGTTCACAATTTTACCTAACTTGATCTCCTTCTTCATTTCTAGGGATGGATGGAATATCAATTTAGCTCCCCTTGGACTCATGCCCTATCACTACAAATTAGTGATGTGAGGAAAAAGCAACCATATGGAGCATTGCCTACCAGTCTTTCTCTCTCCAAACCTTCTTTGACTTCTCTATCTTTTCAGCCTTTTTCTCAACTGTATGTGAACTCTTTTTCACTCTAGGGTATTTATTCATTCTTTCATAATGTGCTATTGGTATTCCATAATTCAATCTACAATTCTTAGCTATGCGACCAAAATTATTACAATTGTAGCACATTATATTCATATCTATAGTAGGAGAAAAATGATTTCTATTTACATATTTTGTGCTCCTTCTAGGTGTAGCTCTACATTCACTAGCTCTATGACTATATTGATTATAGACATAGAAATAGCCATTAAAAAATATTGGGTACCTGGTGATAGCATTCCTCTGAACCAGATGAGATGAACTTCTTGTCCTTTTCTTCTTCATGTAACTCATCCTTGTAAATCTTTCTTCATCAGTTCCCTTTTTTATACTACTTTTTCAAAATTTCAAGGTCTAATTTCTCCATCTTCTTCATTGATGCAAGCATCTTCTTCTAATAATAAAAGATTGAAGGTTTATTGTTCCTTTTGCTTGCAGAATGCATCCTTTCATCTTTTCCTTTCTTCACTCTAGCAATGCCTTTTTTTGATCTTCCATTTCTAGAGGTACTTCTCTAGAGTAACATGTGTAGGCTTCCTCTTTCCTTGTGCAACTACTTTCTTCTTCTCTAAATCTATCATATAAGTTTGTAGAAGTACTAGTAGAAGAACTCATTCCTTTTTCAAACCCAAGGCCAAATTTTTCTTTGGGTTTTGATGGCTTTTGTGATTTCACTAATTCATCAAGTATCTCAAAGCCACCTTTCAACTTTACACCTCTATCAATTTTATCTTTATCATTTGCTAAATCTTCTCTCAAGGCCACTATCTCTACTTCTAGCTTCATGTGCTCATCTGATTTAGAGTATAGTTCAATATGAACTACATCTTTTGCTCTTGTTTCTTCTTCCACCTCATTCTTCAAGTTGGTCACCATTTGATTAGATTCTTCCAGGCTCTTATTCATCTTTTCTATCTCTTCTTGTGCATTCAATTTTTGTTCTTCATTTTCTTTTCTCAATTTCCTAATCTCATTCAAAGCATTGATGATTTCACCTTCTAGGTCTATTCCTTATTCATTATCAAAGGTTTCATCTTCTTCATCTTTTTCAAACCTCTCAATCTCTTCATCAAAGGTCATTGGAAATGGATCAACCCCATAGAAAATTCCATGTTCATCATCTAATCTTCCATTTACATCAGATGAAACACTTTCTCTTCTTGTGTGCAGATTATGTTTACTATCCTTTTCCTTATTAGAATCATTTACTTCATCATAAAAACATTTAGAAACAAAATGATTGTAATTACCTCTATGTTTCTTGAAGCCATTTCTTGATCTTCTGATTGAATCAACTTTCTCTTCAATGGACTTTTGTGATCCATAGGTAGATGTTTCTTCCTCATTACCTCTTGTTGCAACTTCTCTCCTAGATGTATTTGTAGTCTTCTTATCCTCATTTAGCTTCATATTTTTAGACTCTCTTCCATATTCTTGAATCTTGGCCTACACTAAACTCTCATCATCTCCATACATCCTTTTCAACTTATTCCACATTTCATGTGCACTTTTGCAATGCATGACTTTGACTGATATGGGACTTGACAACCTATTAAGAATTACATCCATTGCCATAGAATTTTCAGCATACGCCTTCTTTTCAGCCTCAATTTTTAGAGGTGTAGTAGGAGTTGTATATTGATATTCCATTGACATCCATACATCAAGCCCTATGGATACCAAATGCAACTCCATTTTTCTGCTCCACCATATATAATCTGATCCATTATAGAGAGGCACTCATATAGATGAGATTTCCTTATTATCCATATTGTGTTCACTCAACAAGATCTACCTGAGCTGATTAAGCTTCTCCAAGGGAACCTAGGGCTCTGATACCAATCATTGGAACACAATGGTCTACTAAGAGGGGGGTTGAATCAATAGATACCAAAATCTATGCCTTAAAACTTTATGTAGATTACTTTCTTAGCTCTAAATACTTTGTGTAGACTTTTTCCTCAAACTCTTAATGTTTAGATTGAAAAAAAAAAATACAAACATAAATATGCAAATAGACAATCAACACACACATTCCCACAACACTAGATATACATGGAAAACCCAAAATGGGAAAAACCATGGTGATCGAGGCTGCTTGAGTCTACTTCTCAAATCTAGCATCACAAAATAAATCTCTATTACAATGTTTTAGGGATACAACCCAAGGAAGCATCAACTAACTAATTTAGAAGCAACCACATCAAGGATGCAACAACACCCTATTTTAGGAGCCACAACTCCAAGGATGAAACAACACCCTAATTTAGAAGCCAAAAATTTAAGGAGACTACAATCCCCTAATCTGAGCCACAACTCAGTACAATGATACGAATTTCAACTATGCATAGACTTGATTCTGCAAAACCTATAATGCATCATTACATTCAGTACATTATTGCACTTACTGCAACAAACACTCTATTGTTGTAGCTGCACTCTCAACAACACACCTCTTCTTTGCACTCTCCTTTGCACATAGAAAAATCACTATTCTATCTTGCTTCTCTAATCTTCTTTCCCTTTCTGTAGTGTCTCACACATCTACACTCTACTGAATTCCAACCTAGATGATGTTCTAGTTTATAGTCTAGGAATTTACAAACACATTCTTTATCTGCTGCACATCTCTCTCTTTCTCCCAGACACACAAACACACTTCCTATCTCTGCAACATGCTTCTACAAGATGTAACACTATTCAAAACTCCATACAATTATAGAAATTTCTCTGTTCATGCACACTTACTTCAAACTCCAAAATTTGACAATAACCAATTGTATTCTATCTCCACTAACCTGCAATATCTACCTTGAGATAATTTCAACCATCCAGATTAGCTCACACATCATATTAGGGTTTTCCTTACTTGTAAACTTTACTAGTAAGTTGTTAGTTCATCAAGCCACACATGCACAGTCCATATCATCATTAAATCATCTAATAGGTTCTATCAAATATCTTCATTGTCACTCTACTTGTGCATCGAAATGATTCCACATTTAATTCGATTACAAAGAATTTTCCTTATTCTCTTTATCAAACCCTAAAATATGATTATGCATTTAATGCATTCTTCTATTCATCCAATTTGATTTGATCTTAATCACTTGTTAGGGTTTACCACATACCTTGCTCTACACCATACCTTTGCATCGAGCCTCACAACAATAAATTTTGTCTTTGAAATTTTTCTAAGAATCACATTCTACAAAACCCTAGGATCAAATTTGCATTAAATGTGTTTCCTTCTTTGATCAATCTAATTCCGATCTTGATTGACATGGCTATCTTAGCCGCTACTTAGTAGATCAAATATTCATCGATATTGGTCATAGGTGCAATTGGACCAATTGACTCCTTTCTCTATGTCAGTTACTAGTCCAAACCCTTGTTCACACTATCATAGTTGTTTGTGATTACTGCATTCAAATCTAGGTCATTGATTTATTGACTTCGCGCTATGATCCCACACTTTCCATTCATTGTCACAACTTTAAATCATGACCATCTAATAAGCAGTCATCGAAATATTCATCATCAATCTTAGGGGTATTCATCCTATCATATATCTCCATCAGATGTTTTCCACTTGATCTCCACTATCAATCACATAGTACATCACAATAACCTTAAATCATGATGGTTGGATCAACCCTCTTCAATCTGCATTGTCAATCTCCTTCATACACCACTTGCCATATGCAAGGTCTGCATCCAAAGCCTATAGACGTCACAAGCTTAGATAATGGGCCCACACAAACCTTGCGAGGTTTGTGAGCTGTTGCCATTTATCATTGTAGAAGAGGGGGTTTCGCTACTCATGAGTTCTCTTCACCCAGAGAGCCTCATGTGGTGAACTACCCTAATCTACCACAGGAACAACAATGAGAGTTTTAGAATCCGAAAGAGTAGGTCACAAATATTTTTTGGACAAATTGATGGGCTCTAAGCCATATGACATTAGCATGGAATAAGGATGATAGTGCGGTGCACTAGCATCTTAGAGGTGTGTTGGCATCTCGTATGAACCAGAAAGAAGGAATGCCATAGAAAATACCTAAATGACTGCTAGCAAACAAATTACTAAGAGTTGAAAAAATGCGATAAAGTAGTGGAATGTGATAAAACTAAAATAGAGTGAAAAAATAATAGAGATAAGGAGAAGAGAGGAAAGAAGATACCTCTAGCATGTGAATGTCTTCAATACTTGCAAGTGTAATAAATGGGGAAAGTGTTGGGGCTATATAGGATTTTTTCTCAGTCAAACCCTCATTTTGTTGTTCCCACCTCCATAGATAGCCAAGAAGATAGAGAAAGAGAGAAATGAATGAAGCATGTGGTGAAAGCAAAAGCCACTCAAGAGTAGAATCCACACCACCAAGTAAGAGTGATAAAAGCAAACCCCCCTTAAGGAGGAGAACCCGTATCACAAAAGAGATGATAAAAGCAATCCCTGCTCAAGGAGGAGAACACATATCACAAAACAAAGATACAAATAGATAAGAGATATGGAACCCTAAGATGCTCACAAGCATGAAGAAAGGGAAATAGAGCTACAAATAGTGTTGTAAAGGGAGCTTGAGAGAGCTTGAAGCTACTACAACAAGCTATATAAAGCTATTCAAGCAAAAGTTGAAGCGTAGATGCCTAAAGCCAAAGTTGGAGTGAAGCTGGAATTAGAAGAATGGAGCTAGAAAATAGAGGAAGAGTCACAAATGAAGTGAAAGGACATCTTTTAAAGAGAGAAAAGAAGCAAAGGGAAGCTTCCCGAGCAATTACAAAGCATCTTGAGTTGTTACCATTGACCAAAGGATGTGACAAGTGGAAAGCATGCTCAAAAATGGTTGTTTGAGCATTGAAACATCATAGGACGCTAGCACGACATGCAGATGTCTGCACGGTGCACTAGTGTTCAAACACACCACACTACAAAATGATGAGAATGGGAAAAGCACACGGTTTGATGCAAGCTAACATGTGAGGGTGGTTGTTGAAAAGGGGTGTTGGAGCATCTTGAGAAGGGAAAAAAGGATGATGCAAGGGCTAAAATGAGCCCACTCAAGATGCTAAGGGAGTGGACGCTAAAGTGGATGCAAAAATGCATGCAAAATTGCAAGGGGTGCAATTTTATGACTATACATTTTCCCCCCACTTTAGCAGGCATATGAATCTACATTAATATGCACACTAAAGGAAATCTAGTAAACATAAATAACATCATATGTTGAAAGGATACTGTAGATGAAGCAGATCACTCTTCTAACCATGGAAGCATGCCCTAGGCTAAAGATCTGCAAAACCAATGCATTAGACAAGGAAAACCTACACCAAACAGTAATGTTAAAACATAGAAAGCTAAAAGATTCAAGTTAGAAAAGTAAAGAGACCTCAATGTAGAAGGGTTGTCTCAATACTATGTGTCATCCCCAAATTAAGAAATAAAACATAGAATAATCTTAAGATGAAGAGAGGAAAGGAATATACTTAGGATGAAGAAGATAGAGATCTTCAATCCGATATATACAAGTTAAGAGATAAAAAATGAAATGAATGCAAGAGTGATAAAAGCAATCCCCACTCGAAGAGGAAAACTTGTATCACAAAAGATAGGTGATAAAAGTAATCCCTGTTCGAGGAGGAAAACCCATATCACCAAAGATAGGTGATAAAAGAAATCCCCGCTCAAGGAGGAAAACCTGTATCACCAAAGATAGGTGATAAAAGTAATTCCTGCTCGAGGAAAACTTGTATCACCAAAGATAGGTGATAAAAGCAATCCTTGCTTGAGGAGGAAAACCTGTATCACTAAATAAGGATGTAAAGGAGCTCTACAAGTTCTCAGTCCTATAGAGCAAGACAAATAAGAGAATATTTTGGCCACCACAAGCTGTGTTGTAGGACAATCACATAAAAGATAGGTCTAGTCAGGCTTCCCCCAAGCTAGATGTGACTGTATGAAATAGGTCTAGTCAGGCTTCCCCCAAGCTAGATGCAAAGATATGGGATTTGTCTAGTCAGGCTGCCACCAAGCTAGATGTAAATAATTCATTTGAGAGAAAAGATTTCAAAGAGGGTCCCTCGGGAACCCTTCAAGACACAAAGGGGTCCACTCAAGGGACACTTCATTTGAAAGATATAGAGAAAAGAGATAGGGTCCTCAAGACAAACACACATATCCAAAGTAATTTATCACTACCCCCAACATACAGGGGAGGAGAACCACACAAGATACTTAGAACATACAGGATAGAGGTAAACCTCAATATCACTTGTCATGTAAAGTAAAGGTAGGTGCATCAATTAAACAGGAGTTTGATGGCACCTGAATCATGAAGTTGTTGAATTTTATCCTTCAAGGCCTTACATTCACTAGTGGAATGGCCAAGCACTTGATGGTACGCATAGAAATAATGTTTCTCTTTATCATGTTTGTGAAATTTCTTGTGTTGAGGAGAAGAGTGATCAAGTGGGCTGTTAGAAGCTGCAACAAAATAAACTCTTTCTCAGACAAAGAATGAGGAGCAGGAAGCAACCCTTTCTCTTGTGGAGAAAGGTTTGACTTCTCACAAGAAGAAGGAAGAAAGATAGAAGACAAAGAAGGAAGAATCTTTTCAATAGAACGAGGTTGAGAAGAATTCTTTTCACTCAGCCATGGCTTCCATTTAGATTGTTCATTCAAGCAACCAAGTCCCAAAGTATGTTTATGGGGTGTAAATTCTATAGGGGCCTACATGCCTTGTTCGTTACGCCCACAATCTGTATGCTCTGTTGGAACTGTAAATTTTTGAGCATTTTCACATGTTTTCCATAACCCTAAGTTTCCATTGTTGTCCTTTTCATAAACACATGGGTCTATTTTCATATCATTTTTCTCACATTTTGTCCATTTTTGTCTCATTAAATCCATCGAGTCTTGCATAATTCATATCATGGTTTGTATCGGCGTGACAATTTATGGGTCTCCCCAATTCATTTTTCTGGCAAACATCTGTGTTGCCTACTGGCAAGACGTTTATGATGTCATGGTGATTGGATTTCATCTATTGGCAGTTATTAGCATGACTTTCACATGGTTTCGGCGATAGGAGGATACATATATCGGTAAGAGTTTGGGTGTCGATGTAATGTCACAGCGAGGTTGTTTTATCTTACCGACTGGTGAAATAAGATGCCTATTGGTGTGAGTCTTTGCATCGGTGTAATGTTATAATAAACTTGATATGTCTTACCGATTTAATCATGTCGATCTATTTCGGCCAGAGTCATAGTATTCATCATTGTGGCTTAGCAAAGTCTTCTTATCTTGCTGACTGACGGTGGAAGGATTAGCTTATCGGTATGAGTTATTGGCTTCGGTGAAATGTCATAGCGACTTCGTTGGGTCTCACCGATAAAAAGGGCAGAAGGTCTTTGTCGGTGTGAGAATTGAATTCTCTTGGCGATCTAAATGTGCTCGGGATGTTTCGGTGTGACTTAGTGATCTCTTTGGGACCTGTCCACGATTTTGAATTGTCTTGGTGAATGCGAATGGGAGATGCTTCTCAGCAAGAGTTTTCTCTTGTCTCAGTGACTTAGGGTGGATGAAGGAGCATCTCAGGGAAACATAAAGTGATTTATATAATGTCTCCTTGACTTTGAAAGTCACAGTGAAGTGGATGAAATGAAGGTTGCATTTCAGTGAGATAACCCTTATGTCACGATGACATACATGATAGATGAAGACTTACGGTAAAACATGATGAGGTCTATGTGGGTCTCTTTGATATTAGATTGTTACGCCGACTGTGAACGAAACACCAAGAACACAGGATGATAGCGTTATAATTGCCTTCAGTATACTTACATAGTTGTCTTGGTGACTATTCAATGATGATTAACAAAGACTCTAATGCTATGGCCGACATAAGAATTGCTAAATACAGTTGCAGGCCGACATGGGGATTTTCCTGAATATAGCGGTTGGTCGATATGGATTTTGGTAGACATGGACTTCGATGCAATGAGTTTTTCTAAATGCTGGTGTATAAATATGCACTCCTAAATGTAATACCATATCAGATTTTAGATTAGATGCAATAGGTAGAGATGGATACAGTAGAATACATTTCTCAGATCAGAGGCTATGTTGCATGTTTTCAAATGGCGATTTCAATGAAATTCAGTTGATGTGGCAGGTTATTTCTGGTGTCAATTGTCTGTTGAGTTTATTGGAAAGTATTGTTAAGCTGTCTCCATGATTGATTCTTTCTGGTTGTTTAAATTGATGTAACAAGTTTACTTTCAGTTTATCAGTGCACATTTGTTGTATCTGTGTGGTTAATTAACTAGTTCTCTCAAGAAGAATTAAATCCTTTTGGTTGATCATAGTAATTAGGAAGATTCATTTGGATTATTAAAGTGGAGCTTAGTAGTCATAATCTTGCATGTTTATACAAGTTATAAACAAATTATATGCAGCAAATTGAGTTTCTACCAAAATAAGTTGCCCATTTATGTTTCATTAGACTCCACATACCCAATAAGGCACTGGTCTTTGTATTTCATCATTTGATTCATTCAATTTATTTGCATCTATTAATTGAACATTTAGGATTTAGATCAGAACATTGCTTTTGCTATTGCTATCAAGTTTGGCTTCATTTGTTCACTCCCATCTGCCATTGTGGACAAATCGTTGTGCAAGAAAGATAATCATAAGTCAAGTCTGCTTCATTCAAAAGGTACACCCACCTAGGTCTAGCAACACCTAAAGAGTATAAGGTTGGAAGCTTTTGACCTTGTCTATTACCCTAAAGCATATCAAGAGATTGGTAGCCTCTTGAGGCATTCAACCTTCATTTTCGAGAGCTAACAAATTGGAGACTTCGCTAGGGATTACATCAAAAAAATCAGTTGAAGACTATAATATAGAGTCATTGAAGAAGTAGTTATAATTTGAAAAGTTTCAGAAAGAGTGATTCTGCTAGGGAGAAGATAAAAAATAATCATTTTTCCTACTTTTGGAAAAGTAGGTGGCGGCTCTGAAAAAGCTTGATGAAGAATGGAATTTGTGTATGGAACAAATGAATACACAAGTGCAGGCAGGCATTGGACTCCTCAAATGTCTGATAATACAATTAGAAATTTTCACAATGAAGGCAATGCATATCATGCACAACAGAATATTTACTCACCACTACCACCTCATGGTTAGCAATATGTTCCACATCATCATACGCATCACAATAGTCTGATGTACCAGTATTAGTACCCACCTATCCCTCCCCATTTGTGCAGAACAATGATCAAGCAGTTCGACCTGATAGGGTTTCAATTGTACCCTTACCCTTTGGATATGAATTAGAGAAGCCTTGTCCCTAAGTTTACAGGGAGTAATGCAATCACCATTGAAGATCATTTATGGAGTTTTAATGCTTTCCTCCAAGGTTTGGATATACCATATGAGGATTTACACATGAGGATTTTTATGATGTCACTCATTGAGGATGCTAGGATTTGGTTCAACAGCCTACCGATAGCTTCTATTAAATCTCTCCAAGGATTTCAGGATCAATTTCTCAAGCAATACGGAGATCTGTCTGCACCAAATTGGGCTTCCCATGGGTTATTGGAGATTCAAGAAAATTAGAACTTGCAAAGGTATGTATGCCAGAATCAACAATTTAAAGCAGAAGAAGATGAGTATACTCGAAGCCATGACTCCATCACAGAATCAGAGTGCATATTTTCCCCCTTGGATGCATTTCTTGACATAAGGATGTATGAAGGAGAAGATATGATGTCTTTGTACAATAGAATGACAGATATTTGTATGCAGATGCCTCCTCATTGTAGGCCTACAAGGGCCCTGTTTGCTGAACAGTTTGTAAGAGCATGGAAACCTAAATCAGCCTATTGGTTTGAGTCATCAATACAGTAGGCCTATGATCATGTGAATAAGTTCATTGATTCCATGGAGAAGAAAAGGTATGAGAACACTATCATTGTTGATTCAAATGATTGTATTTCTGATGATTATAGAGAAATTGATCAAACAATGCATCCAATAAAAGATGAGATATGTGCAAGTCAGTATGATTCCTGTGATAGCTTGCATAAAGGCACAAGATATCTCTCTTGCATAACAGATTGTGACAGGGAAAGTA
The DNA here is from genome assembly GCA_007258455.2 of Sequoia sempervirens. Classification (NCBI taxonomy): domain Eukaryota; kingdom Viridiplantae; phylum Streptophyta; class Pinopsida; order Cupressales; family Cupressaceae; genus Sequoia; species Sequoia sempervirens. The sequence goes on from VDFB02105785.1 coordinate 405,763,266, forward strand.
GTGTGTGTTATGATGGATCCAGTGAGTATTCAAATTGTGAAGATGCCCCTATGGATTTTGATCTGCAGTCAAGGGATTCTAGCAACCCTTTTGGAAATCAAGATGAAACATGCTCAAATGAGGAGGAAACTGCATCAACATATGAAGAGAATAGCTATAATTGTCATGTTGATGAATTGAAAAAGGAAATGGATGTGGATTGTGAATCATATCACATTGATGAAGAGCTTGAGGAACTTATGGATTCTGATTTACACCACGGTGACTCTTGTGGAGGTCAAGAGGAAGAAGCAATGAACAATGTGAGTCCATTTGACAATGAACAAATAATACCTCCAGCTGTTGTTGAAGGCTATGAAGATGATGAAGAGGTATTTTCAGATCTACTTGATGGTGAGGAAAAGATATTCTTAGACAAACAAGGTGATGTGTCAAATTGTGGAACAAATGACTGTGTTGGTAATGTTTCTGATTTTTCTTTCTCTGATAATCCTGGGCCTCTTTTTGATGATGACAAAAGTGAAGAATATAACTGTAGTGATGAAGATGTTGAGACTTGTTCACTAAGTAGTGAGAAAATCTCAGATTTGCTAACCCTTGAATATTAGAAATGTGTACACAAGTATGATCTTGATGTTTTGTGTCTAGCTTACATTTTTTTTGGCAGTGAAGGATCTTTGTGTGATGATTCTTATGACTCTCTGTGCCTTTCTCGAGTTGATGGTGACACCTTTGAAATTGATCAAAAATCTATGTCCATTCGAGATAAGGTATGTTATTTTGAAATTTTTAACTCCTATGGAGAAGACATTTGTTTGCATACCAAAAATGATAAAGGTCTAGATTTCATTGATTCAAATATGCATGATATTGAGGATATGAGTCATAATCCAGTGTTGCATCCAATTGGTAGTGTCAAAGAGGTGCAAAAGATTGCAGATTTGTTTGTTTCAAATAGCATTGGTATGACAAAATCTTCTATTTCTCAAGAGAAGCACTTTGATGATGAACTTTCAATACAACTGGGAAAGTGTTTCATAATTCATAACAGTGAGAGAGATAATATAAAATGTTATATCGAATATGCATGCATTTTGAATGTTGAAAATAACAGGGGTTTGTCCCATGATGTTGAAGAATTTAAACTACAGGCTACTATAGGGATTTTGGGCCAAACCGAGCTTGATGATACTCTAAGAACTTGCAATAACAGTGACAGGAAGGATTGTGTGAGTATCTTTAGGAAGAATCTGATGAACTTGAGGAAAAACCAGGGATTTGACAGGGGAAAGCTTCGTTTGAGTTTCAGATCGTAACAACTCAAGATAGGAGAAGTTGAAGCACAGAGGATTGAGGGTTGCCAGTGCATGGACAACTCTTGCTTGACCTCTTTAAAATTCTTTTCCATGCACAGTAGTTTAGGGTTTTGGTTCATCTCCATTTTGCATTCATTTTTCATTTCATTCCCTTATGCTTCTTGTCTATTTCCATTTTGCTCATTTTGTGTTTGGTCTAGTCTACTCACCCAAAGATTCTAGATCCTTACAATGATATTACTATCATTCATCCCCAGACAAAGCCATTGTTGGAATTGTAAATTTCTGAGCATTTTCACATGTTTTCCATAACCCTAAGTTTCCATTGGTGTCCTTTTCATAAACACATGGGTTTTTTTTCGTATCATTCTGCTCACATTTTTTCTTGTCTCATTAAATCCATCGGGTCTTGCATAATTCATATCATGGTCTGTATCGACGTGACAATTTATGGGTCTCCTTGATTCATTTTTTTGCCAAACGTCTATGTTTCCTATTGACAGGACGTTTTTGATGTCATGGCAATTGGATTTCATCTACTGGAAGTTATCGGCATGAATTTCACATGGTTTCAGCGACAGGAGGATACATATATCGGCAAGAGTTTGGATGTCGATGTAATGTCACATCGAGGTTGTTTTATCTTACCGACCGGTGAAAGAAGATGCCTATTGGTGTGCGTCCTATTGGTGTGCGTCTTTACATCAGTGTAATGTTATAACGAACTTGATATGTCTTACTGATTTAATCATGTGGATCTATTTCGGCCAGAGTCATAGTATTCGTCATTATGTCTTGGCAAAGTCTTCTTATCTTGCTAACTGACGGTGGAAGGATTAGCTTATCGGTATGAGTTATTGGCTTCGGTGAAATGTCATAGTGACTTCATTGGGTCTCATCGATAAAAAGGGAAGAAGTTCTTTGTCGGTGTGAGAATTGAATTCTCTTGGCGATCTAAATGTGCTCGGGATGTTTCAGTGTGACTTAGTGATCTCTTTGGGACCTCTCCCCGATTTTGAATTGTCTTGGCGAATGCGAATGGGAGATGCTTCTCGGTGACTTAGGGTGGATGAAGGAACATCTTGGGGAAACATAAAGTGATTTATATAATGTATCCTTGACTTTGAAAGTCATAGCGAAGCAAATGAAATGAAGGTTGCATTTCGGTGAGATAACCCTTATGTCACAACGACATACATGATAGATGAAGACTTATGGTAAAACATGATGAGGTCTACGTGGGCCTCTCTGATATTAGACTGTTACGCTGACTGTGAATGAAACACAAAGAACACGGGATGATAGCGTTATAATTGCCTTCAACATACTTACATAGTTGTCTTGGCGATTGTTCAGTGATGATTAACAAAGACTCTAATGCGATGGCTGACATAAGAATTGCTAAATACAGTTGCAGACCAACATGGGGATTTGCTTGATTATAATGGTTGGTCGATATGGATTTTGGCTAACATGGACTTCAATGCAATGAGTTTTTCTAAATGCTGGTGTATAAATATGCACTCCCAAATGTAATATCATATCAGATTTTAGATTAGATACAATAGCTAGAGATGGATACAGTAGAATAAATTTCTCAGATCAGAGGCTATGTTGCATGTTTTCAAATGGCAATTTCAATGAAAGTAAATTGATGTGGCAAGTTATTTCTGGTGTCAATTTTTTGTTGAGCTTATTGAAAAGTATTGCTAAGTTGTCTCCATGATTGATTCTTTCTGGTTGTTTGAATTGATGTAACAAGTTTACTTTCAGTTTATCAGTGCACATTTTCTATATCTGTGTGGTTAATTAATTGGTTCTCTCAAGAAGAGATTAAATCCTTTTGGTTGATCACAATAATTAGGAAGATTCATCTGGATTATTAAAGTATAGCTTAGTAGTCATAATATTACATGTTTATACAAGTTATAAACAGATTATATGCTAGCAATTTGTGTTTCTGCCAGAATAAGTTGCCCATTTCTGTTTCATTGGACTTTGCATACCCAATAAGGCACTCATCTTTGTATTTCATCATTTGATTCATTTAGTTTCTTTACATCTATTAATTGAACATTTAGGATTTAGATCAAAAGATTGCTTTTGCTATTGCTATCAAGTTTGGTTTCATTTGTTCACTCCCATCTGCCATTGTGGACAAATCATTGTGCAAGAAAGATAATCATAAGTCAAGTCTGCTTCATTCAGAAAGGTACACCCACCTAGGTCTAGCAGCACCTAAAGAGTAGAAGGTTGAAATCTTTTGACTTTGTCTATTACCCTAAAGCGTATCAAGAGATTGGCAGCCTCTTGAGGCATTTAGCTTGCATTTTTGAGAGATAACACACTCATAGCCATATTTAGAGGTGAGCCTAAAGCTAGGGCCATAATGTGTTTGCAAGTCTTGAAAATAAGGAGGATCCTCATAAAGAGCATCATTCCAACAATGGGGACCACACTTCTCTATGGGATCAACATCATCCTCTTTAACGGGACTATTAATGTTATCCTCCGTAGCACAAGCTTAATCATCTTCCTCAAAAGGAGGATCAACACTAAGAACATTACAATTATTACTCATACCACCCCGTGATACAAAAGAACAACCATCTATGATAGCGGGTGTGGATGATGTTATCAGAAGGTTTGAGCAGATCGGGTCAACTTTATACTCCCCACTAAAGGAATTTGTAAAGTCTAGGGAAACCCAATCATCACCAAGACATGCATTCCTTTGAGAAGAGGTAGGAGAAGACTTAATATTTCTTTCTCTAGAAGGATCTTCCTTAGGGATATTTATCCAGAGTGTGTTCTGTGTAGTAGGTATTGCTAGGGTAAACATTGACACATTGGAAGACACTAAAGGAATAAGAGTAGGCACAACCGAAGCCTGACCAACAACTGCCATCTCACATAAGTGCGTAGCCTCAGGGTCAACTTTGATTGTGACTACTTTATTTTTAGCAATGAACTTAATAGATTTATGCAAGGTAGACATAACTACACCCATAGCATGAATCCATGGTCTACCAAGAAGAATTTTATATGGTAATTTTTTTGACATAACATATAAAAGGGTAGGTATGGTAATGGGTCCCAACCTTAAAGGAAAGACTATCATGCCTAGGGCTTATTGACAAATATTATCAAACCCATGAATAACAATAAAAGAAGCACTAAGAAAAGATGAGTCAATATTAATCTTAGGCAGTAGATGAATGCTACATACATTGAGTGTTAAACCAACATCAATGAGAGCATGTCTAATGCCAATTTTACTAATGTTGACTATAATCATTAGAGGGTCCACTTGTTTCTATGCTTTTGAAGGCAGTAGTTCCTTTGGATAGAATGCAATATTTGATGAATCCACACAAATATACACCATCAATGCAACAACATATGTTGGCCTAGTAGAAGAAGGAAAGAGGATCTTTTGCAAGGCGTCCTGAAACATACCTTGATAAACTAGAGCAGACTGAAGCAAGTCCCATAGTGAGATCTTATCTGGAGTAATTTGAAGTTTCTTGGCAAGATTATTATCACTAGGTGCTTTAGTTACAGGTTTAGGTGCTTAAGGAAGGCTTGGTTGTTTATTCATATTATTCTTATAAGTATGGGCTGCCACTCTATAAGAGGGAACCTTAGAAAGGTTAGGAGAACCACCATCAAATGGAACACCATCAATAGAATGAATCCTTTTAGGAGAAGGACTAGTTGGAGTCATGTGAATGACCGGTCTCTTAGGCCTTTGAGGGGAAATAGAGACATGTATTACATTTATGGAATCATCACAACTAGTAGAATAATTATTTGAAGACGCATTCTTAACATCAATCCAAACAAGATCAAATGTGGACTAATTATTCGAAGAAAAATTCTCAACAATGATCCAGGGAGAATCAGATGTGGAAGGACGTTCATCATTTGATAATGCTTCATCTCTAGAAGAGAGTGCATTGGAACAAAGATGAGATTCAACATTCATGAATGCATCATCTCTAGAAGAGAGTGTATTGGAAGGAGAAGATTCATCATTCATCAATGCATCATCTCTAAAAGAGAGTGCATTGGAATGAATAAAAGATTCATCATTTAGAACTACATCATCACCAGGAGAGAGTGCATTGGAATGAATATGAGGTAGAGTAATATTAAGAAAGGTATCAATGATTTCATCATCTTGCAACAAAATATCCTCTGAAGTAAGAGTATTTTCATGAGAAGGATCAAAGACACCAAGTGACATAGGCAAATCCAAGTCACCATCACATGCATGAAATGGAATATCATTAACATTTTTAACAAAATAAAATACTGAACTAATAAAAGAAGATATTAAATTCATTACAATTTTTTTTAGTATTTTCTATGTTCTAATAATTTGAATTTTTAGAGGTCTTCGAAGCAGAATTTGAAGTTGAAACTTGCATCGGTCCCTAAAATTCAATTGTCAAAAGCACTAGTATTTTAGGGATTGAACTAGGTCTCTACGAGACCTTTCCAATAGTGCAAACAATTATGAATTCTGAGCATTGAGTCAAAAGTTATGACCCCACCAAGTAGGGGTAAATAAATTCCTAGTTTTTTTAAAAATACCCACTTCACATCAGGTTCACCAAAATGTAGAAGAGGGGGATTCACTACTCATGAGTTCTCTTCACTCAGAGAGCCTCATGGGGAAAACTTCCCTAATCTACCTCAGGAATAGTGGTGAGATTTTTAGAATCTGAAAGAGCAAGTCACAGAGATTTTCTAGCCAAACTGATGAGCTCTCGGCCAAAGGATGTCAGTGCAGAATAAGGATGACAATGTAGCGCGGTGGCATCTCAGAGGTGCACTGGCATCTCATACGGACCATAAAGAGAGAATTTAATAGAAAATACCTAAATGACTGCTAGCAAATAGATTACTAAGAGTTGAAAAAATGTGATAAAGTAGTGGAATGTGATAAAATTAAAATAGAGTTAAAAGCTAATAGAGATAAGGAGAAGAAAGGAAAGAAGATACTCACAACAACACAAGTGATGAAACCTCCAGCATGTGAATTTCTTCAATACCTAAAAGTGTAATATTTTGGGAAAGTGTTGGGGCTGTATAGGGTTTTTCCTCAATCAAACACTCATTTAGGTGTTCTCTCCTCCATAGACAACCAAGAAGATAGAGAAAGAGAGATATGAACAAAGTGTGTAGTGAAAGAAAAAAACCCGCTTAGGAGTAGAACCTGCCCCACCAAGTAAGAGTGATAAAAGCAAACCCCGCTCAAGGAGGAGAACATGTGTCATAAAGTAAAGATGCAAATAGATAAGAGATATGGAACCCCAAGATGCTCACAAGCATGAAGCAAGGGAAATAGAGCTGCAAAAAGTGTTGTAAAGTATGAAGCATGAAGCTACTATAACAAGCTATATGAAGCTATTCAAGAAAAAGTTGAAGTGTAGATGCCTAAATCCAAAGCTGGAGTGAAGCTAGAATTAGAAGAATGGAGCTAGAAAATGGAGGAAGAGTCACAAATGAAGTGAAAGGACATCTTTTAAAGAGAGAAAAGAAGCAAAGGGCAGCTTCCTGGGAAGTTACAAAGCATCTCAAGTCATTACCACCAACCAAAGGAGGTTACAAGTGGAAAGCATTCTTGAAAATGGTCATTTGAGCATTGAAATGTCGTAGGACACTAGTGAGGCACACAGACATCCATGTGGCATGCTAGTGTTCGAACACATCACACTACAAAACGATGAGAATGGGAAAAGCACATGGTTTGATGCAAGCTAACATGCAAGGGTGGTTGCTAAAAAGGGGTGTTGGGGCATCTTGAGAAGGGAAAAAGGTTGATGCAAGGGCTAAAATGAGCCTACTCAAGATGCTAAGGGAGTGGACAATAAAGCATATGCAAACATGCATGCGAGATTGCAAGGGGTACAATTTTACAACTATACAATCATCCACATCACCACCACACAACTCACAACAACAATGTGAGTTGGTATATCTATCAAATCTTCTTCTGCCGCTTTTCGTCATACACCATCATCACCTTCTTATCAAGTCCTAGAAGGTACACTGCTTGTACAATTTTGAGGAATCTAGAATATTCACACCAAGCTCCCAGAAAGATGTCTGATCAAAGCTCTGTTTGATCTCCACCATTCACTATTACCAATAGTTCATGACATACATCATCTTCCACTAGATTTGTATGCCACCTTTGTAGGTCCCACTAGATTCTGTGAGCACCGTCGATCTCCAAGGGTCAATCTTCACCATTCCCCACTGACCCCATGGGTCTTGATCTGGCCCCATTGAAACTTAGTGGGGTATGCAAGCTAATATCGCATATACACCTTTTGATGTCACCATCCATTATCACTTCCTACCACATGTCATCATTTCATTCACTCTTTGACTGTTTCATCAATGCACACCATCCTTACCTTACTGGATCCCACAGTCAACATCCATTCTCCCATCGCCCTATCATAGGAACTAGCTCCATATTTCTAGTGATACACCAATGTATCACTAATGGGTAGGTCATCAGGTTGTTGAGGAGACATCTAAACATGTCTCACAAATGACCACCAGTCATTCTGATGAAGACTCTTGATGACATCACTTATCCACCTCATCGCCATGTCACTGCATTGTATTCCACAACAAGGATGTGGATTACCATTTATCCAATCTCATCATGTCACGTGTTATCTTTAGTCATCTCATACCCCAGTTGGGTCCCACTAAGACATCAATTGACATCATTTGTCCATTGTGGATTAATCTCTATAGTTGAACAAGCAATATCAAAAAAGTCACTAAAATTTAGAAATTAAGAACCTCACGTTAGAGGTTATGAAGTTTTGACAACCCGCAACTCACTAAAAATAAGTAGAACCTTTTTCCTTATTACTCCATTAGCTAAGTCGCTAAGTCAGGAGGTTACAAAACTCTAGAACCCTGTGGCATAGGTTAGAAAACTTGGAATCCCATGACTTAAAAAATAAGCCATTTTTGGCTAAACTAATGGAAGTGTATAACCTTAAAGTGCTAGGCAGAGGGGTCAATCACCTCCATGGGATGAATAACATAAGTTGTAACATATGTGATTGGTTACCTATTTTTGATAGTCAATGCCAAAATAGAATAACATATTGGTTGCCATGACTGCAACAACTTAGGGTTTAACTGATAAACCCTAAAATCACTCAAGAGCAGAAGTAAATCATTTATGGGAACATCCTTCACTTTCTGGACCTGCACAACACATCACTAGAATGCTCTCAAAAAACCCATAATGAATTTTCATCCTAATTTTCCATTAGATCCACTGCTCTCCATTTATCCTTTGTCATCATGCCAACAAACTCCTTTGCTTTATTTTCCCTTTTGACATTAATGACAACATTATGTGCTTTTGCACAGGATCAACACACTTCTCCTCTAATCCCCTTTTAACATAAATGAAAACATATTCCAACAGACCTTTGATCTTGCTTTCTAATAGAATTATATCTTCTTTAGTGCTACCATTAAGAACCAAAATCTACATTCTTATGATATGTCTAGCCTTAGGTATAGATACCATGTTTTCCATGCACTTTCATTTTTGGCAAAGCATAAACATGTTTTTTTTATATTATAAATGAGAAAATCCTATATATCAATCCTTGTGAAGCAATCACATATAGTAGTTCACATGGTTTTTCATTGTTTCAACTATGTATCGATGCTATTCTTAAATACTAAAGAAGATATTCATTGGACAAACAAGTATCTATAAGGTCTTCATGTAACCTAGTTAATTCACTTTGAAATGACCATAATGTTGGAAGGAAATCTCTAAAAATTATTGACTTGATTAATCGTGGGATTTACAGAGATCCTCACACCACTAAATAAGAAATTCAAGGTGGGGAGAGCCCTCCAAATACTCAACAAATGTTTTAATTATCCAACACAAATAGTTTGATGGAACTTGTAATGGCGTGAATTTGCACCCCTTGAAAATTCCCCATTTACACCCCTTACCTTAGAAAAATCAAATCTGATGATGCTATTCCTTGTCTTTCATTTGCTCTCCATCCATTTGGCAGTTGTCTGTAGTGTCAGTGGGGGAATTTCTATCGCGGATGCTAGCATAGCGTGATGTCATCCTAACAGGATTCCCATATTTGAAATCTCCATAGGCATTACAATTCTCCATTGGTTTCAAAGTGTAATGTCTCTCCTCACTTGACCAACCTTGAATGACTCTTTTGGATCCCCTTTCATCTTCAAAACACTATCTCATTCATTCAACTGATCTTCTTCAATCTCATTTACTCTTCTAGACATTCATTCAATCTTCTTCACACTTTTTGATCTTCATTCATAGCATTCTCACCATTTTCGAAGCTCCAAGTCGATACTTTGCTGGTTTTACTCCTCTCATTGTTGCAAAAACATTGACATCCTCAAGCTTGTGAGCTCACATCTCCCTTCACATGCCTTGAGAGCATCTTGTTGGGGAGGTGATATCCATTCATTTTGCATTGTCGTATTGATTTAGTAGCATATTATTGTTAGCATCGCTTGTTATTCTTTCTTTCAATACTTTCTTTATCATACTTTCTCTCTCGTTTCTATTCTAGCTAGCCATGGAGGTGGGAACACCGAAACAAGGGGGTTTGACTGTGGCAAGCCTTGAAATAGCCCCAACATTTTTCTCATTCTATTGTGTGTAGGTGTTCTGGTCATATGGAGCTTGTGGGATGCTGGACCAACCATAAGTTGGATTTCTACCACCTTTTCTTTCATCAAATTCTATCCTTTAAGTTAAACTATTCTTCTTGTTGATTAAATAGTTTAGTTTCTTTCTATTCATATTATCATTTCATATTGTACTTATCAGGTTGTTAGCAAGTTCTCTATTAGTTTTGACTACACTTTGTACTCTCTATTCGTATGGATGCCACGACTTGACTGGGACACCAACACCTTGCATTGTTGTTCGTCTTCTACATTGGAGTCCTTTGGTAGAGAGCTACTTAAATTGCAATCCATATTCAAGAATTTGTTCACCTAACTTCCTAAACCTCTCAGGTTGATTAAAGGAAAGTGGCATATCAATTATCTTTCCTTTTCACCCCCTCAAAAACCAAATTCATCTTAAACAATTCCTTAGACCTTTCTAAAATTATTCATCCTTAGCTTGAGGTAGATTAGGTAGTTGATTGTTCTAGACCCTCACGTGACCTGGTGTCCTAAGCCATCGGTCCCCCTCCTCTACATTTTGGTGAACTTGACGTGAATTTTTTTGGTTCTATCTCATAGGGCTGAAGGAGTCCTCTCATGTTCTAGGTGTGTTGTAGGTGTGTGCATTGTAGGGCGCCTAGACTTGCAACCCAACCTACAACCCCTAGTGGTGTAGTTAGAAGAGTCCCTAAACATTGTGAAGTGAAACCTTGAATAGGTCACTATCTAATTGTGAAACCCTTGGGGGCTTCTGAAAAAGTCCTTTCTAGTGTACACAAAGATGACTTCTTTCATGCACCTTCCCATCCTGTCTACGTAGCCTGCGAGTGGGTCTCCTTCTATAAACTTTACCTCACAAGGCTTGTTGATGAATGCTAATAGAGAACCCTCTCCTTTGTACATTCCCACTTGTATCAATAGGAATACCATTATTGGAATTCTTGTTGAACCTACATGTTAGACCGTTAATGTTATAAAAAAGGAGATCATGCTAATAAAATTTTTACATAAGGATGGATACGATGAGTCTAAAAGCACTATAGGTACACATGATGGGATTTCCGTCACTCCCATTAGTTTTATCACCTTGCCAGTCCTAGTTGGGCCCAGGACTGTGAACTCCCTCTTTGATATTATCTCGGGGTCCGAGTTGTTCAAAGTGAAGCTAGACATTCCTTAGCTATTTTCCATGAATGTAGTCCCATCAATGATCCATAAATGTTTAAAGTTCTCTCATGAGGTTTTCGTCTATGTATTCCATGAAATTGGTTGCAAAATGATGGTGGCATGTGGATGCTACTCACTTGATCACTTCTGACCTACCCCTGTTGGTTCGGTCCCTCCCAGAATGGACTTGTTGTACTACACTTATGTAAAATACAAGAATGGGGGCATACTGCTGAAGGTGACCTACCCTTCTTCTCCATATGATATTTCAATTAAGGATTCCATTATAGTGCAACATAAGGCTACCTCTTCTACTTGAAGAAAGGAGGAGAAATTTGCTTAGGGCTCTTATTCTTCCATTGTAGTTTCACTTGCTTCCACCTCTTATCGTATTGCAACACCATTGACTTCTACCCCTATGCGTCTCCTGAGTGTAATGGTTCCCACTTGGTAGAAGGCCAAGCGTCAAGTGTTCAACCTTCTTGTCTTGGTCACGGTGCCTCAACCTATTGTATATGGTAAAGGGAAGCGTCCTCATGGAGTCTCCTCTACATCGACCTTCGCGGTCTCCTACCACTCCTACCCCTAAGATAGCAAATGGGAAGAGGCTTTCCACTAAGGCACTTGAGTTTTCTCCCCCATCTATTGTTCCCATTACTACATCTCTTCCTTTTTTTCTTGTCCAAGAGTCACTCCCTCCACTGGAAACAGATGTGATGGAAGCTCCAATGACATAACAAGAGCCTCCTACTCCTCCTCAAGTTGTAGCCTCTAGCTCTCGAAGCTAAAGAAACCACCTTTGATCTGTATAGGATATAGACTATATGCAGTATTGAATGCTTAATTTTTACAATGATTATTCCAAGTTAATAAAATCAAAATTAACTTAAGGAAATAACAAAATGAAGGAATTAACAAACTGAGAGAAAGCGAGAGAGAAGAAGAGAAGTGCAAACAACGTTTGATAACGGAGTTCGTCACAAACGTGACTACGTCTCCGGGTCCACTCCAATAGAGAGACCGATCTGATTAACTCCAAAAATCAATTACAAAAGCACCACAACCATTCTCCAAGCATTTCAGCAGCATAACAGCGCTTTGACATGCAAGAATGACTTGAAAACTCTTCAACAAGACCCCTCTTTCATCACCTCAGCATCAGGACTTCATCACCTGAAAAAAATAATGCCCCTTCACTCTCACCTCACACCCCTTTTTATACAAAAAATTAACTCAAATTGGTTACTAACCAATTGATTTACAAAATTCTCCAAATCCCCCTAAAAACAACTAAATCTCCTTTATACACATATAAATCTTTAAAAATCTCCCATATAAATCTTCTAAATTAATTTAAGCCCTTCAATTTAGCATTATTCGGGCTATTATGGTTGAGAAGGTTTTTATTTAAATTTAAGGGAGTTTGTTTTTTAAAATTCGGAGGGAAATTGTTTCATTATAGGCATTCGGTTCCTAACCATAGAACAAATAAAACCGATGCCACTAAAATATTAGACCGGTTTGTTAGCACAGCGGTGAGTACGTATTTTGGGAACCCGGTTCCGGGTTCCACTCCCGGCCGTCGGTTCCCTTTTCACCATTTACAACAAAAATCATAACAAAAGATATTGCCCGCCGGATATAGTTAACTCCGGATTCTTAGCCGAGTTGGTAGGAGGTTTTCGCGGTGAAGAGGAGGTCAAGGGTTTGAAAACCTCTAACAAGCCCTTTTAACAAACAAACAAACATACAGACCCGCTGGACGAAGATGCAGGCCACGTGGCATGCAGAGGAGGTGCCACGTGGCAAAACCTGATTCGACGACAGAGCTGACGTGGATGCTGACTAGGCCGATGATATGTCGCTGACTGGACTGCTGACTCTGCGATGACGTGTTCGCTGACTCAGATGATGACGTGGCATACGGATGCCACGTGTCGGCCTCTGATTGGATCCGTACATTGCCAACATGGATGCCACATGGAAAATTTTGGTTCATCCACTTCACTGTCCGTATAGTACGGAATGCTGACGTCAGCATCCGTACGGTCCACCTCAAAAGTCAACTGAAAGCTTTGACTGCTAATAACTCTCGCATATGATGTCAGATTTCGATGAACTGAACACCGTCGGAATCGTCTCGATGAGCTCTTCGTGATGATGCCAACTTCGACAACTTTTGATGACATCATTTTTTTGCTTCCTGGATGCCCCCTGATCCCAGTTTGACCCAAGGTTTGACTGGCCATAACTTGCACAAACGACTTTTCTCTCTCCGCTCGAAAGGCTAAGTGTTGGAATCAGGATTTAGCTCTTGATGGTGCTAATTTTGAGAGAAATGAGACACCTAATTTTCACTAAAAAAATGTCCACTCCATCATTTTCAGGTTTGATGGATATTCTTGTAATATAACCTTGGTCATGCATGCTTTGTTTGGGTGTAGGGAGGATGTTATAGGTATCTTGTTGACCACATGGGAAGGCCTTCCTTTCTATGTTTTGGTCTGAGCTGTCTGGAATATTTGAACTACATTTTAAATAAGGTTCCATATGCCAGGTGTGAACAAGGATACTCCTATCTGATTGTCAATTCAAAGTCCATCACACTAGGTGCAACACCATTTTGGTTCTTTATACCTTGATGCATTGTGTATATGTGTGTTATCAAACATAAGGTATTTGGCCCTTTTAAAATCCCAAATCCTTGGTAAGAAAATCATCATCATCATCATCATTATCATCCCATGACTTGTTGGAGTCTCTTGCTTTTTTCTATCTTCTTTCCGTGCTAACATGGTACCATGACAGTTAATCACAAATCATTATCACCAATGCATCCATCCTACATCCACAAACCGTCAGTATGTTGCATAACACATACCATATCATAGAGAAAGCATTTATCATATCACCTACATTACATTTGCATCATTGCATAATATAGATTGGTTATTCTAAGCATCTCATAAACCATACATATGCATTCATTATATAAGCATAAAAGAAACCATCCCATATGCATTATTAAACTCATATCACATACCTCATAAAACATCCATTGCATAATCATAAAGGGCATATCATAGACATCATATACATAGGAAGTATTAACATGCATCACATCATATATCATTCCATACATCATTAAATACATCACTACATCATATCATCGTCATAACATCATAAGTGCACCGTCCTATCATATATGAGAAAAATACTTAAAAGAAAAGATTACATCCCATACATCTCGTCATCATCCATTAAGTGTATAATATAGATTTGTTAGTCTAAGCATTTGCATATCATAACATTTTGCATTTTCCATACATCATCATAAAAAGTGCATAAGAAAAGATACTGAAAAAGAAAAAATACATTCATACAATCATTGCATCACATCATCAAGTCATACATTGCATAGCATCATCATCATATGGGTACCATATAGAATCATCTCATAACTACATACATAAGATAGAATCATGACATCACATATAGAAATAAAATCCATCCATAATGCATAAAAAGAGAATAGGACACATCATCAAATCATCACATCTCATATATATCATCAAATAATATACTATCACGGTACAATATGGATCAAGTGTGTATCAAAATGCATAAAGTACAAACGCCCATGGGGCTATCAAAAATGATCCCATGGGGCATAAAAGAATTGTGTCTTTGATCAAAGAATGCTCTAAACTTGTTGGTTGCCCTCGCCCTCGCTAGGCTGTCTCTCTTTGTGGTCCTTAGGGGCTCTGTATCCTGTCTACTGTGAAAAGTCAGGGACCCAGGATGCATGGGGCACGACCTGATGGTAATGAAATCTATAATAGTCAGCATCTCTAACCGCCTCCCTGTATGCATGTAACGACACTGAACTCCAAGAGGAAGAAGCTGACATGCTCTCAAGCTGCTGACGGCAACCCGTCTCCTGAGCAGCCCTAAGCTTTGTGGCCTACCTCTGCTGGACAGCCTAATCTCTCTCCTGTCACAATTGATCTCTCTCTATCATCAAGGAAACAACTTGTCCCAGTAGCCCAACCACCTATTCCTGCAACTATTGTACATGGGCATCTCTCTGATCAGGTGACGATGGAGGTCCCTAATATCTTGATGGTTGTTGATCTAGTGGCCTGTCCTACCATCCCTGGTCCTGATCCTACCACCTCTGATCTTGGTCTTGTCTTGGGGCATCTGGCTACTGATCCTGTGGACCTTTGCCCTGATCTGGCTATTGATCCTGTGGGCCCCGACCCTGATCTAGCTGATGAGGGGCACCTCCTCCCCAGTCCCCATCCCCATCTATGTCTCTGTCCCCTCAGCCTCCCTGGCCCTGACCTCGTCCTTCTCCTCTGCCTCTAGCCTTGCACTGTGTCGATGGTGTCCCTAGCACTATCAATCTGAGAGGTGGTCGGAACCAATCTTTGTAAGCCTGAGTGGTTCCTGTGTTGGCCTGATCCTAATCGTATGGCAATGTCCTAGCCACCAATTGTCTAAATGTATCGATATCCTCCTGTATTGGAATATACCGGCCCTAAGAGGACTCCCTCATAGTATGCACAAATATCACCACGTACTAGTCATCAGGCCTATCCTAGGGCTCCCTGAATTGTCTCTACACACGGCCTGGAAGGTATCTCTCTATCATTGTGTGCTCCTTGGCCTGCATAAGTCTATCCTACCGAGTGAAAAAGAGTTGTTGTGCATCATCACACCATGCGGACCATCCAAGATATGGCCACCATGTGAAAGCTTGCATGTCATCAAGGACTATCCTCCAATGAGAAATCTCGTGTTGTCCTGTGTGTGTGAACAAAACACCTCCTTTGTACTGCCAAACAATCAAATCATCTAGCTCCATGTCGACAACAATGACTCTCAGACAGAGCACCGCAATGTGCTCCCAGGCCTAGATGTGGAGAAGTGTCACTTCAGCCTTGATGGCTCTGCCCTCACCTTATGCAAACTCATATAAATCTTGGTACAATGAGGCCAACTAGCCCCCGCGCAAAGCATACCCAACGTCGAACCATCTACTCCCAAGAGAGCCCCCATCCAGGACTGAAGTATCGGCCCCGCTGATTTGGGGCAATGAGACCGAAAATAATGGCTGCTATAACCAAGCAGAAATGAGACACAATGAGCCTATAACGCTCCAGCTCAATCTGGCCCTCACAAAAGACAATCTCGTTAAGGCCCATCACATCATAGCAAGTGTCCCTCCTGACATCCACATCATATATCACGTGCTTTCCATGGATGGGAAGTCTAAGTATGCACCACACATCCTCCAGTGTAACTGTGGCCTCACCTGTCGGAAGGTGGAAGGAGGATGTCTCGATGTGCCATCGCTTAGCGAGCACTATCATCATGCCCAAGTGAGTCCTCACTGGTGGTGCATACACAATGTACCAGAGGCCAATCGCCCCCAAGTGCTCCTGTAGTCGCTCATGCATGTTGGCCAATCTGCTGAGAATAGAGAATTTACGCTCGCATGAATGGAGTGTCTCTAACTTCTCCTACATTAGGAAAGCCACTATGTTAAGCTTCATAAAAATTTATGATCCTGATTCACCTCGACATACCCGAAATAGCATATGTGTCATTGTTTGTGGGTGCGGCACAGTTTGAAAGTTTCAAACTGTGTTGCTAAGACCCTTAGTCTCTCAAACTTCGTCGCCGTGGCACAGTTTGAAGCACAACCCTAAACCTAAACTTTCAAAGAGGCCCGTTGCGGTGCACTTTACAAATGTGTTTCAGTTTGGAATTTGAACCCAAACTCCAAATTGCATCGTGGCATCGTTATTCGTGATTGTAGCGTAGTTTGAGGCCATGTGACGTCAAAACAAAATTTCAAGCAACGCAATATTGGACCGTTGAACAAAAAAGTAAACTCCTAAGCTAATAAATGCATGCAAAAATCAAAAGCAAGGTCAAGTCAAGTTGACTCACTAGTGGTCCAGTGCTAGGAAACCTTTGGTACGTGTGTATGCGATCTGAAATGTGTCGAGGAAGTGGTCATTACACCATCTCTAGAAGGGGTCAGGGCTCAAAAGGTGCAAAATCTCAAAAGGCTATGTGTGCAAATGAATTGGAAGTGGCCCCTCGAGGCCTATTTTAACATGAAAAATAGGGTTTTTCGACCCTGTTTAGCTGTCTAGCTAGGGTTTTGGATCCTCGATCGAGGGTCAATTTTATTGTTTTTGTGTGTTGTGGAACTTCATTTTTCGCACCCCTGAGCTCTTCTCGACCTTGATTGAAGCACCTTTGTCCTCTTTTTTGTGAGATCACCCTAAGAATCCAAGTTTTCGTCCGGGTCCTCGAGGGGCGATATCGGCATGTTTTCTCAACAACAGGCAACAATAGGGCAATTTTGAAAATCATTTTTAAAAAAAATTGATCAATACATATTTATTCTTTGAACCAACGTAACGAGTACTTTGCTTCAAAGAGGGGCAAAATGTAGATATGGAAAATATACAAACACACCTGATCCTGACTTACTAACATCGTTTCATCCTAAATCATCTTCTTAGCTATTCATCACCTTTCATATCCTAATCGAATAAACCAGTTTATCTAATTAAGTCATCACTTCTTGTTAATTAAATAAATCAATTTAATTTGATTAACCCTCTTATCTCTATTTAATTAAATAATTCATTTTATTTGATTAAATCCCTAAAGTCATCCTATTAAATTAAATAAATTAAACCTTGTTTAATTTAATCTAACATCACCCCTCTTTAATTAAATAAATCAAAATCATTTATTTAATTAAATCTAAATCATATTCTTCTCAACTTTGATTTAAATCAACCCGAAAATATAAATCAAATTGTCACATCATTTAATCCCTCATTAAATTAATCAAATTGCATTGTCATCTCTGTATATGGTTTGGGTGCTTATGAATTATTGTCTATGGATGGAATGCCTCTAAAAGAGCCTATTAATGTAATGCATCTTCATCGATACTATATGTAGTGTCTAATGTGTCATATGTGTGGTGTTCACTCTTTAAGGGTTGTAGCATTGCATATGTTGACATTATTCATTAACACATTATGAAAAAAAAAATTGTGTTATGATGTTATCATGTGTGTGTGTGTCATACATACATTTATCCTACTATGATGTGTATCCATGCATTACATTATATCTTTTAAGGCAATTAGATCATTATTGTATTTAATTAACATACATCCATGTGTGTTCATTAAATAATCATAGCATCTAATGTAAACATACATACATAACATCCATAGCATCAACATACATGAAAATAAAGAAGCATACACATTAAAATACACAATGCCATGATGTCAGAATTAGTATATATATATATATATCGAATGTCATGTACATGTATCGGGCCACTGTCATAAAAAAATGAGTGGCTATTGAATATGTGTATCAATGTTTGTACAAAAAAGATCTACAAATATATATAGCGACTACAAAACTAATATACAAAATTGGAGCTCTCTAAGGTTGTGGCATGTGGCTCCCGAAACCCTCTGGCTATGGCTACGACTATGGCCTGGAAAGGGGTTGCACAATGGAGACATATATGGAGCGGTGCAAGTGTGATCTGGATAGGGTTGCACGCATCCTGCTGATCTCTCCTTGAAGAGAGCATATCTACATCCGCTCCTACATCAACTCTTACTGCAATTGTTGATCACCTACCGGGATCACAGTTGTCAAGTGACTCATGAGCTCATCAAGATGGCTTTGAAGGGCATCACGCTCCTGCTCGATGACCTCAGCCCTCATCACAACCATGTCTCACTTTGTGAGTGTTGTCTGCAACTCCCCCGATAGTTGGTCATGTTGCCCCTACACTGTGGTGACATCAGCCACCCTCTGCACCACCTCTACTCGTGCCTACTCGTACGCAATCCTGAGATGTGCTATCGACTCAAAAGGGTGGACATGTTGTCTTACTAAAGTTGGTCAGTAGGCATCTAGAATCACCTAGATAGGCACAATAGGGGCCACCTTTGATATGCACTAGGCGAAGAACCTAGTCCATCCCTGGGTATCCACTGCAACCACAAAAGCATAAGGTATATCAGTATCATGGGATGTATAAAATTAAAACATGATATATATATACATGAGATAAAAGTTGGAAATGCTAAAATGAATCAACATAAATAACTACCATACTTAGGTCCCCTGGCTGCTAGAATGGGTTAGGGGGAGGAGGTGCACTCAGTCCTACATCGCTGGTTTTGGGGGTCGCCCCAGATGCGGCAAGGGCTGTTGGGGCCAATGAAACAGGTGTAGCTGGTGGAGGGGATGACATCCTCTATCGCCTCCTAGATCTCGGTGGCGTTGCCCTAGCCTCCTGCTCCTGCTCCTCCTCGCTGCCTCTACACCTCTACCTTGACTTGGTTGGTTGTGGCAGTATGTCCCCCTGCAAGCTCAGATCCCCCCTAGGGGCATCCACTGGGAAAACTAAGGCAAGACGACGTGCTTCCCACCAAGCTAGAAAAGCCCAATCCACGTTGACATTGTCTAGGGTGCCCATAGGAAGCAAGTCTATGGCATCATCATCATCGTCGGAGAGGTCCACGTCTACTAGGGTAGGGTGCGGGCAGTCCTCTAGCCTTGCTACACTTTGCACAACTCAGGTGTATGTCAGGATGGGAGGGGGAATGGTCTGAACCTACCCATGCTGCTACATTACCCGACTCTAGTAGTATGGAATGATAATATAGTCTGTGCAATCAAGGATGAATCGGTCACGTTGTAGGTTTCAGAGGAACCTGTGATCATCCATCCACTGAAAGGCTTGTAGGGTCTCCATTTGATCTAATCTGGCATCAAAGTATCAAATTGTAGCTGCTAGAACTACAGATCATCGTGCCTCCACTGTCGCATTAGCTCATACCAATGGGTCATAAGGACAACATAGTTCCACACCTACGGATATCCCTCTGGCCTCGTGCACGTGATGTGGGTGAAAGCCCACACCTAAAGAAGTGTGCATGTTGTGAGGCTATGATACTCATAATGAACATACTGACCAAGCTCCTAGTAGAGGTGCACCAACATGTTGCGCCCCCAGGAGAAGATGGTACGTCGCTCCATCATCACCTGGATAGTGTGGACGAGGCCCCTGTGTAGGTGAGAGCCTCATGCATCAATGGTGAACCTCATGGCGACTATAACCACTATGATGTGGTGTAGCAGAGGGTTAGTGGTCCAGGCCTAGTCGATCCACCAGGTGTAAATGTG
>VDFB02105785.1:405783833-405940290 GCA_007258455.2 Sequoia sempervirens
ATTCTATCTCCACTAACCTGCAATATCTACCTTGAGATAATTTCAACCATCCAGATTAGCTCACACATCATATTAGGGTTTTCCTTACTTGTAAACTTTACTAGTAAGTTGTTAGTTCATCAAGCCACACATGCACAGTCCATATCATCATTAAATCATCTAATAGGTTCTATCAAATATCTTCATTGTCACTCTACTTGTGCATCGAAATGATTCCACATTTAATTCGATTACAAAGAATTTTCCTTATTCTCTTTATCAAACCCTAAAATATGATTATGCATTTAATGCATTCTTCTATTCATCCAATTTGATTTGATCTTAATCACTTGTTAGGGTTTACCACATACCTTGCTCTACACCATACCTTTGCATCGAGCCTCACAACAATAAATTTTGTCTTTGAAATTTTTCTAAGAATCACATTCTACAAAACCCTAGGATCAAATTTGCATTAAATGTGTTTCCTTCTTTGATCAATCTAATTCCGATCTTGATTGACATGGCTATCTTAGCCGCTACTTAGTAGATCAAATATTCATCGATATTGGTCATAGGTGCAATTGGACCAATTGACTCCTTTCTCTATGTCAGTTACTAGTCCAAACCCTTGTTCACACTATCATAGTTGTTTGTGATTACTGCATTCAAATCTAGGTCATTGATTTATTGACTTCGCGCTATGATCCCACACTTTCCATTCATTGTCACAACTTTAAATCATGACCATCTAATAAGCAGTCATCGAAATATTCATCATCAATCTTAGGGGTATTCATCCTATCATATATCTCCATCAGATGTTTTCCACTTGATCTCCACTATCAATCACATAGTACATCACAATAACCTTAAATCATGATGGTTGGATCAACCCTCTTCAATCTGCATTGTCAATCTCCTTCATACACCACTTGCCATATGCAAGGTCTGCATCCAAAGCCTATAGACGTCACAAGCTTAGATAATGGGCCCACACAAACCTTGCGAGGTTTGTGAGCTGTTGCCATTTATCATTGTAGAAGAGGGGGTTTCGCTACTCATGAGTTCTCTTCACCCAGAGAGCCTCATGTGGTGAACTACCCTAATCTACCACAGGAACAACAATGAGAGTTTTAGAATCCGAAAGAGTAGGTCACAAATATTTTTTGGACAAATTGATGGGCTCTAAGCCATATGACATTAGCATGGAATAAGGATGATAGTGCGGTGCACTAGCATCTTAGAGGTGTGTTGGCATCTCGTATGAACCAGAAAGAAGGAATGCCATAGAAAATACCTAAATGACTGCTAGCAAACAAATTACTAAGAGTTGAAAAAATGCGATAAAGTAGTGGAATGTGATAAAACTAAAATAGAGTGAAAAAATAATAGAGATAAGGAGAAGAGAGGAAAGAAGATACCTCTAGCATGTGAATGTCTTCAATACTTGCAAGTGTAATAAATGGGGAAAGTGTTGGGGCTATATAGGATTTTTTCTCAGTCAAACCCTCATTTTGTTGTTCCCACCTCCATAGATAGCCAAGAAGATAGAGAAAGAGAGAAATGAATGAAGCATGTGGTGAAAGCAAAAGCCACTCAAGAGTAGAATCCACACCACCAAGTAAGAGTGATAAAAGCAAACCCCCCTTAAGGAGGAGAACCCGTATCACAAAAGAGATGATAAAAGCAATCCCTGCTCAAGGAGGAGAACACATATCACAAAACAAAGATACAAATAGATAAGAGATATGGAACCCTAAGATGCTCACAAGCATGAAGAAAGGGAAATAGAGCTACAAATAGTGTTGTAAAGGGAGCTTGAGAGAGCTTGAAGCTACTACAACAAGCTATATAAAGCTATTCAAGCAAAAGTTGAAGCGTAGATGCCTAAAGCCAAAGTTGGAGTGAAGCTGGAATTAGAAGAATGGAGCTAGAAAATAGAGGAAGAGTCACAAATGAAGTGAAAGGACATCTTTTAAAGAGAGAAAAGAAGCAAAGGGAAGCTTCCCGAGCAATTACAAAGCATCTTGAGTTGTTACCATTGACCAAAGGATGTGACAAGTGGAAAGCATGCTCAAAAATGGTTGTTTGAGCATTGAAACATCATAGGACGCTAGCACGACATGCAGATGTCTGCACGGTGCACTAGTGTTCAAACACACCACACTACAAAATGATGAGAATGGGAAAAGCACACGGTTTGATGCAAGCTAACATGTGAGGGTGGTTGTTGAAAAGGGGTGTTGGAGCATCTTGAGAAGGGAAAAAAGGATGATGCAAGGGCTAAAATGAGCCCACTCAAGATGCTAAGGGAGTGGACGCTAAAGTGGATGCAAAAATGCATGCAAAATTGCAAGGGGTGCAATTTTATGACTATACATTTTCCCCCCACTTTAGCAGGCATATGAATCTACATTAATATGCACACTAAAGGAAATCTAGTAAACATAAATAACATCATATGTTGAAAGGATACTGTAGATGAAGCAGATCACTCTTCTAACCATGGAAGCATGCCCTAGGCTAAAGATCTGCAAAACCAATGCATTAGACAAGGAAAACCTACACCAAACAGTAATGTTAAAACATAGAAAGCTAAAAGATTCAAGTTAGAAAAGTAAAGAGACCTCAATGTAGAAGGGTTGTCTCAATACTATGTGTCATCCCCAAATTAAGAAATAAAACATAGAATAATCTTAAGATGAAGAGAGGAAAGGAATATACTTAGGATGAAGAAGATAGAGATCTTCAATCCGATATATACAAGTTAAGAGATAAAAAATGAAATGAATGCAAGAGTGATAAAAGCAATCCCCACTCGAAGAGGAAAACTTGTATCACAAAAGATAGGTGATAAAAGTAATCCCTGTTCGAGGAGGAAAACCCATATCACCAAAGATAGGTGATAAAAGAAATCCCCGCTCAAGGAGGAAAACCTGTATCACCAAAGATAGGTGATAAAAGTAATTCCTGCTCGAGGAAAACTTGTATCACCAAAGATAGGTGATAAAAGCAATCCTTGCTTGAGGAGGAAAACCTGTATCACTAAATAAGGATGTAAAGGAGCTCTACAAGTTCTCAGTCCTATAGAGCAAGACAAATAAGAGAATATTTTGGCCACCACAAGCTGTGTTGTAGGACAATCACATAAAAGATAGGTCTAGTCAGGCTTCCCCCAAGCTAGATGTGACTGTATGAAATAGGTCTAGTCAGGCTTCCCCCAAGCTAGATGCAAAGATATGGGATTTGTCTAGTCAGGCTGCCACCAAGCTAGATGTAAATAATTCATTTGAGAGAAAAGATTTCAAAGAGGGTCCCTCGGGAACCCTTCAAGACACAAAGGGGTCCACTCAAGGGACACTTCATTTGAAAGATATAGAGAAAAGAGATAGGGTCCTCAAGACAAACACACATATCCAAAGTAATTTATCACTACCCCCAACATACAGGGGAGGAGAACCACACAAGATACTTAGAACATACAGGATAGAGGTAAACCTCAATATCACTTGTCATGTAAAGTAAAGGTAGGTGCATCAATTAAACAGGAGTTTGATGGCACCTGAATCATGAAGTTGTTGAATTTTATCCTTCAAGGCCTTACATTCACTAGTGGAATGGCCAAGCACTTGATGGTACGCATAGAAATAATGTTTCTCTTTATCATGTTTGTGAAATTTCTTGTGTTGAGGAGAAGAGTGATCAAGTGGGCTGTTAGAAGCTGCAACAAAATAAACTCTTTCTCAGACAAAGAATGAGGAGCAGGAAGCAACCCTTTCTCTTGTGGAGAAAGGTTTGACTTCTCACAAGAAGAAGGAAGAAAGATAGAAGACAAAGAAGGAAGAATCTTTTCAATAGAACGAGGTTGAGAAGAATTCTTTTCACTCAGCCATGGCTTCCATTTAGATTGTTCATTCAAGCAACCAAGTCCCAAAGTATGTTTATGGGGTGTAAATTCTATAGGGGCCTACATGCCTTGTTCGTTACGCCCACAATCTGTATGCTCTGTTGGAACTGTAAATTTTTGAGCATTTTCACATGTTTTCCATAACCCTAAGTTTCCATTGTTGTCCTTTTCATAAACACATGGGTCTATTTTCATATCATTTTTCTCACATTTTGTCCATTTTTGTCTCATTAAATCCATCGAGTCTTGCATAATTCATATCATGGTTTGTATCGGCGTGACAATTTATGGGTCTCCCCAATTCATTTTTCTGGCAAACATCTGTGTTGCCTACTGGCAAGACGTTTATGATGTCATGGTGATTGGATTTCATCTATTGGCAGTTATTAGCATGACTTTCACATGGTTTCGGCGATAGGAGGATACATATATCGGTAAGAGTTTGGGTGTCGATGTAATGTCACAGCGAGGTTGTTTTATCTTACCGACTGGTGAAATAAGATGCCTATTGGTGTGAGTCTTTGCATCGGTGTAATGTTATAATAAACTTGATATGTCTTACCGATTTAATCATGTCGATCTATTTCGGCCAGAGTCATAGTATTCATCATTGTGGCTTAGCAAAGTCTTCTTATCTTGCTGACTGACGGTGGAAGGATTAGCTTATCGGTATGAGTTATTGGCTTCGGTGAAATGTCATAGCGACTTCGTTGGGTCTCACCGATAAAAAGGGCAGAAGGTCTTTGTCGGTGTGAGAATTGAATTCTCTTGGCGATCTAAATGTGCTCGGGATGTTTCGGTGTGACTTAGTGATCTCTTTGGGACCTGTCCACGATTTTGAATTGTCTTGGTGAATGCGAATGGGAGATGCTTCTCAGCAAGAGTTTTCTCTTGTCTCAGTGACTTAGGGTGGATGAAGGAGCATCTCAGGGAAACATAAAGTGATTTATATAATGTCTCCTTGACTTTGAAAGTCACAGTGAAGTGGATGAAATGAAGGTTGCATTTCAGTGAGATAACCCTTATGTCACGATGACATACATGATAGATGAAGACTTACGGTAAAACATGATGAGGTCTATGTGGGTCTCTTTGATATTAGATTGTTACGCCGACTGTGAACGAAACACCAAGAACACAGGATGATAGCGTTATAATTGCCTTCAGTATACTTACATAGTTGTCTTGGTGACTATTCAATGATGATTAACAAAGACTCTAATGCTATGGCCGACATAAGAATTGCTAAATACAGTTGCAGGCCGACATGGGGATTTTCCTGAATATAGCGGTTGGTCGATATGGATTTTGGTAGACATGGACTTCGATGCAATGAGTTTTTCTAAATGCTGGTGTATAAATATGCACTCCTAAATGTAATACCATATCAGATTTTAGATTAGATGCAATAGGTAGAGATGGATACAGTAGAATACATTTCTCAGATCAGAGGCTATGTTGCATGTTTTCAAATGGCGATTTCAATGAAATTCAGTTGATGTGGCAGGTTATTTCTGGTGTCAATTGTCTGTTGAGTTTATTGGAAAGTATTGTTAAGCTGTCTCCATGATTGATTCTTTCTGGTTGTTTAAATTGATGTAACAAGTTTACTTTCAGTTTATCAGTGCACATTTGTTGTATCTGTGTGGTTAATTAACTAGTTCTCTCAAGAAGAATTAAATCCTTTTGGTTGATCATAGTAATTAGGAAGATTCATTTGGATTATTAAAGTGGAGCTTAGTAGTCATAATCTTGCATGTTTATACAAGTTATAAACAAATTATATGCAGCAAATTGAGTTTCTACCAAAATAAGTTGCCCATTTATGTTTCATTAGACTCCACATACCCAATAAGGCACTGGTCTTTGTATTTCATCATTTGATTCATTCAATTTATTTGCATCTATTAATTGAACATTTAGGATTTAGATCAGAACATTGCTTTTGCTATTGCTATCAAGTTTGGCTTCATTTGTTCACTCCCATCTGCCATTGTGGACAAATCGTTGTGCAAGAAAGATAATCATAAGTCAAGTCTGCTTCATTCAAAAGGTACACCCACCTAGGTCTAGCAACACCTAAAGAGTATAAGGTTGGAAGCTTTTGACCTTGTCTATTACCCTAAAGCATATCAAGAGATTGGTAGCCTCTTGAGGCATTCAACCTTCATTTTCGAGAGCTAACAAATTGGAGACTTCGCTAGGGATTACATCAAAAAAATCAGTTGAAGACTATAATATAGAGTCATTGAAGAAGTAGTTATAATTTGAAAAGTTTCAGAAAGAGTGATTCTGCTAGGGAGAAGATAAAAAATAATCATTTTTCCTACTTTTGGAAAAGTAGGTGGCGGCTCTGAAAAAGCTTGATGAAGAATGGAATTTGTGTATGGAACAAATGAATACACAAGTGCAGGCAGGCATTGGACTCCTCAAATGTCTGATAATACAATTAGAAATTTTCACAATGAAGGCAATGCATATCATGCACAACAGAATATTTACTCACCACTACCACCTCATGGTTAGCAATATGTTCCACATCATCATACGCATCACAATAGTCTGATGTACCAGTATTAGTACCCACCTATCCCTCCCCATTTGTGCAGAACAATGATCAAGCAGTTCGACCTGATAGGGTTTCAATTGTACCCTTACCCTTTGGATATGAATTAGAGAAGCCTTGTCCCTAAGTTTACAGGGAGTAATGCAATCACCATTGAAGATCATTTATGGAGTTTTAATGCTTTCCTCCAAGGTTTGGATATACCATATGAGGATTTACACATGAGGATTTTTATGATGTCACTCATTGAGGATGCTAGGATTTGGTTCAACAGCCTACCGATAGCTTCTATTAAATCTCTCCAAGGATTTCAGGATCAATTTCTCAAGCAATACGGAGATCTGTCTGCACCAAATTGGGCTTCCCATGGGTTATTGGAGATTCAAGAAAATTAGAACTTGCAAAGGTATGTATGCCAGAATCAACAATTTAAAGCAGAAGAAGATGAGTATACTCGAAGCCATGACTCCATCACAGAATCAGAGTGCATATTTTCCCCCTTGGATGCATTTCTTGACATAAGGATGTATGAAGGAGAAGATATGATGTCTTTGTACAATAGAATGACAGATATTTGTATGCAGATGCCTCCTCATTGTAGGCCTACAAGGGCCCTGTTTGCTGAACAGTTTGTAAGAGCATGGAAACCTAAATCAGCCTATTGGTTTGAGTCATCAATACAGTAGGCCTATGATCATGTGAATAAGTTCATTGATTCCATGGAGAAGAAAAGGTATGAGAACACTATCATTGTTGATTCAAATGATTGTATTTCTGATGATTATAGAGAAATTGATCAAACAATGCATCCAATAAAAGATGAGATATGTGCAAGTCAGTATGATTCCTGTGATAGCTTGCATAAAGGCACAAGATATCTCTCTTGCATAACAGATTGTGACAGGGAAAGTAGTGTGTGTTATGATGGATCCAGTGAGTATTCAAATTGTGAAGATGCCCCTATGGATTTTGATCTGCAGTCAAGGGATTCTAGCAACCCTTTTGGAAATCAAGATGAAACATGCTCAAATGAGGAGGAAACTGCATCAACATATGAAGAGAATAGCTATAATTGTCATGTTGATGAATTGAAAAAGGAAATGGATGTGGATTGTGAATCATATCACATTGATGAAGAGCTTGAGGAACTTATGGATTCTGATTTACACCACGGTGACTCTTGTGGAGGTCAAGAGGAAGAAGCAATGAACAATGTGAGTCCATTTGACAATGAACAAATAATACCTCCAGCTGTTGTTGAAGGCTATGAAGATGATGAAGAGGTATTTTCAGATCTACTTGATGGTGAGGAAAAGATATTCTTAGACAAACAAGGTGATGTGTCAAATTGTGGAACAAATGACTGTGTTGGTAATGTTTCTGATTTTTCTTTCTCTGATAATCCTGGGCCTCTTTTTGATGATGACAAAAGTGAAGAATATAACTGTAGTGATGAAGATGTTGAGACTTGTTCACTAAGTAGTGAGAAAATCTCAGATTTGCTAACCCTTGAATATTAGAAATGTGTACACAAGTATGATCTTGATGTTTTGTGTCTAGCTTACATTTTTTTTGGCAGTGAAGGATCTTTGTGTGATGATTCTTATGACTCTCTGTGCCTTTCTCGAGTTGATGGTGACACCTTTGAAATTGATCAAAAATCTATGTCCATTCGAGATAAGGTATGTTATTTTGAAATTTTTAACTCCTATGGAGAAGACATTTGTTTGCATACCAAAAATGATAAAGGTCTAGATTTCATTGATTCAAATATGCATGATATTGAGGATATGAGTCATAATCCAGTGTTGCATCCAATTGGTAGTGTCAAAGAGGTGCAAAAGATTGCAGATTTGTTTGTTTCAAATAGCATTGGTATGACAAAATCTTCTATTTCTCAAGAGAAGCACTTTGATGATGAACTTTCAATACAACTGGGAAAGTGTTTCATAATTCATAACAGTGAGAGAGATAATATAAAATGTTATATCGAATATGCATGCATTTTGAATGTTGAAAATAACAGGGGTTTGTCCCATGATGTTGAAGAATTTAAACTACAGGCTACTATAGGGATTTTGGGCCAAACCGAGCTTGATGATACTCTAAGAACTTGCAATAACAGTGACAGGAAGGATTGTGTGAGTATCTTTAGGAAGAATCTGATGAACTTGAGGAAAAACCAGGGATTTGACAGGGGAAAGCTTCGTTTGAGTTTCAGATCGTAACAACTCAAGATAGGAGAAGTTGAAGCACAGAGGATTGAGGGTTGCCAGTGCATGGACAACTCTTGCTTGACCTCTTTAAAATTCTTTTCCATGCACAGTAGTTTAGGGTTTTGGTTCATCTCCATTTTGCATTCATTTTTCATTTCATTCCCTTATGCTTCTTGTCTATTTCCATTTTGCTCATTTTGTGTTTGGTCTAGTCTACTCACCCAAAGATTCTAGATCCTTACAATGATATTACTATCATTCATCCCCAGACAAAGCCATTGTTGGAATTGTAAATTTCTGAGCATTTTCACATGTTTTCCATAACCCTAAGTTTCCATTGGTGTCCTTTTCATAAACACATGGGTTTTTTTTCGTATCATTCTGCTCACATTTTTTCTTGTCTCATTAAATCCATCGGGTCTTGCATAATTCATATCATGGTCTGTATCGACGTGACAATTTATGGGTCTCCTTGATTCATTTTTTTGCCAAACGTCTATGTTTCCTATTGACAGGACGTTTTTGATGTCATGGCAATTGGATTTCATCTACTGGAAGTTATCGGCATGAATTTCACATGGTTTCAGCGACAGGAGGATACATATATCGGCAAGAGTTTGGATGTCGATGTAATGTCACATCGAGGTTGTTTTATCTTACCGACCGGTGAAAGAAGATGCCTATTGGTGTGCGTCCTATTGGTGTGCGTCTTTACATCAGTGTAATGTTATAACGAACTTGATATGTCTTACTGATTTAATCATGTGGATCTATTTCGGCCAGAGTCATAGTATTCGTCATTATGTCTTGGCAAAGTCTTCTTATCTTGCTAACTGACGGTGGAAGGATTAGCTTATCGGTATGAGTTATTGGCTTCGGTGAAATGTCATAGTGACTTCATTGGGTCTCATCGATAAAAAGGGAAGAAGTTCTTTGTCGGTGTGAGAATTGAATTCTCTTGGCGATCTAAATGTGCTCGGGATGTTTCAGTGTGACTTAGTGATCTCTTTGGGACCTCTCCCCGATTTTGAATTGTCTTGGCGAATGCGAATGGGAGATGCTTCTCGGTGACTTAGGGTGGATGAAGGAACATCTTGGGGAAACATAAAGTGATTTATATAATGTATCCTTGACTTTGAAAGTCATAGCGAAGCAAATGAAATGAAGGTTGCATTTCGGTGAGATAACCCTTATGTCACAACGACATACATGATAGATGAAGACTTATGGTAAAACATGATGAGGTCTACGTGGGCCTCTCTGATATTAGACTGTTACGCTGACTGTGAATGAAACACAAAGAACACGGGATGATAGCGTTATAATTGCCTTCAACATACTTACATAGTTGTCTTGGCGATTGTTCAGTGATGATTAACAAAGACTCTAATGCGATGGCTGACATAAGAATTGCTAAATACAGTTGCAGACCAACATGGGGATTTGCTTGATTATAATGGTTGGTCGATATGGATTTTGGCTAACATGGACTTCAATGCAATGAGTTTTTCTAAATGCTGGTGTATAAATATGCACTCCCAAATGTAATATCATATCAGATTTTAGATTAGATACAATAGCTAGAGATGGATACAGTAGAATAAATTTCTCAGATCAGAGGCTATGTTGCATGTTTTCAAATGGCAATTTCAATGAAAGTAAATTGATGTGGCAAGTTATTTCTGGTGTCAATTTTTTGTTGAGCTTATTGAAAAGTATTGCTAAGTTGTCTCCATGATTGATTCTTTCTGGTTGTTTGAATTGATGTAACAAGTTTACTTTCAGTTTATCAGTGCACATTTTCTATATCTGTGTGGTTAATTAATTGGTTCTCTCAAGAAGAGATTAAATCCTTTTGGTTGATCACAATAATTAGGAAGATTCATCTGGATTATTAAAGTATAGCTTAGTAGTCATAATATTACATGTTTATACAAGTTATAAACAGATTATATGCTAGCAATTTGTGTTTCTGCCAGAATAAGTTGCCCATTTCTGTTTCATTGGACTTTGCATACCCAATAAGGCACTCATCTTTGTATTTCATCATTTGATTCATTTAGTTTCTTTACATCTATTAATTGAACATTTAGGATTTAGATCAAAAGATTGCTTTTGCTATTGCTATCAAGTTTGGTTTCATTTGTTCACTCCCATCTGCCATTGTGGACAAATCATTGTGCAAGAAAGATAATCATAAGTCAAGTCTGCTTCATTCAGAAAGGTACACCCACCTAGGTCTAGCAGCACCTAAAGAGTAGAAGGTTGAAATCTTTTGACTTTGTCTATTACCCTAAAGCGTATCAAGAGATTGGCAGCCTCTTGAGGCATTTAGCTTGCATTTTTGAGAGATAACACACTCATAGCCATATTTAGAGGTGAGCCTAAAGCTAGGGCCATAATGTGTTTGCAAGTCTTGAAAATAAGGAGGATCCTCATAAAGAGCATCATTCCAACAATGGGGACCACACTTCTCTATGGGATCAACATCATCCTCTTTAACGGGACTATTAATGTTATCCTCCGTAGCACAAGCTTAATCATCTTCCTCAAAAGGAGGATCAACACTAAGAACATTACAATTATTACTCATACCACCCCGTGATACAAAAGAACAACCATCTATGATAGCGGGTGTGGATGATGTTATCAGAAGGTTTGAGCAGATCGGGTCAACTTTATACTCCCCACTAAAGGAATTTGTAAAGTCTAGGGAAACCCAATCATCACCAAGACATGCATTCCTTTGAGAAGAGGTAGGAGAAGACTTAATATTTCTTTCTCTAGAAGGATCTTCCTTAGGGATATTTATCCAGAGTGTGTTCTGTGTAGTAGGTATTGCTAGGGTAAACATTGACACATTGGAAGACACTAAAGGAATAAGAGTAGGCACAACCGAAGCCTGACCAACAACTGCCATCTCACATAAGTGCGTAGCCTCAGGGTCAACTTTGATTGTGACTACTTTATTTTTAGCAATGAACTTAATAGATTTATGCAAGGTAGACATAACTACACCCATAGCATGAATCCATGGTCTACCAAGAAGAATTTTATATGGTAATTTTTTTGACATAACATATAAAAGGGTAGGTATGGTAATGGGTCCCAACCTTAAAGGAAAGACTATCATGCCTAGGGCTTATTGACAAATATTATCAAACCCATGAATAACAATAAAAGAAGCACTAAGAAAAGATGAGTCAATATTAATCTTAGGCAGTAGATGAATGCTACATACATTGAGTGTTAAACCAACATCAATGAGAGCATGTCTAATGCCAATTTTACTAATGTTGACTATAATCATTAGAGGGTCCACTTGTTTCTATGCTTTTGAAGGCAGTAGTTCCTTTGGATAGAATGCAATATTTGATGAATCCACACAAATATACACCATCAATGCAACAACATATGTTGGCCTAGTAGAAGAAGGAAAGAGGATCTTTTGCAAGGCGTCCTGAAACATACCTTGATAAACTAGAGCAGACTGAAGCAAGTCCCATAGTGAGATCTTATCTGGAGTAATTTGAAGTTTCTTGGCAAGATTATTATCACTAGGTGCTTTAGTTACAGGTTTAGGTGCTTAAGGAAGGCTTGGTTGTTTATTCATATTATTCTTATAAGTATGGGCTGCCACTCTATAAGAGGGAACCTTAGAAAGGTTAGGA
Source organism: Sequoia sempervirens (assembly GCA_007258455.2). Taxonomy (NCBI): domain Eukaryota; kingdom Viridiplantae; phylum Streptophyta; class Pinopsida; order Cupressales; family Cupressaceae; genus Sequoia; species Sequoia sempervirens. The sequence continues at coordinate 405,796,176 of VDFB02105785.1, forward strand.
GAACCACCATCAAATGGAACACCATCAATAGAATGAATCCTTTTAGGAGAAGGACTAGTTGGAGTCATGTGAATGACCGGTCTCTTAGGCCTTTGAGGGGAAATAGAGACATGTATTACATTTATGGAATCATCACAACTAGTAGAATAATTATTTGAAGACGCATTCTTAACATCAATCCAAACAAGATCAAATGTGGACTAATTATTCGAAGAAAAATTCTCAACAATGATCCAGGGAGAATCAGATGTGGAAGGACGTTCATCATTTGATAATGCTTCATCTCTAGAAGAGAGTGCATTGGAACAAAGATGAGATTCAACATTCATGAATGCATCATCTCTAGAAGAGAGTGTATTGGAAGGAGAAGATTCATCATTCATCAATGCATCATCTCTAAAAGAGAGTGCATTGGAATGAATAAAAGATTCATCATTTAGAACTACATCATCACCAGGAGAGAGTGCATTGGAATGAATATGAGGTAGAGTAATATTAAGAAAGGTATCAATGATTTCATCATCTTGCAACAAAATATCCTCTGAAGTAAGAGTATTTTCATGAGAAGGATCAAAGACACCAAGTGACATAGGCAAATCCAAGTCACCATCACATGCATGAAATGGAATATCATTAACATTTTTAACAAAATAAAATACTGAACTAATAAAAGAAGATATTAAATTCATTACAATTTTTTTTAGTATTTTCTATGTTCTAATAATTTGAATTTTTAGAGGTCTTCGAAGCAGAATTTGAAGTTGAAACTTGCATCGGTCCCTAAAATTCAATTGTCAAAAGCACTAGTATTTTAGGGATTGAACTAGGTCTCTACGAGACCTTTCCAATAGTGCAAACAATTATGAATTCTGAGCATTGAGTCAAAAGTTATGACCCCACCAAGTAGGGGTAAATAAATTCCTAGTTTTTTTAAAAATACCCACTTCACATCAGGTTCACCAAAATGTAGAAGAGGGGGATTCACTACTCATGAGTTCTCTTCACTCAGAGAGCCTCATGGGGAAAACTTCCCTAATCTACCTCAGGAATAGTGGTGAGATTTTTAGAATCTGAAAGAGCAAGTCACAGAGATTTTCTAGCCAAACTGATGAGCTCTCGGCCAAAGGATGTCAGTGCAGAATAAGGATGACAATGTAGCGCGGTGGCATCTCAGAGGTGCACTGGCATCTCATACGGACCATAAAGAGAGAATTTAATAGAAAATACCTAAATGACTGCTAGCAAATAGATTACTAAGAGTTGAAAAAATGTGATAAAGTAGTGGAATGTGATAAAATTAAAATAGAGTTAAAAGCTAATAGAGATAAGGAGAAGAAAGGAAAGAAGATACTCACAACAACACAAGTGATGAAACCTCCAGCATGTGAATTTCTTCAATACCTAAAAGTGTAATATTTTGGGAAAGTGTTGGGGCTGTATAGGGTTTTTCCTCAATCAAACACTCATTTAGGTGTTCTCTCCTCCATAGACAACCAAGAAGATAGAGAAAGAGAGATATGAACAAAGTGTGTAGTGAAAGAAAAAAACCCGCTTAGGAGTAGAACCTGCCCCACCAAGTAAGAGTGATAAAAGCAAACCCCGCTCAAGGAGGAGAACATGTGTCATAAAGTAAAGATGCAAATAGATAAGAGATATGGAACCCCAAGATGCTCACAAGCATGAAGCAAGGGAAATAGAGCTGCAAAAAGTGTTGTAAAGTATGAAGCATGAAGCTACTATAACAAGCTATATGAAGCTATTCAAGAAAAAGTTGAAGTGTAGATGCCTAAATCCAAAGCTGGAGTGAAGCTAGAATTAGAAGAATGGAGCTAGAAAATGGAGGAAGAGTCACAAATGAAGTGAAAGGACATCTTTTAAAGAGAGAAAAGAAGCAAAGGGCAGCTTCCTGGGAAGTTACAAAGCATCTCAAGTCATTACCACCAACCAAAGGAGGTTACAAGTGGAAAGCATTCTTGAAAATGGTCATTTGAGCATTGAAATGTCGTAGGACACTAGTGAGGCACACAGACATCCATGTGGCATGCTAGTGTTCGAACACATCACACTACAAAACGATGAGAATGGGAAAAGCACATGGTTTGATGCAAGCTAACATGCAAGGGTGGTTGCTAAAAAGGGGTGTTGGGGCATCTTGAGAAGGGAAAAAGGTTGATGCAAGGGCTAAAATGAGCCTACTCAAGATGCTAAGGGAGTGGACAATAAAGCATATGCAAACATGCATGCGAGATTGCAAGGGGTACAATTTTACAACTATACAATCATCCACATCACCACCACACAACTCACAACAACAATGTGAGTTGGTATATCTATCAAATCTTCTTCTGCCGCTTTTCGTCATACACCATCATCACCTTCTTATCAAGTCCTAGAAGGTACACTGCTTGTACAATTTTGAGGAATCTAGAATATTCACACCAAGCTCCCAGAAAGATGTCTGATCAAAGCTCTGTTTGATCTCCACCATTCACTATTACCAATAGTTCATGACATACATCATCTTCCACTAGATTTGTATGCCACCTTTGTAGGTCCCACTAGATTCTGTGAGCACCGTCGATCTCCAAGGGTCAATCTTCACCATTCCCCACTGACCCCATGGGTCTTGATCTGGCCCCATTGAAACTTAGTGGGGTATGCAAGCTAATATCGCATATACACCTTTTGATGTCACCATCCATTATCACTTCCTACCACATGTCATCATTTCATTCACTCTTTGACTGTTTCATCAATGCACACCATCCTTACCTTACTGGATCCCACAGTCAACATCCATTCTCCCATCGCCCTATCATAGGAACTAGCTCCATATTTCTAGTGATACACCAATGTATCACTAATGGGTAGGTCATCAGGTTGTTGAGGAGACATCTAAACATGTCTCACAAATGACCACCAGTCATTCTGATGAAGACTCTTGATGACATCACTTATCCACCTCATCGCCATGTCACTGCATTGTATTCCACAACAAGGATGTGGATTACCATTTATCCAATCTCATCATGTCACGTGTTATCTTTAGTCATCTCATACCCCAGTTGGGTCCCACTAAGACATCAATTGACATCATTTGTCCATTGTGGATTAATCTCTATAGTTGAACAAGCAATATCAAAAAAGTCACTAAAATTTAGAAATTAAGAACCTCACGTTAGAGGTTATGAAGTTTTGACAACCCGCAACTCACTAAAAATAAGTAGAACCTTTTTCCTTATTACTCCATTAGCTAAGTCGCTAAGTCAGGAGGTTACAAAACTCTAGAACCCTGTGGCATAGGTTAGAAAACTTGGAATCCCATGACTTAAAAAATAAGCCATTTTTGGCTAAACTAATGGAAGTGTATAACCTTAAAGTGCTAGGCAGAGGGGTCAATCACCTCCATGGGATGAATAACATAAGTTGTAACATATGTGATTGGTTACCTATTTTTGATAGTCAATGCCAAAATAGAATAACATATTGGTTGCCATGACTGCAACAACTTAGGGTTTAACTGATAAACCCTAAAATCACTCAAGAGCAGAAGTAAATCATTTATGGGAACATCCTTCACTTTCTGGACCTGCACAACACATCACTAGAATGCTCTCAAAAAACCCATAATGAATTTTCATCCTAATTTTCCATTAGATCCACTGCTCTCCATTTATCCTTTGTCATCATGCCAACAAACTCCTTTGCTTTATTTTCCCTTTTGACATTAATGACAACATTATGTGCTTTTGCACAGGATCAACACACTTCTCCTCTAATCCCCTTTTAACATAAATGAAAACATATTCCAACAGACCTTTGATCTTGCTTTCTAATAGAATTATATCTTCTTTAGTGCTACCATTAAGAACCAAAATCTACATTCTTATGATATGTCTAGCCTTAGGTATAGATACCATGTTTTCCATGCACTTTCATTTTTGGCAAAGCATAAACATGTTTTTTTTATATTATAAATGAGAAAATCCTATATATCAATCCTTGTGAAGCAATCACATATAGTAGTTCACATGGTTTTTCATTGTTTCAACTATGTATCGATGCTATTCTTAAATACTAAAGAAGATATTCATTGGACAAACAAGTATCTATAAGGTCTTCATGTAACCTAGTTAATTCACTTTGAAATGACCATAATGTTGGAAGGAAATCTCTAAAAATTATTGACTTGATTAATCGTGGGATTTACAGAGATCCTCACACCACTAAATAAGAAATTCAAGGTGGGGAGAGCCCTCCAAATACTCAACAAATGTTTTAATTATCCAACACAAATAGTTTGATGGAACTTGTAATGGCGTGAATTTGCACCCCTTGAAAATTCCCCATTTACACCCCTTACCTTAGAAAAATCAAATCTGATGATGCTATTCCTTGTCTTTCATTTGCTCTCCATCCATTTGGCAGTTGTCTGTAGTGTCAGTGGGGGAATTTCTATCGCGGATGCTAGCATAGCGTGATGTCATCCTAACAGGATTCCCATATTTGAAATCTCCATAGGCATTACAATTCTCCATTGGTTTCAAAGTGTAATGTCTCTCCTCACTTGACCAACCTTGAATGACTCTTTTGGATCCCCTTTCATCTTCAAAACACTATCTCATTCATTCAACTGATCTTCTTCAATCTCATTTACTCTTCTAGACATTCATTCAATCTTCTTCACACTTTTTGATCTTCATTCATAGCATTCTCACCATTTTCGAAGCTCCAAGTCGATACTTTGCTGGTTTTACTCCTCTCATTGTTGCAAAAACATTGACATCCTCAAGCTTGTGAGCTCACATCTCCCTTCACATGCCTTGAGAGCATCTTGTTGGGGAGGTGATATCCATTCATTTTGCATTGTCGTATTGATTTAGTAGCATATTATTGTTAGCATCGCTTGTTATTCTTTCTTTCAATACTTTCTTTATCATACTTTCTCTCTCGTTTCTATTCTAGCTAGCCATGGAGGTGGGAACACCGAAACAAGGGGGTTTGACTGTGGCAAGCCTTGAAATAGCCCCAACATTTTTCTCATTCTATTGTGTGTAGGTGTTCTGGTCATATGGAGCTTGTGGGATGCTGGACCAACCATAAGTTGGATTTCTACCACCTTTTCTTTCATCAAATTCTATCCTTTAAGTTAAACTATTCTTCTTGTTGATTAAATAGTTTAGTTTCTTTCTATTCATATTATCATTTCATATTGTACTTATCAGGTTGTTAGCAAGTTCTCTATTAGTTTTGACTACACTTTGTACTCTCTATTCGTATGGATGCCACGACTTGACTGGGACACCAACACCTTGCATTGTTGTTCGTCTTCTACATTGGAGTCCTTTGGTAGAGAGCTACTTAAATTGCAATCCATATTCAAGAATTTGTTCACCTAACTTCCTAAACCTCTCAGGTTGATTAAAGGAAAGTGGCATATCAATTATCTTTCCTTTTCACCCCCTCAAAAACCAAATTCATCTTAAACAATTCCTTAGACCTTTCTAAAATTATTCATCCTTAGCTTGAGGTAGATTAGGTAGTTGATTGTTCTAGACCCTCACGTGACCTGGTGTCCTAAGCCATCGGTCCCCCTCCTCTACATTTTGGTGAACTTGACGTGAATTTTTTTGGTTCTATCTCATAGGGCTGAAGGAGTCCTCTCATGTTCTAGGTGTGTTGTAGGTGTGTGCATTGTAGGGCGCCTAGACTTGCAACCCAACCTACAACCCCTAGTGGTGTAGTTAGAAGAGTCCCTAAACATTGTGAAGTGAAACCTTGAATAGGTCACTATCTAATTGTGAAACCCTTGGGGGCTTCTGAAAAAGTCCTTTCTAGTGTACACAAAGATGACTTCTTTCATGCACCTTCCCATCCTGTCTACGTAGCCTGCGAGTGGGTCTCCTTCTATAAACTTTACCTCACAAGGCTTGTTGATGAATGCTAATAGAGAACCCTCTCCTTTGTACATTCCCACTTGTATCAATAGGAATACCATTATTGGAATTCTTGTTGAACCTACATGTTAGACCGTTAATGTTATAAAAAAGGAGATCATGCTAATAAAATTTTTACATAAGGATGGATACGATGAGTCTAAAAGCACTATAGGTACACATGATGGGATTTCCGTCACTCCCATTAGTTTTATCACCTTGCCAGTCCTAGTTGGGCCCAGGACTGTGAACTCCCTCTTTGATATTATCTCGGGGTCCGAGTTGTTCAAAGTGAAGCTAGACATTCCTTAGCTATTTTCCATGAATGTAGTCCCATCAATGATCCATAAATGTTTAAAGTTCTCTCATGAGGTTTTCGTCTATGTATTCCATGAAATTGGTTGCAAAATGATGGTGGCATGTGGATGCTACTCACTTGATCACTTCTGACCTACCCCTGTTGGTTCGGTCCCTCCCAGAATGGACTTGTTGTACTACACTTATGTAAAATACAAGAATGGGGGCATACTGCTGAAGGTGACCTACCCTTCTTCTCCATATGATATTTCAATTAAGGATTCCATTATAGTGCAACATAAGGCTACCTCTTCTACTTGAAGAAAGGAGGAGAAATTTGCTTAGGGCTCTTATTCTTCCATTGTAGTTTCACTTGCTTCCACCTCTTATCGTATTGCAACACCATTGACTTCTACCCCTATGCGTCTCCTGAGTGTAATGGTTCCCACTTGGTAGAAGGCCAAGCGTCAAGTGTTCAACCTTCTTGTCTTGGTCACGGTGCCTCAACCTATTGTATATGGTAAAGGGAAGCGTCCTCATGGAGTCTCCTCTACATCGACCTTCGCGGTCTCCTACCACTCCTACCCCTAAGATAGCAAATGGGAAGAGGCTTTCCACTAAGGCACTTGAGTTTTCTCCCCCATCTATTGTTCCCATTACTACATCTCTTCCTTTTTTTCTTGTCCAAGAGTCACTCCCTCCACTGGAAACAGATGTGATGGAAGCTCCAATGACATAACAAGAGCCTCCTACTCCTCCTCAAGTTGTAGCCTCTAGCTCTCGAAGCTAAAGAAACCACCTTTGATCTGTATAGGATATAGACTATATGCAGTATTGAATGCTTAATTTTTACAATGATTATTCCAAGTTAATAAAATCAAAATTAACTTAAGGAAATAACAAAATGAAGGAATTAACAAACTGAGAGAAAGCGAGAGAGAAGAAGAGAAGTGCAAACAACGTTTGATAACGGAGTTCGTCACAAACGTGACTACGTCTCCGGGTCCACTCCAATAGAGAGACCGATCTGATTAACTCCAAAAATCAATTACAAAAGCACCACAACCATTCTCCAAGCATTTCAGCAGCATAACAGCGCTTTGACATGCAAGAATGACTTGAAAACTCTTCAACAAGACCCCTCTTTCATCACCTCAGCATCAGGACTTCATCACCTGAAAAAAATAATGCCCCTTCACTCTCACCTCACACCCCTTTTTATACAAAAAATTAACTCAAATTGGTTACTAACCAATTGATTTACAAAATTCTCCAAATCCCCCTAAAAACAACTAAATCTCCTTTATACACATATAAATCTTTAAAAATCTCCCATATAAATCTTCTAAATTAATTTAAGCCCTTCAATTTAGCATTATTCGGGCTATTATGGTTGAGAAGGTTTTTATTTAAATTTAAGGGAGTTTGTTTTTTAAAATTCGGAGGGAAATTGTTTCATTATAGGCATTCGGTTCCTAACCATAGAACAAATAAAACCGATGCCACTAAAATATTAGACCGGTTTGTTAGCACAGCGGTGAGTACGTATTTTGGGAACCCGGTTCCGGGTTCCACTCCCGGCCGTCGGTTCCCTTTTCACCATTTACAACAAAAATCATAACAAAAGATATTGCCCGCCGGATATAGTTAACTCCGGATTCTTAGCCGAGTTGGTAGGAGGTTTTCGCGGTGAAGAGGAGGTCAAGGGTTTGAAAACCTCTAACAAGCCCTTTTAACAAACAAACAAACATACAGACCCGCTGGACGAAGATGCAGGCCACGTGGCATGCAGAGGAGGTGCCACGTGGCAAAACCTGATTCGACGACAGAGCTGACGTGGATGCTGACTAGGCCGATGATATGTCGCTGACTGGACTGCTGACTCTGCGATGACGTGTTCGCTGACTCAGATGATGACGTGGCATACGGATGCCACGTGTCGGCCTCTGATTGGATCCGTACATTGCCAACATGGATGCCACATGGAAAATTTTGGTTCATCCACTTCACTGTCCGTATAGTACGGAATGCTGACGTCAGCATCCGTACGGTCCACCTCAAAAGTCAACTGAAAGCTTTGACTGCTAATAACTCTCGCATATGATGTCAGATTTCGATGAACTGAACACCGTCGGAATCGTCTCGATGAGCTCTTCGTGATGATGCCAACTTCGACAACTTTTGATGACATCATTTTTTTGCTTCCTGGATGCCCCCTGATCCCAGTTTGACCCAAGGTTTGACTGGCCATAACTTGCACAAACGGACTCCTTTTCGCTTCATTTGAGTTGCGTTGGAATCAGGACGTCGAGCTCTTTCTAATGGTGCAGATTTTGGAGAGAAATGAGACACTTCAATTTCTACTGAAAAAATGTCCACCGAATCAACCTTGCATGTGAGTGTAAGTGTTAGAGGAAGGATCAAGCCACTGAGCAGGCTGCTCTATTGAAGGAGGAAGGGGAGCTAGGAACTCTTATTTTGGTGTCTTTTTCTATGTCCTCTTCCACTCCTACTTCAGTTCCTGCCATCTGAATCTTGCTTTCAACTCCCCCTTCGAGCGTGGATGATCCTCACCCTAAAAGGATGCAAGTTCTCATTGCTCCTTTGGTTGAGTCTCCTCTTCTAATGTCCATTCCAGACATCCCACCTTTTTTGAAAACCTCAAGATATGCTAAATACTTTGGTGGTATCTACTACAATTTTCTCCTCTTTTCCTTGCCTTGTACTTCATTTGTGGGGATCTTGCATCCTATAATGAAGTGAAATTTGGAGGATGACCTTACTTCTAATGGGCGTCAGAAGAAGGGATCGCCTTCTTTGTAAGCTGGTTCTGCTTTGGCTTGTGTCGTCCTAATGATGGAGGTAGGGCAATGTCCCTAGAGTTTGTCACTACCCTCAAGTATTTGGGTGAGGTCAGAAGTGGATCTTTGGCAACTCCTTCATTGCCCACTCAGTTGACACATGGCACTCCGTCAAGTGCATTTTCAACTCAATAGATGATGTCCTAGCTCTATTGACAATTTTTGTAAAATCAACGACATTTACCTCACAAGAGTTGAGTGAAGAAGACCTCGAGAGGCCCTCTTCCTTTGCTCTTGTCACAACTAGTCAGAGGTTACTCCCCTTGCTATCCCACCCTTTTAGGCTTGTTCACCTTCCCATTATAACTATCTAGATTGGGAGAATGATGACCTCTTGGTTGATGAGAACTAGGGGCGCCTCTTATTTTTTTGTAGATTAGATTTTTGTGTGTGTTGTGTTTCCCCTATGCTTATTTTACATATTCCTAGATGAGGGTGCTTGGATATAGGAGAGTTTTGTGTTGTAAACTTCTTCTATGTGTTACATCATTCTTCTCTTTATTGTGCTTTGAATTTTGACAATTGGGGATGATGCAAAGTGTTGGGGGCATTTAGGCATCCCTTCCATGATTGACCCAGTTTTTATTTTTATTTTGTTTTCATGTACCTTTCTTCACATGGTCTAATATAGTACAGGATTGATGGCAGTTCATATATATTATTATATTATATCTATCGATATCTATGAGTAGCTCTAACCCTAAAATATCAAACCCCCTGCCTCTTGTCTTTGTTTTTGCTTATGTGGTCTTTTTATCTTTCTATATTCTTTGCTTGCTTTGTGATGTTGTGGTGCTTATATGTTGTCCCTAGTGTGCGTGACAACATTACCATAGTTACATCTTGTCATGTTCCACAAGCCACAAAAACACTTTCATTATTTTTTTTCTCTCTCCTTAGGATATCATGTGCCTTTGAGTTTAGCACACACCATCCTAAGGGGGTTTATCATTCTATTTTGATTTTCAAAAAGGTGTATTCGATTGCTAACAAATCCCTCACTGGATATCCTTTTTTTTTATTTTTTTTCAAAAATCACATTCTTCAACAAGGATCCCTAGCAAAATCTTTTTTTCATCACAAATTCATAAGATAGAATCCAAAAACTTTCCTTCGAGAAGGGAGCACTTTTTATGATGAAGTCTAAAAACTTTCCCTTGTGAGGGAGTATTCTTTCTTTCAAATTACTTGATGAAAGAGATATTTCAAAAGGATTCCTTGATGACAGAATCATTGGTGAAAAATGTAATTTCTTTTTAAATAGAGCATCCCTTGAGTGGACCCCTCTCATTTTGAAGGGTTCCTAAGGGACCCCTTTGAAAGTTTCTCCTTTAGTTTTTGACTATCTACATGACTCTTTGTCTATCTTCCTGCGTGGCTTTTTGATATCAACATGTTTTGTCTGCTAATTAACATGTTGCTTTTAGAATCTGTGAAGCTACTTTTTCAATCAAGCTTGGAGATTTGAGGACCGAGCACTTATAAGGACCCATCAAACTCTGCAGAGCCTCTCACATCTAGATTTCCTCAAGACCAAGCACTTGGGGTACCTCCTTTGCAAGTTTGAGGACTTGTAAAGAATTTTCATCCTACGATATCTCTTTTTTAAACTCTATAGGACTGAGCACCTGTAGAGACTTTTTGTTCACCTTCCTTGGGTCTGCTGACCTACGACACATTTTGTTCAACTCTCCTCCAGATTGAGTACCTGTGGGGCCATATCATCTTTATGTGCTTTTGGGTGTGTCAGATTTTTGTCTACTTCCTCGATAGTTCAGGTATACTTTCTTTAAACTCTTTCGATCTACTGTACCTCACATTTGGTAGCACATATGCTTAGTAAAGTGGGGGTAAAAAATAATGGCCTGAATTTGCACCACTTAAAAATTCCCCATTTACACCCCTTTAGAAAAATCAAACTAATGATGCTATTCCAAGTCTTTCCTCCATTCTCCATCCATTTGGCGACTGTTTGTTGTGTCGGGGGAATTTATGTCAAGGACACTAGTGTGGCTCACAGACTTTTGCGTGACATGTTGCCATCTTGAAAGGATTTATGCCTGTAGAATCTATAGAGGCATTACAATTCTCCATTCGTGTTGCAGTGTAACATCTCTGCTCACTTGACCGACCTTGAATGACTCTTTTGGCTCCCCTTTCATCTTTGAAACACAATCTCATTCATTCAACTAATCTTCTTCAATCTCTCTTGATCTTCTAGACATTCATTCGGTCTTCTTCACACTTCTTGATATTCATTCATAGAATTCTCACCATTTTTGAAGCTCCAAGTTGACACTTTTCTGGTTTTACTCATCTCGTTGTTGTGGAAACATTAGCATCCTCAAGCTTGCGAGCTCCCATCTCCTTTCACGTGCCCTGAGAGAATCTTGTTAGGGAGGTGATATTCATTCATTTAGCATTTTTGTATTGATTTAGTAGTATATTATTGTTAGCACTGCTTGGTATTCTTCCTTTCAATACTTTCTTTATCATACTTTCTCTGTCGTTCCTATTCTGGCTATCCATGGAGGTGGGAACACCGAAACAAGGGTTTGACTATGGAAAGCCTTGAAATAGTCCCAACCTTTTACATCATTTTTCTATGTGTAGGTATTCTATTCATGTGGAGCTTGTGAGAGGTTGGATTGACCGTAAGTTGGATTTCAATCACCTTTGCTTTCATCAAATTTTATCCTTTAAGTCAAAGTATTCTTCTTGTTACTTCAATAGTTTAGTTGCTTTCTTTTCCTATTATTGTGTTGTATTGTAATTATTAGATTGTTAGAAAGTTCTCTATTAGTTTCAACTATACTTTGTACTCTTTTTCTATACAAACATTAGTGCCTGACTGGGGTGCCAACGTGCCACACTGTCGACCATCTTTTGCACTAGAGTTTGTTGTGCAGTTTTTGCACACGCCTCGCTGAAGGTAAGGACCCTCTTTTGCTTCCACTCTTATGGTTTTGGCCCTTTGATTTTTAGGATTTACCTTGCCTTTGCATAAGCTTAAAATGTTTATCTTGCTTGCTTAAGTGTTTATCCATCTTGTTCTGGCAATCACTTTATGATATTCCTTGAAAATCTAAGTTCTGAGCAAAAGTTTGGGTTTTTCCTCTATTTCAGGATTTTCTGCCCTTTCTGGATTTTCCTAGATTTTCCCAGATTTCACTCAAACTCCAGTGAAAGGGTTTCAGTACTTCAATTCAGATAATTTGGTTCTTCGCGGAATTCCACTTGGGCTGAATTTTTTTGAAATTCCATCTTGCTTTTCGAATTTCTTCAACTTGTCTAGTCGATTGCATTTATGATTGCTTCTTGTATGATTTGTGAGGGATTTTTTTAGTTGATCTTTGGGTATTCTTATGCCATTATTCTTTATCATTTGCATTCTCTTGAGTTGAGAAGTTTATTCTTTGAATGTTGGACTTGATTTGGGGCACTAGGTTTGCAAATTGTTGGATTTGGTGGTGATTTCCTGGGCATTATCATTGTTGAGTGCCAATAAACTAACGTTTGTTATTTTTGAGATCAATTTCCACTTCATCAAATGGTATGTACATGTTTCCTTGCTTTTTATTGATGAATGTAAGTAGTGCTTTGGCATTATAGATTTGCTTGGATTTCATAGTCTTGTATGTTTGAGTGTCTAGGGCTAGGGTTGCTTGATATTGCTTTACTTGTGGTTTCCCAAGTAAGTTTTGAGCTTGTTCATTCATTTGCATCTAGAGATAGCTTGCCTGTATGTGGTAAATAACCTTTGTGAGAACCCATAAATTGAGTTATTTGAGTCCAACCTTCCTCTATGTGTTAATGGTCAAAATTTAGGGTTTCATGCTTAGGGCATCGCCATTTCATCTTAATTTGCTTTCAAGTGGGCATAGAATTCAAGGAAGATCTGTAGGAGGTCCAAGTTAAACTGGTCCCATACCCAGGGTCCTCAAATTTGTGATCATTCAATCAATTTGAGTGAGTGAGGTCGTGATAAAATGATGGTATTTGGCATTTCAGAATCTTTATGGAATTCCTCTTCAGTCGAAATTCCTCGACTTTCCGTTTTCTCCTCATTTTCCTAAAATTTGTAGTTTTCTGGGGTTTTACTTGCTTTGCAGATTTCCACTCCCTCCGTATTTTCTCGAAAGTCCTTTGTTCCTTTGTTTTTCCAAAATCTCCAAACCATTACTTCGTTCGTGGAAATCCCTCCCATGCGGATTTCCCCAAAATTTGGTGGAAAATGAAGGATTATGAGATGGCATGACTTGTTAATGGATGACTATGCATTTTATAATTAATTTGAACTATTTTGAGATATCCCATGCTATTTCTTAATTAATGATATTGATTGAGTGACTTTTGGATGCTTATTGTGCTTATTTCGCCAGAATCCACCTAGCCTGTATTTTCTTGAAATTCCTTTTTGGCATGGATTCTGCAGAGGGGTGAAAATCCCGAACCATGTAGAAAGTGCTTTAATGCTATTTCTAGGTTGATTTTGATCTTTTATTGGGTTTATTTGGATGATAAATATGTTATTTGTGATGGGTTAATTTTGATCCTCATGTTATAATGGATATTATTGATGGTGGTTTTTGCTGAGTGTAGGCTGAATTTAACAGGGTCATCTAGGAAGTTTTGGAGGACATTAATTTGATTGAAGGATGGTTTAAAGTATTTATTAGTTCACTTGTGGCTGACCTGGAGAGTAAATTAAAGTTTTGGTTACTCCACTCTTGGCTAACTTGGATGGAATCATCTTGAAGGGGCGAGATCAAATAGATAAAGATGGAAGGAAGCAATTAATATAGGGCTACATTTAAATTTGTACCTCCCTATTATTTTCCTTCTCCTTCACATCTATTGGTTTGAATTATATTGGAGATCCCAGGCTGACCTGGATGGAGCTCATGCATTTAATGTAACTTTATCTCATTTTGAATTCTCCTTGGTCTGACTTGTTTGTGGCTATTTTATTATTGTAAACCCTATCTAGGCTAACATGCTTTGGGGGTTTTCTATAAATTTGGCATTCTACCTCATTTGTAAGATATACATAGACAGATAAAAAAGATAGATAGTTTTGATACAAGAGTGAATTAGGAAGTAAAGAAAAGTTAGAAGTTAGTTCATTTTGAGCAAGTGCTATAACACAGAACATTAGAATTGTTGTTGAAATTCGGTGATTCAATACAATTGAAGACATTGTGATTTTCTGTTGATCTCTTTTGTGTTGACATATCTTGCATGGTTCTTGAGATTCTATCTTTTGAAATTGCTCAAGGTTATTAGATGTATGTTAGATTTAGATTTAGATCTGATTCAATGGTGTTTATGGTTTGATGCTTGAAGTGTTTGCAACAATCCTTGGTCCATACTTTTTGCAGCTAGTTGATTGTTAGTTGCTTTGCAAAGTTAGCCTGGACCTTATATTTATTGTACTTAGTTTAATTGTGGATATTTATTCATTTCAATTGCAATTGGGTTGTATTGGATGAATGTTCATGATCTGAAAATCTTAATAGCTTGGAAGATTGCATTGTTTCTGTGAGATTGCAATTTCATTTGGTTTGAGCAGGAATTAGTTTATGAGGGATTGGTCCATTTCAAGTATTTCATCATTTGCATTGTTAATCTTAGGAGTAGCATTAATCTTAATGATCTCTCTGAAACCCTAATCTTTTGCTATTTCTTTTATCATTCGAATTAAATTTAGGATTGAATTATCATCATATTGTTAGATCTAATAGATTCAAGATTCAATATTTTCTTGTAGTAAGGTCCCTTTTTGATTACCAACAGTTTCACATTTATCACTAAGTTGTTTATGCATTGTCAAGACCTGACATTAGAGACCTTGGGGTTATCTCTTGAGGCTTGCTGATAGAGATTTACCTTTCAAGAGAGATAGAATTTCATATTCTATCTGAGTTGTTGCTTTGCAGAAAACATCATCCACAGATTGGTGCTAGAAGGAGGGCCTGAATAAGCAAGCTGGATCAATTTCTATTTGCCATTTCTCTTGAAAGATTCAGAAGAAGAACCAAATCTACTCTAGGAGAGGAAGAATTTCAAGAATTACCAGCCCCTACTAGGTCAAGAAGGGCCAACAGAAGGAGAGAAACATCATCCATCCAACCACCTCCATCATCTCCATTATTCTCATCTTCATCAAGTTCATCCGAGTTTGAGGAAATTCCCATCCAACAACCTCAGCCAACCATAAATCAACCATTACCACCCCCACCTCCACCAATGGATTTCTTAGCTAATAACCCATCTTCGTTGACTTTCATCAATTACAATGTCATGCCCAAGAACCCTAAGCACTTATGTTCAAAATTCCATGTTAATGATCCCAATAGAACTGTTGAGGAACACACCAAGATCTTTCCGACTAGCCTTAAGGATAAATGAATCACTCATGAGGATGTAGCATGTAGACTCTTTCCTTATTCCTTAGGAGAAGACACATTCTATTGGTATAATCATTTTCCTACTAGGTCCATTCGACATTGGACTGAACTAGAGACTGAATTCTTGTAGAAGTTTAGGATTCCCATTAGTCACAATGAGCTCTATCATTAGTTCACTAATGTTAAGAGAGAAGTCAATGAGCCTATATGGTCCTTTAATAACCAGTTTCATCATGCATATACCTAACTACAGTCCACCTATGTTGTTGATGAAGCCACTTCTTTAGAAGTCTACTATGAGGGACTTGACCGTTTGATATCTACCTTCATGCAATGGAGAAACAACCCTCCTAATACCCTAATTGATGCATATGCAGAGGTTGTGAAGGTTAGAATACTTTAAGGCAACATTTTTCTGGGCCTTTACCATCATTAGGACCTGTTGATCACCCTAGACAAGTCCTAGCTCTCAATCGACTCTTGCTACTCATTCTCCCATCATGAATCCAATACCTCAGTTGCCTCTTGTCCCTCACCCAGGACCTCCTATGAATCAAGTTCCACCCTCAATTAGCTACCCTCAACAAAATTTAAATCAACCTCTTCATCCACAATCTCATGCTAGCTATCCCCCATATCTATAGAATTCTAAAGTTTTGAACTAGTCATTGAATGCCAGCACTATAGTAGGATAGCCCCATAACAATGCAAACTAGTCTCCATACAACAATCCTAACAAGGAAATACTGGATGAATTGTATGAACAAGTGAAGAAGCTGAACATGGAGGTAAATTATTTGAGGAACCAGAACAGTTAGTTGCAAGTTGCTCAGAGAAATATGTAGGCCAATCATAGTAGAGAAAGTCAAGAAAATCAACAAGGACAACATTTTGATAGGGGGCAACATCCTAAAATAGGATATAACAATGAAAGAGGATATAATAATGACAGAGGGTATAACAATGACAAAGGACATAATTATGATAAAGGACAATCCTCAGGCCAGAACTTTGACAAAGGACAGGTTAGTGGACAAGGGTTCAACATGAGGCAGCCACCCAGATAGAACAAGACTTGGAATATGAGGCCTAACAATGGAGGAGTCCCCACCCCATTGGATCAACTAGTCAGTCAAGAGAATCCTCCTAATGGCGTATATTTGGTTGAGGCTACTTTATTAGGATGGTGTAGGCTCCATAAAATGAGTCAACATTCTGAGTTAGATTGTCAAGAGTTCTAGATAGCAACTTCAATTTTTCAGTATCAAGTGGAGAATAATGTAGATAGTCAGGAAATGGTGCCATCTACTCCCTATGATTCATCTATGTTGGTACTGAATCATGCTTCTTTTCCACAAAACAAGGAGAATGTACCTAAAGAGGAGTCAGACTAGCTGAAGGAAGAGGTAGACTAGGTGTGAAATGGAGATGAGATTACACAGTTGTTTGAGGAAAATCCAATGAATGACAATGGCCCCATGAATGAAGAAGAAGCTTATTTTGAAGAGGTGCAGACCTTCCAAAGGCCTATTAAGAAGTATGATTTAAGAGACCTACTGCATAGACATCCACAAGCTAGAGGTCCCTTCACTACCTCCATTCCACCAAACAACTTCACAGCACCTCTAGATCCTAATGTTAGCAATAATCTTCCATATCCTCTAGTGTTGAGGTAGTATTTCTCTAAAGATCAAGCACAAATGGATCTATCAAAAGGAAAGAGTGTTGAAGCAAGCAAAGACAGGGTGGAATATCCAAAGGAGACTCCTGTTTATCTGAGTGAAGAACAACTAGCTATATATGTTGCAGAAGAACTCAAGAAGCTAAAGGTAAGCCTCTCTACATTTGAGTTATTGAGAGTTCCAACCATTATGAATGCAGTTCTAGGAGCTTATAATGCAAACTCCATATCACAAGATAGATCAGTTAGTGAAAGTATCAATAAAGTATCTAGCTCTCAAACGGTAGGAAGGAAAAATAAAACTCATAATCAAGTTCATGTGCCTCCTAGAGATAAGGGAAAAGAGAAGGACATAACTCAAGTTGCTCAAGTGGATACACCCTTAACTCCGTTTCAAGGGAAAACAGATACTCCTCCATTCTTGATCTCTGTCTATATATTTGGTAAGCACTTGCAATACTGTTTGTTGGATTCAGGTGCTTCCACCAATGTAATGCCCTTTGGTGTCTGTCGAGATTTGGGTATTACTCCTTGTTAGCTCTCAAAAACATAGGTTTGAACCAAGAAAGGTTACCAAGGTTTCACAACGTTTTAGGGTAACAGAACAAGTTTTGAAACAATTAAACCTTCTACACTTCGGGTGCTGCAAACTTGGCTAGGTGTACCTCTCTGAATAATACAGACTTGACTTTGAATTATCTTCTTATAACAACTTGTTCACAATGGCAGATGGGAGTGAATAGATGAAATCTACTTTAAAACAGTGACAATATTTTGATCTAAATCCTAAATACTCAATTAAAAGAAACTAAATGAATTCACAATGATGAAGTGCAGTGACTAGTGCCTTGTTGGGTATGTGGAGTCAGATGAGATCAAGATGAGAAACATTATCTAGAGAAGACACAAATTATCTAGCATATGCTTTGTTTACAACTTGTATAAACATGCAGTATTGTGACTACTAAGTTCTACTTCAATAATCCAAAATGAATCTCTCTAGTTACTATGATCAATAAAAGGATTTAATCTTTACTTGAAAGAAACAGTTGATTAATCACACAAATACATCAAATGTGCATCGATAAATTGAACATAAACTTGTCATGTCAATTTAAACAACCAGAAAAATCAATCATGGAGACAACTTAGCAGTATTTTTCATTCAATTCAATAGATAATTGACACCAGAGAAATACAACATCAACTGAATCTCATAGATACCTCCATTGTGAAAATCATGCAACAATAGCCTCTGGTTTGATAATTTTATTCTACTGTATCTACTTGCAGTGTATCAAAAATCTAATGTCTGGTATCATTAACAATTATAACATGCTTATTTATACACCAACATGGGAAAAATATCAAAGTGAAACCTCATGTCGGCTCTCCACAAGATTCGGGCTCAATGCAAGTTGGTCAACAACAATTTTCAAATATTCTTCATGTCGGCCATAGTGTTTATATTTTGGTTATTTACCAGTGCACAGTTGGCAAGACAGAGCGCATGGTCCTACCGAAGGCAATTCACTCGTTCATCGCTCTGTTTCCCCTTTTGTTTTACTCGCACTCGTTATAGCAACCAATTAGTCACACCGAGACCCAAAAGTGTTGCTTCATTCCCACTTGCTTCACTATAACACATTGGTATTAGGGGAACCTCACACAAACTATCCCAAGTCTCACCGATATGCATTTCCATTCATACTCTCTGCTCGCTGAGACATAGGAACCGTCCTACCGAAACAAATCCTCATTTTCCTTCGCCAAGACCCATCGAAATCAGCAAGAAGTCTCACAGAGTTCATTGGGTTACACCAAAATCCCATTTACTCATTGATGAGTCATCATGACATAATACTATTAGGGAGACCATATGGAGACAAGATAATGTTTCACCGAAAACACCCCAAACATACATTAGATCACCAGGAGAAATCCCTAGCTTGGCTGATAGATACCCATGTGCATTAGTTGGAGAAACATGATTTGCTCGATGAGACCACATACCGACACAAAAAATCACACCAAGTAGTGCCCTTCGTTATGTTCATCCTCGCCAAGACAATAGTTGGTCAGCGAGATGTCTCAAAGAGATCATTTAGTTACACCAAAAACTCCCAATTCACTTTGTGTCATTGTGACCCAAGATAACTCTCACCGACAACCATCCTCCATTAGTCTTCACTGAGACACCTTAGATTTCTCACCAACAGATAGCTCATGCCCCATGCATATTGCCATAGCATCCAACCTTCGGGGGACCTCCTGTAGACATCACTTTGCTATACTGAGAGTTCCTTTATCTCCTGGGTCATCGAGACAAAATAAAACTCATGCTGATTCATGAATTCATCCACTGCCGGTCGATGAGACAATAGGATCTCATTATAACCTCTCATCGAAAGCAACCTATTTGGCCGAAACAAACATTAGAGCACAAGTCGGTAAGACCAAAGACAATCACCAAGACACAATGCTGATAACTCCAAGCTATGATGATGAATCATCACACACGCAAGTTGGGGAGACACAACATATTCGCTGTGACTCTATGCTAATAACCATTGGCTTGGCCGAAATGGCCCCTCCATGCGTTAGTCGGGATAGCACGCTGAACTCGCCAAGACAATATAACGATGCCTCAAACCTTTGCCAATAGAACCCTTCAAATGTTGTTTCGAAAGATACTGATGTTTCACTATGAATTTTTCCTGAATATGATTTCCTATGCCGATAAGTATCTCTTCTGTCACCAAAACACAAGATGTATCATGCCGATAGCCTGCAACAGGAATTAGTGAAACATACACAGGTCGGGGAGACAATAACTCTGTTTTGCCGAAATGAATAATGTAATGAAATATCACAATTTAGATGGATTCAAATGGATCATGTGATAGAATATGAGCGAGGCAACATAAGGAAGGGACATCATGCTTATGAAAAGGGCTCAATTTGTACATTCATGGATGCAATTGACTATGAAAATTTGCAAATTTTTTATAGTTCTAACACTCCTGTTGATTCCCAAAAGAAAGTTACACAATTGGATAGGACCGAAGTTAATGTTGTAGGGGAATTAAACATGATTCATATGCAGGTTGCTTTTGACCCTAGAATTTAGCAAGTTATTAATATACAAGTGGCCAATATACCTAATGCTTATGGCCTGATTCTAGGAAGAGACTTTAATAAGGCCTTGAATGGATATGTATCAACTGATAACTCTCATACGTGGCTTCACTAGAAGGGAGTGCCAAACCAGATTAGAATTGAAAGAGAACCCAGGATGAAATACATGATTACAGAATATCAAAACACCTCCAATAAAATTCTGATAACAAAGGTGAGCATGGGAAATTACGTGCTTGCAGCCCCTTTTGAGGAGTTAAATGTAGAGGAAGTCCTTATGTTTCACAAAACTCCTGTCAACCTTACAACAAAATCCAGTAGTACTGAAGCCTTAGTGGAACCATTTGAAAATGATGCTCATCCTAAAGATAATCAACTTAGTTTACTGGATAATTTCTAGGAATTCATTTAAAAGTGCATTGAGGATCAGATTCAGTTGGGTAGGGAAATGAATTTTGGAGAGCCACTCTTGCCAAATTGGTTCAGGGTCCATAATGCCTCCCATTTTGAACTGGATTGTTGCTTATGTCAGACTGTAGTGGAGCAAGTGCAACAATGTATCAATTCCACCCCAACAGTCAAAAGTGATGCTTTCTGAAGAACCATCTAGCAGCAATAGTGCAAGAGATACAACAAGGAAATGTAAAGTTTTTGGTTGTTGGACTTTAAGGTTTGATGGATCCAAATCAAAGCAAGGAGCTAGACCAGGATTTGAGTTAATCAGTCCAAGAGGTAAGACTTTCTTTGCTACTCATAGACTTAAATTTCATTGTACAAATAATGTAGCAGAATATGAGGCTTTGGTTCATGGGTTGTTAATGGCACTAAAGAAAAATGTTAAGATCTTGCAAGTTTTTGGAGATTTTGAGTTAGTGGTTAAGCAAGTTAGGAGACAATACTCTTGTCATGACAAAAGAATGACCAATTATAGAAATAGAGTATGGGACCTTATTGAAGGGTTTAATGCCTTCAACATTCAGTTGATCCCATGAATTAAAAACTAGACAGTTGACTCCCTTGCCCAGGCAACTAGTACATTGCAACCTCTATCTCTTTCTAGATTGAAGAAATTTATGGTGGAACTGACCCTAGTACCTTTAGTGCCTGATAATGTTACCAACTTCTAGGTATTTGATATGACAAGCATATTTTGGATTTTATCACACGCTCAGATGTCTTTGCTTCTCAAATTATTGATGAAACTGAACTCCAAGAAGCAGAGATGGATCTAGAAGGAGTAATTAATCTGAAGACTAATACTATTCCTAGAGGAATGGTGCAATTAGAAAGGATTTTTGATCTGGATAAGGTCAGAGATCAAAAACAAGATGCCAAGAAGGAGTCCATCAGTGGACAATGTGAAAAGTATAACATGGGAACTCATGAGGATGTCAAGAATGTTTTCATTGGTAAAGTATGTACTCCAGAAGAGAGGAAGGACATAATCAATGCATTACATACATATCAAGATGTGATAGCCTGGAGTTATGAAGACTTGAAGACCAATGACACATCGATTATAACTCACACTATCCCTCTCAATCCAAGAATAAGACCCTTCAGGCAGAGGCAAAGGACCATCAATGCTTTATTGGAACCCATAATTTAGAAGGAAGTACAGAAGCTGCTATCTCCCATAATCATATTTCCTATCAGACATTCCACTTGGGTTGCAAACCTGGTTCCTGTAAGAAAAAAGAATGGTGAAATTAAGTTGTGTGTAGATTTTAGGAACCTTAACAAAGCATCAGAAAAGGATAATTATCCAGTACCTTCACTGGACAAAGTAATTTAGATTGTCAATGGATCTCAGATGATGTCTTTTCTGGATGGCTACTTAAGGTACAACTAGCTTATGGTGCAATATGAAGACTAGCATAAAACTGCTTTCACCACTAAGTGGGGAACTTTTGCCTACAGAAGAATGCCCTTCAGTTTGATTAATGTTGGGGCCACCTTTCAGAGAGCCATGTAAATTGTCTTTAAATACATAATTGGTAAATGTATAATCATTTATATGGATGATCTAACAATCTTTTCCAAGAAGAGAGGTGATCATATTGTAGATTTGTGCAAGGTGTTTCAGAAATGCAGAGTTTGGTATATCTCTAAATCCAAAGAAATGCATCTTTGGAGTTATAGAGGGAATATTGTTGGGGAATTCTATCTTTGAAAAAGGAATTTCCATTGATCCAAAATGAGTGGAAGCTATACTCAAGATCCAACCACCTGCTAGTAAGAAATAAATGAAATCATTCTTGGGAAAAATCAACTTTGTAAGGAAGTTCATCACTGGATTTGTAGAAATAGTCAAGCCACTGAATGCAATGTTGAAGCAGGAAGCCAAAGTTGAATGGAGTGTAGAAGCTAAAGAAGCATTTGCAGAGATAAAAAGGGCTATTGTTGAAGCCCCAGTTTTGGTGAGTTTAGACTATGTTAAGCCATTCTATATATATTCATTTGCTTCTGATCACTCTTGTGCTGCTATGTTGACTCAAAAGTCTAATCAATGAAATGAACATCCCATAGCATTCATGAGAGCGCCATTAAAAGATGTTGAACTAAGGTACCCAAGTGTGGAAAAGCAGGCTTACACCTTGTTGATGATGTTTTCTGCACAACAACTCAGATAGAATATGAAATCCTATCTCTCTTGAAAGGTAAATCTCTATCAACAAGCCTCAAGAGATAACCCCAAGGTCTCTAATGTCAGGTGTTGACAATGCATAAACAACACAGTGATAAATGTGAAAATGATGGTAATCACAAAGGGACCTTACTACATGCAAATATTGAATCTTGAATCTATCAGATCTAACAATATGATGATACTTCAATCCTAAATTTAATTGGAATGATAAAAGAAATAAAAAAAAGATTAGGTTTTTAGAGAGATCACTAAGATTAATGCTACTCCTAAGATTAACAATGCAAATGATGTAATACTTGAAATGGATCAATCCCTCATAAACTAATTCCTGCTTAACCCAGATGAACCTGCAATCTCACAGAAATAGTGCAATCTTCTAAGGTATTAAGATTTTCATATCATGAACATTCATCCAAGACAACCCAATTGCAATTGAAATGAATAAATCTCCACAATTGAACTAAGTACAATAAATATAAGGTCCAGGCTAACTTTGTAAAGCAACTAACAATCAACTAGCTGCAAAAAGTATAGACCAGGGATTGCTGCAAACACTTCAAGCATCAAACCATAAACACCATTGAATCAAATCTAAATCTAAATCTAACATACATATAAAAACCTCAAACAATTGCAAAAGATAGAATCTCAAGATCCATGCAAGATAAGTCAACACAAAAGAGATAACCAAAAAATCACATGTCTTCAATTGTATTGAATCACCAAATTTCAGCAACAATTCTAATGTTTTGTGTAATAGCACCTACTCAGAATGAACTGACTTCTAACTTTTCTCTACTTCCTAATTCACTCTTGTATCAAAACTATCTTTTTTTATCTGTCTATGTATATCTTACAAATGAGGCAAAATGCCAAATTTATAGAAAACCCCCAAAGCATGTCGGCCTAGCTAGGGTTTACAATAATAAAATAGCCACAAACAAGTCAGCCCAAGGAGAATTCAAAATGAGATAAAGTTGCATTAAATGCATGAACTCCATCCAGGTTGGCATGGGATCTCCAATACAATTTGAACCAATACATGTGAAGGAGAAGGAAAATAATAGGGAGGCACAAATTTCAATGTAGCCCTATATTAACTACTTCCTTCCATCTTTATCTATTTGATCTCACTCCTTCAAGACGATTCCATCCAAGTTGGCCAAGAGTGGAGTAACCAACACTTTTAATTTCCTCTCTAGATCAGCCATAGGAGAATTAATAAATACTTTAAACCATCCCTCAATCAAATTAATCTCCTCTAGAACTTCCTGGACGACCCTGTTAAATTCAGCCTACACTCAGCAAAAACCACCATCAATAATATCCATTATAACATGAGGATCAGAATTAACCCATCACAAATAACATTTTCATCATCCAAATAAATCCAAGCAAAGATCAAAATCAACCCAGAAATATCGTTAAAGCACTTTCTACATGGTTTGGAATTTTCACCCCTCTGCAAAATCTAGGCCAGTGGATTCTAGTGAAATAAGCACAATAAGCACCCAAAAGTCACTCAATCAGCATCATTAATTAAGAAATAGTATGAGAGATCTCATAATAGTTCAAATTAATCATAAAATGCAGTCATTCATTAACAAGTCATGCCATCTCATAATCCTTCGTTTTCCACCAAATTATGAGGAAATCCTCACGAGACGGATTTCCACGAACGATGCGATGGTCTATAGATTTAGGAAAAAAAAAGGAATAAAGGAATTTCGGGAAAATCCTAAGGGAGTCGAAGTCCATGAAGTAGGTAAAACCCCAGAAAACTGCAAATTTTGGGAAAGTGAGGAGAAAATAGAAAGTCGGGGAATTTCAGCCGAAGAGGAATTCTGTGAAGATTCTATAATGCCAAATACCATCATTTTCTTGTGACCTCACTCACTCAAATTGATCGAATGATCAAAAATTTGAGGACCTTGGGTATGGGACCAGTTTAACTTGGACCTCCTACAGATATTCCTTGAATTCTAGGCCCACTCGAAAGCAAATTAAGATGAAATCGTGATGCCCTAGGCATGAAACCCTAAATTTTGACCATTAATGCATAGAGCAAGCTTGGACTCAGATAACTTGATTGCTAGATTCTCACAAAGGTTATTTATGGCATACAGGTAAGCTATCTCTAGATGCAAATGAACGAACATGCTCAGAACTTACTTGGGAAACCATAAATAAAGCAATATCAAGAAACCCTAGCCCTAGATGCTCAAACATACATGACGATGAGATCCAAGCAAATCTATAACACCAAATCACTACTTACATTCATCAATAAAAAGCAAGGAAACATGTACATACCATTTGATGAAGTGGAAATTGATCTCAGAGATAACAAACATCAGTTTATTGGCGCTCAACAACGATAATGCCCAAGAAATCACCACCAAATCCAACAATTTGCAAACCTAGCACCCCAAATAAAGTCCAACACTCAAAGAATAAAATTCTCAACTAAAGAGAACACAAATGATAAATAATAATGGCATAAGAATCCCCAAAGATTGAACAAAAACATCTCTCACAAATCGTATAAGGAGCAATCATAAATGCAATTGACTAGACAAGTTGAAATTTTTTGGAAACCCAACGACAAGATGGAATTTCAGAAAAATCCAGCCCAGGTGGAATTCCATGAAGAATGAAATTCTCTGAAATGATGCACGGAAACCCTTTCTTTATATTTTGAGTGAAATCCAGGAAAATCCAGACGTGGCGAAAAATCCAGAAACAGAGGAAAAACCTAAACTTTTGCTCAGAACTCAGATTTTCAAAGAATATCATAAAGGGATCACCAAAACAAGAAGGATAAACACTTAAGCAAGCAAGATAAACATTTTAAGCTTATGCCAAGGCAAGGTAAATCCTCAAAATCAAAGGGCCAAAACCATAAGAGCAGAATCCAAAGAGGGTCCTTGCCTTTAGTGAGGCGTGTTTGTAAAAATTGCACAAGAGGCCTTAGTCAAAGTTGTGAAGAAATTCATACACTATATCCTCAGAAATAAGGTCATTGAATAGTTCCTAATCCTACAGTCAAGCTTTTGTTGATGTCGAATGAGCTAGGAGAGTGCAGGGCTAAGTGGGTAACTATGTTAGAAGAGTACGATATTGAGATTCAACCCATGAAGCTGGTAAGAGGGCAAGGACTTACAAGGAAAATGGAAAAAATAGGCCCTGATCTTGCAACTCAGCATTACAATCTAGAAGATGTTTCTCCTAGAGAATGGTATGATGATATCATCCATTATCTCTTGACTCAAAGATATCCTGACCATCTTAATGCAGTACAAAGAATGGAATTACATTTGAAGAGTGACAGTTTCATGCTGAAGGGAGTTGTTCTATATAAAAAAAATCATGAAGGTATCTACCTAAGGTGCTTAAGAAGACAGGAAGCTGAGAGAGTCATGGCTGAATTTCATGATAGATATGGTATTGGCCATGGATCCGCACATGCTACTGCAAATCATATTTTGAGGGTTGGTTATTATTGTCCTACATTGTTCAAGGACACACACAGTCATGTCAGAACTTGCCATGTGTGCTAGACCACAACAATCAAAGAAAAGTATGCAGCTCTTCCACTCTAGCCAGTCTTTGAGGTAAAACCTTTTGCACAATGGGGGATGGACTTCATAGGTCCCATCAATCCACTTTCCTTTGTGCATCATAGGTATATTCTTACCGTTACTGATTATTTTACAAGATGGACTAAAGATCTTGCATGCAAGCGATGTACTTCTGAAGTGGTAATAGATATCATTGAATCGGGTATTATCAATTGCTTTGGATGCCCTTTATCTTTGGTTTGTGATAATGGTCCTGCATTTGCATCATTGAAATTTTCTAACTGGGCTTTTGATCATGGGATCATAATAAAGTTTGCATCTAATTACTATCCACAAGGTAATGGTTTGGCTAAGTCTTCCAATAAAAACCTCTTAACAGTCATCTGTATGTTACTAGAGAAGAATCTCAAGGATTGGCACACTGAGCTTAGATTTGCTCTATGGGCAGATTGTACAAGATAGAAGACTTCCATAGGTACCTCCCCTTATCATCTTGTGTATGGCCTGGAACCCATATTTCCAATTCAATTGAGGATCCCTACTTTGCAATTCATTAATGAATATTATGAGGAAGAAAATAGGCGTGAGGCCCGCCTACAGGAGTTGTTACACCTTGAAGAAAGAAGAGATGAAGCCTTAGAAAACTTTGCCAAACATCAAGGTGTAGTCAAAAGGTGGTTTGATAAAAGAGTCAAGGTAAAAGCCTTTAGGATTTCTGACTTGGTTTTCTACTGGGATAAAGCCCATGATCATAAGGGGGAGCATGGTAAATTTGACAAACTTTGGCTTGGCCCTTACTAGATTTCAGAGATCTTGGGAGATAATGCTTTTCACTTGAAAACCCTCACTGGGGAGGATATCCCACTGCCTGTCAATGGGCAGTATTTGAAGCATTATTTCCAATCTTGAGCTTTCTGCAACTCTTTCCTTGTATATAGTTAGAGTAGGTTTCCCTTTTTTGTTTTTTTTTGCTTTCGGTTTGGTGCGTTTTTGCTTTGCTCTTGCTGTGGAGATCTTGTTTTCTTCTAGATGTGTTGCACCTGCATAGCCAATATGCTTTTGTCTAGAATTGTCCTGAGCATTTCCTTGATGAAATTTAATCAAGTGTCTTGAATGGATGGTTGAGGTCTTTGTTATCGTCAGGCAGTCTAAATGTTTGATTTGAGGAGGATGGGTCACTAGTTTGATTTGAATTTGAAGTATTTTGAAATCTTATATCTTTCATACATCTTAAAGAATCCTAATGTTGTGGTAGGGTCCTTGTGAGGTCTTGTCAAGTGAAAAATCTTATTTCTACTTCAGTGCCATTGTGGTTCTTGGCCCTAAGTGTGAACTTCATTGTTCATAGGTTGAAATAAAAAAAAAGTGAAGAGAAAAGACATATCAAAAGAAGAAAAGAGAAAATATTGAAAATTCGGTGAATTCAACTTATCAGGGGTATCTGAATATCTCTATCGGGGCTATAGACACCTGGCTAGCAATAGAGCTATGTTTTAGAGAGTCACAACAATAACCTCTTCGGGGCTATAGACACCTAACTGGAAACAAGGCTCTATCTAGGTTGCTTTTGGAGTTAGAATCTTTATGTAGCCTGACCTGATTGAACTTGGTTTGTGTAGTAGCTCAAGGAGGGAAATGAACTCATGTGCACACACTTGGATTTTCAGTCTATGGAAGGTTCAGTCTACCTTTGGTTCTAATTCTTTAATCTTGCATTTTGATTTTTTTTTCTAATAGTGAGATCAAAACCAAAGATTATGGGTTCATGATTCTTGTTCATCATCAAATGCTTTGGCACATTTCCCTAGCAGTGTCACCATTTGTTGTACAGTTTTTGCACACATGCCTGCTAAAGGCAAGGACCCTTTTTTGCTTTTTCTCTTGTGGTTTTGGCCCTTTGATTTTGAGGATTTACTTTGCCTTGGCATAAGCTTAAAATTATTATCTTGCTTGCTTAAGTGTTTATCCTTCTTCTTTTGGCAATCCCTTTACGATATTCTTTGAAAATCTAAGTCCTGAGCAAAAGTTCAGGTTTTTCCTCTGTTTCAGGATTTTCTGCCCTGTCCGAATTTTCTCAGATTTCACTCAAACTCCAAAGAAATGGTTTTAGTGTTTCAGTTCAAAGAATTTGGTTCTTCATGGAATTCCACTTAGGCCATATTTTTTGAAAATTTCATCTTGTCGTCAAGTTTCTAAATTTCTTCAACTTGTCTGGTCGACTGCATTTATGATTGCTCATTGTACAATTTGTGAGGGATGTTTTTGGTCGATCTTTGGGGATTCTTATGCCATTATGCTTTATCATTTTCATTCTCTTGAGTTGATGAGTTTATTCTTTGAATGTTGGACTTGATTTGGGTGCTAGGTTTGCAAATTATTGGATTTGGTGGTGATTTCCTGGGCATTATCGTTGCTGAGCGCTAATAAACTAATGTTGATTATTTCTGAGATCAATTTCCACTTCATCAAATGGTATGTACATGTTTCCTTGATTTTGATTGATGAATGTAAGTAGTGCTTTGGTGTTATAGATTTTCTTGGATTTCATAGTCCTGTATGTTTGAGCGTCTAGGGCTAGGGTTGCTTGATATTGTTTTATTTATGGTTTCCCAAGTAAGTTCTGAGCTTGTTCGTTCATTTGCATCTAGAGATAGCTTGCTTGTATGCCATAAATAACCTTTGTGAGAACCCAGTAGTTGAGTTATCTGAGTCCAAGCTTGCTTTTTGCATT
The DNA here is from genome assembly GCA_007258455.2 of Sequoia sempervirens. Lineage (NCBI taxonomy): Eukaryota > Viridiplantae > Streptophyta > Pinopsida > Cupressales > Cupressaceae > Sequoia > Sequoia sempervirens. The sequence goes on from VDFB02105785.1 coordinate 405,825,461, forward strand.
AATGGTCAAAATTTAGGGTTTCATGCCTAGGGCATCGCCATTTCATCTTGATTTTCTTTTGAGTGGGCCTAGAATTCAAGGAAGATTTGTAGGAGGTCCAAGTTAAAGTAGTCCCATACCCAGGGTCCTCAAATTTGTGATCATTCGATCAATTTGAGTGAGTGAGGTCATGAGAAAATGATGGTATTTGGCATTTTAGAATCTTCACAGAATTCCTCTTCGGCTAGAATTCCCCAACTTTCCATTTTCTCCTCATTTTCCCAAAATTCGTAGTTTTTTGGGGTTTTACCTGCTTCACGGATTTTCGCTCCCTCCAGATTTTCCTAAAATTCCTTTGTTCCTTTGTTTTTCAGAAATCTGTAGACCATTGCTTCATTCGTGGAAAATCGTCCCATGCAAATTTCCCCAAAATTTGGTGGAAAACAAAGGATTATGAGATGGCATGACTTGTTAACAAATGACTATGCATTTTATGATTAATTTGAACTATTTTGAGATCTCTCATGCTATTTCTTAATTAATGATGCTGGTTGAGTGACTTTTGGATGCTTATTGTGCTTATTTTTCCATAATCTGCCTAACCTAGATTTTCCTAAAATTCCTTTCTGGCCTGGATTTCGCGAAGGGGTGAAAATCCCAAACCATGTAGAAAGTGCTTTAACGATATTTCTGGGTTGATTTTGATTTTTTCTTGGGTTTATTTGGATGATGAATATGTTATTTGTGATGGGTTAATTTTGATCCTCATGTTATAATGGATATTATTGATGGTGGTTTTTGTTGAGTGCAGGCTGAATTTAATAGGGTTGTCCAAGAAGTTCTGGAGGAGATTAATTTGATTGAAGGATGGTTTAAAGTATTCATTAATTCACCTGTGGCTGACCTAGAGAGGAAATTAAAGTTTTGGTTACTCCACTCTTGGCCGACTTGGATGGAATTATCTTGAAGGGGCAAGATCAAATAGATAAAGATAGAAGGAAGCAGTTAATATAGGGCTACATTGAAATTTGTGCCTCCCTATTATTTTCCTTTTTCACATGTATTGGTTCAAATTATATTGGATATCTGAGGCCGACCTGGATGGAGTTCATGCATTTAATGCAACTTTATCTCATTTTGAATTCTCCGTGGGCCGACTTGTTTGTGGCTATTTTATTATTGTAAACCCTAGCTAGGTTGACATGCTTTGGGGGTTTTCTATAAATTTGGCATTCTGCCTCATTTGTAAGATATACATAGACAAATAAAAAAAATAGATAGTTTTGATACAAGAGCGAATTAGGCAATACAGCAGAGTTAGAAGTTAGTTCATTTTGAGCAAGTACTGTAACACAAAACATTAGAATTGTTGTTGAAATTTAGTGATTCAATATAATTGAAGACATTGTGATTTTTTGGTGATCTCTTTTGTATTGACTTATCTTGCATGGTTCTTGAGATTCTATCTTTTGAAATTGCTCAAGGTTATTAGATGTATTTTAGATTTAGATTTAGATTTAGATATAATTCAATGGTGTTTATGGTTTGATGCTTGAAGTGTTTACAGCAATCCCTTGTCCATAATTTTTGTAGCTAGCTAATTGTTAGTTGCTTTGCAAAGTTAGCCTGGACCTTATATTTATTGTACTTAGTTTAATTGTGGAGATTTATTCATTTCAATTACAATTGGGTTGTCTTGGATGAATGTTCATGATCTGAAAATCTTAATACCTTAGAAGATTGCACTGTATCTATGAGATTGCAGGTTCATTTGGGTTAAGCAGGAATTAGTTTATGAGGGATTGGTCCATTTCAAGTATTTCATCATTTGCATTGTTAATCTTAGGAGTAGCATTAATCTCAGTGATCTCTCTGAAACCCTAATATTTTGTTATTTCTTTTATCATTCTAATTAAATTTAGGATTGAAGTATCATCATATTGTTAGATCTGATAGATTCAAGATTTAGTATTTGCTTGTAGTAAGGTCCCTTTGTGATTACCAACATTTTCACATTTATCACTAAGTTGTTTATGCATTGTCAAGACCTGACATTAGAGACCTTGGGGTTATCTCTTGAGGCTTGCTGATAGAGATTTACCTTTCAAGAGAGATAGGATTTCATATTCTATTTGAGTTGTTGTACATAAAACATCATCAACAAAATCCTATGGTAAAGAGTTTCCTAAGTAATAGTCCAGATTTGAGAATTTGTTCCCCTGATTTCCTAAACCTTTTAGGGTGATAAAAGGAAATTGATAGATCAATTGTCCTTCCTTATCACCCCCGTAAATACCAAACTCATCTTAAAAAATTTCTTAGACCTTTTTTAATATCATTCATTCTTTGCTTGAGGTAGATAAGGGTAGCCAATTATTCTAGACCGTCCCATGACTTGGGGTCCTAAGCAGTCGGTCCCTCTCCTCTACAAAATTACAACAACAAGATTGACAACATCCTTTGGTTGCACATGGACAATACACTTCTTGATGAAGGTAGTATAATTTAGATGAAGAGAAAGAAATAGTGCCCTCAGATGTTGACCTTGGATGAGTGCACCATCAACTACCTCTAGTGTGGCATCCATATCAAGACTAGTTTATAACCAAAGACAAAATAATCATCTATTGAATATATAAACACTGCTATGGTGGTTGTAACCATGATCTCCTAGTTGATGAGATTCTGAAGCATTTTGTATAGCCAATAGGTTGACCATTATCAGGTACGGTTTCTTGTAAACTCTCTCCTAATTTTCTCCTCTCTTGTTGATGCAACTCTCCTTCCATGATCCTTGCCATTGTGGATTGTGGCATAAATTTAATTAAAGAAAGATGAGAGCATGTTTTCATAAGAAGAATGTAAACATAGTCCCCCTTTTCTCATTTGGTATGGCCCTATTTCTAATCCATAATAATATCTCTAAATACATTTATCAACATTAACCTCATGTAGAAACAAAAAGAGAAATTCTACCATGATTGTCCAAGGAAGGAGTATACCATAGGCTTTCCGTGTCTTTCATAAAGAACCATCCATGGAAAATCATTGGGCATTTAAGCCCAAAGAGATAAATATCTGGTATAAGATAAGTGAGCCTTTGTAGAGATATGTTGTGGAATCTTCTTGAATGTTTTTTCCAATATGCTTTAATGTTTTTCCAAAGTTTCCATTTTGAAGCAGACCAAGGGGAATGTTGGTGAAGTTTGTGAAATGTGGCTTTACATAGCCGATTGCATATGATAGAAAGTTTCTAAATCCTTTTCATAGATCCATTTTGTGTATATCATGTAAATATTGTTACCAATTCGGTGACAAATCTCTTAGGAATTCTATCAAACAATTCATGTTTTGCCTTGTTTTCGCATTTGTGTCTACCTAAGTATTGCCAACTAGAACATCTCACAAAAATCTTGCATTGAGCTATAAAACTTATATTTTTGGCTTGGATGGAGAGGATTCTGGAAAAGTTTATAAAATTTGGTATTACACATGCCAATTGTATCTTCTTAAAAATCTAAAACCTTTATTACAAATTCATTTTGTATTATATCCTGCAATAATTGTATTCCATTAAATAATGTCTCTTTGTGACATTCACAACTTCTATCTATGCTTCCACAACCATCGATAATATCATTTATGTGTAGTTCATTCCTTGATAATGAACACACTGTTATAATGATACAATCTAATGGTAGTTTCTTCAGTCCAAAAATGAAATTCAATACACGTGCCTGATTAAACAATCTAATTACCCAAAAATCCAATCTTTCCAACTCTTAAGCACCTTCCACGTATGCTTAACCCTTCAAGACTTGTCAAAAAAGAAAAACCTGATATTTGTTTGAAGTCCTCACTATCATGTAATGAAATAACCTCCAATGCTTCAAATTTTGGTTATGAGTACACCATTCCAATTACAAATCCTTGAAGAATCATAAACTTGTTAGCGATGATTAGAAACCCTTGGGGAAGAAATAGATGCACCATTGTCTGCAACCAAGTAACAAGTCCTGTGACAAAGGGATCAACCTTGGTTGTTAAGAAATGTTTTGAGCAAATAGATGGAAATTAAGAACTCATTTGAGAGCATTGAGGACAATAATTTTTGGTGCAATTCCAAGTGGCTTTAATACTTCAATTTTGCTATTTAATTGAAAAAAGGATTTTAGATCTAATGTGTAGATCACTAAGATCAATCTTTTTTCAAATCAATATTAGAATTCAAACCAACAAAGGTATGAGACTAACCAAAAACTTAAAAGGAGAGTCAATCTACCTTAAATCTAGTTATTTTATTGATCTAAAATTGATTGAAATTATTATCGATTAATTGATATGATTTAACTAGGCAACCTAGTCTGAAAACATAATTTTTTCGTATAGACGAAATTGAAAGTTCAAAAGCAGAAGACATGTTTGAGGAGGGAATTTTTTTTGTGCACCTATGATACAAATTTGAGGATAAAATGAGGGGTCATGGGCCTTGAGCACCCTAGACTGAGGGTGACTCACTATTTTGCAACTTTCAAATCTGAAGCGCCCAAGTTTGCATTGTGATTCTATTTTGTAACTTTTCATCTTAGAATCAAAACTTGCAAAATCAAAGGAAAGAGGGAAAGGGGGTGGTTATATAAGAGTTTTCCTCAATCAAACCCCCATTTTGGTATTACTATCTCCATGAATAGTTGATTGATTGATTGATAAATATGTGTGCTCCTAACCCGAAGTGTGTCTAAGGAAGTAAATAGCTAAAATTGCTAAAAAACCCTACTCCAATGTGTTAGAGAAGGATTCTTAAATGACATAAACAAATAACCTTAGAAAAATTTAAGTGCATTAATACCTTGCTTAGAGCAACAAGTAGATCAAAGTATGAAGAAATGAGGTAATGTGTAAAAATTTTGTAGAGGAGATGTAAAATAAGTTTGAAATTGTCAATGTTTGGGGAGATAACTTTCTTCCTTGGGCTACAAAGTAGTCAATCAAAACAAGGTATATTCATTACATAATAAAAATATGTTAAGGAAATGATAAAGAAGTTTGGAAAGGAGGACTCTAAACTAGTATGTACTCCCATGGTTACTGATTGTAAATTGAGAGAAAATATGAATCTCCTAAGTTAGATTAGACAAAATATAGATCCATGATTGGTGGATTATTATATCTAACTACAACTAGATCAGATATCATGCATGCAGTATGTCTTGTGGAAAGATTTCAAGAAGATCTTAGAGAATCACATGTGGCAGCAATCAAAAAGATATTCAAATATTTGAAGAGCACTCTAGACTATGGTCTATGGTATTCTGAGGGTACTGACTTCTCCTTGAGTGCTTATATAGATGCAGATTGGGCAGGTTGTGCAAATGACAAAAGAAGTACAAGTGGAGGTGCTTTATTCCTTGGAAATAGACTAGTTTATTGGTTGAGTAAGAAGCAAGATTTAGTGTCATTATCTACTACAAAGGGAATATATTGTTGCAACATTTTGTTGCACACAGGTGTTGTGGATGAAGAAAATATTGAAAGATACCAAAGCATAATATGATGAACCTATATTTATTTTATGTGATAATACAAGTGCTATCAACATTTCAAAAAATCCAGTAATGCATTCAAGAATAAAGCATATCTCCATCTGATATCACTTTCTAAGAGAAAAAGTTGTTGAGAATGAAATAAAGTTGGAGTATGTGCCTACAAAGGATCAAATATCAAACTTTTTCACAAAGGCTCTTCCAAAAGATACATTTGAGTATCTCAAAAACAAGTTAGGGGTTATTTCCCCTCCTTTCAACTAGATGCATAAGATGGTGCATCTATCTAGGGGTGCAATTCAAGATGAATTCTTTGTGTTGGATTGATGAAGGTTACCTCTTAGGGGGAATAGGTAGTGGTGTCTTTTGTTGGTGTAGTCAGGGGGAGCATATCATGTCCCTAAAAGTGAGAGAGAAGTGAAGTGTGTAGGTGTTTCCATTTTCCATTGATGTCAAAGGGGGAGAGTGAAGTCTAAAAAACATGGGGAAAGAATTGTAAGAAAATTGGAGAGAGAGAGATATGTCCAAGTGAAGGGGAGAGTTTCTTGAGTGTTGGAGATACATAGTTGCTTTTTTTGTTGATGGTTTTTCAACAGGTGTTGCCATCAATGACAAAGGGGGAGATTGTTGCATTATGTTGTCACTAGTTTTGTCATTGATGCTAACCTCTAGTGTAGTCATTATGAGAATGTGTTTGTGGTGTTGAGAAGGTGTTGAAGATGCATCACGGTCACTTGGTTTCCACGTGATTTTGAGAAAAAATGTATAAAGATTGTAAAAGGTGACAAGGATATGTTTTGTTTGTTCTTTGTGTTTCTTCATTCTTAAAGTTGTGCTTGTGAATTTTGGATGTGATGATCATAAGCTTTTGAAGGTGTTATATCTAGAGTTTCATATTTTGGATTGTGCAATAGTAGATGTGTTTGATAGTGTTTGTCTTGTGAAGAGGGATATTTGGGAGAAATGGAATTGCTCTACATTTCTCCATGTTGAAGTTTCTTCTCTTGTAGTTTTGAGAATGTGCTAATGATGCTTGTATCTATCTTCCCTTGGATGGTTTGGTGTTCAATTGTTCCACAAGCTTGGTTCATGAACTATATCTATGGTAGTTTGACTAGTTGTACAAGATGATAGCATTTTTAGTTTCATGTGTTTGTGCTAGTGATTTTGAATATTCTATTGGTGTTGGAATATTTTAGGATATTGTGTAATGTTGTTATGTGGTCTTGTACTATAGAAAAAAGGAAACTTGCTTGACATGGGAATAATTCATGATAAATTGGACTTAATGAGGCCTTGATTGGGTGGTGTGAGGTGTTTTTCACATCCACACTAGGTCTTGGCCCTTTTCAAATGCATTTATTGATGTCTTGTGAAGGTGTTGTGAAGTGTTGTAACACATTTCTACAATTTTCTAGACTCTTCTTATTATAATTCATCTAAAAATCACCTTTTTATCCCTTATCAAGTCCTATTTTAAAGTGTTGTAAAGTACCTTCACACTTTGTTAGACTTAAGAAACCCATTTTCTCTTAATTCAACATTATAAAATGTGTTTAACGACATTATCACATCAATCTAGAAGGTTTGTAAAATAAATTTAATGTTAATCTAGTGTTGTAATGTGTCTTGCACATTCACATTGGTTCTTGTGCCTTCCTAGGCTATGTGGACCTCATTTTAGTGTTGTAAAGTGTATTTAATCACACCTTCACATTTAATTTTGTGTCACAAGCCCTAATTGACCTTTACATCATCACTAATAGGCCCCTATTACCCCATATTGTGCATCTTGAGGCAATATTTGATGAAATACCTGACAAAGTCACCATATAAACCTTATTTCTTAACTTCCTAGCATCTTAGCTAGCACAATGGCCCCAATGGGACTAATTTTCCACCTATGGTGAATGATTCCCTTCCAAGTGGGATTGATTCACCCAAGGTGATGAATGAGTCCCATTTGGGCTAGTTTTGACTTTTGAGCAGGAAAATTTGGAATTTGAGTTGATTATTTTTACATGTTATCCTTAGCGATCCAATTTATAGGATAATAAGGTGAATTTCCTATAAAATAAAATCTTTAAACCCTAAATCATAACCATTCTTCATTCTTCCATCTCAAGCCAAGCAAGTTAGGGTTTCATCATTTCAAGTCATTAAGATAACAATTTTTAGACATTCAAGGGAAGATTCTCCATGTTTTGTTACAAAAATTTGAGATCAATCATCATGGAAAGCTAATAACTCCATTATCGCATGCTTCATTACATTCTTTCTCTATTTGGGTTTAATTACCTAAAAGGGGTTTGACCAAGGCAAACCCCCATGCCCGAACATTTAACATTTCTCTCTCTTGTCTTGTGTGTTTGTAGATTTAGGCCTCCTGGAAGCTTAGAAATCATTGAATATTGCATTTAAAATTTTTTCAAGTCATCTCTTCGTTGGATAATGCTAAATATCAACAAAAAGTCATTTTTAGGCCCCAATTCAATAGTTTCAAAATCAAACAACTAGAGAAGCAGAAAGTGCAACCGAAAGCTTCGAATTCCACCTTTGAATATTCAAAAATTCAAAAGTGGACTCATTCACCATGGATGGTGAATGAGTCCCACTTCTAGGTCAATTTTTTGCTTTTCTACATTTTTAGACACCGATTTATTCGAAACAAGTTTTGACATAGTTTTATAGAATTGGGAATAATTCACCTAGAATGGAAAATGAGTCCCACCAGGCTTAAAATTTAGCATCATTAGCATTCCAAAATCTATTTCCAGTCTCCATTAAGATCTCAGGTGCACACTTTCAGTTTCATCCATTTCTATTGTAATTTGCATTCATTTCTAGGTGTTTTTGCATTATAGAACGTGTTTTCAAATAAGTTACATTTCTTAGGTTTTGCATACTTAATCAATCAATTTTATCAGTCTATTTCACTTAGATCATTGCATTTAGTCATTATACATACCTTAGATTGAGTGAACCACCTATATTTTGGGTGTGGGATCTAGCTCTTTCCATTAGGTGAAAGACCCTAATTGAGCAAACGAGACATAACATTCCTAACCATTAAAATCTATGGTTCATTTTGGTGAACCTACTTTTCGAATACTGCTCTTTTCTCATTTGGAGTCCTTCATCATAGATCTAGCCTTGCATTGACTTTTCCTTAGGGTTTGCATTAGTTTCAAATTTTGCATTCATAAAAAGTGCATTTAGGCTACATTGTTGGCATCTAAATTCATTTAAATTTTCTAAAATTCTACATTTTTAGCTTTGGTATGCATCATAGCACTTAGAAAACATAAAAATCACTCATTTTTTTGAAAATTCTGAAAAAATTCCATACTAGGACTCATTCGCCACCTTGGGCAAATCAATTCCTTTTCACCCCTAAAATTGCCCTTTATAGAACTGAAAACCCTATTTTTCAGCTTCTGTTTGGTGCCATTAACTACCTAATCAGTTAGATAAGTTTCTGTAACATGCATTTCATTAGATCTAGCTTATATTAGCTCATGTCATGCATTGTTTAATTTCACATTTCCATCTCCAACATTTCATTTTTCAGCCTATTGCATACTGTAATAAGCAACTTTGTTTTACATTTGAAAATTACATATAAATCATTACATTGCACTTTATCTACTTTTTCATAGCATGTTCTTTTTCAAAATATGTGTATTTGATTTGATTAAACATGGATTTTATAATATCCCCTCTTATGAGTTTGATTTTGATTACAACTATGAGGAACATCACTTTGACCAAACCATTACATTACCCATTGGTGTGAATGGAGGTGTAGACAATCATAACACACATACTTGTTTTTCTCCTGATACCTCTCCTATTAGTGATGAAGGTATCTTGGTGAAGGAAGTTACACGCCTTGTGGATCTTGATTTTCCATCTCCTCATTCCCCTTTGGATGATGTTAGACAACAAGAACATGAGATCATATACACATTTCTACATATCACCTTACCTAGTCTCCATACCCATGATAATCAAACTTGTCCATCTCCTAATATCCCTCATCAATGTAAGGAGGATAGGTTGGTGTTAGAAGACATCCATATTAGTAATCATGAAACCCTTGATCCTTCCTTCCCTAATTCTCTTCCCATTTGGGAAAATCTATTTGAAAACCACAACGGTCCTTTTCTTGATGCCTCCCCCACTTGTGATGAAGCTACTTTACCATTGGATGAACATATTACTAGTTCTCTTTGTAGGGTAGATAATATGGAACAAGAGAATGAGACCTTAAAGACAATGGAAACTCAACTAACACCTTCTCATAATCATCCCCTCTTCATAATCCCATCAATGATCATTCTTCTATTGGCGATGAAATTATTATGGAAGAACCAAGCCTTACTTGTCAAGCACATGTGGCTTGTTGTTCTCCTAAAAAATCTCCTCCTAGGGAGAATATCATGGTGTTAGAATGTGGCAACACTAATAATGTGTCTTCCTTCACTAAACAAGTGGTTCTTGATTGCCCTTTATTAGAGATACATCAAACCAAGACCATTCAGGTTATGAATGCGCAAGTGTCCATTAGATCCCCCTTGATCAATGGACCTCATACATACCCCATGGGACATCCTAACTATTGGTATGTGGTGATTGATCATGCTATACTGTATAGCCCATGGTATACTGTACACCCCGAGAAGTCATCACCGAAAAAGGGAAAAATCAATGAAAGAAGAAAAATATGATTTTGTGGAACCCGATATATGGAAGCTTCTAAGCTTGTTAAAAAGGGGGTTTGGATGGGTATTACAGTATGATGAAAAACACGATTATTTGCAAGATTGTAATAGGTTTTTCACTGGATAATAAAATTATTGGATGGCTGTGGTTTGGTGGATGTAGCCTAGATTGGGTGAACCACGTTAAATTCTTTGTGTTATGATTTATTCTGTGTGTGTTTTAGTTTCTCTATTTATTGATTAAATATGCATTTAATTGTTAGATATCTTCCATCTCTAACCCTAACAAGTGGTATTAGAGCGAGTTGTGTTTTGATTATTGTTTGTAGGAAGGTCTCATGGCTGAGTGGGAGTCTCATGGTTGAGTGGGAGCGATGGCAGATGAGGGTAAGAAGGTTGAGAAGTTTAATGGGAAAAACTATCAGTTATGGAAGATGTAGATGGAGGACTATCTCTATCAAAAGGATTTATGGTAGCCATTGGAAGGGAAAAACAAGAAACCTGTAGCAATGTTTGATGAGGACTGGGATATTTTGGATAGAAAGGCTCTTGGTAGTATTCATTTATGCCTGGCACAATCGGTGGCATTCAATATTACAACAACAAAGACAACTAAAGAGTTGATGGAAACCCTGGAAAAGTTATATGAAAAGCCTTCTGCTTCAAATAAGGTATTTCTTATGAAGCGTTTATTTAATATGAAAATGGTAGAAGGTGGTTCAGTTACTAATCATTTGAATGAGTTTAATAGGGTCACTAGTCAATTAACTTCTATAAAAGTAAACTTTGATGAAGAAGTTAGGGCTCTTTTGATTCTGTGTTCTTTGCTTGAAAGCTGGAATAGCTTGGTAATGGTTGTTAGCAATTCTATTTTTGGTTCAAATACATTGAAATTTGATGATGTTGTTGGTGTTATTTTGAGTGAGGAATTTCATAGGAAAAGCTCAGATGGAACATCCACATCAGGCAGTGTTTTGAATGCAGAAAGCAAGGGCAGAACAAAGGAGAGGAAAGAATTTTGGAAATCATGGGAAGTCACAAGGAAAATCAAAGGACAAAAGGTCCCAATCTAGAGACAAGAGGGATTGCTGGTACTGTGGTAAGCCGGGTCATTTGAAGAAAGATTGTTGGTCTCAAAAAAATAAAGACGAAGACAAAAAGGAAGGAAGTAAAGAGGAAAATGTGGTAAGTAATAAATTTGATGAGGATGCTTTGATTCTTTCCGTTGATAATGCTGATGATTCTTGGGTGTTAGATTTAGGGGCTTCATTTCATGCTACCCCCCATAGAAGTTATTTTCTTGATTATGTCCAAGGGGATTTTGGGCTAGTTTATTTAGGAGATAACGAACCCTTTCAGATTGTTGGAAAGGGAAGAATCAAGATTAAGTTGCAGAATGGGAATCATTGGCTACTATGTGAGGTAAGGCATGTTCCAAAGTTAAACAGAAATTTAATTTCAGCAGGGCAACTAGATGATGAAGGTTGTGTTGTTACATTTAGTGATAAAAATTAGAAGGTCACACAGGGTGCCTTAGTGGTAGCAAAAGGTGTGAAAGTAGGCACCTTATATCTTTGTACAGGTCATACTGTTCCTTCTACTTTAATTGTTACAGAAAAAGGTCAATATTTAGGAACAATTGTTGTAGTTCAGTAGGTAGAAGATCATATAGTTGTTGTGGACTTTGAATCAGCACTGACGCATAATAGACTTGGGCATATGAGTGCAAAAGGTATGAAAGTACTTCATTCAAATAATGTTTTACCAGGTCTAAAATCTGTTAATATGGATTTCTGTGAAAGTTGTGTATATGGAAAACAAAAGAGAGTAAGTTTTCTCAAGGATGGGAAGCAAAAGAAAGATGAGAAATTGGAGCTTATGCATACGGATGTATGGGGACCAACTCAGGTATCTTCTCTTAGTGGCTCTCTGTATTATGTCACATTCATTGATGATGCAACTAGGAAGGTATGGATTTATTTCCTTAGGCAAAAATCTGATGTATTTGAAACTTTTAAAAAATGGAGAAGCTTGGTTGAGAATGAGACAAGTAAAAAGATAAAATGTCTCAGATTTGATAATGGTGGTGAGTATTGCAGTAAAGAGTTTGAAGATTATTGTTCTCTAATGATATTCATAGGTAGAAAATAGTTCCAAGGACTCTACAAGAAAATGGAGTGGCTAAGCACATGAATAGGACAATAATGGAGCGTGCTCGGACTATGAGATTGCATACTGGGATGCCTTTAAAAATGTGAGCAGAGACTGTAAACACTACTATTTATTTAATTAATAGAAGTCCCTCTAATCATTTGGGTTGTGGTATTCCAGAGGAAGCATGGAAAGGTAAGAAGGTGAGTTATTCTTTTCTCACAACCTTCGGTTATGAAGCATTTGCACATGTAGATTCTAAAAATAGAACCAAGCTTGATGCAAAATCAAAGAAGTGTATATTTGTTGGATATTGCATTGATGAATTTGGTTATAGGCTTTGGGATTTTGAAAATTAGAAAATTGTGAGAAGCAGGGATGTCATATTCAATGAGAAAGTGTTGTACAAAAATCTGTTGCTGCAACATGAGAAGAAAGAAAATGATTATGTAGTGTTGGATGATATTCCAAACAATGATGTTTCAGTGGTTCCTCATGCTGGGCAACAACAACAACAACAACAAATACCACAAACTCCTGCTAGACGATCTTCAAGGTTAAGTAGACCTCCAAAAAGATTATCTCCCTCTTTGTATACTATTTTGTTAACTGATGTTGGTGAACGAAAATATTATGATGAAGCTATGCAAGTGGATACCAAGGTTCAGTGGGAGCATGGAATGGAAGAAGAAATGGACTCCTTGCTGAAAAATCAGACTTGGGAATTATGCAAGTTGCCTACAGGTAAAAAGGCTTTACTAAACAAATGGGTTTGTAGGCTGAAAGAGGAGGATGTAGGTAAGAAAATATTTAAAGCCATATTAGTTGTAAAGGGATTTGCATAGAAAAGGGTATTGATTTTGATGAGATTTTTTCTCCAGTTGTTAAAATGACTTCTATTTGTATTGTTTTAATTATTGTGGCTGCTGAAGATTTGCATTTAGAACAACTTGATGTTAAAACAACCTTTCTCCATGGTGATTTGGGAGAGGAAATATACATGGAACAGCCACAAGGATTTGAGGTCAAAGGTAAGGAGAAACTAGTGTGCAGATTGAAGAAAAGTTTATATGGCTTGAAGCAAGCACCTTGGCAATGGTATTTGAAATTTGACAGTTTTATGGCTAAGCAAGGCTACAATAGGTGTAATTCTGACCATTGTGTTTATTTTAAGAGGTTGGATAATGATAGCTACATTATTTTGTGTTTATATGTTGATGACATGCTTGTAGCTGGGTCTAACATGGATCACATAAGTGAGCTAAAACAACAGTTAGCAAAATCTTTTGCTATGAAGGATTTTGGGGCAGCAGAATAAATTCTTGGTATGAAAATTTTTAGAGATAGGAAAAACAAAAAATTGTTTTTATCTCAGGCTAATTATGTTGAAAAGGTGTTGCAGAGATTTCACATGGAGAATGCAAAAGCTATCAGCTCACCTTTGCCTAGTCATGTTAAATTGACTAAGGATATGTGTCCAAAGACACAAGAGGAGGAAGAAAAAATGTTCAAGGTACCATATGCTTCAGCGATAAGCAGTTTAATGTATGCCATGGTATGCATGAGGCCGGATATTGCACATGTCATAGGAGTTGTTAGCAGGTATTTGAGTCATCCTAGAGTTGAGCATTGGAATACAGTAAAATGGATTCTTAGGTATTTGAGAGGTACATCCAATAAATGTTTATGTTTTGGGGGCTCTAATTCTGAATTAAAAGGATATGTTGACCCAGATTTGGCAGAAGATATAGATACCAGAAAAAGTACCACAAGTTATGTATTTACAGTTGGTGGGACAATAGTGAGTTGGATTTCTTGATTACAAAAGGTGGTTGCTTTATCCACCACAGAGGCAGAGCATGTTGCTGCAACAAAGGTGGCAAAGGAGATGATATGGATACAATTTTTCATGGATGAGTTAGGAAAACAACAGGATGGAAATTACTTGTTTATAGATAGCCAGAGTGCTATACATCTTGCAAAAAATTATGCCTTGAATTCTAAAACAAAACACATACAGTTGAGATATCATTTCATTTGGTCAGTGTTGGAGGATGGACAGGTCAAACTGGACAAGATACATATAGATGTCAATCTAGCAGATATGTTTACAAAGGCGGTGCCAAGAGAGAATCTGAGCTCCTCTTTAGCTTCGGTTGGCCTTCAACGTTGAATTCAAGTATAACAGAGCAACAGGGTCTAAGGTACTTATATTCTAGTGGGAGCTATAAGTGCAGCAGTGTTGTCTAGGATTAGTCTCCAAGTGAGAGGTTGTGATGGTGTGGAGCTTGATCAGTCTCCAAGCGGGAGATTGTTAGTATGTGGCAACTGATCATGCTATACTATATAGCCCATGGTATACTATACACCTTGACATGTATCCTTGCCAGGGTCTGGGGCCGGGCTGGGCCTTGGGTGGGGGTTCGGGGGTGGCAACCCCCGAGAAAAATTTCCTCCTACTTTTTTGCATCATCACCGAAAAAGGGAAAAATCAATGAAAAAAGAAAAATTTGATTTTGTAGAACCCGAAATCTTGAAGCTTCTAAGCTTGTTAAAAAGGGGGTTTGGATGGGTATTACAGTATGATGAGAAACACGATTATTCGCAAGATTGTAATAGGTTTTTCACTAGATAATAAAATTATTGGATGGCTGCAGTTTGGTGGATGCAGCCCAAATTGGGTGAACCACATTAAATTCTTTGTGTTATGATTTATTCTATGTGTGTTTTAGTTTCTCTATTTATTAATTAAATCTACATTTAATTGTTAGATATCTTCCATCTCTAACCCTAACACTAACAACCCTCTAATTCTCTACCCACCTTCACACAAACAATAAACTCAAAATAAACCTAAACTTATCCTTTACCCTCCTCAGAATAATGTGTTGCAACAATTGAGTCATAATATCATTGCTTATATGTATAACACTCAAAATAATCTGTAACCACCACAACCAACCCCAACACCCTTACCATTGCCTAATCCTATCCCACCTAACCCTTTCTTACCAGGTCGCAAGGAGTATGATCTTGTCAAGCAACTTAAGAATACTCCTACTAAGATATCATTGTGGGACCTTATTCAAGCCTCCCCTCACTATCACAACATGATCCAAACAACCTTACAACAAGTTCATGTCCCTTCTAATGTGCCACCAATTGATATAGCAACAATGATTCAAGGCCTAAACGTTGACATTGTTTTCCACCAAAGTGAACTCCCCTCTTTGGATGTGCAAAAAAAAATGATGCTTTCATGATTATTGCTCAATACAAAACAAAAGGGATAAAGAGAACTCATGTAGATATTGGTTCTACTCTCAACGTGTGCAATGTGACCCTTCTGGATAGGCTTGGCATTGATCAATCAACCATTCAACCCGATTCTTCCTCTATTAAGGGATTTAACAATGTCAACAAGAAATCGCTAGGGGTAATCATTATGCTTCTTACCATTGGAGTGGTCACCTTGAATACACCAATCCATGTTATGCCTTGTGAACTTTCATGCAATCTTATCTTAGGCAGATAGTGGATTCATGCAATGAAAGGTGTTCCTTCCACTCTTCATCGCAAAATGAAATACATCTACAACAACACTGTCCACACACTTGACACTGATCTTGAACTTGATAGTGTCTTACAACTTGAGAAAAACAAAGCAAATTCCTTAAACACATCAACATTAAATACACCAGTGCAACTCGTTCAACAAAATGAGAAACAACAACATATTGAACATCACATGAAGTTATTAGAAGATGATTGGGTTCCCTTGGATTTTGAACATGACTTCATGGGTGAGTACAAGATCATACACAAAGATTCAAATAGGGGGAAAAAAAAAGAATACAACCCTTTGAAAGCATCTGCCTCAACCACTTTAGACAACAAAATACACTATATGATAGCCTTGGACAACACTTATCACCAACCACCACCTAATCCCAAAGCAATGGAAAAGCTTTATGGAAAAGGGTATGAGCTTATGAAACAACTTGGCTATAGTGGAAATGGATGTGGTGCTCATGAACAAGGTATCTATAACCCTATAGGCCCTATCACACAACAAACCACTCATGGTCTTGGTTATTGTCCTTTGATAGAGATTTCCAAACCTTCACTCAACAATAATAATCTCACACAACACACTCCTAAATCGTCCTTAACAGTCGTCCATCTTGAACTCCTCAACACTAGTGGTCTTGAACATCATCCTTTACACAATATGACACAAACAATGAACTCTTTGCTTAATGTCAATATCATCTCACAAGATACCAATGATTTGCATCTGATAGATTTTCTCTTCTCTTGTACAAGTGAGAACAAAATCTTGCAATCTAGAGAAACTTGTGTAAGTATTACATCTAATACTAAGCAAGATGTATCTTTGACGCAAGCCACAAGACCACCTTCTCCCATTGATCAAGAGGGCATCTTGTCAAGAATCCTCCAAGATCACTTGATAACCCTTCCCCTTAGAACTCGAAAGAAATGCTCTTATAAGAATTCATTCAGCACCTATCATAGTGTTCATGGTCACTCCACTAATGAATGTAAAGCTTTGAGTTGTAAAATGCAACATTTTCAAGAGTTTAGTATGCTTCAATTTGTGGGGGCACCTAATTCCTCTAATTGATACCGATTTTCACTCTCACCTACATTTCATCAATCATTTTGGCTCACCTTTTTCCTGCACTAAGTGGGGGAAAGGGGTTTTGTAGCCTTGTTCTTGTATGTCACTTGTTGCCTCTTTTTGCTAGCCGTTAAATTTTCATGAACATATAAGAGCAAGCTTGGGATGTGGACAACATGCCTTAAGTTGGCTCGCATGTGACATACTACCATTTTCATGACATAGCTTATCAAAAACATATGACTTGGCATAGGGCTTTCCGAGTAAGCTCTCATGTCCTCTTCTTCTACTTTAAAGCAATTTCTCACAATATTGGTGCTTGCAACCACTTTAAGTGGGGGCATACATCACCCCTCACATTTCATTGTACAATTTCTTCTTGCAATGCATCCTTTTCTTGGTAGAATCATTGGGTTTGATTCCCTCCAAGAGCGTGATACTTCTTTTGACACATCCTCTCTTGGAGAGGTTAAACACAACGTCCCCTAAGATGAGACCTTGCATGAATTAAGAAAAATCCCTTTGAACAATCCTTGCACTATCTTGCATTAACAACGTTAATAAGTGTCAAGCATATGAAGTTTTGCTTACTTCATAGAGCTCAAAATGACATCATTTTCTTTGTGGTGCCTTATTAAATTTATCAGGAGGTATAACTTTGGTATGGTTGAGTGGGAAGGCCATTCAGTGGCACAAATTTCCCCATAGCCACCTCTGTGTTTTTGAGCACATATTGATCGTATGTGTCTCACCTCTTGGGATTTCTCACCCTGCGGACAACCGAAAGTTCTGTGGCCCCAAAGTGAGTATACTTTTGGGATTTCTCACCCAACAAACAACCAAGAGTTATGTCACCCCAAAGTGAGTATGCATTTTCTTTTCGAAACAAACAATCCTAAATCTAATCCACAACTAGTTGGACAAACGATCAAAGCTTGATCCACCTTTTCATTTTCATCTTTCTCTTTCTTGCCATTGCATGATTATGTATCTTGATGGTTTGAATTAGGATCTTGGATCCTAGGGGGCCTTGATTTCCTTCTTGATCTTTTTCATTTTCTATCATTTGCATTTGTACATTCAGATCTCTCTTGAATGTCTACTTTAGTGTGAGTTTGAAGCAAGTTCATCCTCTCACTAAAGTGGGGGCTAAATATACTATAGAAAAAAGGAAACTTGCTTGACATGGGAATAATTCATGATAAATTATACTTGATGAGGCCTTGATTGGGTGTTATGAGGTGTTTTTCACATCCACACTAGGTCTTGGCCCCTTTCAAATTCATTTATTGATGTGTTGTGAAGGTGTTGTGAAGTGTTGTAACACATTTCTACACTTTTCTAGACTCTTCTTCTTATAATTCATCTAAAAATAACCTTTTTATCCCTTATCAAGTCCCATTCTAAAGTGTTGTAAAGGATGTTCATGCTTTCTAGACTTAATAAACCAATTTTCCCTTAATTCAACATTATAAAATGTTTTTAATGACATTATCACATCAATCTAGAAAGCTTGTAAAATAAACTTAATGTTAATCTAGTGTTGTAATATGTCTTGCACATTCACATTGGTTCTTGTGCCTTCCTAGGCTATGTGGACCTCATTTTAGTGTTGTAAAGTGTATTTAATCACACTTTCACATTGAATTTTGTGTCCCAAGCCCTAATTGACCTTTACATAATCACTAATAGGCCCCTATTACCCCATATTGTGCATCTTGAGGCAATATCTACCACTTGTGGAGAATGAGTCCCTGCCAGGTGGGACTGATTCGCCCAAGGTGGAAAATGAGTCCCATTTGGGCCAATTTTGGCTTTTGAGTGGGAATATTTGGAATTTAAGTTTATTATTTTCACATGTCGGCCTTAGGGATCCAATTTATGGGATAATAAGGTGAATTTCCTATAAAATAAAATCTCTAAACACTAAATCATAACCATTCTTCATTATTCATCCATCATTCTTCCATCTCAAGCCAAGAAAGTTAGGGTTTCATCATTTCAAGTCATTAAGATAGCAATTTTCAAACATTCAAGGGCAGATTCTCCATGTTTTGTTGCAAAAACTCAATATCAATCATAATGGAAAGGTAATAACTCCATTATTGCATGCTTCATCACATTCTTTCTCTATTTTGGTTTAATTACCTAAAAGGGGTTTGACCAAGGCAAACCCCCATACCCTAACATTCAACATTTATATCTCTTTTCTTATGTGTTTGTAGATTTAGGCCTCTTGGAAGCTTAGAAATCATTGAATATTGCATTGCAAAGTTGTTCCACTCATCTCTTCATTGGAAAAGGCTAAATATAAATAAAAATCAATTTTCAGGCCCGAATTCGACAGATTCAGAACCAGACACTTGGAGAAGCAGAAAGTGCAGACTGAAAGCTTCAGATTCGACCTTTGAATATTTAGGAATTCAAAAGTGGACTCATTCATCATGGATGGAAAATGAGTCACTTTGAGGTCAATTTTTGGTTTTCTGCATTTTAGACACCCATTTGTTCGAAACAGGTTCCGACATAATTTTACAGAGCTGAGACTAATTCACCTAGAATGGTGAATGAGTCCCACCAGGCCTAAAATTCAACATCAACAACATTCTATAAGCTATTTCCAGTCTCTCTCAAGATCTTAGGTGCACACTTTCAATTTCATCCATTTCTATTGCAATTTGCATTCATTTCTAGGTGTTTTTGCATTACATAATGTATTTTCAAACAGGTTACATTTCTTAGGTTTTTCATACTTAATCAATCAATTGTATCAGTCTATTACACTTAGATCATTGCATTTAGTCATCATACATACCTTATATTGAGTGAACCACCTAGATTTTGGGTGTGGGATCTAGCTCTTTCCATTAGGTGAAAGACCCTAATTGAGCAAAAGAGACATAACATTCTTAACCATTAAAATCTATGGTTTAGGTCTGTAGGGTGTTTTTAGACCTAGTGAAGTGAGTATGTAGTTTCTTGGTAGTGTTAATGCTATTTTGGTCAACTTGGTGTGTTAGCACTATTTACAAATTTGCTTCGTGGATTATGGAAGCCTAGTGTAGCATGTTAGTATAGAATTGGGTCCTAGTTAACCCTTGGTGTGGTTTGATTTCACTTATTTCCACCATGGAAGTATTTGGTGCTGACCTATTTGGTGGTTGCATGCTTGAGGTGCATACATTTCATTGAAGATGACTTGGAGAAGGTTATTAATGGTTGTGGAAGATATATATGCAAGGTCAATTATTGGATTAGTTTGTGATGAAAGATGTGGTGTGAAATGATGTATGTGTGATCAATTGTTGTGATATGAGAGTGAGCATGAATGCCTAAGACTACCAGATGTAGTGAGTAGAAGGTGTCTACATTTCAGTGTACTTGAAGTTGCTGGAGGTAGTGAGCCAAAAGGTTGCAAATGATTATGGTGGATTCTCCTATTTCTTTGAGGTAGTGAACCTCTTTGTAACAGTCTCTTTCTATTATCTTATATTCCAAAAGAAGTGATCTTCCTAGGTAGTGAGCCATTGGAAATGAGACTTTCCTTCCTTTGAATAGTGAGTCCTTTGGGTAGTGAGCCTTTTGCAATTGGTGATATTCATATAGTGAGCTAATCCTCACCATGGTTTTTCCCTTATTGGGTTTTCTATGTAAAATCTAGTGTCCTATTGTATATGGTTGTTGATGCATTGATATTTCATTTGTTTATATTCATGCTAATGATTAATAATCATCATCATCATCTTCATAATCATATTTGATCTTCTCATCCTCATTTGAGTGCTTGTTTTCTTTATCATTATTTTTAATGATATTTCCTTCTGTTTCAAATGCCCTAAAAATAATTTATTCGCTATAGCTATCCCAATCACTTTCATTGAATGAAGTATCATCTCTATAAGCATAGAGACTCTTCTTGTAATCATAGGATTTCTTCTTCTTATTGTTTTTATCATACTTGTGACTATATTTGTTTCCTTTCTTTGTATTAGGTTATTCTTCTTCATCACTATCACTTTCTTTCAAATATGGAAATTTGTCACTAAAGTGTGCTACTTTCCCATAGTTGAAAATTTTAAATGAAAAATTTCCCTTGTTCTTTCTTTTCAATTTCCATACAAAAAGAGCTTCCTCCTTGTTTGTTTCTTCCTCAAAACTCTAACTTGGCATAGTTTCTTTATTCTTTGATCTTTTTGTGGCTTTGAAGGCTTCTTCCCTTTTAGATTTATTGTATTTTTTGATCCCCATCTCATATGTTTTGAGGATTCCATGTAGCTCATCAATGGTTAATGTATCCAAGTTCTTCATGTCTTCTATAACAAATTTTTTAGAATCAAATCTTAAGGGAAGAGATCTTAAAACTTTTTCTACTATTGTTGATTGTTCTATTTTTTCACCAATACCCTTTAAAGTATTGACTATATCATCTACTTGAAGCAGATAGGAAATAATATTTTCTTCATCCATCATCTTTAGACTCTCTAATGCAGGAGCATCCAGTGGTGTAAGGGCAATCTTGCATCACCCAAAAATAGTGAAATTTCAAGTTTCTCGGTTTTTAGATGTTTTTACATTTTTGGATACCCTTTTTGTCATAATGAAATTCCCAATTCATGGTTTTTATTTCTGTTCCTGGGTTGAAAGATATTGCAGTTTTAGTTTCCCAGATTTGCACCTAAAATTCTTCTGAGTTATATTTGAGGCACTTAGAGTTCCCGGAACGGCCCTGAAACTTGCTAAAATTGGTGTAGCAAATTTTGAGTGTGCTATTGACTTCGAGACCTTTCCAATGGTTCAAACGGTTCGCAAATCATAGTCCCGGATCAAAAGTTATTGCCCCGAGAAGTTGGCGAACTTTCTAGAAGATACAATTGCAAATGCTCTTTTGAAATTTGAACTTCATGTTGTAAATTTTCGGCACCAAACCACCTAAACTCAAATTTGAATGTTGTTTTGGCTCCAAACTAATGAGGAGCTCTATTTATGGGCGGGTTTCTAATTTTTGGGTGGCTTTTTGGGGACAAGCTCGCATATTGCGAAAGGGTTATTTTGTAGCTTTCTATAACTTGCATGTGTTGTAAAACTCGGGGATTGAGATTCTTTGCATGTAAGAAGCTTCATTTTCTAAATAATAAAATTATTCTCTTGTTTGTGGGTTATTTTCTGTGTCTCAGGCTGTGCCCTCATCAAGTGGTATAAGAGTGGGTTTTCTTGAGCATGTGGACAGATAGTCGATCGTGAGGCAGTTCGCACCAGGACTGTGGTTGTGGGTCAAGGTCAAGAAAGATGCCTCCAAGCGTGATGCCTGGTAGGTGTGGTGGTGCCAGAGGTGGTCGAGGTGGCAGAAATGCTAGTGGAAGAGATGCACTGGCAGCCCTCTAGAGACAAATTGATGTGTTACAAGAGCAATTGAGAAGAGGGTTAAACCCGAGGGAGGAAAGTGAGGATGAAGGAGAGGAAGAAGGTTTAGATGTAGAAGAGGAAGAAGAAGCAATTGATCAAGACCAAATATGGCTAATAAGGGCCATTTCAAAGATTGGGAAAAGACCTAGAGCAGAAGTCCCCAGTTATTCCAGAAGTTTGAACCCGGAAGAGTTGATCGACTGGATCAATGAGCTAGAAGAATATTTTGAGTATGAGGAAATAGAGGACCCAGATCGGGTTAAGTTTGTGAAAATGAAGTCAAGAGCCATGCCAAGATTTGGTGGAAAGAGGTCCAATGGAAAGAAATCAAAGAGGAAAAGGAAAGATCACCAGATGGGATCGCATGGTAGAGAAACTGCAAAAGCAGTTCATACCAGTGGACTACGAGTTAGATTTGTTGAAGAAATTTCAAGGGTTGAAGCAAGCAAGCAGATCTGTGAAAGAATATACTGAAGATTTTCACAAGATAATCATCATAATGGGTCACACAGAGGCCAATAAGGAGAAGGTAGCCCGATATCTTAATGGGTTACGACCGAGCATTCAAGAGGAGTTAAGCCTAGTCAAAATGGCCACCATTGAGGATGTGTATCAGTTTGCTCTGAAGGTGGAAGAGAAGCTGAACAAAAGATTTGATGGCAAGAAAAAAGGACGAGGAGGTCAAAGTGGAAGGGGCAATGGAAGACCTTCAAAAATTCGAAATGATGATGAAAAAAAAGTGAAGATGTGGGTACCAGCCAAAGCCAAAGAAACGACAACTTCTACCGCCCTCGTGATCAAAACAGTGGTGATCAAAGAGGTAGAGGACGAGGGAGATATGGACAAGGATCCGGAAGAGGTGGTTTTAGAGGAACGTGTTTCCAGTGTGGTGAAGAAGGGCATCGAGCCTATGAATGTCCACAACACCAAGGAAGGGCAGACAAAAGGCCGAAGGTCATGGAAGGGTTGCGCATGCATGAGGAGGCCCAATCTAACATTCCGATGATGCTAAAGGGGAGAAGCCCTAGTGATTAGGAGAGCCCTAGTGACTCGAGGAAAAGGAACCGTAACAAAGGAAGATTTCGCATTGCAACTGGTAGCTGAAAATTTGTGATGTCATTATTGACTAGTGGGACACCTGGCTAACTGCGTCAGAGGAGATGGTCACAAAGTTGAAGCTGAAGAGGGAAAGGCATCTGCATCCGTATTGGATTGCCTAGTTGCAGAAAGACCACAAAGTTTTGGTCAATGAGCAGTGCCTAGTAAAGTTTAAGATCAGGAGCTACCATGATGAGGTACTCTATGATATCATCCCCATGGATGCATGTCACATGTTGTTGGGAAGGCTGTGGCAGTTTGATAGGCGAGCTATACATGATGGCCATGCAAACACTTATTCCTTGACAAAGGATGGTGTTCGTCACAAGTTGAAACCCCTCAAGGGGTCTGAAGAAAAGGTATGCAGTAGTGCTAGAATTTGTTATGTAGATGAAAGAAAATTTTTAGAAGGTATGAAGCATGAGCGTGTGTGTTATGCATTGATTCCTAGAGTGGGTAAGGAGGATAGTGAGAAGGTTCCAGAAGAAGTTTCTAGGATGTTGGATGAGTTTCAAGATATTGTTTCTGATAATGTACCTGAGGGTTTACCACCAATAAGGAAGATCAGTTATCAGATTGACTTGATTCCTAGAGCCAGTTTGCCAAATAAGGCAGCTCATAGAATGACTTCAGCAGAAAATGAGGAGTTGAACAAACAAGTTCAAGAGTTGTTGAGAAAGGTTTTGATATAGGAGAGTTTGAGTCCATGTACAGTACCTACAGTACTAGCACCAAAGAAGGATGGGGAGTGGAGGATGTGTACTGATTTCTGAGCCATAAACAAGATAACAATCAAGTATAGATTTCCCCTGCCAAGGATGGATGAACTAATGGATTTTTTGAGTGGAGCTCAGTACTTCACAAAGATTGATCTGAAGAGTGGATATCACCAGATCTGGATTCGAGAGGGAGACGATTGGAAGACTGCTTTCAAGACCAAAGAGGGCTTGTACGAGTGGTTAGTCATGCCTTTTGGGCTAACCAATGCACCGAGCACATTCATGCGGCTCATGAACGAGGTAATAAAAGAATTTCTAGGAAGTTTTGTTATTGTGTATTTAGATGATATTCTAATTTTTAGTAAGATTTTGGATGAGCATCTGATGCATATTCGGAGAGCCTTTGAGAAGTTAAGAGAAGAGAAACTATTGATTAATCTGAAGAAGTACAGTTTTGTGAAGAGGGAGTTAGTGTACTTGGGGTTTGTTGTCTCAACAGAAGGTCTCAAGATGGAGCCGTAGAAGGTGAAGGCTATTCTCGAATGGCTCACCCCAAGAACTACTATCGAGGTGAGATCTTTCCATGGTTTGGCTAATTTTTATAGAAAGTTCATCAGAAACTTAAGTACTATTTGTGGACCCCTGACTAAAACAATGAGAGAGGATAGAAAGAATTCAAGTGGAGCACCGAGCAGCAAAAAGTTTTGAACCTGAAGGTATGACAGAGCAACCTATTCTAGCCCTCCCAAATTTCAACAAGGTAAGCCTCTGTGGATTGTGATGCTGGTTGTGCCATTGGAGCAGTGTTGAACCAAGAAGATAAACCCATTACCTATTTTAGTGAAAAGTTAAATGATGCTAAGAGAAAGTATTATGTATATGATCAGGAATTTTATGCAATAGTTCAAGCATTAAAGAAATGGAGACATTATTTGTTGCTGAAGGAATTTGTTCTATATACTGATCATCAGGCCTTGCAGTACCTAAATAGTCAGGGAAAATTAAATCAGAGGCATATGAAATGGGTAGAGTTTTTGCAGAGTTATACCTTTGTTTTGAAACATAGGAGTGGGAAGTCAAATAGGGTTGCAGATTCCTTAAGTAGGAGGCATACATTGATGACAAAGATGTAGATTGAAGTGGTTGGATTCAATGAACTCAAGACACTGTATGCAGAAGATCCTGATTTTGCAGAGGCTTGGAAAGCTTGCAAGGAACCTATTACAGTGGATAGGACAAGGCAGCTGGATTTCATAATCCAAGATGGCATGCTATTTAAGGGAAGTCAATTGTGTATCCCAAGGATTTCCATGAGGGAGAACTCCGAGCAAAGGAGAAGCACAAGTGAGGAATGGTGTGATTTTGTCGATAAGACCATTGCCATTATCGAGCATTACTATTGGCCCCCATTGTCATAGGATGTGAAGAAGTTTGTACAAAGCTACAGGGTATGTCAGATGGCTAAAGGAGTGAGTCAAGATATAGGCTTATATTATCCCTTACCTATACCAGAGAGGCTGTGGGAGGATATAAGTATGGACTTTGTTCTTGGTTTGCCAAGGACACAACGAGGGAATCATTCAGTCTTTGTGGTGGTTGATAGGTTTTCGAAGATGGCACATTTCATTCCATGTCAAAAGACCCATGATGCAGCCCACATTGCTGACTTGTTCTTCAAAGAGGTGGTGAGGCTACATGGTCTGCCAAAGAGTATTGTTTCAGATTGTGACACCAAATTTGTGGGTACTTTTGGAGGACCTTGTGGAAGAAGCTAAAGAAAGAGTTGAAGAAGTTCTGCACACCATCCACAAACAGATGGGCAGACAGAGATTGTTAATAGGAATCTGGGTAACCTACTGAGATGTTTGGTAGAGATAAACCCAAGGGATGGGACTTGATCTTACCCCAGGCAGAATTTTCTTACAACAATTCTGTCAACAGAAGCACTGGTAGATCACCATTCCAAATTGTGTATGGAGGTAGCCCCAGAACAACTCTAGAATTGAGGAAGATGGACTAAGAGAAGAAAATAAGTGCTGAAGCTGAAGATTTTGCAGAACACATCAAGGATATACATGAGAAGGTAAGAGAACATATTAACAAGATGAAT
This sequence comes from Sequoia sempervirens, assembly GCA_007258455.2. Taxonomy (NCBI): domain Eukaryota; kingdom Viridiplantae; phylum Streptophyta; class Pinopsida; order Cupressales; family Cupressaceae; genus Sequoia; species Sequoia sempervirens. Next base: position 405,851,830 of record VDFB02105785.1, read on the forward strand.
ATGCAGTATAAGGCTAAGGTAGATCAGAAGAGGAGGTATAAGGAGTTTTAGATTGGTGATGTAGAAGTGATGGGTCCACTTGAGGAAAGAAGTTTCCGCGGGAACATACAAATTGAAGATGAAGAAGTCTGGACCGTGAAAATTTTGAAGAGGCATGGATCTTGTAGTGGAATGCATATGAGGTTGAGTTGCCAGATGGATTCAACATTTCCCCTGTGTTCAACATTTTAGATTTGACAGAGTATCATGAAGGTGGCATAGAGGAAGTACCAATGATGGAACAGTGTGAAATTCCAGCACCTACTTCAGAAAAGGAGGAGATTGAAGAAATCCTGGATAGTCGTGTGGGAAGGAGTACCAAGAACAGGCAGTATGAAGAATATCTGGTGAAATGGAAAGAAAGGCCTGTTGAAGATTCATCCTAGTTGCCTAAGGTAGAGGTTGACCATTTGGGTTTTCCTCCACCATCTGAGACGTGATAGGGTCAGTTCTCAAATTACCCTGGGTGTCTGATGCAGGAGCATCCAGTGGTGTAAGGGCAATCTTGCATCACCCAAAAATAGTGAAATTTCAAGTTTCTCGGTTTTTAGATGTTTTTACATTTTTGGATACCCTTTTCATCATAATGAAATTCCCAATTCATGGTTTTTATTTTCTATTCCTGGGTTGAAAGATATTGCAGTTTTAGTTTCCCAAATTTGCACCTGAAATTCTTCTGAGTTAGATTTGAGGCACTTAGAGTTCCCGAAATGGCCCTGAAACTTGCTGAAATCAACGTAGTAGATTTCAAGTGTGTTATTGACTTCGAGACCTTTCCAACGGTTCAAACGGTTCACAATTCGGAGTCTTAGATCAAAAGTTATGGCCCCGAGAAGTTGGCGCACTTTCTAGAAGATACAATTGCAAATGCTCTTTTGAAATTTGAACTTCATGTTGTAAATTTTCAGCGCCAAACCACCTAAACTCAAATTTGAATGTTGTTTTGGTTCCAAACTAATGAGGAGCTCTATTTATGGGCGGGTTTCTAATTTTTGGGTGGCTTTTTGGGGACAAGCTCGCATATTGCGAAAGGGTTATTTTGTAGCTTTCTGTAACTTGCATGTGTTGTAGAACTCAGAGATTGAGATCCTCTACATGTAAGAAGCTCCATTTTCTGAATAATAAAACTATTCTCTTGTTTGTGGGTTATTTTTTGTGTCTCGGGCTGTGCCCTCATCACTCTCAAATTCCCATCGATTGGTTTGAAGTTTTGCTTTCTTCACTTTGTTGTCTCCATAAATATTTTTTAATTTATCCCATATATCCTTAGCAGATTTGCAATACATTACTTTTGAAATTTTTGATTTGGTTAATCCCCATAATATTGTATTCTTAGATTTAGTATTGTTTTCACTTGTCTTCTTTCCCATTAAATTTGTTGGAGGAGTTGGTGGAGCTCTATATCTATTTACCATTGATTTCCAAATGTGAAATCCTAGGAAACTTATATAAGTTTCCATTCTTAAACTCCAAAAATGCATAATTTGTCCCATCTTTCTTGTCCACCCATGTGTGCTCTTTAGATCTACCTTCTAGTTTATTAGACTAATTTGAAGGGGCTTGCTCTGATACTAATTAATGAGCACATGGTTGTACTGAGAGGGGAGGTGAATCAATATAACAATATCCTTTTTCTTTTAAAACTTAATTAATCAAGTTTTAAGATTTACTCAAATCTAGCACATATAAATCAAATAATGAATAACACAATAACAACACAATTTATGGAAAATATTGGTGGAGAAAACCATGGAAAAATATTTCTTTTATTAAACTTATTTTTATAAATTCTAGAGGCACCAACCCCTCATTCAATTTGTGAGCACCAACTCACTAGAGGCACCAACCCCACATTCAATTTCTCTTCTACATTTTTCTATAATTTTGGTCACCAATCTAAAATGAATATTATTTTAAATCTTGAAAAAGATCTCATTATAAACTTGGTCACTATCTCCTTGTAAATCTGTAAATAATCTCCTCATAAATCTGCAAATAATATTCTTATAATCTCCTCATAAATCTGGTGTATCTGATTTATTTATTATCCCTTTTCAGCCCCACACACACACACCTCCTCCTCAAAAACTTATTCTTTTTACACCCTTATGCATCCATGAAGAGAGGAATCTCTTTGAAGAGAGATGACTCTTTTAAAAAGGCATTACCTTTTGTTAGTAACCTTTCTTAAATTAATCATTGCCTTTGTTGAATGTTTGTTGCTCTTAACATATCTTTAATCATTGCACATTAATACATTAATTTGTGTCTTGTTAACATAATTGTTGCCTATGATATAATATTACTTGGATCACTGCATTTACACTAACATGTGAATAAGACAAAGTATTTCACCTTTTTGGATAAGACAAATTTTATCTTTTATGACTTGTCTTTTCTTTATGAAGGTGGCCCTACCTTTAGTTAGGATTAATATTTATTTATTAATCCTTATTTAAATCTTTAACAAGGTAATTGTTGTCCTAATTCTTATAAAAAACAAAACATAATGAAGGCTACACACCTCTTCATAGCTTACTTAAAGGGGACAATTTTAATCTTTATATGGGTGCGATTCATTAAGGGGTTGACCCATAAATGAATGATTTAATTTGTAATTTTAAATCATAAAGTGGGCACCAAACATGGATTGACTCTCATAAAATAAATAAATTTATATTTTCATTATAAACATAAACACGGGTGACATATTTCATAGAGGATTGCATATAAACTAATCAAATATAGCCTGAATTAACATCTTTAAGATGAGGCAATTTTTGGGCACCAAACTTCATTATTTTGACATTTTAATATCTCCTTCTTTAACGATTTCATTTGGCCTTTGATATCCTTTGAAATCAATGAAAACTAATCCAACATAATCCTCTAGCCATGGCACTAACCTCAAACTACCTTTTAAACACCATTTGGCATTAGTCCATCAGTGGACCATATCAATGGATGGTGGATTTTTTTTCCCACCGGAGAGTTCTCCATTGGATGAACAATCCTTTCAATAGTCGAGTCTAGCAGAGAAATTTTTTCTCTAGAGTCAAATTTCAACAAAAGAGGAAAACAATTTTCTCACTTAGTGGAAAGAAAGAGGTGATTTGATGAGAACATTTTTCTAACCCTTGGGCCCCAAGATGACAGGAATCCTAGGCACCAAACCTGGAAGTCCCTTTGAGGATGGAGGGTCCCTTGAGGATAGTGGAGGAGCATGTTCCAAAAGAATGATGGAGTCCAATGAGGATAGAGGAGGGGGACCGTGAGGTACCCCACTAGAATCAATCACCATGCACATAGAGATTTCAAAAGTTGCTAAGTGGGAAATAACAATTTATGCAATTTTTCAAATGTTACTTATGTCTTGGCCCACAATTTTGGAATTGTTATTTTGTCTTCCCTTTTTCCTTATTTCCAAACCCTTGATGATGCTTTTTTTTTCTAGAACATTAGTCTATGTTTGAAGAAAACATCCTTATTGAGCTAAGGATAAATACTTGACATAGCGCACACCAAATTTCAAATCAATACAATGAGTGTTTACATGTTTTGAAACATTTTACAAGTTAATTCATTTTCTTTATTACTTGACTATATTATGAACATCATTTAATGTGAAGACAACCTATACCTTCTAGACATCCATAATTCTTTGCAAATTATTTCAAATATTTTTTGTGTCTAAGCTCTAATTTTGGGTTTGCTACTATATCTTCCCTTTTAACTTATTTTCAAACCCTTGACCATGCTTAGATTTTCCAAACCATGAGTCTAGTTTTGAAGAAATCATCCTATTGAGTTAATGATAAATACTTGAAATAGTGCACAATTTTTTTTAAATCAATACATTAAGTGTTCACATGTTTTGCAACATTGTACAAATTAACTCATTTTCTTACTTTAACAAAGTTTCCTTCTTATGACCATAATCATATCTTTAACAATTGGTACAAAATACATTTTCCTTTTATATAATTATAAGTACTAAGGTGAAGGAATGCATCTATACATCAAATTATGATTATGTATACAAGTTCTTTTGTCAAGATATAGAATCTCCTAAAAGAAGGATCAATCACTATACCTAAACATTGCATAATGTTCAACAAGAAACATGTATTTTCCATAAAGAAGTTTTTCCTACTTTTTAGTCCACATGAAGAATAAATTAAGAAAACTAAACTCTAATTAATCAAATTTGCATTGCAATTTGATGTTACAATCTATTTAACACTTGCTTCTTGTTCATTCCAAATAACACATACTGCAAATAGGTTAAAAGCTAAACCATCTTGTCTAATTATTACACTTTCCTTATATTCATGACTTCCTATTTCGAGAGTCATAATGAATGGAATCATATGTCCTATGATCTTCTTAGATAAGGGTTTCCATATTGATGATAGTTATAGATTAGTTGGGCTAACCAAGAACAACCTTAGAGATAACCTATTGGTATTTTTTAAAACATATGAAAATTGATGACTTAATTTTTTGACCATATAGAATAAAAGAGTTTGAACATGACATTCCTTTCATCTTAACAAGGTTCACTCACTCCCATGTTAAGATTATAACATGATATTACAGTGTGATATCTAATTGCAATCTTAATGTATAGTGTTTCATCTCAAACTTTCTTGAAATGGGTACTTGGATGCCCATGTAATTTATATATTAAATTATTCGAGCATTACATTGTTGGCTGACTTGGAATATTAGTTGTAATGGCATTCAATGAGAAAGGTAGTTAATCGAAAAGAAAATATTGTGGTGGTTAGACCACTTATTCTCCTTTGGCCATTCAATAATGTCCTAGGAGTCCTAATTGGATTGACTATCAAATTCACAAGGTGAGTCAATTCTCAACAAGGAAGACCTAGGAAGGGGTTCTTTAATCAAGTTTAGGCATTCACCACCAAGCAAATGCTTGGAAAAGACAAATAAGTATTCAACCTACAAAATCTAATAATGCAAGCTAAATGAAGGATGCAAATAATGAAATTAAGTAATTGGAAGTTACGATATGTGTACCTGGGAAGTCTGGAAATGCAATGAGGATTTCAAAAATGTAAAGAAGTTGTCAAAATGTGCTATGGAGAAAAAGATGCCCTTACTGTTGTCTTAGTCTCGCTATTGTTTTTCAAAGCAAATGCAAAATCTTTGGATGTCAGAACCGGATCTGGAAGAATTTCTGAAAACCCTTGGGAGGACTAAGATGCCCTAGGTGGTGACTTAGTCCCATCTAGAATTTTGGGAATCTCTGAATGTGGTCCTGAGGCTTGATATCTACACTTCCTTCTTCTCTAATCTTAGGTTATGAAACTTTCAGTTTTGGCATGTAGGTGAGTTTCCGTGAAGGTGACAACTTTGCAAATTTGCACTGCAAATGATCTTCAATTCTTCAACCTAAATCTGCAATCACAAACATGCAAGAGGAGAAAAACTTGGTGATTGTTAGTAAATGGGGGTTTTCCTTGGTCAAACCCCTTGTTGTTAATTAAACCTTGAAATGAAATGAATAATGAAGGGAAATGATGAATGAACATGCAATGTCACAACTCACCCAACCCTTGTTATGAATTCTACAAAATTTTGTGAGATGGCTAGCTTGAATGTAGATCTTGAAATGCTTGAATGGTTGACTTCAATTTCTTGCTTGAATCAAAACCCTACATCATAAATGTTAGCACAATAACACACATGATGCAAAAATATATTTGATATGATGCACGAATCTTGATGATGGCTCCAAATACTTGATGAAATGCTCTTGAATGCTTGGATGCTTAGACTACGTTAGGTTGCTAGGTATATCAAAATGAGAGAAGGAACCTTCTATTTATACTTATCTATGCTTAATATCCTGAAATTACACCACACCAAGCCAACATATGAATTCATTAATTAAAGGAGGCTAAATCCTGCCAGAATTTGAAATTGGATCCCAAAAATACCTCAAGGGGGACTAAGATGCCCTAGGTGGCATCTTAGTCCTGAGGCATGAAACTTTGGGGCACATACTCCAAAAAGGGACCTATTTAGGTGCTTTCAAAATCAAGGTCCCAAGACCTTTGGGGGACAAAGACGCCTTAGGTGGTGTCTTAGTCTCAACCCAAAAATTAGGAAAACTTAGACAAAATCATTGAATTATCATTTATCCATTGATGATTGTCGGGATTAGCCAGAAAAGTATACAATTCATCGGGCTTGTGGATGCAAAATAGGACCAATTAAGACATACATAGGGATAAATAAAGCAAGGCGGGCCCAAACAAGTGTGAAAATTCAAGGGTATGCATTTTACTACACTATGGGTAGATTATGATAATGATTATTACAAATTGATTAGAGCTCATTAACACCACTTTTCCATTCCTCGGTGCTAGGAAAGGGAGTGGAGAATCTTTGCATGTCGGGTGGTGTCCATAATGTGTAGTGGATGCATGCCTACCATTCACATGTGCCAAAGATGTTTGGGAGATATGTTTGATATCCATGAATGCATTTATTTGTCACATGGGGGGATTGGGTTTTTGTCATACTATTGTTTTGGGTAGTCATGGTTTCAAAAATCCACTTGTGTTTTCCTCTCAACTTTTTTTAATAAATTATATACATTGGATAGAGGTTACATGGGTTATTTATAGGTACACAAGTGTTGCTAGAATGCTACCAAATTGAAGGGAGAAGTTTGTTGATTATGTATGCTTGGTTCGAAAATTAATACAAATTTTTGGTGTCTCTGGTGGTGGAGTTTTCCCTTGAAAGGGTTTCTCCATGTACATAGAGTGTCACATTTTTAAATCTTTTGGTTTACTAATTGCTTATTTGATGATTTATACTTCCAAATGGACAAGGATGTACAATTTGAGAAGATGTTGATGAAATCATTGGAAACTTTCATAGCCATCTTTGGAGGCTTGTGTTTCTCTCCAAAGCTCAAGACATTAACAAGGCATGCTCACATGCTCACTACCTTGAAGTGAATAGTGCACCTTCCTCACCAAAGACCCATGGAGAAGCCAAGACAAAGAAGGTGAGTGCCACATTCAAAACCTACAAGACAATACAACCATTGTGATGCCAATTGCCATATGGATGAAACTTATGGAAGCTACATCTAGATAAGTGTCCACATTAGAATAGACAAAAAGGTTAAAAAACCACCATGCCTACCATTAAGAAACTTGATTATATTCTATAGGTGATTCTAAAATTTCTTGCACTACAAAGGACATTTTCCATATTCAAGCACAAGAGGAAAAAGAGCATACATGATTATTTCAAATTAATATTCGAGTCATGAATGTTAAAGTAGACATGCTTTTTGATTCTTGTTTCCAAGCTAGTCTTATTTCTCAAGAGTTAGTGAAAAACCTTGTTTTAGAAATTATTCTACAACTCAAGCCATATTTCTTTGGGTTGTTTTAAGATGGATATTGATTTGTTCTTTTCTAGGCAATGTAGATTGAATTTTGTTGGTGCAAATTTTTTATTGAAAAAGTATTGGTAGATGTTGTTCCATTGGACATGTGAAAAGTTGTTTTTGGCATCCCTTGTTCAAGAGTATTAGTGTTATCTAGATAGATGTGAAAATAAGTGCCACTTAGTCAAGGAAGGTGGCCACTTCATTTTTCTTGCCCACAAGGGCAAGAAAAAGGAATTTAGGGTTGTTAATCTTAAAGAAAAGACGATGATCAATGGAAGCACTTGAAGCATTCCCCTTGAGTGGAGGAGAAAGAGTGTTGATACAACAACTCCATCTAATTCAAGCACTTCAACAATTTAGGCATTTTCCAATAGGTAGAGGCACAAATTTTTAGGCTCTTGGCTAGAGCGGTGTAGGATTGGGTGGCAACCATGTTATTCTTTAAGGGGTCATCACTCATTTTGTATCCATAGCTTTTGGGAACCAAAATCCTCCATATAGGGAAGGTGTGATTTGTAAAAATATTAGAAAATGTGTTTGTTTCATTATGGATCCATGACAAAGTGAGTCACAACCAAATTGACTTTTGGTCATTTGTGTGAAATTACCAATTTTGATAGGGGTGATTACATAGCTACTGGGCAAGTATGAAATCATCATATTGAAGACAATGTTTTTGTCTGAAGTTTTTTTCCAGAAAAAAGGAGTTCTTAGGTTTAAAATCCTCGTGTCTTTCATTTTTGTGGTGTTGATTCTTGTTCCTTCTTGTTCATTTGATTAGTAAAATGTTGCAGTAATTCAATTACACTTATTAAATATGTATTGAAGTATGATGTAGAATATCTACACCTATTTAGAAATCAACTTTCTTGACATAAAAAAATGTGTATGACATACATAGACTCATAGAAACTACCATATTTAGCCGATAGGCTATTATGGTTGGGAAATCTCATTGGAATCGTCTGCTGTCTGACGTTGAGAAATTTCTCGGCATTCTTCGACGGACGGGATATGAGAGACATTAATGGAGGTAATGTACTGCATTCCACAGCAGGGGACAACATGCAGTTAATGAGCAATGCATCCAATTTTCCTGAGCCTTTCCCATGTCAGAATGCATGGGGAAGAGGTCTACAATTGCATCCCAGATTAACTACGCAGGGGAATCAAAGAGGTGAAAATTGCATAAAGGTAGGTGCGTGAACTGAATGCCCTCTACTATCAGTGAATAAAGGAATTTATGGTGGTTGGTGTGTCGATTTTCCTTGATGATTTTAAGTTATGTAGGATTGGCTTTTAAAAATGACCATATTAAATGATACCAAGGAGGTAGCAAAAGGAGGGCAAAGGCTATAGTGGCGACAATTTGCACCGACCCATGGATGTCTATGCCATGCTCCTCCTGCATACCCCTCTGACCGTCCGTGTGCCCAAAAAATAATTTTACCTCCTTTTTTTATTTTTCTGCTGCTTTGCCTGGGCATTATGAAATATAAAATTTAAAAATAAAAAATTATTTTTTATTAAAATTTATAGTATTAATTTATATTGAAAATATCAAAATTTAATATTTAAATTAATTTAATAAGTTTTTTTTGAAAATTTAAATACTTTTTATACTATGTATTTATATATATTTTACTTTAAAATAAAATTTTATTAATATTTTAAATATGTTTTATAATTTTAAAATTATAGTTAAATATTGAAAGTTTTGACTGAAAAACATAAAATAAATATAAAAATATTTAATAAAATATTTCTTTCTTTAAATTAAATTAGTGCATGTGTAGATATATGTTATAAAATAATTCTTTATTTAAATTATTTTCAAATTTATAACCCAAAATCTAACTGAACCCTAAAGCTTCACCTTAATTCTAATCACAAGTTCTATCTTAGAATCCTAACTCTAACCCTTACCCTCTATTGAGTTGTAACCCTAACCTTAATTTAATTCTAACCCTAAGCTTTATCTAAGAACCGTAACCCTTTGGGGTTTTAGGACTTAGAATTGTTAGATAAAATTATTATTTCATCTAAATAATAATAACTTATAAATTTATTAACTCCAAAATTTGTAAATAATAACATGTTAATTTTATTTTCAATAAATAAATTTAAATGAATTTGATTAATATATAAAATAAAGATGTTATTTTAATTTTACTAATACAAGAAGATTTCATCATGTTAATTTTATTTGTATTAGATATATGTTTCATTTAAATAAATTAAACAAACTTTTATTTATGTAAAATATGATGTGTGTGGCATGTTTACCTATGTGTAATTTATTGTTTATCTATGCATAATTTAATATTTGTGCATTGCAATGACCATTTAGGAAGTAGGTGTTGGGAGTGACTAAGTCATAGTGGTATTTTTTTATTGGTAATATTGATAGAACAAGAAGATATTCTAAAGATCTTTCTTGAGGCTACTTGTCAATTGGAATTATCTTCTACTATTGTTAAAAAAATCAGAGTGCCTAAGTCAAAGTGATTTTTGGGTGACTAAGTTTTATGTCCAATTAGGGTTAGGGTTCAATTAGGGACAACTATAGTTAGGGTTAGGCTTATGGTGTTCAAATATAGGGTTAAGGTTATAATTATGATTAGAGTTTGAAATAGTGTTACAATTAGGGTTAGATTTCAATTAGGATTGGGGTTAGGGTGTTTTACTTTTAATTAGGATTAGGGTTAGGGTTTACTTAGGTTTAGGGTTAGAGTTAGAGTTAGAATTCTAGGACAAAGTTTCCGGTTAGAATTAAATTAAGGTTAGGGTTATCTCAAATAAAGCTTGGGGTTAGAATAAGGGTTCCAATTAGGGTTAGAGTTCAATTAGGGTTTGGTGTTAATTAGTTTACGATTCAATTAGAGTTGCAATGAGTTAATTAATTATGACATTCTTAAATACATTCTTTGTTGATTTATTGTCTTTCAAATTAACAATTTAGAAATTAATTTTTTTTAATCAAAATTTAAAATATCAAATTATAGTAAACACATTAACATCTAATATTTAAAATAAATTAACAGAAACAATATATACAAGATTCTAATATTTAATATTAAATTTAAATATTTTTACTTTCTATCTTATTTTATCTTAAATATTTCATAATAAAATTTAAAAATTAAAAATTAAAACTTATTTTTTATTAAAATTTATAGTATTAGTTTAGGGTTAGAATTAAATTAAGGTTAGGGTTACAACTCAACTAGGGTAAGGGTTAGAGTTAGGATTCTAAGATAGAACTTGTGATTAGAATTAAGGTGAAGCTTTAGGGTTCAGTTAGGTTTTGGGTTATAAATTTGAAAATAATTTAAATAAAGAATTATCAATATAAATTAATACTATAAATTTTAATAAAAAATAAGTTTTTATTTCTAAATTTTATATTTCATAATGTCTAGGCAAAGCAGCAAAAAAATAAAAAAATGAGGTAAAATTATTTTTTGGGCACCGTAAACCAAAAATATCCGTGTAAATAGGCCTGCTACACACGGACGGTCAGATGCAGGAGAAGCATGCCATAGACATCCATGGGCCGGTGCCGATGCAAATTATTGGGCACTGGCTATGGAGGCCACAATTTGCACCGATGGGTCGATGGGCATCCGATGCCCAGAGGGGTATGCAGGGGGAGCATGGCATAGACATCCATGGGCCGGTGCAAATTGTTGGACACTGGCTATGGAGGCCACAATTTGCATCGATGGGTCGATGGGCATCCGATGCCCTGCCATGCCGCTAACAGTTTTATTATTATATATGCCTACAAATTTTTGTATCTTAGACTTGTGTTTGTCCGTACGGTAGTAAAAATCAATTTACAGCAGGTGAATTTTATTGAGTTGAATTTTGCTTTAATTCATCCCCTCCGGGCTGCTATTTCGGATTTTTTTTTTTTTTTAACTTGATTTTCATATATTTTGATTGCAAAATATTTATTGATTTTTTTATCTATATTAATTTTATTATATTTTAAAATGTTTTTTTCCAAAAAATTAGTAAAAGTTTTATAATTTCTTTTATATTTTAGTTAACATAAATTATAACTAAATTAAATATATATAGTTTATTTTTTTTTTAGAAAACTTGATTTTAAGTTTATTTTTTTTAATTTATATGAATTTTTATTTTTTAACTGTTATTTTTCAAAAATTTAATAATATTTTTGTATCTTCTTTATTTTTTAGTTAACATAAATTATAATTATAATTAAATATATATAGTTTATTTTTTTAAAAGAAAACTTGATTTTAATATATTTTTATTAAAAATATTTATTGATTTTTTATTTATATGAATTTTTATTATTTTTTAAAATGTTTTTCTTAGTAATATTTTTATAACTTCTTTATTTTTTAGTTAATATAAAGTATAACGACATTAAGAACATTTCTAACCTTTTATCATCTTTTACATTAAACTAATGTATGAGTTTAGATATATAATGACAAATTTTGTCAATCCTTTTTATCTAACATTAAAATGTCTTTAATCTCCTCAAGATGAGTTAGACAATAGCCATTGTGCATCATACTTTTGTTTTGACCTAAAGAGATAAAATTGATGGGTTTAAACTTAGATTCATACTATAAAACTATATTTATATTAACAAATAATTAACATACAAAGTTACATTATGCAAAAAACATTTATTTAAATCTAGATTGAAAAATATATAAAGGTGAAAATTTGATAATTAGAATAATTTAAAGTATTTATTGATTTTTATTTTACAGTTCATGAATATCAATATTTTCTCTCATAACATTCTATTCATCATCAACCCTTTGAAATTACACAATTCAATTAAAAACAAATTTATAAATTGTAAAATAAAAATTGATATTACATCCAAAAATATCTAATTTTAGTTATAATTTATAGTAACTTAAAAATAAAGAATTTATAAAAATATTATTAAATTTATGAAAAAGGTAAAATATAAATTCCCCATGATTATTCTTTCTTGGAATGCAAGGGGGTTGAATAGCACCTCCCATAAAAAAGCTATTCAGGGCTTGATTGGGGTACATTCTCCAGATATTTTTTGTGTGCAGGAGACCAAGCTTCAGGTGGATTGCATGCTTCAGTATGCTCCTCGTATTTGGGTTTCTGGGCAGTGTCAGTGTATAGGCTCTAGAGGTAATTCTGGAGGTTTGGCACTTTTTTGGGATCCTCATAAGGTTGTTCCTCGCTGGTGGATTTCTAGCCATTCCTCTATCTCAATGGTGGCCTCGGTTTTGGACTCTGGTGAGACTATTTTGGTTAGCAATGTGTATGCTCCGGTTGACATCTGTGGTAAAAGCCAACTATGGGCCCATATCACGTTTGTTAGATCTTGTGCTCCCTTTTTGCCGTGGATCTTAGCTGGTGATTTCAATTCCATCTTGTGCTTGTAAGAGAAAAGAGGTGGATTGCCGAGATTGGGTCCTGCTTCAGATTTGTTCTGGGCTAGTGTGGCTTCTCTTGCTCTTGTTGATGTCAAACCTTCTAATGGCTTATTTACTTGGAATAATAGGCGGAGTGGGTCGGAGGCGATTTCTGAGCGGTTGGACAGGTTTCTTGTTTCTAGTTTTTGGGTTGGGGGCACTGTGGTTATTGGCTCTGAGATTCTTGATTGGTGTGGCTCTGATCATTGGCCAATTAAGTTTTTAGCCTCTCCTTTCCCTAATCCAAAGAATCCTCCTTTCAAATTTTAGCTTATGTGGCTACTGGACTCTTCTTTGCATAATCTGGTTGCTCAATGGTGGCGCGATGGAGCCCCTGCATATGGTACTGCTATGTACTCTTTTGTCAAGAAGATGCAATGTGTTAAGTTTCATCTTAAGAGATGGAATAGGCTATGTTTTGGTAATTTTCGTGCTAAGAAAAGGGAAGCACAGGAGCGTCTTGCTGTTATTACTCGCCAGATTAGGGATCTTGGTTTTTCAGAAGCTCTTGGGCATGCTGAGTCCCAGGCTCTTAAATCTGTGGAAGAGTGGGAGCTTCGTGAGGAGATTTTTTGGAAACAGAAGGCGTGGATTGACTGGCTTCAAGAGGGCGACAGGAATACTGCCTTCTTTCATCACTCTATGCAGGCTCGTCGGAATAAGTGTTATATCTCTTCTCTCATTAACTCTGAAGGATTAGTTTTATCCTCACAACAGGCCTTATCCAGAGAAGCGCGCCTATTCTTCTCTGCTTTGTTTACTGAGGACTCCCTTCTTGCTGAGGTTGAGGAAAATAGGATTCTTTCCTGTATTCCTCCTTTGATTTCTGATGAGCTGAATGCTTCTCTCATGCGCCTGATTACTCTGCCTGAAGTGGAAGAGGTCGTGTTTGGGATGAATAAGGGGAAGGCTCCTGGCCCTGATGGGTTCCCAGTTGAATTTTTCCAAGAGTTTTGGGATATTGTGAAGATGGATTTGTTGGAGGTTGTCTATGAATCTTTTCATAACAAGCAGATGCTTTGGGCCATGAATGCTATTTTTTTAGTCCCCATCCCTAAGAAGGAGGGTGCTGATAGGTTTGAGCTTTTTCAACCTATCGCACTCTGCAATGTGGTGTATAAGATTATTACAAAGTTGATTGCTAAGCGGCTTAAATTTTGCCTGCCTGTTGTTATTTCTGAGGAGTAAGGAGGTTTTGTGGCTGGTCATCAAATTTTGGATGGGGTAGTGATTGCCTCTGAGGCTATTCATTCCATGGTGATCTCCAAGGAGAAGTCGATGTTCATCAAGCTAGATATGGCAAAAGCATATGACAGAGTCAAATGGAGTTTTCTTCAGAAGATTTTGTTAGCCTTTGGGTTTTCTCCTGAGTGGGTGAGTTGGACTATGAGCTGTGTGACTTCCTCCTCATTTTTTGTCATTGTGAATGGGGAACCTTCAGAGCTGTTTGGTGCTACTAGGGGCCTTCGACAGGGGGACCCACTCTCTCCCTATCTGTTTATTATTATGGCTGAGGGGCTGGGTCGCTTTCTTAAATCTTAGGTCTCTCTTGGTGTGATTCATGGTTGGCAGTGGGGGTTGGGTCTGCCTACTCTGTCTCACCTCCAGTTTGTGGATGACACCTCTCTTATGGGGTTGGCTCGTCTTCATGAAGCTAAATCCATTAGGCAAGCTTTGGACATCTACCTCGCCGCTTTTGGTCAAAAAGTTAATGAGCAGAAGTCTTCTATTTTTTTCTTTAATACTCCTTTGGCCATCCAGAGGAGGATTGCTACTATTTTGAGGTTTCAAATTGGATCTCTCCCCTTTGTCTATTTGGGGATTCCTTTTGCCATTGGTTGTCAACCCAGATCCTCTTGGCAGACATTGCTTAAGAAGTTGAGGAAGAAGGTAACTCATTGGACTCATCGGTGGTTGTCTACTGCTGCTAGAGTTACCCTCCTTCAGTCTGTTATCCAGGCCCTTCCCATCTACAGATGTTTTGTTCAATCGGCCCCTATGTATTTTCTTCGCAAATTTGATGCTCTCTCTCAGAAATTCCTTTGGAGTGGCAACTTGATGACTTCTAAGTGGAGCCTTGTTAATTGGGATTATGTGTGTAGACCTAAGCAGGAGGGTGGTCTTGGTTTACGTTCTTCTATTTTGAATGGGCAAGTTCTTGCGGTGAAGCTTTACTGGCGCTGGTGTACTAATCAACACCAGCTGTGGGCCCGTATTTTTAGCTATAAGTATCTTCACGGTGTTGCTGCACATGAGGTTCCTTGCTATCCTCTAGAGGGAAGGGGATCTATGATTTGGTCTACTTTGAAAGTGGGAGCCCAGTTGATTAAGCGGGCACTTTTTTGGATTTGTCGTTCAGGATCACAGGCTCTTTTTTGGTGGGATTCTTGGGATGGTCACCCACCTATTCTCTCTGCTTTTCCTCATCTTCAACCCCTCTGTGATGTTTTTACTACTGCTGGTTGGGACACCATTGAGCATTACAAAAATGCTGAGCATTACGGCTCTGTTGTTTCTTTCCGTTGGAAGCACCTTTCTGAGTGGCCTCCCGAGGGCTCTGCAGAGGACAGGTGGGAGCTTGCTCATCTTTTGGCTTCCCGGGCTTGTAATTCGTTGAGGGGACCTGATATTTTAGCTTGGGATAGTCCTGACATGTCTGAGAAATACTCTGTGGCTACTAGCTATAAGCAATTGGGTTGACAGTTGTTTGGGGATATTTAGGTCCCTTGGTGGAAGTATGTTTGGCATAAGTTGTCTTGGCCCAAGTGCAATTTCTTCATGTGGTTGGTGGCTCAAAACCGGTGTCTTACTTGGGATAATTTATGCAAGCGGGGTTTCTAGGGTCCCTCTTTGTGTGTGTTGTGTCGTGAGGCTAAGGAGTGTGCTTCTCATCTCTTCTTCCAATGTTCCTATGCTCGGGAGATTTGGCATTTTTGGTGGCAGGTGTGGAATATACCCTGTCGGCATGTTTCTTCTTTGGCTGAGTTTGTGGATCGGGGGAATAGGGCCCCTGTTTCTACTTCCTTTCTTCAAGCTGCTTGGGCGATTGGCCCTTCCTTCATCATTTGGAACCTTTGGTTGGAGAGGAATTGTCGGATTTTTCAGGATATGATGATGGGGGCCCCTCGCTTGTGGTGGAAAATTTTGCATTCTTTGGGAGAAACGATCACAACTAAGTGTGATCTGTCTGAGTCAATTGCTCCTTTGGATGCTGGTTGTTTCAACCGCCTTCATTTGCCTCCTTCGCATCAGCAATTTATGCGCAACAGGTGTAGGCATCCTACTCCGAAGGTGAATAGGGAGGGAAGATGGTCTCCTCCTCCTCAAGGCATCCTTAAAATTAACACGGATGGCTCTTCTCGTAGAAACCCTGGTCATGCTGGAATTGGTGGTGTTGGTCGGGATAGTTCAGGAGATGTTCAATTTATCTTTTCTATTTATAAGGGTCTTCATACTAATAATCTTATGGAGGCTCAGGCAATTTTACTAGCTGTGGAGCATGGAAGTAAGTTGGGGTGGCGTAGGATTATATGTGAATCGGATTCCCAGGTTGTGGTGAACTTGCTGAACAGGCAGAGGTTAGAGGATGTTAGTTGGCACTTGGCTATGATTATTGAACAAATTCTCAATCTTTGTGTTTCTCTTGAGTTTGTTACTTTCACCCATATCCCTAGGGAGTGGAATGGTGTTGCTGATTGTTTGGCTAAATGGGCGTCTGACCATATTCATGATTGGAATTTGGTTGATCGGGGTCAATTACCCCCTGATTTGTCTCAATAGTTGGACCATTTGGTTGAGCTTGATAAGGCTATGTAATATTTTGGCTCTGTAATTTTCTCTTGTGATTAATAAATTTTTACCCCTCTTTTTGTTGAAAATATAAATTCATATAAATAAAAAAATCAATAAATATTTTATAATTAAAATGTATTAAAATCAATTTTTTTAAATAAAAAAACTACATATATTTAATTTTAGTTATAATCTAATTAATTAAAAATTTATTAAATTTTTTAAAAAAATATTTAAAAAATAATAAAAATTCATATAAATAAAAAATCAATAAATATTTAGTAATAAAAATATATTAAAATAATTTTAAAAAAAATAAAAATAAATTACATATATTTAATTTATATTAACTAAAATTAAAAATAGTTATAAAAATATTACTCCAAGGTGGAAGGGGATGAATTAAACTAAAATTCAACTCAATAAAATTCACCTGCCATAAATTGATTTTCCCACCGGACAAACATGGGTCTGACAAATACTAAAATTTGTAAGCAGCAATGAACGGACTGTCAGTTGACAAATACGCGCAGGGGTGCATTTTGTGCAGGTTGATTAGAGTGCTGGTGATGGGTGACAGCCGCAGCGGGACGAAGAGTTGGAGACAACGCCAAACAAAAGCAGGTACAGGTACAAATCGTTAGCAGTGGCTTGCACGGGTGCAGCCATCCGATACCCATGACGCCCATCGGTGCAAATTGTCACCCCCATAGACATTGCCCAAAAGGAGAGGGGTTTGATGGCTTAGAAACGGAAGGAAATGAAAATAAATAAATAATACGACTGTTCAGAGAGTTCTAGATGAACAGTTTATGTGTAATCTGGAATGAGGCGTAACTTGGAGGGTGGAAAAAGGATGACCTTTCTGATCATACATGGGTAGATCATGTGGAAATATCACAGAAGAAGATGAACGCATTTTGCGAAGAGAACAAGAGAAAGCACATAAAGAAAAGGAGCAGACAAAAAAATCATTCAAACCTCAGATGATTGCACGCTTGTAATTCCAGAATATTTCTGAAAGTGAAGCCATTAAGCTATGACATTGCCTATGCTTCCACAATCTGTATACCTGTCTACCAGAACGTAGAAGATTATTGGGTTGTGGAACCTCTGTTTTGTTACCTATCTACCAGAAAATAGAAGATTACATACTGAGTTTTATGGAGACTCCATCAGGCATTAAGGTACGTAGAACAAATCATGATTACTGGGTTGTGGGAATTATGGATTTTTGCCAAAATCCTTTGATACCTCGTGTTGATTTTGTTGGACTTTTGTTTTGTCACCTGGATAAATAAAATCGACATGTAGTCTGCCTCATCATTTCAATCTTGGAGTGCTTGAAATTTTTTATAATACATCAGGACAGCATCTTCATTCGGGATTCTCCTTCTGTTTAGCCTCATGCTCTCCACAAAAGCATACAGCTCTACAACATCTGACAAAATTCCTTAGCCCTTATGATTTGATGAATGTTCCCACCCTGTTGCAAAGCTCCCATTTTGGCGCAGGCAGACGGTATTATATCTTGCAATACTTGCATTCCATGAGATCATATTCCTTCAGGAATTCTATCAAACAGCTCACACGCCTTGTTTATGCGCCCACATTGTTGCGTACATGTCTTCCAGCGAAATTGCAGCTACAACATCTGCCAAATGTAGTTAAGTCTGGCGTTACACCTGCCAAATTTATTTGCTTGAAAGTTTCTAAAGCCTTTTATTTAACAAATCCATTTTTGTGTATATCTTTCAATTTTTGCGCTCCATGAGACCACGTTTCTAGGAGGCAATCTATCAAATGATTCTCGTACCTTGTCTGTGTTAAACATTCTGCATACACGTTTACCAAGGGTAGACCCACTAATATGTCTAAGTTGTTTCATTTCTTTTTCATTTTCTTTAGTTGCTGGGTGTTCATACTTGCGCCCTCAGTCTTGGCATGGGCGGATAGGATGTTGGCATAGGTTATAAAAAACAAATCACTTTACACCTGACAATTGCATCTACTTGAATGTTCTGAATCCTTAACCATAGTTTTCTTTTTTTTTTCCTTCAAATAAATTCCTAACTGTGCAAGTATCTGCTCTGTTTTATTTGTGGTTGTAATTGGACTTGAGGAGATCATCTCCACCAATGTAGAAGCTCAATTCCTACTTTATTTATATAAGTAAATTTTTTTTTCCCAATTATTCTTAATCGAAATTTTTCCTACAGTGTAATGAATTGTATGTCTATTATTTAAAAATAAATAAATATGGGTTGCATGTGAACTGTGGGGATTCCTTGGGTTGCAATTTTGCATACTAGTGAATCATAGAGTGTTGTTTGCAAGTAGTCTTCTTTTTACTATTTCAGCGGTATAAAATAAGAAGCATAGGTAGACATGTGGTATTAAAAAAAAAAGAGTCCCAATCAATCTATATATATACTGGATTTATGAGAATTGAGATTTTCTTGTTTTTCTCAATGAACATGTACAAAGAACTACAAAGAACTTCGAGTCATGTTGCAATATAAGCTAGAAAGTAGAATTATTCATAATTTGATATCATTCAAGAGAAAGTTTTGTGTCTATCGTCTTTATTAAGTTGTTTGCATTAGTTTTGTTATGGTTATGTTGATACAAGATGGCATTCACAATTACATCCAACTAAAACATATTTTTTAAATTATTCTTTGATAGGCATCCAAACCCTTCTTCCATTCTCCAATCTAAGTGAGGGCATGCAGGATAATGTTCAAATTTTAATTGAAGTTTTTTATAGCCTTTACAACAAACTCATTGTGAACATATTCAACTACCAAGGCATTTCCTTTAGCCACATTACGTCAACTATTTAATCAAACCATTCACATGCCTAGGCTTTCACAGTTTGCATAAAGGTTACCTTAAGAGTTTGAGGAGAGAGATAGAACTTAATCTAACTCTTCTAGCAACAAAATTTACCCAAGTATGCATACATCAAAATGAAAAGTCATACACAAGAACGTGAATTGTCTAACAAGTTTTTCTTAAGGAAATTTAAGGCAGACATAAAACCCATGAATTATTTAACAAAAGTCTCCAAGAACGACAGGCGACAACACACAAGCAATTAATTCACCTAAAATGATTATTCTCAGCCGTGGGAGTGGATAAAACACAAAGAACCTCATTGTCAACCACCAACAATTGTATTATGCATAACCAATCTCTTGAGTTAGTGGTTGTGATGTGTCATAATATAGTTTTTTTATTATAAAAATATTTTCCCTCAACATGCATTTTTTGATTATGTTCAGCAACAACTATACTTAATCCAATTGACCTTTTAAGTTACAGGTCTTCTTTCATTGTTCAAAAAATATTATGTTGTAAAACCATTTAGCATAGCATACTGATTTAAATTAAGTTCCATTTGTTCATATTCAAATCTTCTCGCATCCCATTATCAATTGACTTTTGCTATAAATAGTAAGTCTTAAGAAAAGTAATTTTTTTACCCTGCCTTTCAATATATTGCCAGAGTATATCCTGCTACCGGCATAACCATTGCACCTTGTTGGGTACAAACGCTAGTTTTACATTAGCAACAATTGTGGACAAATGAGTAAAAAAACCGCACAAAGGAAGCATAGTGTTGTCGAGACTATCATTTATCATTACCACATATGGATGAATAGATTAAGAAGCAAAGAGTCAAGATGAACATAGATTTGTGAAAGTCTTACCACCTAACATCTTCTCATGTTTTAAAGATGAAACATGTTTAAAGGGGTGGAAAGTTATACACATTATCCTATAAGTACAATTACAATAAATTAATTTTGAATATATAACCAACTTTGCATTTTGCTCTTCCATGAGTTTAGACAGAAAAAGCCACAACAGGGCATTTGACTGACAAATGATGAAAGAGTCACAACATGAGCTTAACTATGCAAGCTTCTATCACTGCTGCTATGGTCATTTCAAGGAGCAAAGGAATTGTCCTCTGTTTCTCTTGGAAAGGAAAAGGTAGAAAATCTTCCTTGTAAAACAGATACGCGTTATTGCTACCCTGAATACAACAGGGCTGATAATTTCATAGATGATGTAATTCCTGAAGAATAAGCAATCATATATGAAAAAGGTTAGGAACACCTAAAGTAAATAAAATTTGAAACCGTTATAATGAAAAGAAAGAAAAATCTACACAAAAATCCATAATATTAATCGAGTTTAAAAGATTGAGTTTTCCTCGGCTTACTGATCTTGCTTTAATGGTTGAGCAGGTTGAAACTATCTTCCTTCATTTGAGAAAGTTAAGGAAGCGAATGGATTGAAATATAAGGTTGCCCTTCAGCATTCTGCAACTTATTTGCTCCTCTGGCTCTGGATACACTCAAGTATGTTAGACAAACTGATCCAAATGATCCGAAGTCCAGTTCAACAAATGAAAAAGATGTGACATTTGGATTAGGATAAATTATGACAACTGGAGAGCAAGATATGATTACTAGTGTAAACGAGAAAGGTATTTTCGAGGCCACTAACATTGGATGGTGAGTCAATGCTTCACTGGTTGAATCCAAAACATAGTATCCCATAAATGTATGAGAAGTTGGCTAATATGAGAACTAGTGCAGTACCTCTAACAATGGTTAGGCTGGTTTAAAAAATTCTAAATTAGAAATGCATAATTCTAATAGAATAAAATCATTAAAATTTTGAACGTGTAAAAATCCATACCAGAATTGTGAAGTATATTTCTGTTGCACTTCTTGGTCTTGGAATTTCCTCGCTCATAAAGATTTCTGCTTGGAGTGTCTGGATAGATGACTAGAAGTGTAATGAAGTGGATGACTGGAAACAACTCGTCAGCCAGGTCTTCTAGAGACAAGGGTCTTCCTATTGTGTTCTTGGGCATATCAATATACAATTAGAACGTTGCTTATTATCATGTTCAATGACACCAACACTGTAAGGGCTGTACCTTTTATGAGTCTAGTCTGCTGACATCTCTGTTTTATTTATTTCCTCCAAATCTGTTTATGGTACACCAACCTGCTGTACCATTTATGAGTCTTGTTTGCTGACATCTCTGTCTTATTTTGTATAGAAAATGAGTGACATATTTTGATGAATCAAATCATCTTTGTTCAATGAAAATCTGAAATCCCACGCTCCATAGAACTGTTGGTGGAATTTAAGTATACTGTCAGTTACAGCATCCTCGGGTAAGTCTTTCAAGACAATGGGGCCAATATCCTTCCTCTTGTTCTGATCAATCTATCAGCAGTCTTTTCTGCTGCTAATTCTGTATCTCCAGCCAACCAATAATTAACATTTTATTAGAGTTGGCACTTTCAAATGCTGAAATAGTAGATATGCCTATTGTTTATGCATCTTGAGGCTTGATATATAAAGTGGGAGTATTCTTATTATTATCTTTCTTACCATTCAAATCAATTTTGAAAATGCAATGAATTTTGGGCTTTCCCCACAAAGATTGCTTTCTAAGCCACACAACGTTAAGCATTCATGAAAGATCTGTTCAAATTTTCAGCAATATTTGCCATTTCAAGATTCAAATACTTACAACACATCAAATACACTCGCAACAAAAGTCAAGCAATAAATTAAAGATGCTATGTTTGTCCATGAAAAATATTTGCAAACAAAGTTCATTGTTTCTTTAAACTCTGTAATTGACTTTAATTTACTAGTTATATGTTAAAGATGCTATGTTTGTCCATGAAAAATATTTGCAAACAAAGTTCATTGTTTCTTTAAACTCTGTAATTGACTTTAATTTACTAGTTATATGTTTTCCACTTTGAAGAAAACAGAAAATTATTCCAAGACAACCTAACAATCTAAAACATTAACTGAATGCCTTAAACTAGAATAATATAAGACCAATGAGAGAAGTGGAAAGGATATCATAATTTTTCTCACTCTGATCAATTATCACTGCCTGGGGGGCGGGGGGGGGTGGCATCCATAGAAATTCCTTGTTAGGCAGCACCTCCCTTCCATCAATCTTAACTTTTAAGTGGCTCTGCTGTCATAAAACAAATGATGGTCATAGAAATTTCTTGTTAATCAACACCACAACAAAAAAGAGAGCTCAAACAAGCTCTTCCTCAAAAGCTATTTTGGGAAGAGCGGGTGCCGTATATGAATACATGATTGTCCCAAATTTCAAAAAAAATTTGCCAAAATAATTGAGAAATTTGAATGAAAAAGCTGTACACTGAAATCATATCAACGTTCAACAGTCAGCAATAATCTAGCTGGAGGCAAGTAAGAACGTATCCACTCAAATGAAACAACCTTTGGTTGAACTGTAGCGCCTCCTGAAATGGATGATAAACATCCAAGACCAGAGTCTTCAAAGCATATGAGAAATTTATCCTACAATTGAATAATTTATCCTTTCCACTCAATTCATTGACCTGCAAAGAATGATGCAACTTCAAGGAGAAATATTATTATTGCAAATTGAATGTTACCGTATACTAATCTACAAATCTCAAAAACATAATTTACTGGCTGAACAGAATAGGTAAGAACTAGTAATAAAGTTTATCAAATGTTTGAAATTTCATGATAAGCTTATGTTAAATTTTAGTTTGCTCTTGTATGGTGAAAGTTTAGAAATCAAAAGTGGAAGCATTCGTTAAAGCATCTTTCTTACCATTCAGATCAACTCTGAAGATGCCATGAATTTTGGGCTTTCCCCACATAGACTGCTTTCTAAGCTACACAATGTTAAGTCTGGAACATCAAGACGCTGAACACTGCCATGCCTCTCCCAAGTATTCAGGAAAGACCTGTTTGATTATTCAGCAATCCTTTCCTCAGGAGATTGTACATTAATTGTCAATTTACAAGCTCCATAAAAGTTTTTTCACCACATAGAATTGCCTGGAATGTGTATAGTTGACATACTAGAAAGCTTTTCCAGGGACTGTAATCTAACAAAAGTCAAGTAAATTGAAGATACTACGATTGTACATGAAAAAATAATTACAGACAATGATGTTTCCTTAAACCCTGCGTTTGACTTCAATTTAGTAGTTGTATATTTTCGGCTTTCAAGAAAACAACTGAGATATTCCAACTCCAAGGAGAGATTATTTTTGCAAATTGAATGCTACTATATACTATGTACATGCTAATATAGAAATTAAAAAAAAAAAAAACAATTTACTGGCTGACTAGTAATATTTTTTTATCAAATGCTTGAAATTTCACGATGAGCTTATGTTAAATTTTAGTTTGCTCTTGTACACAGAAAGTTTAGAAATCAATATATCGATTTCTAGCACCAACTGTGTGGAATCAATATGGTAATGGAAAAATACAACGAAGAATCAGAATTAAAGTAACATGTAGATTGAATAATTTTTTCCAGAAATTTTCTTGTCTGGCTAATTGAGTTTGTACCTCTGTAATTCTGAAACTGCCAACATGACAATCACAGAACTGATAAAGATAGAAGTATATAAATGAATTTGAAGTACTTCCACTTGGGAATGTTATTGCCTGATCTAAATATCCAACAGGATATCGCTGACTTGCAATTGAAACCTGCGCAGAAGACACATAAAGATTAGCTTTATCAAATTTGTACAAACTAGTTTCAAGGTATTCCACAAAATCATTAACAACATAAAGCAAGTTTGTGAAATAAACTTACTCTTCCTTTATTTGTGGTCTGACAATCAGCATTTATGGTATGTTGAATATACAGATGTGTTGGGAGGTGAAGATCAGAAAACATCTTATCTTCTATAATATAATTTTTCTCTGAATGTTTGAAAAAGGAAGTCAATAGTGCTATCCATAACTCTGAAGCATTTTGCACTCCAAGATATGCTGAAACACAACACCCAAATGAGAAATGAAAACCCAAATGCAAAGCCCATTCCTATTCCCACATACCACCATATATCTTCCTCCAGCACTTCTTTATTTTTTTCATCATCATTGGGAGAAGTAGGATGATTTCCTGAGCACGACACATTGATTTGTAGGCCACATAGATCTAAATTGTTGGAAAATGATGAGGAATCAAATGTCATCATTTGTCCTCCTTGTGGTATCATTCCTGATAGTTTATTATGAGACACATCAAAGCAGCTCAAATATGTGAGATATTGCAGCTCAACAGGTGACATCCCTGACAATTCATTTTTGGAAAGATCAAGTGATTCTAGCTGTACCATGCTTCCCAAGGATTTTGGAATTTTGCCACTGAAATGATTTCTTGAAACATTGAGAATTATCAATCCTTTGAGCGATTCAATATCCCCAAGTATTTTACCCGATAAATTATTGTCTGATAGATCAAGACATTTTACTAATCTCAAAATTCTTGCATACACCATATCTTGTGCTTTGTTCTTAATGATTATGCTATCTATATAAACCATGCCAACATTTGTAGTATTTAATTCAAGAGTTTCTGTGTTTTCTGTTTGATTTGCCATTGCACTAGAGTTCATAAAGCCACTTGGAATAATGCCTGAAAATTTGTTGCTTGACATATCCAATATCTGAAGATTTTGCAAGTTTGATAATTCTAAGGGTATCTTGCCAGAAAAATTGTTCGATTTTAGTATTAGGATGCGAAGTCTTTTCAAGCTTTCAATCCAAGTAGAAATACCCCCATGAATATTGTTATTCCTTAGATCTAGGATTTCCAAATAACTACAGTTTTCAAGGGATGATGGTATGTTCCCTTTTAGCCCATTGGAACCTAGTTTCAATGTTTCTAGATAAGTCGTATTCCCAAATATATTTGGAATTATGCCCTTGAGATCATTCTTTTCTAGATTTAACATGGATAATGAAGAGCATTGATCTAAACTTGAGGGAATCTTACCTCTAAGCCTATTATTTGACAAATCTAAAACTTGCAAATTACTTGACTCACAAATAGAATGTGGGATGGGTCCATCAAATAGATTTTTTAAAAGATCCAAGAAGTTCACATTTTGTAAAGAAAGAGGAATATTTTCTTGTAACTTATTATTATGCAAATCTACAACTTCAAATCCAAGCAGCTTGACAGGTAAATTACCTACAAACTGGTTAGAAGAGAGGTTGGGATAATAAAGATTCATAGAATCCCATAGCCAATTAGGAATATTCCCACTGAGAGAGTTTTCAGACAAATCTAATCTGCCTAAGAAGTATTGAGTTGAAATGAAAGCTGGAAAATCTCCGTGTATATTACAAGATCCTAGATGCATGGCTTCAAGTTGAAAATTGGGAATGTAGGTGGCATTGACTTTTATAGTTAACATATTCCTTGAAAGGTACAATCTTTGAATATTGGGGATTTTATCAAAAAAAGGTGGTGTGTAAGTTCCACTTAGTTGGTTGTTGCTCAGATCAAATAGTAAAATTTTGGTGAGGTTACCTAAGAAGGTTGGGATTGTACCATTCAAAGAGTTAGAACTCAGATCAAGATGTTCTAGCTTTGACAACTTACCCAAAGATGTCGTGATGGTGCCACTCAAAGAGTTAGAACTCAGGTCAAGATATGTGAGCTTTGACAACTTATGCAAAGATGTTGGGATTGTACCATTCAAAGAGTTAGAACTCATGACAAGAGTTGTGAGCTTTGATAGCTTACCCAAAGATGTTGGAATGGTGCCACTCAAAGAGCTATAACTCAGGTCAAGATATGCGAGTTTGGATAGGTTACCCAAAGATGTTGGGATGGTACCACTGAAAGAGTTAATACTCAAGTCAAGATATTTGAGCTTTGATAACTTACCCAAAGACGTTGGGATGGTGCCATTCAAAGTGTTCATGTTCAGATCAAGATATGTGAGCTTTGACAACTTACCCAAAGATGTTGGGATTCTAGTCAAATAGTTGGAACTCATGATAAGATTTGTGAGCTTTGACAACTTACCCATGAAGATTGGGATTGTACGATTTAAAGAGTTAACACTCAAATCAAGATATGTGAGCTTTGACAACTTACCCAAAGATGTTGGGATTGTACCATTTAAAGAGTTAACACTGAAGTCAAGATATGTGAGCTTTGACAACTTACCCAAAGATGTTGGGATGGTGCCACTCAAGGAGTTATAACTCAATTTAAGATTTGTGAGCCTTGACAATTTATCCAAGAAGGTTGGGATTGTACCATTTAGAGAATTATAGCTCAAATCAAGATATGTGAGCTTTGATAGCTTACCCAAATTTTTTGGGATGTTACCACTCAAAGAGCCCCTATTTAGGATAAGATGTGTGAGTTTGGAGAGGTTACCCAAGAAAGATGGGGATGTATCAATGAAAGGGCTATTACTCATGTCAAGATATGTGAGCTTGGACAAGTTACCTAAAAATGTTAGAATATTGCTACTCAATGAGTCCTCATTCAGATAAGATGTGTGAGTTTGGAAAGGTTACCCAAGAAGGCTAGACTTGTACCATTAAAAGAGTAATAACTGAGTTCAAGATATGTGAGCTTTGACAAGTTACCCAAAGATGTTGGGATGGTGCAACTCAAAGAGTCTCCCCACAAGGCAAGATGTGTGGAGAGGTTACCCAAAGAGGTTGGAATTGTACCATTCAAAAAGCTATAACCCATGTCAAGGTATGTGAGTTTTGATAGCTTACCCAAAGATGTTGGGATGGTGCCATTCAAGAAGTTCCTTCTCAGATCAAGATATGTGAGTTTTGACAACTTACCCAAAGATGTTGGGATGCTACCCTCCAAAATATTATAATACAAATCGAGATATGTTAAACTCGACATGTTACCGATCTCTCTTGGAATCTGACCAATAAAGTTAGAGTCATACAAGCTTAAATACCTCAAATTGCTGAGCTTGTAAAACTGTGAAGAGATGGCAAGAGGAGGGAAGAAGGCATTCTCACTGAAGTCCAAGCGTTCCAGATGCCGCAGTTGGAATAGTCCCCCACGAAGTTCCCTCCACAACATGAATGGCCATGTGGAATCATCAGGATTCCATGAGGTGTGAAGGGATTGAGGACTGAGATCCAAGGAAAGGACGTGGGCAGTGATTGGGTGGCAGGTGACTCCCTCCCGTCCCTTCCACGATTGCAGTGTGTTATAAGAGGAAGTGAAATTGAGGCCCTCTTTGAAATCTAACAGGAAATTTCTTTCATCCGCATGACATGCGGAAGAGCCAGGCATCATCATTACTAATAACAGAAACACCCACATCGTCACCATCTTCATTGCAGATTGCACAGCACTTCTCTGTTCCTCCAAACTACTTGCTCTCTCTCTCTCTGTGAAAATAATGGAAATTAAAGCTTATTTATAATTGTATTTCTCCTTGTCACTCGAAATTTATTCTACGTTTATTCTACTGGCGAAAGTTGGATGAAATCTGCTCCATCCAAGTTTCCACACTTGTTCTGAATGTATTTGAAAATTGAATGTATTTGTGGCGCTTATTAAAGATATACCAATTCAAAGTCAATTGAACGTATTACCACCGTTTCATTTATGGCTTTGCGAGTTTTTCTTCAGACTAAATCAACGCATTCGCATAGAATCTCCAATTATTTTAATGGGGAAGGAAATACCTAGTATCCATGTAAGTGTTTATTATAAC
This sequence comes from Sequoia sempervirens, assembly GCA_007258455.2. Taxonomy (NCBI): domain Eukaryota; kingdom Viridiplantae; phylum Streptophyta; class Pinopsida; order Cupressales; family Cupressaceae; genus Sequoia; species Sequoia sempervirens. The sequence goes on from VDFB02105785.1 coordinate 405,880,134, forward strand.
TTAGTGTTTGTAATTATCTCAGTTTTTCTTCTTAGGAGACGCTTTGACTCGCCTTCTCAACTTTACAAATTCAATTATTTCATGTCTATCATATCAAGTCAAATCAAATCACTGCAAATTTACCATAAAAAGAGATGTTTTAATGAATTTTAAATTATGAAAAATCAAATGTATTTTACTTATGTTTTTTAAAATTTTATGCAAGATTAAAGAATTTTATTATTTAAAAAAAATTCAGCAATTAACTGTTCAAGTTGTCATACAAGATTTTGCTTAAATAATAATAGAAAAACAGTTATAATATGTATTTATATAAAGGATAATGAATATTAATTTATGAATTAGTTATTTGTTTATAAACAGTTGTAGATTTCAGTAATAATCTCAAATATATACATACAGTCATGTATCTTCAGATTGTAATGAAAAATAAAAGCAATAGAATAATTTTATGTTTTTTGGTTTTGCATCGTGTATTTTTTCAGTTTCATTGTTATTTATATTCCTTCAATTGGTATCAGAGTTGTAGGAGGTCCTTGAAATGTAATGAAAAATGAAAGCAATAATATATATTGTGCATTACATATTTTATCAATTTCATTGTTATTTATATTCCTTCAATTGATATGAAGCTGTAGAGAGGTCCTATGAGTGCACCCAAAAACATTGCAATTGTTGGTTGTTGTGTGTGAATGTGAGAAAGAGAGATATGATGTTGAAGTATGGAAAGAAAAATATATAGAAAAACGTATGCAAAGAAGAGCAAAGTGCCAGATTGAGGAGAAACGTGAAGGCTTTGGTGAGGAACCAATGAATATGGGTTGGTCATTGATCTGCAGTTGTTCAGATTGGACATACAGGCATAAATTTGTCGAATGTGCTTTAAACTTTCATTGTTGGTTATGAAGTTTTTGTTATTTTTCTATTCTTATGTTTGTTTGCTACTAGTTGTGAGAGAATAAGGATGTAGGGAGAGGCTGCTAGGCAGATTTTTTTTGGTCATGTGGAAGAATTGAAAGGTTCATAGCTCCGGAAAAGCATTTACCTCTAACAATAAAAAAAAAAAACAAGATCATATTTTTTTAGAAAGGAATAAAATTCAGTTTAATATTATCATTGTTTAAAGGATAAAGGAGAGTAGAAATGCACAACGAATCAATTTATTGAGAGGTGGAGCCATCAGTGGCAATGAGTCTCAATTTTTAGATAAGTATATTTTTAAATGTTTAGATGGAATATTGATAAAAGGTGAGAATTGCAAATTTTCTAATGATAGAGGCTTGATAGAAGGAAGAAATTTGTTGATAAAAATTTGCAAGAGGGGATCTTTGTTTGTAGTAGTTTATTTTGTGAGGCATTAAAGATTGACATGGCCCTATTGGTGTTGAGGGAAACATCTCTGATGAAATAGGGTGAACAATAGACTGAATGATAAAAGGAGAATGATAAGAGGAAAACTAGAGGATTTTTAATTCATTGTTATTTGTAGATTATGGGATAAGGATAATTGGTGTTATAAGGTGTTTTTTGTGTGATATGGTTGAACCCTAATTTTTTTTTTTGTCCCATTGGTTTCATGGTCAAGCTTGTGATTGATTATTCCCTATTGTCATTAGGGTTTAGGGTTTTGAGGTCTCCATTTTCTTTTACCCTTAATCCTCTTGTTGGGTTATGTTTTCTCATTGACTAGCTGCATCAGGTAATTCGTTGCTTAAGTGATATTTTATGGCCTTCGCTATCATTGTTTTAACTGGCCCCAACCTTTAGGTCACCCGTCGAGTTTAGGAGGTACCCCTTTAAAACAACTTTTGCCCATGTGTTCTTAAGCATCACTTAAATCTACCACTGGCGATTCATCGCTCATCGTGTGTTCCTTTGAAACCGCCCATGTCCATCCAACGATGAGCGATGCTTTATCTTTTCTACCGCCCAAGTTCATCGCCTGTCGTGTGTTATATTGTCACCGTTGGAAGGTAACCTGTGATGAGTGATGCGGTTAAGTATTTAACCCATCGCTCTTCTTAGTAATATCATCGGTTGTCTTGTGTAGTCTAGTGATGAACCCACGACTCGTGATGGGTGAGTTTCTCCCCATCACAAAGGATCAAGGCATCGCCGGTTGAAGTCGCCTGAAGGAGAATGAACGAGCAATGAGCGATGTAAATGAAGATCTTCCTCTAGGATCCTTCTCCGATTAAGATCAACGATCGATATCTCATCGTTGGCTTTATGGCCATGGCTTGATGGGGTCCCAATGCAAAACTAGAAAACGTGATGGGCAATATTATTTGGTTTATGGCCAGGATCATCCCACGATCGATCAGAATCTACAGTGAGCAAATTGAGGATGATGGAGTTTGGGTACAGATGAGTACGTGGCAGTTTTAAAGCACCTCATCGTTGTTGCTTTTTCTATGAGTGGGGATTTTCTAAAGGTATGGGCTAGCATTTCTTGCAAAATTGGCTATGAAAAATGACTGAGCCAATTAATCCCATTACACCGGTTTGAAGGTCTAGGAGGTTGAATATGCAGGAACCAGTTGCATATGTTCCTGAAGCAAAACCTATTGTCACAGAAGTTTCTACTATCCCAAAAGGAAAAAGGAGTGTACGCAGGAGAAGTGAGAGAATTGTTGTTAAGAGTACCTACACCCTGAGGAATAGGACCGTTTCACAAGAACTAGTCAGAGTTAAAGGGAAGGGACCTGAGTTTGTGACAGAATTAATGAGGCCGAGTAAGGGTCCTAGGGTCTATTTAGTAAGGGTCCGAGGGTCTATTCAAGGAAGCCCAGTGCTCCTATTCTAATTTTTGATAATTCTTCAAGTGAGGAAAGAGGAGCCGATCTTGAGTCTGGCCATTGCCCTATATCTCTTTGCCTTATGATGACTCAGATGATGAGGTGATTGTTGCAACTTCACTCTATCAAAAATCCCGATGAGGGTGTTTACTCGGTGGCTGACAGGTCCAGGTAACACCCGTGTTCTCTTTTTAATGGTGTTCAATTTTTGGGTTTTGTGGTGACTAGACTCCCTTGTGGCTAGTTCATTAGTTCACACTGTTGATATTGATGGTGGCTTTTCTGGTATTTGTGAATGTGCCAATTTTGACATCTTTTGGAAGGCTTGTGTGGATTCTTCGACTAATTGCTTGGCACTTTTTTTCCTTTTTGCTTTCCCGTGGTGGAGGAATGATTAAATGTAATGGTTCGGGAATTGACCCAAATGAAATGAAATTAATTTTGAAATGATTATGAAATGTAACTGTAATGAGCCCGATGCTTTTTGCTCCCTTGAATTATAAAAGGGATTTCAAGGCTCATTACAGGGGTCAAAATTTTGAGTCTAGAATGGTCTAGGTAGAACTTAAGTACAAAAATCAAATGTAAATGTAGAAAGCTTGATGAATTTGCTGGCAAATTGTCTTGAGTATAGGTCATATATGTAATAGTCTTAACTAGTTTTACATAAATTACTGATATCGAAACAAATCTAAATTCTAAAGCATGTACTCTCCTTTTGTACACTTTTGCAGATTATAAATGAAATTGTCAAGGATCTTTTTGTTTATCATCAATGGTGTAATTGAATGTATGGATATGTTTCTTTGCTTTAACTCAAAGGGTTAATTAAATGCTTGAGGAGAGCCATAGGTCTGTAAGAACTTGCAAAGGATTTGATAAGAAGTGATGTTTTGGATATTGTGAGTTTTTGTATTGCAAGGCATTACAAAAATAGTCCATCTACTTCAGAATTAAATAATGTGTATTATTCATTATTTCATATTTGAATCCATTTACTCAATTGATGAGGCACTAGCCTATTTTTCAAGAATTTGTGCAAGCAAATGAACAAGTAGTATGCCTAGGCATGGTTTCAAAATAAGAAGAATACTTATTAAAATCGTGTCAATTCTGAAATGTAAGTTTGAAATATACCCTCGTTCCTAGCAAATGGACAATTATTTACTCAAAGACCCACCAAATCCTTGGTGAATTTTGTGTATTTTCTTGTAGTAGGAACCCATATGTGAAGAAGTGTTCTCCATTTAAACAAATTAGAATGAACACAATCAAGAAATACCCCTCTTGGTCCCACAGAACCTAAAGTGCAGGAGTCTTTACTCATGTTGGCCACTAGCCTAGGGATGTCTTGAACATAAGGGTTGGCTACCCTTTAGAGAGTTCCAGTGTTCAACTGGAAAAAACACCAACATAAATGGCGACTCTGCTGGGGACAATTCTCATTCTCTAGTCGCAGATTGTTGTATTACAAAGTCAAATGGTGTGATGAATCTAAACATCTTGTTCAGATATTGTAGAATTCTTGAACCTAGTGAAGGATTTGGTTGCGGCAAAGCTCAAAGGATCTGAAGGTGACTTTGCTGTTGGAGCAAACCCAAAACGAGATTTATTTTAAAGACACTTCATCTTATTTGAAGTATAATCCTCTGTGAAGAGAGGTGGCGACTCTGACTCAAAGAACCTAATAAAGAATACAACAAAGCTTCAGATCTGCAAGTTTCAAAATCGAAGGTGAATGGCTGCTCATAATTTCCAGGTATTCTCATGAATCTGAGGAAAATATTAGCACATTTGTAAGTAATTTTGGGAAATTTTCAAGATATATGACATGAATGATTCCCTTTTAGGTGAATTGGCACTAGATGAGGGAATAGTAGTAGTAATTTACAATGCCTTTTGAATGTAAATTTAAATTAGTGCATTATCATAAAGGAGCATGCTCTATTGTAAGATCTTAAGTGAAACATAAAGGAGTTTTTATTGTAAAGGCTTAAGATCATAATCGAAAAGGGGATTTGAATTGCCTTTTGATAAATCTGATAAGGCTTGCAAAGGGTAGTATAATATGCCCAGTCAAATTGTACATCAGGATGGAGAATTGAATGCAATGACACATGATGAGCACCCTTTGTCACATCAAAGGAGTTTTAGTGCTGAAAGGTATAGAGCCATAGATTTCTGTAATATTTTTGGTTTTCCAAATATTGTACCACCTAAGATTAGGGGTAAGATACCAAGATTCAATGGAGCAAAGTCTGAATCAACAAGCATACATTTGCAAGAGTTTGGGGATATAATGGGGGATTATATGAAGTAAATCATGAGGATGTTGTCATGAAGTTGTTTGTTCAGTCTTTGAAGGATGATGCCAGAGATTGGTTCTTATATTTTCCAGCATGCTCTATATCCTCATGGAATCAATTTTCGATAGCCTTTATAGAACAATTTGGTGAAAGGGTAAACCCAATTGTGGTAATGAAAAACTTTATGGAAATCCATAGAAATAAAGATGAGTTAGTCCCTTCTTTTAATCTTAGGTTCACGAGAGCTATAAGGGATATCCTTTAGAATATCAGACTGAATGATGTTTAATGTTTGGTTGTGTGTCTTGGTGCATTTGATAGTAAGATGAGCTATCTATTAAGGGATAAAGAGCCTACAACATTACATTAGGCATATCAAAATTCCATGGATATTGAGAACAATTTGAAGTACTCAATGATGGAAGGACATATGGCTGCAAGTGTCAGTCATCCTAATGCACCTCATGTAAATGGCACTCATGGATTAGACAATAGAAATGATTGTCAATATGACAATGCTTTTGCTGCTATGATTTCTCCATCATCACAGTATGAAGATCATAGTGAGCCCCAAATTGAATGTCAACAAAATTTGAGCAATGTTGATCAAGAGTCTTTTGTTCAAGAATTGTATGAAATGAAAAGACACAAGGAAAAATCACCATATGAATTGTTTTTGAGGTTCTTGGATACTTTGATAGAAATCCCCCAAAATTTCAGACCTAAAGATTTAGTGTGCATTGATTTGTTTTGTGAGATTTATGAATCTGGGTTGAGTACTTTGCCTAAGGAATTGAAACCTCACAACTTTGATCAAGTACCCATTTGGATAAGGATTGTGGAATCAACCAAATGTGGTTATTCACAAAATATGGATTCCAAAAATGGAGACAACAACTGTTCTCTTGAAAAGGACCAAAGGACAGAGCAACACAATAGTGATAAAGAAAAGGATACATGGGATGATAATAAAGTAAATATGCACGAATGCTTTTCTAGTAATATCTCAGATGGAGGAAAAGTAAAAGAGATACAAGGTGTTATTCCATGTCATGTTGTGATCAATGAAAACAATGCATGTGTTGTTGATATTTCATCACAAACTAGTGATCATGACCTTGAAAGTGCATCCTTAAGCATTCATTCTGAAAATTTTGAACATGGTTTAGATAGTGATGAATCTTCTTGTGATGAAGATCATAACGAAGTTGGGGTTTCTGATTGCTTTTCTGAGGATTGTAATTGCTCTTTTGAGGATGATTTAGAAGTATATCCCTCATGAGAAGGATGTAATAATATAACTACTCATGATGTCAATTGTTCACAAATGACGGGACAAGTTGGAGATGATGCATACCTGGAATGTAATTCGGGTTTACTATCAATGGAGCATGTGAACTATGTGAGTGATGAGGAATTTGAAGATAAAAATGTGTGTGTTCAGTATGGTGAAACTGAATATAAGGTTAAATATGATAAAGATGCTAATGAAAATGCTTATGACCCTACTACTCCTAATTGTTTATATGAAGTAGATATGGAGGGGTCAGCTATGCATGAAGAGGATAATATTGTAGTCATGGATGACATAAGGGTTTTATTATTGAGTAATTAGAATGTACATCATGACAAGCACATGGATCTCAAATCAACATCATTGCAGATTGAAAATATTGAAAGGCTTGTTGATTTATCTAACAATGAATTTTTAGAATTTGAGTCAAAGTTGTTAACCATTGATGATGTGATTGAAATTGAGAATGTATCTGTATGCTCTACTAGTGATTATAATGATTTTAAACATAATGGTGATATGGAAGATTTAGGCCTCCATTCTGAGGAGGTAGAGGCTTCTATGACAACAATGAAGGTGTGGGAGAACCCCTTATATGATGAACCCTCACTAGTATGTGAGATGATAAATGATGACCCCTACTGGTGTAGAAACAATCCACTTTTTGTTGAAAATCTTGATGAGTTTTTATGAAGTACTACTTGCGAATATGAAGGATGTGGTATAAATGAGACACCAAGTAATGAAGACCAGGCTGACGCTAGGGGACAAGAATTTGAAGATGAAGATGTTATTATCCATGATGATGATATTGAATACAGTGTTGGTACTGAGGGAGAAATAGATGAATATACTCATTTTCCTATGGTACCTAGCTATGTGATTGAAATAGTGCTTGAATTTTCAACCACACATATGCAAGAGGATGTTATCCATATTGACAAAGGAGGAAACCCCTTTTTGAATGATCAACTAATGCACCCACATAAGTACATTGATCCTAAAGTCACATTGTTGCATAATGATGAGGAGAAACAACTTGATGAGTCTTCAAATTATGTTGACATTGTAGGCCTGTTTAATTCATGTGGAGGGGAACCTAGGGGTGCAAATAACATGAAGCATGATGTTAGTCAATATGAATGTGCACTTGAAGTCTTTGCAGAGGCTCCACATCTTTTGGACCTTATCACGAAATTGTTTCCATCTAATGAGGTTAACACTTTTGCAGAGCATAATGAATATCCTCCTGAATTTGCATCTTTTTCTCTAACACCTTAGGAGAAGTTGGGCCTAGCATACAACAGAGTGTCTATAAAGGATTTCAATTTGATGAAAAAATTGAATATGATATTACAACCCATGGTCAAGTGGAATATGAAAGTCTTACTTTTCCAACTCACTTGAATGAGCTTATGGTGCAACAGGATGATGAGCAGAGTAGTTTCATAGCAAGAGGAATTGATGATGTCAATCATGGTGATGTTGGTTGCTTGGAAATGCACAATGCACATGTTGATCCTTTGATATCAGAGTAGGACAAGGTATTTGATAGAGGGAAGAACTAGTCTTGAGTTTTGGGGGGCCATTAGGCCTCCAATTTGGAGAATACAGCCTAAGAAAGTATAAGAGAAGGCTTCTGAGATTGGAAATATAGGCTACATTCTATATCCCTATAATCGATGTACATGGTTGTTGTTATGGTCCTTGGTTTTTGTGCCTTTTTGCTGGTCTGCTTCTACCCGAGGTTCTAGTTTCTTGCTACGCCTGCAAGAGGCGTACATCCCTAGTTAGAGCCACTGGTGGAACCCTAAGTGGAACCCTAAAATTTCATTGTTCCACTGGTTCCATGGTCAAGCTTGTGATTGATTATTCCCCATTGTCATTATGGTTTAGGGTTTTGAGGTCTCCATTTGCTTTTACCCTTAATCCTCCTATTGGGTTATGTTTTCTCATTGATTGGCTGCATCAAGCAACCAGTTGCTTAAGTGATATTTTATGGCCTTCGCTATCATTGTTTTAACCAGCCCCAACCTTTTGGTCACCCATCAAGCTTAGGTCCCCCTTTAAAACAACTTTTGCACACGTGTTCTTAAGCATCACTTAAGTCTACCGCGGGTGGTTCATCGCTCATCGTGTGTTCCTTTGAAACCACCCATGTCCATGTCGCGACGAGCGATGTTTTATCTTTTCTATCGCCCATGTTCATTTCCCATTGCGCATTATATTGTCACCGTTGGAAGGTAACCCACGATGAGTGATGTGGTTAAGTATTTAACCCATCGCTCGTCTTAGCACTATCGTCGATTGTCTTGTGCAGTCTAACGGTGAACCCGTGACTGCCGATGGGTGAGTTTCTTCCCATCAAGCAGGATCAAGGCATTGCCGGTTGAAGCCGCCTAAAGGAGAATGGACGAGTGATGAGCGATGTAAATGAAGATATCTGGCTAGGATCATTCTACGATTAAGATCAACAACTGATATCTCATCGCTGGCTTTGCGACCATCGCTTGATGGGGTCCCAAAGCAGAACTAGAAGACGCGATGGGCGATATGATTTTGTTTATGGCCAGGATCATGCCGCAATCGATTAGGATCAACGACGAGCAAATTGAGGATTATGGAGTTTGGGTACAGATGAGTACGTGGTAGTTTTAAAGTACCACATCACTGTTTCTAAATATGATCAAGTAAGCAAGTGGCGATCTTTAATGAGCCTCGTTGATCAAGTTTTAAATCTTGAATGATCAATGATAGAGATTCAACATGCAATGATTGATTTTTTGCTCATGCAAGTGAACCATGATGGCCATTAATTTCAACTCGCCTCCAATTCCTCTATTTAATGAGGATTTCCTACAGTTTGTTCGATCATATACATTTATCAAGGCACAAAAACAACTATCATAGGTACTAGAGGAGTGAATTGTGAGTGCTGAACAAATTCTCGTAGAGGTGGTGATATGATATTCTCTGGTCTGTAAGTACGCATGCATGCATTTTAGTGATATTGTTGCTCAACTGTACTTTGTATTGTCTGGTCTGGGGCTATTGGAATTGCTTTTTCTATGAGTGGGGATTTTCTAAAGGTTTGGGCTAGTGTTTTCTTGTAAAATTGGTTGTGAAAAATAAGTGAGCCAAGTACTCCCATTACGCTGGTCCCAAGGTCTAGGAGGTTGAATATGTAGGAACTAGTTGCATATGTGCTTGAAGCAAAACCTATTGTGGCATAAGTGTCTACTGTACCAAAAGGAAAAAGGAGTGTACGCAGGAGAAGTGAGAGAATTGTTGTTAAGAGTACCTACACCCTGAGGAATAGGACCATTTCACAAGAACTAGTCAGAGTTAAAGGGAAGGGGCCTGAGTTTGCGAAAGAATTAACGAGGTGGAGTAAGGGTCCTAGGGTTTGTTTAGGGAAGCCCAGTGCTCTTGTTCTAATTTTTGATAATTCTTCAAGTGAGGAAGGAGGAGCCGACCCTGAGTCTAGCCATTCCCCTATTTCTATTGTGCCTTATGATGACTCGGATGATGAGGTGATTGTTGCAACTCCACTCTCTGTCAGAAAGCTCAATGAGGGTGTTTACTCGGTGGCTGACAGGGCCGGGTAACACCTATGTTCTCTTTTAATGGTGTTCGGTTTTTGGGTTTTGTGGTGACTAGACTCCCTTGTGGCTAGTTCGTTAGTTCATGTCGTTGATAATGATGGTGGATTTTCTGGTATTGGTGAATGTGCCAATTTTGATGACAACTTTTGGAAGGCTTGTGTGGCTTCTTCGACCAATTGCTTGGCACTCTTTTTTTTTTTTTGCTTTCTTGTGGTGGAGGAATGATTAAATGTAACTGTTCAAGAATTGACCCAAATGAAATGAAATTAATTTTGAAATGATTATGAAATGTATCTGTAATGAGCTGGATGCTTGTTGCTCCCTTGAATTATAAAAGGGATTTCAAGGCTCATTATAGGGGTCAAAATTTTGGGTCTAGAATGGTCTAGGTAGAACTTAAGTACATAAATCAAATGTAAATGCAGAAAGCTTGATGAATCTGTTGGAAAATGTCTTGAGTATAGGTCGTATATGTAATAGTCTTAAATAGTTTTATATAAATTACTGATATCGAAACAAATCTAAATTCTAAAGCACTTTCCTTTTGTACACTTTTGTAGATTATAAATGAAATTGTCAAGGATCTTTTTGTTTATCATCAATGGTGTAATTGAATGTATGGATATGTTTCTTTGCTTTAACTCAAAGGGTTAATTAAATGCTTGAGGAGAGCCATAGGTCTGTAAGAATTTGTAAAGGATCTGATAAGAAGTGTTTTTTTGGATATTGTGAGTTTTTGTATTGCAAGGCATTACAAAATAGTCCATCTACTTCAAAATTAAATAATTTGTGTATTACTGAGTATTTCATATTTGACTCCATTTACCCAATTGATGAGGCACTGGCCTGTTTGTCAAGAATTCATGCAAGCAAATGAACAAGCAATATGCCTAGGCATGGTTTCAAAATAAGAAGAATACTTATTAAAATCTTGTCAATTCTGAAATGTAGGTTTGAAATATATCCTCATTCCTAGCAAATGGACAATTATTTACTCAAAGACCCGCCAAATCCTCGGTGAATTTTGTGTATTTTCCTATAGTAGGAACTCATTTGTGAAGAAGTGTTCTCCATTTAAACAATTAGAATGAACACAATCGGGAAATACTCTCCCTAGTCCCACAGAACCTAAAGTGCAAGAGTAAATAACTCTAAGGTCTTTACTCGTTTTGGTGGCCACTAGCCTAGGGATGTCTTGAGCATAAGGGTTGGCTACCCTTTAGAGAGTTCCAGGGTTCAACTGGAAAAAAACACCAACATGATAAAGAGAACTAAGTGTTTGTAAGAATTTTTAGTATTATTGATGAAGACTATATAATGGGTTCTACTTTATTTGAAGATGGAATTTTATCTCTACACATTAAAAATGAAAAATCCAAAGTGAATAAAACAGAAAAATGTTGGAAGTTATTTCAGCCTACTTTTATGCAGTTTTCTGCTCAATATATTTTGCTACAATGAAAAATAGATAGGTTGCAAGAGAAAACACCCAATGTCTTAACACCAAAGAAAGATTTTGAACAAGTTGTTCCTTCTAGCACTTCCACACAACACGTGAAGGAAAAGCCAATTGTGAGAGTTTGAGAATATCAAAAAATAAACAAAGGAAAATGTGGTCTTGGTTATAAGGGTATTGTTGGGTCTTATGTTCCAAAGTAGTCAAAACCCATCAAATTTGTATATGGAGGGCTCATGAATGCATGTCAAGTCGAATCTTCCTCTACAAGTGTTAAATTGGTTTAGCCAAAATTGTGTTCCTATTATGGTCGTTAGGGCCATACATTAGTTTCTTGTTTGATCTACACCCTTGTTCATTATGTGGTCAACATTCTCATGATTCTTCTCATTTTTTTTAAAGAAAGTGCAAAAGCCTATGTTATGTGTTGCTAATCCTTTGTTTGAACCAATTCTAGGGAATACATCAGATGGTTCTTTACATACTGCAGATGTGACATCTTTGACAAAGATTGGGTAAGATGTTCTAGATAAGGCTATATTGAGTGTTGTTGAAGCTTCTATTGGTGATAACAATAATATGGATAATGTTGTTGTAGTATGTTTTTCTTACAAAAGGGATATTTGTTGGTATGTGTATGAAAGATTTGAATAGAGATTCACAAAGATGAGTGATGTGTGCTTCAAATGTTTTACAAATTTGTTAATTATGTGGTACTGTTGGTTTATTTCAAATTTTGTATAAGTTGTTGGTGATAGCTTTATACATTGTTTGGTCCTAATATTACAAATTTGTGGTTGGACTATAAGATAGGTTCCAAGATTATTGATATCCATTTTGATCAAGATTTTGAGATTGCAAATAGAAAAAAGATATGATTTCTGAAACTTATGCAAGAATGATAATAAATATACTAATTTGATTTCAGAACTTTTATGGAATTGCTTGAAGACAATAATCAATGAAATTAAATAGTTTCAACTCTAGGTCATCTAACACATTACAAAATTCAAATCAAGTGTCATGTAGTGGTGAGTACTTTCCTTTACAGTAGTGTAGTAATATTATTAATGGTTGGTGTAGTAGTATCAATCCCAACTAAGCTTTTCTCATAATAGTGAAATCTTATCCAACATTCCATGCCTCTATTATGTCTTTGCGAAGGGAACAACCATTAGCTCTATTTTTGGGGTGGATCTATGGCTTGGGTTAAATTTGATTGTAAGAAATATATCATTATGTATAGGCAATGTGCTATAGTTGATAGTTGAGGGAAGATAGACCTTACATTTTATAAGATGTGCATTTCTTAAGAGGTGTATTTGGGGTGATTTTTTAAAATCTTCTCTACACAAAGTGGAAAGAGGAATCACCTTTAACTATTCAATAGTTCCATTTAATGGGGAAAAATGTCCATCTTGATACACTATATTATCATGAATCCTCCAGGCCTAAGAAGTGTATCTAATGTTATTTCATCACAGTGATGGGCATTGTTGTGGCAAATATTTGACTAGATCAACAATGTTTCCTCAGATTCATATTGCCCCCCACATGTATACACTATTAATACAATTATAAAGAAAAGAATTGAATCACAAGAGAAAATATATACACACATATATAGTAAGACAATATGATAAATTTATATATAATATATAAATATTATATTATTTTATATTTGTTATATTATATTTATATTTAATATAAATATATGTAAACTTCGTCAAGGAATTGAACATTTGTCAAGTGACTCAAGAATGCAATGATGGGTGCTTGAATTTCAAAAAAATATGTTCATTTTGTTCCAACTTTACTCCCTCCACTACTAGGTATAGCCCACCTACGAGAGCAACACGTGGAATGATGTCGGTTTTATAGTATCACTATTATCTATTTATTTATGACCTTTTTCTCCAGCCTAAACTTTTGTTTGACAACATGTTAGCTAGGGATATGTGGAATTTTTGTTTAGTTTCTTGTGCATCTCTGCATGACAAACTTTGTTATATGTCATGCCTTCAGCTTGTGGTCTGTAAAAACAAGTTTTAGGTAATAGAAACATTCCTCACCTCATGACTGAAAAATAAATTTTAATTAGCAACCAATATTTTTTAATTGTGAATAGATTGAAGTAGAAGTTGTAAGGAAAATTAGTTTTGGTTCTTGACTGGAACATCTATTACAATAAAGAAAATCAACATCATCTTTAGCAATAGGCCCATCATAAATCAAATTGCCTTTAAGGGGTTTCGATCTAAGTGGCTTTCTATCAATTTGTCAATAGGGTTAGTGCAAGGCAACCCATGGGAATAATAGAGTTCCAAGTAACTCTACTGCTTGGGTTGAATGTGACTTCAACCTGCTAGTGATGTGCATTTATATATCTTATTTCCTTATGCATTTAAATCCATTTTCTCAAACCCTAAAATGTAAGTAGAAATCTCTATTTTTTTCTAAAATGCATTTAGCATCACTATCACCTGAAACCATTCAAGACCTTAATATCATTTACAATTTCTCATGATCATTTTTTTTTTTGGTTGAACTTTCATGTTGTTTCCTTTGCTATGCAACACCTAGGAAAAATTAATATTAAACTAAAAATAAATTTCAAAATCCTTATTGTTTTCTCTTAAATTCAACTCCATTTTTTGTCTCAATTTTATGGCTTCACTTTTTTTGATTGTGGTCTATGGCTCAATTTGCACCAAGTGAATGACCTATGTGCTTTTCATTTTTTCATATCCTTCCTCTCCATGTTCAACTTTGTTATTAATTGCTGATCAGAGGTTGTGGATTAAAGGGTTTGTTGTCGAGTATATCTTGTTTATCCACATTGAGTTTCATAAATCTGCATGAAAAATTTGATAGTGTTATGAGCAGTTGTGTTCAAACAGTTTTTTTGTTGCTTCTGTTGGTGTTAATGAATGAAGATGATGTGATTCTATTAAGTTCAGTTGTTGCGGATGATTCTCTAGTGATTCATGATGTTTGTGGATGTTTCTAGATCGTGCTCTATCTATGTTGCACGTTTGCATTGATCGTTGTGCTCGCGATTGGTGATTTTCTCTTGTGTGCTCATGTTTTTCATGTTCATGGCCGACAAGGTGTTGTAGCGTGTTGTGGATCTTTGAGGAATAATTTTTTAAGGTGTTTTGTATTCGAAGTTTTTATTTTGGGTCTTCTCTATGTTGTGGCCAACCTTGTTTGATTCACATTGAAAATTATTTATTGTTTTGGGTCGACAATTTGTATTCATTTTACTATCTTGTTGAAGCCGACATGTAGTGATGCAATTTCTTGTTGTGGATATAGATAAGCAATTTTTTATTTCATTTGGAGGTGTGCAATGCACGAACAATGTCCTAATCATTCAAAGGTAGAAGCAGAGTGTGAAGAAGAATGAGCAGAGTATGAACAAGTGTTCTTGTGCTTAACCGGAACTGTAATCAGGCACTAGCAGATGTTATTTTCTCAGTTCAAAATCTAGATGGTTGTAATCCAAATATTTCTATAAGATAGTGAGTCTCAAATCCAAAAACCTCAAAAATTTCACAGTCTCAAAATTAGATGGAAGTGGTCTCAGATTGAAGAGCTCATCGACATGGTCCAGACGCAATTTGAATCAAGTCAAAAGGAGATCGTATGCGAGAGATATGCTTGGTCAAAATTTGGTCAACATGTGGTCAAAGTTGGTCAAATGGAAAAATTGATGATCATGGAACATTTCTCTACTAGTTCCATCACGTAGAGCTTGATGAGAGCTTTTTAACGCATTTTGAATGGACCAAATCCAAGTCTATATGCGGAAGTTATGACCAGTCAAAGTTGCGGTCAAACTTGGTCAAAGTGGTGACGTGGCATCACTAGAAATTGACACTTGGCAGGATGTGGCAGATGATGTGGCAAGAATGGTGAGTTGGCATAAATATATATTAAACCATAATTATTAAAGAAAAAAACACGTTTTTAAAAAAAAAAAATTAAAAGAGAGGATTTGGTGGGATTTTATCCCTTAAAATCCTCTTGCCTTGCGCATAAAACAAGGAGACAAAAAAAACCCATAAACCTATATTTCAACAAATTAACCTCAATGGGGATAAACTTATTGATGAATATTATCTGCTAATATGCAAATAGTTTGGATGTGGACGATATGCAACAGTTATTTGAGGAGGATAATATCAACCAGACGGTCAGCCTTCTAGTCAAAATCAATAATAAGAGATCGGACTTGAAAAAGAACATGAAAACAAATTCAGTTGTGTCTTGGTCCCATAGACTGTTCAGTCTTGTGAATGTCATTAAAATCTTTCAATTCATTCATATAAAAACAAATATATTCAGCCCGTGCGAAAGATCCTTCGTACTTTCACAATGTCAATTAGATTTATAGGTACCACACAAGCAAATCGTAGAAACATTGACAGTCGAAGGGGCGTTTCAAAAACACAACGGGCATCATACATACGCATATAAAACAAACGACGGTAAGAAACGATTTTAAGTTGTTGGATGATGTGCAATGGTGGGTAGAAGTCTTTTGCTTTTGCCGACCGCTTGTGTCACAAAGTCTACACTGTAACGGCCAAGATATTTCCAGAGTCCATAATATATTTACATCCACAAACATTAGTCTACTCTGGGCAAGCCACGCCAGAGGAAAACTAGCATGCCAATTTTTCTTTGAGACTGTTTGCGTACTTTGTGGGTGAAGAATCAAGTACTTAGGGGAGAGGGCTCAGTAGTCGTGCACCCTAACTTCGCGCTTCTAATTATCCTACGTCGAAATTTCAAATCACTCCCAATTTTTTACAGCGGCTTACTTGGCAAGTTCTCTGCTTATAACTAAGGTTTCAGGGCCACATCATCAAATATGATCCCACATCAGCATGCGTTTTTGTCAAGGTGTCGAAAAAGGCCGCAAAAAATAGTGAGACAAATTCTTGTGCATTACATCATGAGTAAATGAGCGCTGATGTGGTATCACATGATTGGTTGCTTTTTAGATCAAAAGCATACATTTTGTTTAATTATGGGTAGTCAAATCACAACTATTGAACATTATATAAACGACTATTGGGTATTATATGTACGATTGGGTGCACGACTATTAGACCCCGCACGACTATTGGATCCTCTCCCCTAATGACAAGATCAAAATTGTACAAATTTCGTGTATGAGACGGCACCTGAGCTTGCTGTTGTCCAGAGACAGAGAAGTCGGGTCAACAATGTGGTAGGTACTGACTGTTCTCGCACGCAAAACAAAAGTCTGGAAAATGACAGGAAAGTTCGGTAACATCTCTTTCGGGAAGGGTGAAGTAATGACAATGGCAACGGATTAAAGTCAATGCAAGTAATGACGGCGTACATTCACGACAATGAAAATGCAAGCGGGAAAGGGTGAAGATTAATTAAAGTAAGCACTGTTACAGAAAGCTCTGCACCTTATCTTCGTCCTTCACTTCATTCATCAAATTTTATTTGATTTCATCTATTTCCAAGATAAAATTGCATTTCACACAAAAATGGAAAGGGAAGGAAAGGAAAGGTCTTTTTATAATACGAGGTGATCTGTTTTTGGGTCTACAGAAGGCTTACAATATATGGGACTCCTCGTACTCCCAATGTGAGGGAGGCACCTAACTTGTGCTCCACAATACAAGGTGTACATACCTTACCCCCTCCTCGTACTCCCAATGTGAGGGAGGCACCTAACTCGTGCTCCACAATACAAGGTGTACATACCTTACCCCCTGCAGGGTTTGAACTTGTGACCTCTCTTTCAAGAGTACAAGTTCTCCACCACTAGGCCAACTTAGGTGTACACTACACCAACTCAAGAAGAAAATTGTGGAAAATAGGAGGAAAGTTTGCATGAAGAAAATTGTAATCTCACCTTAATTGATAGCTAAGTTTAGTTTCATGTCTCAATAACCAATCACCAATATTATTTTGTATTTTTTAAATGTGCAGTTATTTTCATCTCATGTCCATTTATATTAGAGGAGAATTTAATTATAATTACGAATTAGTTTATTTTAAGAAAATATATTTTTATTTCATTTAGTTTTGAAAAAAAAATTATAATTTAAATTTGTGATTAGATTGAATTAATTTTGTTAAAAAGAAAAAATAATTTTATATTAGTTAAAAATAGTAGAAAATGTTTGTTCCATGACAAAGTCAACAAGTTAAATGTTTTGTTCTTTAATCATATTTTAGTAGATTCTAGTTGCTATTCCCAATCATTCATGTTGAGACATAGTAGTACTCTATGATAATAAGTTCAAGAAATCATATATATTGAAGATGTGGTGGTTATGATCATATTGGATAGACCATATATAAATAATTGGAGTGGTAAAATTGAAAATATTTACAAATGAATTATTAGATGGATATATTAGTCTTTGATCAATTTAAACCTTGCTATAAGCAAATTAAAAAAATGAAGGTAAAAAAACCCTAAAAAATATATTGTATATTATCTTATCATAGTGTATTATAGACACTACTTATTATGTAAAGAAATTTAACCTTTAAAAACAAATAGAAAAGCAACCAAAGAGTTGAAGAATGATGACTTAAGCCATGACATCAACAAGAAGGTGAGAAAAATCACAAAAGGAGGAGAAGGCTAGTTGAAAACACAATGAACAAATCAACTACATGAGTGATTGTGTAATGGTTAAGCACTAAGTTTGATGAGACATGATTTAGAAAACTAGAGGGATATAGTTGAAACAATTCAAGCAACAAAAGCACGCCCACACTACTAATCGTTGATGATCCAAGGATATCAAGAGAATAAGATATAAATTATTTTCATGGAAGGCCATGTAGAATAGTCTCATGTATGTTGAAGGGGTCTAAAAATACATTCATGTCAAGCTAATAGAAGTTGATCATGTAGAGAATAAAGCACTCAAGGACCACATAATAGGAAACTACTTGCCATAGAATATAATATTAAAAAACTTAAATAGGACATTTAGAAAAAAATCCTAAATTCTAGCAAACCTCACAAATGGATCTAGTTAGCATTGAGTCACATTCATGGAGGATTCATGTACCTTGATAGACCATTTATAATCACAAAAGAAGTAATAAAAAGGGTAAAAAGGTTATGTGAGAAAGAAGAAACTTCCATAATAGTAGACAATGAATCCATCATCACATGGATAGGAGTGACATAATTTGATGGGTGGTTCCTCACCACCAGTAAAATATGAGATCCTAGAGTGAGGCATGCCAAAAATGTATTGCTTATAAATATTTTCATACCATACAAGAGGATTTCTCTTTAGGAACTTGTACCCACTATACATACAAGATAGTTACAAATGATACAAAATATAGCCTTTGTGAAACTATATGAGAGTATCCATAGGAAATTTGGAGAAAACAAATAAAATCCAACATGAATTCAGCAATGGATAATTAATAATCCATCTTGAATAGTATATTTTCTAAGAGAATTACTAAGGATTAGTAAATCTACATGAATGTTAGATACTTATATTAAAAATTAGATAAAAGGATCTAATATAGATGGGTTCCCACTTGCAACCATTTATAGATATGATTATGAGCCGTTATTTTCCAAATTTAAAGAAAATATGTGAGATGGAAATATTTTAAGACATAAAGTAGTAGAAAAGATAGAAAATGATTTGGAATTTATCATGGATAAAGACCACATCTATTTAGAAGTCATGGAACAATGCACTTTCTTAGTTACACGACTACCATATGAAGCAATAATACAACACAAATCCTCTCCCATCTTGGAGATCCATCATTGATGTATTTAAGACATGGTGGAATTATATTGATAAGAAGGCTAAAAAGGATGCTAAGGAGAAATTTAACAAGAAGAAATTAAAGAGTATATAAGTGTTGGTTGACAGATTTTTCTTTTAAAGATTAGTTTAATTTGACTCTATATATTCAAGTAACGAAAATGACAACGGATTAAGTCAATGCAAGTAATGACGCCATACGTTCACGACAATGGAAATGCAAGCAGGAAAGGATGAATATTAATTAAAGTAAGCATCGTTGACAGAAAGTTGTGCACCTCATCTTTGTCCTCCACAGTTCATTCAACAGTAAAATGGAAGATAGTTTGCATGAAGAAATTTTTAATGTCACCCTAAGTGATAGCTAAGTTTCATCTCATTTCTAGATAACTACTTGAATGAATGAATACTTTTAATTAAGTTCATGAGATTAGTCAGTCTATGGGATCTAAGAAATAAAACCGGAATCGTTTATGTAAAACAAAACAACCGCTAACCCCACCAATTACTTCTTGTTGCTTTCTAACTCTTTGCTGATTTTGATCAAGTAACTTATTGTTAAATAGCAATCTTCTCCTCTTCAAACAAGGGGCCGCTAATGATTTGACTATTAACAAATCTGAGTACCTATACTTGATGTCCTCGTAAACCTTGCACTGCATAATGTAGTGTCACTATGTCTCCACTAAACCCAAAAAACATAAACAACAAATCCTATCTTTCCACACCTCCTTGGATATTTTCTATCTTCCCGTTTCACACCTCAAATGGTGTGAGCTAATTCTTAACTAGACTATTAGCATTTTAGCCTTCCATTTAATCACCAACACTATTTTGTATGCATTCATTTTCATCTCATGTCTTTTTTTATATTAGAGGAGAATTTAATTATAATTATAATTATGGATTAGTTTTTTTTAATATTTTGTATTTTATTTATTTTATTATAAAATGTTAGAATTTAATGTGTGATTGGATTGAATGAATTTTGTTAGAAAGGAAAATTAATTTTATATTAGTTAAAATGAATAGAAAATGTATGTTCCATGGCAAAGAGAGGATACATGTTTTGTAGGTTTCTAATGTAATAGTTGTTTATCTAAAAAATTTAGGTTTGACCTTCAAACATATTTTGAGTAGTTTCTAGTTGATATTGCCAATCATTCATGTCAATACATAGTATTACTATATGATAGTAAGTTCAAGAAATCATATAAATTGAAGATGTGGTGGTTAGGATCATATT
The DNA here is from genome assembly GCA_007258455.2 of Sequoia sempervirens. NCBI lineage: Eukaryota > Viridiplantae > Streptophyta > Pinopsida > Cupressales > Cupressaceae > Sequoia > Sequoia sempervirens. Next base: position 405,900,650 of record VDFB02105785.1, read on the forward strand.
GTGTAGAGATCAATTAAAGCCTTGCTATGAATCAAATTAAAAAATTAAGTTAAAATATTCTCTATCATAGACACTACTTAGTATGTAAAGTAATTTAACCTTTAAAAAGAAATAGAAGATCAGCCAAAGAGTTGAAGAATGATGACTTAAGCCATGACACCAACAAGGTGAGAAAAATCATAAAAGGAGGAGAAGGATAGTTGAAAACACATAAAGAAAAAGTATTGTCTAATGGCTAAGCACTAAGTTTGATAGCATGATTTAGAATAATAGAGGAATAGAGTTGAAATATCAAGCCATGAAAAGCACATCCACACTACAAATTGTTGATGCTCCAAGGATATCAAAATACTAAAATATAAATCATTTCCATAGAAGGCCATGCAAAATTCCTTGGAGGAGGCTTTCTCAAATGTTATTTCCAATGTCATGTATGTTTCAAAGAGGTCTACAAATACATTCATGTCAAGCTAATAGAAGTTGACCATGTAGATTTTGTAAAGGAGAACAAAGCACTCAAGGACCCCATAATAGGAAAATCCTCACCATAGAATAAAATATTAAAAAACTCAAATTGGACATTTGGAAAATTTTCCTAAATTCTAGCAACCCTCACAAATGGATCTAGTTAGTGTTAAACCACATTCATGGAGGATTCATGTACCTTGATAGACCATTTATAATCACAAAAGAATTCATAAAAAGGTAACAAGGTTATGTGAGAAAGGAGAAAATTCCATGAAAGTAGATAAGGAATTTGTCATCACATGGATATGAGTGAGATTTGATGGGTGGTTGCTCACCAATGGTAAAATATGAGATCCTAGAGTGAGGCATGCCAAAAATCTATTCCTTATAAATATTTTCATACCATAAGAGAGGATTTCTCTTCAAGAACTTGTACCCACTATACATATGAGATAGTTACAAATGAAAAATAATATAGCCTTTGCAAATTTATATGAGAGAAACCATAGGAGATTTGGAGAAAAGAAATAGAATCCAACATGAATTCATCTATGGCTAATTAATAATCTATCTCATAATATATTTTCTAAGAGAATTAATAAGGATTAGTAAATGCACACGGAGGTTAGATGCCTCTATTACAAATTAGATGAAGGATCTAATATAGATGGGTTCCCAATTCCAACCATTTGTAGATATGATTATGAGCTAGTATTCTCCAAATTCAAAGAAAATATGCAAGATGGAAATATTTTAAGCCATAAAGTAGTAAAAAAGGTAGGAAATGATTTGGTCTTTATCATGGATAAAGACTACATCCATTTACAAGTCATGGAACAATGTGCTTTCTTAGGTCCACAACTTCCATATGAAGCAATAATACAACACAAATCCTCTCCCATCTTGGAGATCTCATCATTGAAGTGTTTAGGACATGGTGGAATTATATTGATAAGAAGGCTAAAAAGGATGCTAAGGAGAAATTTAACAAGAAAGAAAAGAGTATATAAGACACTATAACAAAATAGGATTCTCCTTCAAAAAAATGTAAATGTTATAAAAAAAAAAACTCAATTGAAAAAATGATAAGGCAAGGGGAGATCATAATTCCTAAGGTCTACAAGTGGGAGAACCACACCAAAAAGAAGAGACATTTCTAGCAAAAAAAGTTTAAAAATAATTGCAAAAAAAAGGAATGAAAAAGAAAGTAAATAGAAGAAGAAGTTATCTCAATTGAAGCAAATCCTTCACTAGAAAATATTCTAATGGAATAAAGTATAGAAAATCTACTACAAATGAGCTTAGAGAAGGAAAATGAAAAAAAAAAACAAATGAAGCTAAAATGGTAAAAATAAAATGTACAAAAAAGCTAGTACAGTATTTTATCTCCCTAGAAGAGGAAGAAAAGAATCCAAAAGCAACTACGCCATAGAAAAGAATAAGACACCAAGTTATAGAAGAGCAATGATAAGAACCTAGATACTTAAAAGTTGTTTAAGTCTCTCTTTGTAGCCAAAATACCATTTAAAGTGGAAACATTTGATAAAATTCACACATATAATAACAAAAATAATGCAATGTAGAAGATAATCACACATAGTATAAAAGAGGTTCATAGGCCAAGATTCCATAATATATAATATATAAAAATAGAATAAATCCTTGATGTAGGGTAACACCATAGAATAATACTTATGAAAGAAGCCACTTTATACTATATCTCCAAGAAATCCCAAACACATATAATGCTTTCATATACTTAAAAATATATTCACCTTCTTTATATATACCTCTTCCTAACAACATAAGGTAGGGGTAAACCCCCAAAATCATGTAGGTATCCTAATTGCCTAATATAATTCATGACCTAATGTGACTAACTCAAGGAATGCTACATGTCACCATCTCCATTTACCTAGACACACAATGCAAGTAATGATGGTGTACATGTAGGACAATGAAAATACAAGCAAGAAAGGGTGAAGATTAATTAAAGTAAGCATTGTTGATAGAAAGATGTGCACCTTGTCTTTCTCCTTCACTTGATTCATTAAATTTAATTTGATTCTATCTATTTTCAAGAGAAAATTGTATTCCAAATAGAAATGAAAGAAATTTGTGAGAAATGGGAGGAAAGATTGCATGAAGAAAATTGAAATCCCACCCTACGTTTACTTTGTGGGCAGCAAGATAGCTCAGTTTCATCTCATGTCTAAATAATTAATAGCCAACATTATATTTTATTATTTCAATACACATTCATTTTCATCAAATGCATTTTTTTTTATGTTAGAGGAGAATCTAATTATGATAATAATGGATTATTTTATCTAAGTTAATTTTTTTTTAATGGATGAAAAATAGGAAAAATTCATCACTTTTTTTAAGTTTTTATTTTCATTTTACTTTTTGTTAAAAAAATTTAGAATTTAGATATGTGATTGGATTGAGAATAGAAAAAAAATTTCCAATAGAAAAACAAGAAGGCTAGATGTTTTGCAAGTTTCTAATGTAATAGTTGTTGATCCACACGTTTTATGTTTATTCCTCAAACATATTTTGAGTATTTTCTAGCTACTATTTTCAATCATTCATGTTGAGACATAGTATTACTATATGAGAGTAAGTTCAATAAATCAAAATAATTTAAGATGTGGTGGTGGTTAGGATCATACTGCATAGACCACATAAATTGAAAACATTAAAAAGATGAATTATTAGATGGATTTATTAAATGATATCAATTAAAGCCTTGCTATGAAGAAATTAAAAAATGGAGTAAAAAACCCTAAAAAAATATATTGTATATTATCTATCATAGTGTATTGTAGACACTACCTAGAATATAAAGTAATTTAACCTTGAAAAAAATACAAAAGCAACCGAAGAGTAAAAATATTGACTTAAGCCATGACATCAACAAGAGGGTGAGAAAAATTATAAGAGAAGGCTAGTTGAAAACTCAAAGAAAAAAGAAAGTGCATGAGTGATTGTGTAATAACTAAGCACTAAGTTTGATAATAGGAGTTAAAAAAAGAGAGGAATAAAAGAGAGGAATAGAGTTTAAACAATTCAAACCATGAAAATCACATCCACACTATAAATTATTAATGCTCTAAGGATATAAAAACCTAGTAATAAATCATTTCCATGGAAGATCATGTATTAATTCCTTAGAAGGGGCTTTCTCAAATGTTCTTTCTAGTGTCATGTATGTTGAAGAGATCTACAAATACATTTGTGTCAAGCTAATAGAATTTAATTGTGTTGGGGACACAAAAATGATAATACAAGACCACTTGGCTACTATCTTCAATGCAAGAGCCAGAATTGTTGATTAGGGCTTTGGTCCCCTTTTGTGGTAGTGGGGTTGGATCTTATTTAGAAGTGATGTATGTGGTGTAACAGTGAACTAGGATAAGGATGCAATTGCTGAAAATTGATATAAACACATAAAATTACATAACTCAATCACAAAAAAATATGACAAAGAAGTAGAGTGCGAAGATAGACAAACCCGACATTCAAATCTAGACTAAAATTGGCTGGTGAAGGGCATGGGCACCCTAGATTAGGAAGTGCTAATTTTTTTTTATCTCTTAACAAGTATCAGTATATTATAGTCTATAAGTTCTTCCCTCCCATTTTCAACTTCAGAACTTTATCTGTTGATAAATAATTCTCCTTGCCCTAATTTTTTAGAAGATGATGCTTGAATGCTTGATCTTGTAATTAGGAAAAAATTCCTCACAACACTCACACCTACAACACACCTAGAACACGAGGAAAGGACCCTTCAATATTGCTAAATGGAACCAAAATGGTTCACGCCAGGTTCACTAAAAATATAAGAGAGAGGGACCAACCGCGTCAAGGCTCTAGGTCACAAAGAGCTGAGAGCGGAGAGCTGCCTTATCTTACCTCACTCTAAAGGGATGTCTTGGGGTGAAGATCGAGAATGAAGAGCACTATATAGTACTTTAGTCACTCTATAGATCCAAGATTTTTTTTGAGGGCTAGACAAGCTAGTTTCTGGAGTCTGAATTGTACCTTAGACAACTCTTTGTTCGAGGATGGTAGCACAAGTCTGGGATGACAGTACAACGTGTTGGGGTCTCTCTGGCATGTTGGCGTCCGTCCTGCTAGGAAATGTAAAGTATAGTAAGAAAAGCACCAAAAACCTACTAAAAGCCTAGTTAGTTGATTTTAACGAGGTGAACAAAATAATGAAGTATGAGAAATAAAGATGAAGATGATAAAGCAAGTATATAAAAAATAGGGTGATGAAGATAATCTCACAAAAGCATCAATTTTCTAGCTAGCTCCACGCACACATTCTCCTGCACACAAGAAAGAGGGAAAATTGTTGGGGCTATATAGGGGGCTACCTTAGTCAGATCCCCATTTTGGCGTTTCCACCTCCACAGACAGCCAGAAAAGCAACAAAGTAGAATATGTGATAAAGAAAGCAGAAAGAAAGATTGTTGAACACTACAAAACAATACTTACAACTTATTGTTTTACTTTTATTTTAAGTTCAGAATTTGTGGATGTTGAAAGAGCCAAAACTTCTCTATGTTTTGTTCTTTTGTCATGTTTTTTAAATCATTCCAGACTAAAAACTTGTATGCACATAGAACTTAATTAATTTATCAAAGCCAATTTGATAGCTACCTATCTCATGTATCTTTTGTAGCTGGTTTTGAACTAGTTCAGCTGAACAAGACTGTATGTTGTGTCATTTAAGGGTGCATACATAACCTACATGGTGTCCAAACTAAAACCCACTTCTTTAAAAGCTTGCACCATTTTATATCTAGATGTGAAGCAATCTGGGGATGTATAAAGCAATTTGCTTTGATTTGATGAAATCTTGGGGCATGCGTGGAGAATAACTGGGAGAAATTTTATTTTCAGTATTTTTTATGCTTTATTTTAGATTAGATGTTTAAATTCTTGAAAATGTTTCAAAAAAATAGATGAATGAATGGAAATTTATTGAAAATATTTCATTCTCCATGAAATTGCGGAATGCTTAAAGCTAAATCTACTTAAGTGATAGCAAAATTGTTTGATATTCATGAAATATTATTGCAAATCTTTTGATTTCATGAGATTATTTTATGATCAAACTGGAAATATTGTATCTAGTGATTATGATTCTTAATGAAACTGGAGATTTTTTTAATGAAATTAAAGATAACCATAGACCCCTTGAGATTAACAACAATATCACATCATATCCTGGAGTGAACCTAGTATGGTCAAGACCTGACTACCAAAGCCTTGGGATTAATCTAAGTCAACCTTTTCCTATCATATAGACACCTTAGGTTGCCTAGTTCAGTATTTCAAGTAAATATAGGTTCTTCGTGGTTTACCTGGGAGGATTTTATTTTCATTGTTGTTGTGAGTGACATCATCGTCAATAGCTAGGTATTGATGTCCTTTATCTAGTAAAAAAAATTGAATTTTGATACATACAAAAAATGTTATGTTGTTTACAATCCGCCTATGTCTAAATTGTAATTGGGTTGACTTCAAAACTTGATTAAGAAAAATAATATTCAATAAAACATTATGAAACCAAATGAACTTGTTAGATATTGTAGTTACAAAGCTAACTTAAAAAAAAATAGAATTCTATCCTTCTTAGAAAAAAGTTATGTTGTTTATGGTGAGCAGTGTGTTGCATATCCCTGGATTAGCATAAGATTGTTATTGTGAGATTCAAAAATGAAAAATGGCTAAGATCAATTGGCAACCACTCTACCTAATATCGAAGCCCAAATTTCAAATTCAAACAAGAGAGTACAAATGATAAAAGAGAGCAAACAAGAATGAAAGCATAAAATAAAACTCCTCTATCAAAGTTGCTTCATCTCTCTTTTTTCTCCATTATTTCTCAAATTGCAAATATTTTCCCTTATATTTTAAAGTACTTAAATACCTGCAAATGACAATGACAAGATAGCAAGAATTTTGGAGAAATGTGGTTGTTAAAGAAAAAATGGAAGAGAAAACCTTTTATAGAAAATATTTTGAATGAACAAAAAATATCAATCTTCTAGAAAGATGCCAAGATCAATGGTTTAGGGGACATGCAACATAGAGGAATGGGGGGTTACGAAATGAATGGTCAAGATTGAGAATAGGCCAAATTCAATTGATGATTGAAATTCAAAAATGAGATAGTGGAAGGAGATAATGGAAAAATTAAAAATTAAAATCATTTAATTCATGAGAAGGAATCTTTGACCAAGTGGAGACATAAATAATTTATTTAAATTCTTTATTTGATGAAAAGACAAGTGGGCATTTAATTAAAATGATTTATGCAACCATTTTAATTGAATGGGATGAAATAGAAAAAGAGATATTAAATAATTAATTTGAATCAATTATTTAATTAGGGAGAAATGCCAAAAGATAGTCAAATAATTTAAAATTTATTTGACTATAGAAGAACTAAAAGATAAATGAATAGAGAAACAATTAATAATTATTATTTGACTATAGACGAATAGTGAAAGGTAAATAATTAAATAAATAGTAATTTATTTAATTATTGAAGAAAACTAGATTAGCGACAATTAAATTTTTTTAATTAATAGAAGAATATTATCAAAGAAAATAATTAAATAATTAAAATTATTTAATTATGCAAGGAAAAAGACCAACACAATGGAAAAAATGGCACTAGTAGACCAAGACATTTTTTAGTGTCTACACTTTGCCCCTCTTTAACATAATGTGACTTGAGTGTTGTGTCAAAGAATAAAGAAGAAAATCAAGTTTAGATCATGCCCCAGCATGCCCTGGTGAAGGTGGGATAGACTTATGCCCCCTTGTAATTTTTTTTCAAAATTTAAAAAAAATTGAGAAATTATTTTGAAAAGTCACTTTGATGCACTGATAGGAGAAGAATTCAACTTGTGGGCCATTAGGATGATTGTGGATGGACGATGTTAGTCCGAAGAAGATGGATGTTAGTATGGAGAAGAAATATATTAGTGTGGAATTAATCAAATGAAAAGGGATGGACATTCTTTCTTTATAGATTTCAACTTGCATGTTTATCATCATTGGGTGGTAAAAATTATGGAAAATGGATCACAAACACCATGGTATGACATAGGCCAAGGTGTGCAATGTTACCACTTGCAAAAGACAAAAGGTCAAAAAGACAAGGAATGACATACTAAGGACTTGATTGCCCCAATCTTTTTTTCAAGAAAAACCACATACAACAAGCAAAGAAAAGAGATCATGATCCATAATCTCTCCTGTAAATCCTTCACGGGACATCCTTGAGGTGCATAGTAACATAACCAAAAACCAATCAAAAAGATAAGACAAATTTAGACTAACAAAGTGTTTGTCAGAGAAATAATTTTTGTTGATAGGATTGACAAGATTGATTGATATGATTGATTAGATTGACCAAGATGATCAAGATGACCAAATGATTGATTGCTTGAATGAAGCTGATTGATAAATGGACAAAGGTTGATTGATTGTGCCTAGTTTCAGGAAAGACATATCCTGATTAAGGTGAGATTAATTGACCAAAGATGATAAAGTTGATTGAACAAGTGACAAAATTGAATTGATTTGATAAAGTTTGATTGATATGATTAACCAATGTGATGACACCTAGTTTTAGGAAAGACATATCCTGTTTAAGGCAAGGAACACATCTAATAAAGTTGATCGATTGACCATTGTTGATAAAGCACCTAATTGCAAGAAAAAAATATCCTGCTTAAGGTGAATAATTGGATTCGCCAAAGACAAAGTCTAATCTCAGAAAGGACACATCTTGATAAAAGACAAGAGATAGGACAAAATGAGACAAATGGCATAATGTCCCATTCTGATACAAGACTAATGACTTGATCAATTGATTGATGATAAGATGATTGATTGATTGAAGATGACATATTTGTTGGTTATGTGTTCCTGTTGATTCATGATTTGGTTTGAATGATGATTGCTTGCGAACAAGAACTAGACTTGACAAACCCTAAAGGATTGACCTAGGGCCTTGGGCCCACTCATCGATTGATGGACCTTGCCTACTTTATACACACAGAGACCTCATAGCTCGACATGACTTGACCTTATTGTACTTGACAAAGGACCAAACGTAAAAGGACTGACCTAATGTCTTGGGGGCCCATTGAAGATGAGCCTTTCCTAGATAGCAAATGCACTAAGATAATGTAATTCGACCCTACTAACACAAACTAACTCCAAATTGGACTCTTTTTTTGGAAGTTTGAAATTTTCTAATGTTTTTTTTTGGATTTTGAAGGTTTTATGATTTTTTTGAATTTTTTGAAGGTTTTATCATTTTGGGGATTTTGATGTTTTGTGATTTTTGGATTTTGGTGTTTTATGATTTTTTGGATTTTTGATGTTTTATGAGTTTTTGAGATTTTGATGTTTTATGATTTCTTGGATTTTTTTATTTTTATGATTTTTTGGGTTTTGGTGTTTTATGATTTTTTTGGATTTTGATGTTTTATGATTTTTTTGGATTTTGATTTTTTTTATGATTTTTTTGGAATTTTGATATTCTTATGATTTTTTTGGATTTTGATGATTTTAAAAGTTGATACCATGTATCAGATCCCATGAAGACATAAGTTAATGGATTTCCCCCAGTTAGGTATAAAACCAACTTATTATGCATGAGAGGATCAATGGATGAAAAGGATGATCATGAAAGTGAATGATGCTAATTGTCGGTGGTTCTCAGGCCATGGAAAGGATGACAAAGCTTTTTTATGGATGAATGATACTTTGTTATGGATGATAACTATAAGGATCGTGGAAAATGCACGTGAAAGATACCCATAATCAACCTAGCATACATGCACTAGGATCCAAGGAAAAACATGATCTTAACCCTAGTCAAGCTAAAAACCAATTGATAGATGATGATGATGATGACAACGTTGTTTGATATGGGAAGGACACATCCCAAAAAAATGTTAGGATTGGGAAAGACATATTCCATTGATTATAATGTAACTGAAGGATCAAGGTCTAGAACAAGGCTAGGAATAAATCCAAGGAATGTTTTGAATGATGTGCTAGGTTGCATAACAAGATTGTATGGATTAGGCTTGTTGCATTTGAAATGACTAACTTTACGAATATATGGGATTATGAAGGGAACTTGGATACGTGGATTAGAATCCTTAAATAAATGACAAGGGAAAACCAAGTCCAACGATAGGTATGAAAGGATAATGGATTAATTTTGGAAAAGGATAGGAGACATGAGGATTATTGGATGAAAGAATTATCATATGATCTCCAAGGACTATTTCACATAAGAATAATTTAGCGAAAATAATTATCATTTTGAAGACAATTTAAAATAGTAATGAAACAATATATATTCCTTTACTTCTATAAACTCAAGATTTAATAGCTCTTTCACACAATGACAAAAAAAATTATCTTAAATATTCAATTTTTCTCAATGAAATGGATTTTTTAGAGCGAAAAGATAATTCTAACTCCCATCATTTTCCAATGTCAATATAACATTCATTTGTTGACTTTGATTGGCAAAAACAAAAAACATTTCTGATCCAACCACAGTCTATAGAATCTACTCCATTGAGGGCAAAGGGTAGTTATATTTTAATGAAGTTTTGTTCAAATCCTTGAGATCCACATAGAGTTGAATATCACCATTCTTTTTTTGAAATTGTACAAGATTAAACACTCTAGTAGAGTGTTTAATCAGGTATATGATCCTTGATTTGATCAATTTGGTGAACTCTTGTGCCATGAATGCTTCGACCTTTGTATTGATTAGCCTTTGTTTTTGTTGCACAAACTTTGAGACTTCAACCAATTCAATAGTATGTTGAATTATGTCAAGATCGTATCCTCTAAGATCATCATAGGTCCAAGCTATGACCCCATTGTATCTAGAACATAGCCCTTTTAGTCTCTCTTTATCCTTCTGTGGAAAGTCTCTTCCAACCTTTAACTTTCTGTTATTTCTAACATCAAGATCTTTATACTCTTTCTCATCAGTAGTGAAGCTCTATTTTCTATTTCTTGTGTCCTCGCAATCAAAAATATTTTCAAGAGATATTAAACCTCGAGGGAGTGTTGGAAAAACAAGGACAGGCAATTAAGAGGGGGTGGGGGTGAATCAGTTGTCATAGAATATTTAAATTTTTTAAACTTTACTTAACTTAATCTTAGATCTAATGAATGAATAATAAACCATAAATAATCAACATATCAGAAACATAGAGAACAACAAGATTTTTTACGTGGAAACCCTATTAGGTGAAAAACCATGGTGAATGTTAGTCCACAATATTATACCCTATTAAAAGTATAATGAAAGATAATGGGAATGCACATGCATTTAGGCACACTGCCTAGAGCTCACTGCTCAAATACACGAGGGCTCACTGCCCAACACAGCACAATGATTTGGATTAGATCCATAGGATGTGAACTAAGAAAATAGCTTCTACACAAGCCTGATTATAGTTCCAGTTAAGCACAAAAACCTTCTTCTCACTTTGCTCTGCAATCGAATGAATAGATCAATATTCATACACTTTCTCTTCTCTAGCCTTTTTTTTACTTTCACACACACTCACACTTCTCTCACACAACCACTCTTATATATCCGCAACATGAAATACATCAACTTAGTCGACCAAAAATATAGAACATATTTACAATGTCGGCCCAAATTTATAAATAAATTTTCAATGTGGATCAAACACCATTGACTAATATTATGATGCTACCTAAAAAAATATCTTTGAGCACACCAAACATTCAAATTTAAATCTTCAAGCATCCACAACACGTTACAACTATCATGTCAACCAAGAACATGAGAACCCAATCATCTCGAGAAAAATATTTGACCATGGGCACACCAATCAACATAGATGTACAACAAGGATACAAAATGATCTAGAAGCATCCAAAAACAATAAGAACTAACTTAGAATAATCTAAAACAACAAAAATTAGCAGAATCACATAAACTTCAATTAGGAACACTGACAGAACCTAGAGAAATACTATCAGAACACAACTGTTCATAGCACGATCAAATCTTCACATGGACCTCTGAAATTTTTGGTAGATGATCTAGATACTCTCAACAATAAACCCTTTAGTCCACAACAATTGATCTTTAATGTAAAAAGAAAAAAACCTTTATGAACTTCACTGTTCCATTGGTAGCCTGCAACTCTTCCTTTAACAATTTTCTCAATATCCTCGACATATACAACCCTCAATACAATAATGCTAATAGTGTGGACATCAATGATGACATATCAGCAGCACAACCATAACATTTAACAATCCCCCCCTTTGGTAGTGATGGAAACACATGATGTGAAATATACCATTAACACGACTACACTTGCTCTCCCTTTGTTTTTGACTCTTCTCTTCAAATGCTCATCTCACCCTAAAAATATTTTTCACATTGCTCTTCTCACCCTTTAACATCAATGGAAAAGATAAGCATTATCTTCCCACATACAAGCTATGAACCACATATTTGAACATTTGTATACTCCCCCTGAGTAGCAGCCATGATAACATCAATCTAGATTAGGAAATATCTATGAAGCACACAGATTGATGCAAATAAATGCATCTCTAGTTCATATCAGTAGGGGTAATCACCCCTAGTATCCCTCTGAGATAATCAAAAGTATCCTTTGGCAACAACTTAGTAAAAATGTCTACAACCTATTCTTTGGTAGGCACATACTCCTATCTAACTTCTTTCTCATTTACTTTCTCCCTCAAGAAGTGAAACTTGATTGATATATGCTTGGTCTTAGAGTGTAGCACCAAATTCTTTGATATGTTAATTGCACTTGATTTGTCACTGTATATGGCAATAGGTTCATCATATACTACTCTGATATCTTTCAACATCTACTTCATCCACATCACTTGAGTACAGTTATTTGCAGCAACAATATACTCTACCTCAGCAGTAGACAGAGAAATGAAATTCTACTTTTTGTTCAACCAAGACACCAACTTCCTCCCTAGGAAGAAGGCACCACCACTAGTACTCTTCATGTCATCAACATCTCATGCCCAATCCACATCAATATATGCATTCAAAGTAAGATCATCATCCTTAGGATACCAAAGCCCAAAAACAATTGTTCCTTTTAGATATTTGAAGATTCTCTTTATTGCAGTCACATGAGATTCTTTTGGATCAGCCTGAAATCTAGCAACTATACATAAAAAATTCATAATGTATGGTCTGGTTTGAGTTAAATAGAGCAATCCACCAATAATTAACCTGTATCTTGTTTGATTTTCCTTAGGAGAATCATCATTCTGAGTGACGAGGGAACAAGCCCAAGACAAAAAAATAATGCACACAACTAGAAAGCTTTATTATTATTCAATAATGGAAATATTACATGCAGAGGATCCCAAATCCTCAAGCTCTATGATACATGCAAGCTACATAAGTTTCAAAAACTATAGACATTATAGAAGTTCCCCAAAATCAAAAAAATTCCCCCCATAAATAGCCCTTTTTCCTTAGGAGCCAAAAACAACATTCAAGCTATGAGTTTTGGTAGTTTGGCACCAAGAATTACAATTTGAAACTCAAGAATGAAAACACCATCCAAAAATTAGCACCTTTTGAAAGTGTACCAACTTCCAGGAGCCATAAATTTTGATCTGGGACTCTGTTTTTCAAACTGTTTGAACTGTCGGAAAGGTCTCAGAGTCAAGAGCATGCTAAAAATCAGCTTCACCAACTTTGGCAGATTTTTGGGCTGTTTCAGGGCCGTTTAGTGCCTCATACCGAATCCAGAAGGTTTTGAAGTGTTTTTCTGGGAGACTAAAACTGTAATATCTTTCAAACCGAGAATGCTCTTTGCCTGATTCTTTCACCAATCTTCTTATTTTCTGTTCTAAATCCTCCCAAATAATTTTTGTTAAATTTTCATTCCAAAACATCTTAAATTCTCAAAAGTTTCTAAAAATAGCAACAAATTCCAAAAGTTGCTAAAAATAGCAGTTGACTAGAGAAAGCAGAACAACAAAACTGAAATTGGGGATTTACATAATGATGAAAAGGGTATCCAAAAATGCAAAGACATCTACAAAATCTAACCAAAGGAAATATAAATGCAATGCATGTTTTTGGGTGATGCAAGATTTCCCTTACACCATTGGATGCTCTTGCATCACCGAGTTAACTTGCATCTAATCACCATGGGAGTACCAAAAGGTTTTGAGTCTTCCATGCCAAACTAATTCAATAGCTCTCTCACATATTGATCTGTATAGGATCTAGACTATTTGCAATATTGAAATGCTTAACTTTTACAATGATTATTCCAAGTTAATTAAAACAAAATTAACTCATGGAAATAATTACAATAATTAAAATGACAAGGTGATAACAACATAATGAAATAAAATGAGAAAAAGAAAGAGAGATGCAAACAGAGTTTGATTTCGGAGTTCGCCACAATCGTGACTACGTCTCCGAGTCCACTCCAATGGAGTGAGACCGATCCGATTAATCTCCAAAATCAGAATTACAATTACACCAAAACCATTTCTTCTAGCACTTCGGCAGCATAACCATACTCCAATGTATGAAAATGGCTCCAAGAATCTCCTAGAACTCCTCTCTGTATCACCTAGCACCAATTTCCTTGAAAATTATGAGTACCAAACTCACTCACTCTCTCCCCTTTAAATATATAAAAATTACTCAAATTGGCCTTTAACCAATTGATTTTACAATATTCTCCCTATCTCCCATTTTTACATTTTCAATCACTAAATCCCCTTATTTTACATAATAAATATTTGATAAATCCCAAAAAATAAATTTAAGCCCTTTGTTGTTTCATTCTTGGGTTTTTGTTATCTTAATAGATTTTAATTAATCCTTAAAAAGGATTATGATTTAATAATTGGGGGGAGTTTGTTTTAATTAAAAGGCAACCGGTTTCAAATAATTAACAAAATAAACCCAGCAACAAACATATGCAGACCCAGATTTATAGCCGGATCGGTAGGAACCGTGCACGCTGAATGGGAGGTGGCGAGTTCAAAACCCGCCATACACTTTTTACTAAACATAACAACTGTTCCAACTGTCCACCGAAGAGACGAGAAGACAGGGCCACGTGTCGCACCAGGAGGGTGCCATGTGGTGAGATTTCATTTGCCGACAATGTTGACGTGTATGCCGACCTAGATGATGACATGTACGCTGACTGTGCCGACGGGTGCTGACGTGGCCTGCTGACTAGACGCTAACGGAGATTGACGTGTCCGCTAACTCGGATGCTGACGTGGCGTACGGACTACCACGTCAAATTATGATTCATCCGTATAGTGCTGATGATGACACATGTAAAATTCTGGTTCATCCATTTCACCATTCGTACAGTACAGAATGCTGACGTCAGCATCCATACGGTCAAAGTCAACCCTTCATAGCACAATCTTTGACTGACGATATCTTGTGCCTACGATGTCGGATTTCAACAAAATGAGTTGCGTTGGAAAGCTTGTGACGAGCTCTTCGCGATGATGCCAACTTCGACAACTTTTGACGACATCATTTTTTTCGCTTCCTGGACGCCCCCTAATCCTAGTTTGACTGAAGGTTTGACTGGCCATAACTTGCACAAACAGACTCCTTTTCACTCCGTTCGAGTTGTGTTGGAATCAAGACGTCGAGATCTTTCTAATGGTGCAGATTCTGGAGAGAATGGAGACACTTCAATTTCCACTAAAAATATCCATCGGATCACATATTTGGACTAAGATATGAAAATTCCCTTGCTTAACCGAGTAACTTGTAGTCCCAGCAAGAACATATCTCCAATCATGCTCATTTCAAATTCACTCTTCATTTCATCAACAAAATTCATACATAGATTGCCATTTCCTCCAAAAATAATGCCATCAACAAAGACCTCAATAATCAACTCTTTGTCATGATCCAATTTGAAATACAAGTTGTTGTCAACAGTAGCTTTATTGAATCCAACCTTTAATAACTATTTTTCTAGTCTAGCATACCAAGCTTTGGGGGCTTGCTTGAGTCCATATAGAGCTTTCTTTAATCAGCAAACCATGTCTTCCTTATTAGTCAATTGAAATCTATCGAGCTGTTCAATATATACTTCTTCTTCTAGCTCACCATTTAGAAAAGCTAACTTCACATCCATTTGATAGACTTTATAGTTCTTATATGCAGCATAAGCAAGAAATAATCTAATAGCTTCAATTTTGGCAATAGAGGCAAAGGTTTCTTCAAAATCAATACCTTCCATTTGTGAATACCCTTTACATACTAGTCTTGCTTTATTCTGGACCACTTCACCTTGTTCATTCAGCTTATTCTGAAATACCCATTCAGTACCAATCACATGTTTGTCTTTAGGTCTAGGAACAAGTATCCATGTATCATTCATTTCAATTTGCATCAGTTCTTCTTTCATAGCTTCCATATAGTCTTCATCATTGCAAGCTTCATTGACATCTTTAGGCTCAATCTTGGATATTAGGAAATACTCTTTTGCAATCTTTCTTCTATTCTGCACATATTTATTCTTATCTCCTATAATTTGTTTTTTTAGAATGATTTAGCTTCACATACCTTGGCACTTTGGGACTCTCTTGAGCTTCTAGTTCTTCTATTCTTTCTTCTGCAATTGCACTTGTCTCTCCATAACTTACTTGATTTACCGAAACAAATTGAAGTTGTTTTACCAAAACATATGGCACAAGTTGAAGTTGGTTATGTGTCTAAACATAATTCCCTTTATTTGTGATTTCTTTTTGGTCATCTGAATCATATCCACAGTATCTGGATGATCTAGAAGAATCCTCATCAACTCTGACATTTGCACTCTCAACCATTTTTCTTAATCTTTTGTTATAGCACTAGTAGGCCTTGCTTTTGGTAGAGTAACCTAGAAATATTCCTTCATCGCTTCTTGCATAAAACTTTCCTATATCCTCATCTCTCTTGATATCACACATGCTTCCAAAGATCTTGACATATCTAATTGTAGGCTTATAACCAAACCATAGTTCAAAAGGGGTCTTACTATAATTACTATTGACATTTACTTAGTTCAAAGTGTATACAACAATGCTTACAGCTTCACTCCATTATATGTGAGGCACATTTCCTTCTATCATCATTGTCTTCTGATTCCACGCTCTTCACAAAAGGAATTAAACTCCCTAGAGGTGAATTCACCACCTCTGTTTGACCTTAAGCATTTGATTTTCAAACCTTTCTCATTTTCTGTAATGGCCTTGAAACTTTTGAACATTTCTAATGCTTCACCTTTTTCTCTTAAGAAAGCAACCCATATCATCCTATAATAATCATTAATAAGCAGCATAAAGTACCTTTCTCCATGAAGACTTCTAACTCTGGAGGAACCACATAGATCAATATGTACCAACTTTAGTAATCCATTTGTATGATGTTGTTTGCTCTGAAAATAAACTCTAGTATATTTTCACATCTAACACTCCTTGCAAATTGTATTAACAAGATTTACTAGCTTAGGTAGATCTCTTACTGCTTGAGTGAAGCATACTTTGACAATGTTATTAAAATTCACATGAAAAAACCTCATGTTCCATAACTGACTTTCATCTATTTGAGCAATTAAACAACTTTCACTAGCAGCATTCAGGTGAAAAATATTACCTTCTGTCTTTTTACTTGAAACAATTACTTTTCCAGATCTTCCAAGTATCCTGCATCTTCCATCTTTGAACTGAATATCATAACCCTTGTCCACCATTTTTCCAACACTCAACAAGTTGTGCTTCAAGCCTTCAACATAAAGAAGGTCATTAGTGTTATGCTTACCACTAAGACAAATAGATCCTCTGCCACGAATCACACCAACATTGTTATCTCCAAATCTTACGACCCCACCGTCATACTTCTCAAGACTTACAAATTTTCTTTTGTCACTAGTCATATGATGTGAGCAACCACTGTCAATAACCCACTCATCTTTTTCTTCAATTCAGGCTGCAAGAGCTTTCTCAACTTTAGCAGATTCAGTAGCCATCAGACCATTTTCCTTGATAGCAAGGAACACACATTCATCTTAATTTCCATTATCTTTATCAGACTCATCATCAGTCACTCCTTCTTTAGCATAGTAACATTTCTTTTGGAATCTAGATTTGTTAGGCTTGTATCTAGGAACTCTTTCAGGACACCTTGATACAAAATGACCTATTTTACTATGAGAAAAACATTTAATAGGAAACACTCCTTTATACTTACCTTGTCCTCTGCCTTCTTTCCTCACAATCAATGCTTCCAAATCTTCTAACTCTCTTTCTTCATCTTCAAGCTGTTTCATTTATTCCTCATACTTGAATGACTTTCTGGAACACTCTCCCAAATCACATCTTTACTTGTCTCTTCCAAATACAATAGCTTTAAATGTAGTTTCAGTCTTAGGATAGATTCACCAAATTTAGTCAACTCAAAGGCAACAAGTTTACCAATCAGTGTATCTCTTGTCATATTCATCAATGATCTGGCTTCTTCAATAACATGAGCCTTTTCTTTGTAAGAGAGAGGCAATGATCTGAGCACTTTAGCTACAATTTCTTCCTCATCTAGGGTACCACCAACACATCTAATACCCATCACTAGTTCATTTTCTCTTTGCATAAACGAAGAAATATTTTCATCTTCACCCATTCTCAAGTTTTCATACTTTCCTTTCAAACTCTACAGCTTAGCCATCTTCACATGTACATCTCCTTCATACAAAGTTTCTAGCTTCATATAAATATCATGAGCTATCTTCAGACCTATCACATTTTTTTATTTTTGAATCTGTCAGAGCACTCACCAAAAGCTTTCATAGCCTTGACATTATTCTCAACCTCTTTAATCTCATCAGCATTGGAAGGACCATTATGAGGAATAACATATGGATTATTTGTAATCTTCTAGAAGGGTTCTCCAACACACCTCAAATGACACTCCATCCTAGCTTTCCACAATGAGTAGTTTGTTCCATCAAATCTATGGTTGTCCTTATTGTATGATGCCATCTCGAATCACCTCAATCTTTTAAACTTCTTCAGAGGAACCTACTCTAATACCAATTGTTGGAAAAACAAGGACATACAATTGAGAGGGAGGATGAATCAGTTGTTGTACAATATTTACAATTTTCAAACTTAACTTAATCTTAGATCTAATGAATGAATAATAAACCATAAACAATCAACACATAAAAACCATAGAGGACACCAATATTTTTTACATGGAAATCCTGTTAGGTGAAAAACCACGATGGATGTTAGTCCAAAATATTATACCCTGTTAAAAGTATAATGAAAGATAATGGGAATGCACATGCATTCAGGAACATTGCCTAGAGCTCACTGCTCAAATACAAGAGGGATCACTGCCCAACAAAGTGCAATAATTTGGATTAGATCCATAGGATGTGAACTGAGAAAATAGCTTCTACACAAGCCTGATTACAATTCCAATTAAGCACAAAAAACCTTCTCACTCTGCTTTGCAATCGAATGAATAGATCAATATTTGCACACTTTCTCTTCTCTGGATTTTTTTTTTACTTTCACACACACTCACACTTCACTCACACAACCACTCTTATATATCCACAACATGAAATACATTAACTTAGCTAGCCAAAAATATAGAACATATTTACAATGTCAACCCAAATTTACAAACAAAATTTCAATGTGGATCAAACACCATTGGCTAATATTATGATGTGACCTAAAACAATATCTTCAAGCATGCCAAACATTCAAATTTAAATCTTCAAGCATCCACAACACATTACAACCATCATGTTAGCCAAGAACATGAGAACCTGATCATACAAAGAAAAATCTTCAACCATGGGCACACTGATCAATGCAGACGTACAAGGATAGAGAATGATATAGAAGCATAAAAAAATAAGAATTAATTGAGAATCATCCAAAAAAACAAAAATTACAGAATCACATAAACTTCAATCAGGAACACTGAAAGAACCCACAAAAATACTGTCAGAACACAACTGTTCATAGCATGATCAAACCTTCACACAGACCTCTAAAACTTCCAATAGATGATCTAAAAACTCTCAACAATAAACCCTTTAGTCCACAACAATTTATCTTCAATGTACAAAACAAAAAATCTTCATGACCTTCATTGTTCCACTAGCAGCTTGCAACTCTTCCTTTAAGAATTTTCTAAATATCCTCGACATATAAAACCTTTAATACAATAATGCTAATTGTTTTGACATCAATGAAAACCACATATCAGGAACACAGCCACAACATTCAGTAGGGAACTTATTGCCTTTTAACTGGATCACTTGCCCTTTGGAAGGCTCTACTTTGGGATTTGAATGATTAGAAACTTTTCCTTATTTCTGTAAATAGGTGACAATCTGAACATCATCCTCAAACACCTACCAATTTTGATCATTGTTGAGAATTACTGGTTAGACAATGATCTACACTGCATTATGCTTCATCCCTAACTTGGAAATTGGCTCAAATATTTAACCAATTGAGGCCATCTAGTAAGCAACATTATTCTGGGAACCTGGGATAATCTAAATGTTAAAAGCCTCAAAATTATTGATTAGATACCATACTCTATGTCTATAAGACTTCATTCTTATATTTTTGGTAGCTGCCTACCCATGGACTTGGCTTACAACCAACCCCAAATCTTTGAATACTTGTACTCTTTTCGTGCCTATGTGTTCTATGAGGAACAAACCATGGACCAAGGCCTCATACTCCACATCATTATTTGAGCATGGGAATTGGAAACATAAAGCTTTGAGGGTCTCTAAACTGGTTGGGGATACTAATCAGACACATGCTTCAAAATTAGCCTTGCATTTAGAACCATCAAAATATAGTGTCCATAGACTATTGTCAACCATACCATTAGGATCTTCCCATTCTTTTAGCTATTTTTGGAAGACTTGATCATCATCAAAGATCACATAGGTGCCTAATCCAGTAGCATGAAATTTATTGAATGGGTCAGTGAATAAATTGGTTAAGGAGGATCTCCTCTTTGGGGGTCTAATCACTTATGTCTTTCTCATCTTCTAACATCTCTACACAATATGTCTCTCTTTGTGAGGAGGTATGCTACTTCAAAACATAGGACCACATTGTTCGATGTGTTTTGAATGCAAGGATTTAGATATGATCTTCATCTTTTCCCCATGCTTGGTCTACAATATCAGATGAGACAAATCGAGTGCTAGATATTTTCCAAGCTTTGTTGTGATGGTACTTTCAAATTTTGTCGAATCTGAAGTGCTCATATTGAACCCTAAGAAATTTTATTTTTATCTAAAACCTTTGTTACATTTGATGTAGGGTTCTTATATGGGGGTATAGGGTTTTGTTCATTTTAGTTGCTTGTAATATTCTATTTCATTTATTAATTGCATGATGGCTATTTCTAGACATATAATACTTTCATGTCTATCAATATCATCAAGTGACTGGCCCCTCTTGTGTCTAGGTTTGAACCACCCTTTTATTATAAGGTTAAATAAAGGATCTTTTGGCCTTTATATCTTTTTTATTTTGAAGTCTTGAGCCTACTATTCTCATGACATCCTAGGGAGTCCCCTCTTGTAGAACAACTTAAGTGCTGATGGCCCTGATAACTATATTGCTCATCGCTGATTTATTCATGGGTACACACCTTGAATTGGCAATGAGCAATAGAATGATGTTTTCTTTGCCATCACTCATCGCTAATGGCTTCTGAGCCTTTGAATTTGTAATAGCGATGAGTGATGCTTCGGTCCTTTTGATCTTATCATTCATCACAAATGGTCTTAAAATGATAAATTTGGATTAGCAATGAGTGATATGATGTAATTTTTGTTTATATCACATGATCATAGATATTTTTTAAATTTAAAGTACCACATTAGTGCTACATGATGCACATTGCAAATGTTGTAACTCCTCTCATTGCTAATTGCTTGAAAAATGTATGAGGATAATTAGCAATGAGCGATGGTCTTATGTTATATCGCTCATCGCTCATTCATTTCAGAACATGAGTTTTCACTAACTCATTTGACTATAAAATCTGATGAAACTGTTCGACGAAATATGTATAATTTGATGTATCATCAGGTGCTCGTAAAATTTGATGTGTAATTTTCAATTTTTTGAAAGTTTATCCCCGACATTCATCAAAATGTTGTCTAGCATTTCCATCAAATTTTTGACAAACATGAAAAATAGAAAAAAATTAAATTGTGGTCGACATAAAGAAAAGTGAGTTCGCACCTGATTTATTGCGACAGTGCTTTTCTCTACTTGAGACAATTTGTAGAGAACTAAGGGAATTTTTCTTGGGAAAAATTAGAAAAAATTCAAGAAGATATCACCAGAGTTGATGGTAGTCATTGTCTTTTTGTAGAATTCAGTGAAGTCAAATTTGTAGTTCCAGGTTTGAAAATCATATTTTAAAGCAACATCTCATCAGATTTCATTTTTAGAGGTTTAGGGTTTTGAGAATTTCATGTCCATATTTTGTTGTGTGGAATCACCATAAGATCACAACCAAGGAACAAATTCTTGTGACTGTAATTATGTGATCCATAACTCTATTGGTCATATGGCATAGTTGTGCTATAACAAATACAGGAGCATTCATGTGTGACCCAAGTTTATGTGGCTATGTTGTGATAGAAATGGAGGCACTCATATAATGTACTTAATTCAGGTTTTATAATATAGGTGTTAATCATCATTGGGTGCATTCAGGTTGTCTCAAGTTTAACAAGTTAGGATGTAATTATAGCATGATCGAAGAGTGATTACCTCTTGCTTCAATAAAGAGCCTATAACTTTGGTTGATATGCAGAGTGGTTGTGTTATATCAATTATGTAGTGCAGTCAAGCACAACCCATGTTTAATGGGCTATTCTAGATAGTGATCAAGATTTTCTAAACCTTATGAATGTTACTTGACATATATTTGCATAATCTCAAATTCCTTTAGAAGTTTTTGAAGTATCAATGTATCCTATATAGGGTTTAGAATGATTTATTTTAATTAAAAAAATAAGTAAATGATATATTTCCCTATAATTAGATAATGTGGAGATCTCCTAAATCTACCCCAGCACACTATCCTCTTTGGCACTGTATTCATTACTCCGGCTACTAGGGTTTTGCATGTGACATCTTTAATATCTTCATGACCATGGCTTTTAAATAGATCTCAGTGTTTTCTTTAATCATTTTCCTGGTAACCCTTGAGTTCCATAATCCACCTTCAATCTCTTCTAAGAACAGTGTCTTAAGCTAGACTGCATAGTATGCATACAAAGCAAGTCCTTCATACCTACCATTGTTCCAAACCACCACTCATTGCCTTGCTTAAAATGTTGCCTCCATAAGCACAATAGCATGTTTTAAAATCATGGTTGCCAATGATTGACCATTAAGGTCACCACTTTCATCATGAAGATACAATGAGATTTTTTTTTTCAAACTCAAGGCATTATGCAAGATAACATTGTGAATTGTTTGTTGTGTACGATTTTATTTTCTTGCACATTTATTGCTTTGCTAACTTCCTTTAAGGCTGGGTATTGCACCCTCAACTGCAATCTCAAAAAACTCACTCACTATCACTTGAAGATTCCTTTTATGAGCATCCTTCTATAAAATCAAACTATTCCCTAGAGACTACCTACTTACTATAGGGGACTCATTGTTTCATGGTATTGTAGTTCTTAAGATCCTTCAACCTTATTGACACTACTTCACAGTCCATGAGGTATTATTCACTATTCTCCTATCTTTGATGAGTCTCAAAACACTACTCAAACATGAAATCCACTACCTCCATTATACATTAATGGCTAAGAAGAAACATTGAAGCTATGATTACCACTATTACTTCATTTGGAAAGTCATTCCTTGATTGCATTTTCCTTGTCTAACACTACCAAAAGAATTTGAAAAACCCTTAAGGTTAGCAAGGGGGTAAGGAAACTCACTGTTAAAATCTCCACTTTACTATGCAAGGTTTGAGCTTTATTATCTTGTCACTGCTCAGCCTCTTTTTGACTATCACATGTCAAGTGACTGTCATTCGTCTTACCGTAGATTGCATTTACAAATGTCACTAAGCTACATAGTGTGATTGTTATTGGCCACAATCTTTAGATTGCAAGATTTTGTTATTACCTACAATGTCTCAATCTTTCAGGTATTGCAGCCTCACTAATCTGCTATAGTTATTATTTATGTTTCTATGGAGGCCTAGGGTTTGTACCCTAATCATGATCTTACCAATGCTTTTGTTGTTTTTTATTAGGGATCTCAATGTTGAGGGCCCTAGGGATAAGATCATCATAAGAAGTGACACATTACATCTTTAACTAAAAGGATAAATCCGTATTGACATTAGCAATGATGATTCTGACTTGTTGCTCCTTAGGAATGGGTCACTTGCTCTTACTAGCTCGCTACCTCCATCATTGTAGGAAGTTTGTGATCAAGTTCAATGTTCTAATTTTAGGAGTCTTAATGGTTGAAAATCATAGTATAATTAGAATTTAATAAGTTTTGGAATTAGCATTTTAAAGTGTTTTTTGGGGTCATTAATTTTGACTATCTTCTATTTTGCAGGGGTGGTTGCATGCCAAATATTTTTGGTGTAAAATATCAGAATTATTAGATTATGTTACCTATCTATGAATAAAAATTATTGGAGTGTGAGTTTGATATTTTTTGAAGATCTAAATAGTCAAGCTTGGTAAAGAAAAATCATGTCAGATAATATTAGTCCAGAACAAAATGAAGAGACACTTGATAGATTGTGGGCTAGATTGAAAATAAAGGGTGATGGGAAATGTTATTTTCCTTGAAATAATTGCAAGGGCTTAAAGACAAGATGCCTTTTAATCACAACAGCTGAGAAACATTGTAGGCAGCATGGTCATGTTGAAGGGGGGCATTATTATCATCCATTGGTAAGTTGTTCATTATATGTGTTTATACTGATTGAATTTGTAAATGTTTATATCGTTTTAACATTTTATACATATATGTATAATCACTTGATCATGATCATAGTTTAATTGTGTCTATAATTATTATAAAGGTAGGGCACCCTAGGGTAGATGATATGGATTATCACGGCCCGGAGAATGTGGTTTTGCAAGTGGACAAAATTGGAGCTGTGAATATCGAAGATGAAGTTAATGATCTTATGGAAGAAGATGATCATGCATCGGAAAACACAGTTGAAGATAATGGTACAAATAAATTGTTCCATGACACATTTAGTGGCAGAGCTGATCATGATAATCAAGATGACTTTAATGATGTTCATGATATACTTGTACTTGAGAAGGCATACCAACCCCTTTATGAAGGCTCCCAAACAACTCTTCTCTCTACTATATTGTTTTTGTTGAACTTGAAGGTTATGAATGGTTTATCAAACATAGCAATCTCACAGATGTTAAGGTATGCCATATATGTCATCTTTTTCATCTATTTTAATTGTTGTTAATTCATCACTAGTAAATTAAGGATGAAATATGTACCATTAATATTCTTTATATGAACAATTTTTTTTTTTATAGATTTATTGGTGAATTTTTGTTACCACCATCAAATATTTTACCTCGCTCATATCAAGATTTATGTGCCATTATAAAAGATATCATAATGGAGTATCAAGCAATAGATGCATGTCCCAATGATCATATTATATATCATAAACAATAGGAATTTGCAACATAATGCCAGAATTTTATATCAGTAGATATCGAACAAATCAGCTAACAAAAAAGGTTCCTTACATGGTTCTTCGTTATATTCCAATTATTCCACGTATGCAATGATTATTTAGGTGTGAAAGCTTAGTGAAATTTATGGATTACCATGCATAAAATAGAAGTGGAGATGACATTCTTCGAATTCCTATGGATGGTTCTACATTTAGGGACATGGAGGAAAAATGGCCACACTTTAAAGAAGAACCTCGCAATCTTAGGCTTTCATTGGGAGCAGACGGTGTCAATCCATTTGGAGAGCTGAGATCTATTTACTCAGTGTGGCCTATATTTGTTATCAACAATAACATTCCTCTATGGATGTCAATAAAGAGGGAGCACATAATGTTGTCACTGATTGTTCCAGGTATTTGTTTACATCAATTTTATTTAATGTAATAGCATTTCATTTGTCTTATTTGTTGCATAATGACTTATATTTTTTTATTCAATAGTCATGTACATTAATTTATATATATTGCAGTAAAATGGTTATAATAATTATGTAATGTTTATGTTCATTCAACGAGGTAAGTACCAAGTTAAAGATATGAATGTTTATATCGAGCCTCTTATCGACAAGTTACTAAAGTTATGGAATGGCATCACTATGTATGATGTCTCTAGACCAATAGGATAAAGACAATTTCAATTCCATGCAATGCTTGTATGGACAATTCATGATGCCCCAGGGCTAACACATTTTTGTGGTATATTATAATGTTCGACTACACTTTAACAATAATTAATTTGATGGAGTAAATATCATGAATGTCTGTAAAATAATCTATTCATTATATATAATTATAAAAATTGACATATTTAAATCAATTATACATGATCTTGTAGGTCTTCAAACAAAGGGAAAATTTGCATGTCCAATTTGTGGTCCAAAGATGAAATCTCATCGTTCAACAAATTTAGGAAAGCAGGTGTTTGATGAGTATAGGCACTTCCTCCATAGAAATCATAAGTATCGAACTATTGAAAAACATATTTTCAATGGGAAAGAGGAGACTACATCAAAACCACGAAGAATGGCACCTCGCCTATGGAAGTTGGAATATAATAGAATTAATCGTCAAGGTTATACATCAAATCAAATTGTTCGTCTATCATATATGATATATTTTGAATTTATATTTTTATATTGTGTTGTGTTTACTCATGTTGTAATTGACAATGATTGTCGTTGTTAATTTATTTAACTTATATGCTTCATGAAGGTCATCAAGGCATTAATGGTCGGCTTCCACAGGGACTGAAAAGTTATCCCAAACAATTTAGTAGGTTTCCCTACTATGAACAACTACAAACTGTGCATTTGTTCGATAAAATGCATATCAGAAAGAATAACATAAAAATTATGGAAAATATTGGATGGAAGGCATGACAAAGGAAAAATTGTCTTGTAGTGACATTCAGGAAGCCAATCATGCAATGAAAAATGTCATTCAATTAAATAGCAATGGAGACCAAATTAATATAAGTTCCCTTCCTTGGTTATTAACAAAGCAACAAAGCAATTCTATAAAAGAAGTCATATGAAAAATTTGATTTCCCACAGGATTTGCTGTGAACATAAACAATATAATAACAAAGAAAGGTGAATTTGGGTTAGGGATGAAAACGCATGATTGGCATACCTTCATTAAGGTATTTATTTTGGTATATTATATACACTTGTATAATGCATGTACTTTTCAGTGTATATTGTTTACTACTTTTGGAAAAATAATGAAAAGATCATTTTATAATTGTTGCAGTACATTCTACCTCTATCTCTCCCAAACAACTTTGACAAGAATGTCAAGCAAGTTATATATGATCTTGGAAAATACATGAGGTAAGTAGCGAGATTTTTTCAATTTGTTGTAGACATCTTATAATTTCCATTTATTTTACTTGTTATGTAATATACTATATATTTTTGTTAAATCTCGTTAATATATTTGTACCTTGAATCACTTGTAGATGGTTTTCATCTAAAGAAATCCATAAAGAAGATATAAATTATTGGAAGAGAAAAATTCCTTGTCTAATGTGTGAAATGAAAAAGTGTCTACCTTCGACATTTTTCAATGCACAAAAACCCTACCTCATACACCAGGTTGAGGAGATTGAATTGTGTGGACTTGTACACACAAGGTCAATGTGGATGGTTGAGAAGCTCTTGAAATTTTTGAAGGCTTTGGTTAGACAAAGAGCACATCTTGAGGGTTCTATGGAGAAGGGATATATGGTATACCAGACCATGGTGTACATTAGTGAATATCTTCCTAAGTTTGCAATAAAGATCCATGTAGATTGCATTTGGGAGCCCAACTCCATTAACAAATTCGAAGGGGAGTACCTGATGGGGAAAGGTAGATTGAGGAAAGTGAGGGGTAATTATAAGATGGTCATAGAGATTAATTGTAATACATTTTACATATGGTTTTTATGTATATTGTACTTATTTAATTTTTAATCTTCAATATACATCAATTATAAATTAAGGTCATATATTGTGGTGTTTAATTAATTATACGTCATTTGTGATTTTTTTTTTTTTTTATACAGTTGGTCGAGAGTGGCTTGCACTACATTTGTACATCGCCAACAATCTTGATTGGATGATGGTATGGATTGAACGATGTCAACAATTTGGTCGCGCATTAACATGGAAAGGTGCAGCTTCATTGGTTAAAGAAGCTCATCGTAATGGACATTCCAATGTTACACAAAGGGAAATTGATTTAGCATATGGTTTAAGAGATAACAGGTACATATAAATATATTAATCACCCATATTATTTAATTATTTTCAAGTATATTGATGTATATATGTTTTGAGATTGTTTTCTTTGCATACATTCGGCCAAGAATAAATATGTTTATCAACTGATGATATTGCAATAATTTTTACATGTTTGACATATTGCAAGTAAAACACCACAAGGCTATGTGGTTCAATGGCCATAAATTTTGAATCAAAATGTTGGATGACATGAAGAAAACTTGTGATTCTAGTATAACTGCAGTATTTCAGGTGACTAATGTTTCATCTAGAAGCGACATACATCCAAAAGTCTCAGAAAATTGATACTATGGGATTTTGGATGATATACTTGAGTGTGACTTTAAGTCCTTCAGATTAATTATGTTCGTCATCCTATGGTACAAGCTAAGATTGAATGAAAATGATCCTGAGAGAACTGTTATTGAACATGATAATGGATTTACCATGGTTAATACAAGGTTGGTCGAGTGAGCTGGAAATGAACCCTATGTTCTTCCAAGCCAATGTGAGTAATTATGTTACTCAAAGGTACCAGGTAAACCGGGTTGGTCATTTGTTGTTAGACATGATCCAAGAGGAAGGCTGATAAAGTATAGTGTGGTGGAAGAAGAAGATACCAAAGAAGTAGAAGATGATGTAGATGATGATTAGGATCAATAGTTAGTTGATGATGTCCCCGACAAAGATGTCGAAGACGAGGAACTAGATCATGATGATGTAGGAGTTAATTTTCATGAAGATGATATCCATGTAGATGATGACATTATCGAAACTGATATCAATGATGACGATGATAATATGACCAATCCTTACAATGTCGAATCTGGATTAGATGATACAGACAAAGAGTTGGATGAAAAATAAGATCAATGACATTGAAATGTATAAGTTATGCAATTATATTATCTATTTAATATTAATTTCTTGATAGAATTATATTTGACTTATGTGGTTACATAATTAATTCATGATTTTTTAAATTTTTGTGCCATTACATAATTAATTTAATGATGCACTTTTTAATGTTTGAAAGGTCAAAAAATTAAAATATTTCAATAGTGATGTTAACAACCTTGAAATTAGTGTGTTTTATGTTTCATGTGATCATAAAACATTAAAAAGTTAGTTGTAGAGGTGGTTGTTCAGTGGTTGACGTGTATGTTGGTTCTTTTTAGAATGTAACTAGGTTTTTCTTCTAATCTACCTATGGAATTGCCAATTCCAATCGAAGGTAGCTCGAAGGACCTAGACCAACTGATGAGGACTTTAAAAGCCTCCTACACTTCGGGCTCTGCAAGGCCCGCGAGGGTGATCCCTTAATGTGTTTACAACCTCTACACCATTATTATAAACAACATTAACAATAGCAAATGATCTAATTTAATAGCTCAACACGATAAAATAATATCAACTAGAAGTGGGTGTTCATAGACAATATCAACTATCTAGAGCATGAGATAACTATTTAACACAATCCATTGTATAAGATAGTCAATGATTTATAATTTGTAGCAAGCTCTAGGAAAAGACAAACAAATACTAAACTACACTAATAATTACAACTTAGATCAGTGCCATATATCCATTGCAAGAGTCAAATTCATAAGCATCTAGAGGTTTATAACAGATTTAATACATCACATATAAGATCCCTGACAATATTGCATTACAATTTCATCAATATGCATTCTAACCCAGGACTACTTATCAAATCCTTATACAGCACATATCCGCCTATAATCCCATTCAAGCATTTTAATTAATTCCTTGAATTAAAGCTAAAATAGAATCATACACACCACAACAGTGAGATGGATAAAACAATCCTTAGTTATTTCATTCAAAGTTCATATATGCATGTACAATGGAGAGACATGAGCTCAAATTTTCATTTCAACTCAAATGCTAGTACTATTATACAACATTAAATCTCTATGAACTCAAAACCTATTACAAAATGACTCAAAACCTAAATTGTATTTCACTAAAACCATCAGAATTTATAATTCGCTCTGCAACTTCACCTAGACTCGACAAAAATTATCTAACTTGCTAACCCGTACTTTTGGCCTTGAAATCCTTCTTATAGAAAATGAAGGAGCAAACAAGCACTAGGCCAAAAATTACACCTGTCGCCAGTCAATTGGAGCACTTGGTGATATTCCAAAACTTGTTACAATAGCCACCACCTTGAAAAATATTCATGTTTATCATATCAGTTGAGGAACGTTAATGCAAAAAACCTCAAGAAAACCGCACTGAGAAAGCCATCAACACAAAACTAGAACCGTTACACCCATAGCATCTGATCTGCCACATGTTAGTAGTTCACTCATTTTACTCTACCTCAGTCAAATATTTAGTTACCCAATTCTGGTACTCATCATCAGTCAGCCAGTCAAAATTAATTACCTGATCCACCTTGGTATTATAAGGTGTGTATTTTACCTCTACTTGATTCGCATCCCTTTCAAAAGATTCCAAAAATGAGCTAGTACTAATGATTTTTTCCATATAGCTCACCAACAAATCATAGTCTAAGTCATCACAAATTGAATTGATTTGATCATTGATGGCCTCACTTGCTTGATCCTGCCATTGTTGAAATGACCTAATTTTCCCCTGCTCATCAATTATATTGGGTAACAATGTGTTACCCCAATCATTGAAATTCTTCACTAGTTCGCTAATCTTCCTACTCAAGTCATCTTGTAAGGTCTGAAAACCTTGAAATGATTTTACTAACACATGAGTAGGCTTTAATGATTGGGGCCTATTATTTATATCAAACCTTGAGGCCTTATACATGATATCCAGATCATTGGCCCTAGGGATCCAATTTTCAATTATTGGAATCACTACTTCCTGATCCCTATCAATATTATTTATTGCTATTAACAACAAAGAATATAAAGAATGTATAGATAGCAGTTTGTTATCAACATTTTCATTTAAATGCCTCAAAACAATAGTAGCAATTTCCTTTTGCTTTAAGAGATATCCCTCATCACTTTTCTTTAATGATGCCTGCAATTCATCAATTTTTTGCAAGAACTGCTTCTTTTTAGGATTGATAGAGCACTCTATTTCTTCTTCAACTTCCTCTAAAGAAAGGGTGAGGATAGGATTCTAACTAAGAGATCCTAGTGTGGAAACAATTGGAGAAGCAAGATGCATTGCCCTGCTGTGGAAGGTAATGTACTGGTTCTTGGAGCACTTGATGTCTCCGCAATCTACTTATACCTAAACCTCTCCACTTCAGTTTGCAACTCAACATTTTTCTACTGCATCTTGTTGTACTCCTCAATCAAAAGGTTATATTTTTCCATTAAGCTCTTCCTTTCAGTTTCCTCCCTTTCAACAGTCTTTTGAGCCAATTTGGCCACATTCATAGTCAAATTAGTGGCCTCAGTGGTTGAGGTCTCTGAAGGTCTATTTATTATCAATCCTCCCTTGAAATTTAGATTAATATCAAAAACATCTGGTTTTCTCCCTTGTGGGGCCAATGCCTAAATTGCCAAAGTTTCATATTCCTCACTGAAAGCAGAGTTTTGCAATGTTGCCTTGACCTCTTCTTTAGAGTCTTGAAAGGGATTCTTAGAATTCACAATAGCATTAAAGGATACTGCATTTGCAATGTCCCATTCAGGTAGAATTAATACACCAGCTTGACTCACCTATTTTCTTGACTCACCAATTTTCTTACTTCTTCAGGAGAGATGTTCTTAAATTCTTCCATTAATTCAGCTTTTACCTCCTCATCATTCTCCTGGTCTAACTTGTGTGGCCTTTGTTCTCTTCTCTACATACATTTATCTTGATACTCTTCAAACTTCATCCTCCATACCAATTGCAAGAATACAGGAGTTTTTACAAATGTATTGTCATCTAGAAACTCCTTGCATGCCTCCATTCTTGCATCTTGTACACTTTTACCTTTCATATCTAAATCAGATAAAACTAATTCAGTTGGCCTAGGAGGGGAAGGCGTACCAACTTGCATTTCTTGATTAGTAACAATAATCTCATCCATCAGATCCTTCTATGGTTGATCAATTCTTTGCCTCTTAGGGCTTGGCTGAGATGGTGGTGATGAGGGATTGTCTTCTAGTGATGATTCTAAATCAATAATTTTGATTTCCCTAGGCACTTTGAATTTTGGACTTGGTTGTGGAGGCACTTTCATAATCTTTTTTCTTTTTTGTCCACTTCTTCTTCATCACTGCTACTATCCTTTTTCCTCCTGTAAATGGGCCACCTTTCCATAGGCTTGTATGATGGCCTTGTTTCAATTGGTCTGACACCTTGCTCTTGTACACCCAGACTCAATTCTAAATTTATCTTTTTTGTCCTCAATGTGCCCATAATTTCCTTGAAGTTTCTCATTATAAAATCAATTTTTTTATGGTGGGGACTAAACTCCAATAGTGGATCATATTTCAAATCCATTTTGTGTACAACATCTAGTAGCTTACCATAAGCTATCCATTTCTCCTTGTTCAACTCCTGTCTATTCAAATTAAATTCATTTCTAATCAAGTCTTCAGGGAAATTAAACTCATGCACAAATTTTTCAACTTTTATTCTTTGTTTGAAAAGAGCAAAGAAACCCTTAGGATCATGCTACTACTTTGGTCCACAACTCAAATGGTAATCATAAAAGAAATTATCAAAATGCGTCCACCCTCCCTTTGAAAATACAAAATCAGACACCACTGTATAATCTGAGAAAAATGTTTCCTTACCCCTTCCATTGAGGTTGTCCTCATGAATACAACCTATTTGCCACACAACTTCTACAAATCCCACTCTTGGTGGCACATTGTATGGCAGTATATGAGGGGCTCCCTGAAAAACCATATACTCTCAAGATAGTGCTAACTGGCTATTGGATAATGTCACCCCAATTATGGTAAACCTTCAATTCTAGCTTCCTCTCCTTTGGCATGAGGAAATCATGTAATTCCTTGGGGATCCTAGGTATATTCACCATTAATCTAGCCCTTAATCTAGAAGCAAAACAATTATCAAATTTCACATAACTAGTGCTTTCCTTACTACAAGATAAATTTGCAGCCCATATATGTACTGGCAATCTTTCTCCATCAACTGATTGCCTTAATTTCATCCTCTTAGAGAAAAATTTAGCATTCTTAAACAAAAAACATATGCATTAGCATAGAATACCAAAAGAATTGAGTGTTAGTATCATTTTTTTGTATCTTTGATAGCCCTTCATGCATCCTCTCAGGAAAGAAAGAAGTGAAGTCATAGGTCACAGAGAAGTTAGGGTATTGTATTTGCACCCTCGTGAACATATAAGCAATGGGCATTACCGTACCAAGACTGAAACCCAAAATCTAACATAAAGAATAGAAAGTGGCCAGGAAATGTTTTGCAAAATAATTTAATTTGAAAGGTTCCTAGTCACTGGCACTGATATGAAATTTTGAACCTCCTGCCCTATCCAGATGAGGTGGAAGCAACCTTGCTCTAAAAAAAGATTTCAGCTTTGCATACTCTTGCTTCATTTCCTCAAGGTTGATAGGAACCAAGTCTTCGCTCGGTTCAGTCAAGTAAAAAATAAGTTGGACCTCTTCTTAGTTAATGCTCAATAGAACCTTTCCATCATTGTCCTTGATTATCCGTGTAACAGGGTCATATCTTGTAGCCACTGCCCTAAGCAGGTCTACATCAGGGAATACATTTGGTACCACCGACTTCCCCATATCATACATCCATCCATTTGAAAAAGGGTGAGGCAAATTCCTCTATCTATACCACAATTTGAACAATTCCAAGCCAGTAAGGGGAACCCTAGCATCGACAATGTTGGAGAAATTATACACTAACCCTTCCCCTAGGATTTTCCCTCGCATTAGGACCAATCCCTTCCTCCTATCATTCATTGACAAGGGTAATTGATCCAAGAAATCATCATATAGGTTCGTTTCAAATATTGAGTCAAGCTAGAATGTTGCTTGGGTGGTGCCATCTCAGAAAAACTAGGCCTTCTTTACAACGTTATAATTCAGATAGCTAGGACTAACCAGAGATAGAAAATTATAGGAGAAAACACTAAATTTTCTCACAACTATAATTAAACTATATCCCTAACATATTCATCAACAAGCTCACAACACATCCAGCTAATCCTTTCCCAAATTTAAATGCAAAATGACTGGGAGGCACAGAAAATAAACTCACAGCTTTATTCGCAGAACTCCCAAATTTTGGCTGCAGAAACTCACAATTCTAGCTTTGGCTCTAAAACTGCTCCATGAAATAGTTGAATGCTTTGTGATACAAAACAAGTAGGAAAATTGATTTTATTGTTGATCAAATCACTAGCAAGTGTCTCATCCGCCATTAAAGCTCAATTTTGCGTTGCATGAATGACTCCAACCATATTTGATGTAGATTTAAATTTGAGTTGTCGATTCTTCAGCTTGATCAAATCATCAACGACCACGTTCAAAACAAGCTGACACAATTGGCAGCATGATGATAAGGGGCCCACCTTACCATACACTATGAAGGAAGTCCACATGGCGGTTGCCCGCGATATCACAATCCTGAAAAATTCTGATCGCGCAATGGTGGGAAACCGTTGATCCTGAGCATCAATTATCTCGTTCCTTTAACATAGTCGCCAGCCATGTTGTTAACCTTCAAGTAGCTTTTCCAATGAGATTATAAAATATTTGTCAATGTAGAACATGTGCATCTCGAGAACACTTTGGTAATCCACCCTTTAATACATTTAAAGTTGGCTAGTGTTTCCTTTACTCTTGAAGCTTCATCGGATGAGACACGTGGCACCTGCCCGTGATTTTGCAATCAACCCAAGCACCATCGCGGAATGGCGGGGAATGGCTCAGATCAAATGGTAGTTGTTTAGCGATAGAAAAAGTTTGATCCCCTAGATAGGACACGTGGCGCTCGCCCGTGATTTCGCGATCCTTCAATTCCCAATCACAGGATCATAGGCACTATTGATATTTGCAGGAAATAGATCAACGACAACACTAAAACCCTTGCAAAATAAAAAAAAATATTAAAAGGAGAAGTGGGCATTACTAGGCGGATGAAAAACAACATAAGTTTTTTTCTAAAAGATGAAACACGGGGCCAACCGAGACTTAGGAAATAAAACCCTATGGAGAAAATAAGGTATTAAAATCAAAGTTGGGTTTTAATTTTAATCTAGTGGCGTAAGCCTAAGCCATTAACCCCAGTGGTCATGTTGTCGATGGCTTAGCCAAAGCCTTTCATTAAATACTAATCTTACAATTTGTAGGTTTTTCAGATTCGAAGATATGGGAGAAGATCTCGATCGTACCTCGCTAACTCGTAGACCTAAGGTGTCGACCTGTTCTTTTGCGCGAGGTCAACAAAAGGAAAATGTGTGCCCTATATGGAATGTGGGGCCCAATCTCCACTATTGAGCTCATAACCAATGGTTTTATATTGACAACCAAGATCAAAAGCTAATGTAAATCTCTGTCGTTCCCCACTAGCTCACTGCAAGAAGATGAAGGTTGGTTAAAAGCCGCGAGGTCAACGAGATTGTGATGCGTAGCTCCAACCGTTCAATTTGCAAAGTGCATAGGACCTGCTGACATGGTAGTTGGTTTCTGAGATGGATTAATGTTATTGGTCATGAGGAAGGTGAACGATGCTTCGTTGGATGTCAAACTGAGTTAGCCCAAGATAAACCGTTTGATTTGCCAACTCTTCAGGAGATCAGCGGGTAGTATTCAAAGTTGGAAAATGACACATGGTGGTCGTTTTATCGTACAATTGGTGAAGCATTAATGAATTATTCCTTGCTTGTGTAGTCACGTTGATCTCAATTTGTGTGAAGATGTTGTTGGCAATCATGAAAGGTGATCTTTGGATTCTCATGCAACTCTAGTTAAACGGTGACAATACACACGCCACCAAATTGCCATGTTTGCACATACATTTTTACTAAGCATTGATGAAGGTTGCCATTACCTCACACAATAAATACAAGAGGAATTAACTACTAATAGTGTCATTCTTGTAGCAATTAGAGCACTTTGTGGGCTGAGTCTAATTAATTTTGAGTGCTTGTCTGAGAAGAGAAAATGACTAAGTTAGTAAGGAGGTCTATTCATTTGAGCTCACAAAAGCTTGGTCCTGCTATTTAGGAACGTGCTTCAGGATGTTGCTGCTCGACTAGTAAATGACAAAGGAAAGTAGTCGGTGTGATCTATTACTAGTGTTGGTAGGAAAATAAGGTATGGGAATGGCTCCTTTGGATGCCAACACACGCCCATTCACCTTATGAGCAACACTTTTGATGATGTAACTGAGATTGACTCTGACTACTTGCAGTATTTACCTCTCTTCAATCATGGTCTATCCTTCGATGAGGAAGTGATAGATGTGGTGCCATTGGCTATTAAAAACCCAAGTGGACCGACTGGAACCATATTGGGCAAGGACAAGTAAGAAGAGGAGGTTGAGGGTCTACCAAATTGGGCAACAACTAGAAGCAGGTGTGTATACCAAGGTCTGAGTGTTGGTAAGGGCAGGGTGATGGGTAAATAAGAAGTTGTTGTGGTACCTTCGTGGAAATTTGGTTGCTTGGTTTTTTTGCATGGATAGAGAGAAAGGGGATTTTGATGACAATTTGTGTTCCCTTTTCTTTTAGCTTTCCCTAGTTCATACACTATGTTTTACAGATTCAACGTGTGGGAAGTTTTGAAATGAAAGTCAAATGCAATGGAGATTTTGTTCAAATGAAAATTTGTGGTGAAATTACATTTGAGCCCAAAGCTTGTTGCTCCCTTGTCATATAAAAGGGAATTCAAGGCTCATTTGTAGGGAAAGAATTGATGAAAAGCTCTAGCTAGGTTTTGAGTTGAATATATAGGTAGAAAGATATGTCCTCTAATGAGGAAGTGATATTTGTGGTGCCATTAGCTGTTACAACCCCAAGCAAACAGAATAGAATAGATAGCCTGTTTTGAGTTTTGGATGAATATATGCAAATTATCTTAAATTGTATGTAGATATGACTTATAAGCATGAATAAACGTATAATTCTAATATATTTTCTCTCCTTATGTGGATTTGAGTGAATTTTGAATGAAATGTTAATGATGTTGTCATTCTTCTTTTGAGAATTTGTTCAATTGTGTGTATGTTTTTGCTTTGATTCAAGAAAATCAATTAAATGCTTAAATGTAGTCATAAGTTTACAATTATTTACAAAGGATTTGATAAGTAGTAATATATCAAAGAATTGAGCTCCATAATGCAAGGTATTACATGAGTAGTCCATTCTATTAAATTCTTTGATCATTTCTGCTAACATTAAATGGGTAACTAAATATTTAACTGACGAAGAATAAAAGAATAATATGTAAATGGGTCACTCACTCACTCCCTCTATGTCTCTCCCCTTAATGCTAAACCCTTAACCCTTAAACTCTAAACCTTTAATATTGGGTGTGTATTAAAACATTATAAAAGTATAAATTTTTGGAGTTCTATTAGGAATTGAATGATAAATGACGATGAATGGGAAAATCTAAGGCACTTTAATATTTTCAACTAAAAAGTTAGAGTTCAATTAGGATTAGTGTTCACTTAGGGTTAGGTTTAGGGTTCAATTAATGTTCAATTTGGGTTAGGATTGAGCATGAGGTTGGGGTTTAATTAAGGTTATGAATTCAATAAGAGTTCAAATAGGGTCAAGGTTAAGGTTAGGGTTGGGGTTAAGGTTCAACTAGGATAAGAATTAGTGTTAGGGTTAGGATTAGAGTTCAACTATAGTTCAAAGTTAGGGTTATGGTACAATTAGGACTAGTGTTCAATAAATGTTCAATTAGGGTTAATACTTAATTAAGGTTAGTTTTAAAGTTCAATTAGGGTTTGGGTTAGGGTTGGTATTATGAATCAAGTAGGTTTGGGCTAGGGTTTGATTAGAGTTAGGTTTAGGGTTTAGTTAGAGTTAGGGTTAGGGTTAGGGGTAGAACTCAATTATGCTTAGTTGTCAATTAAAATTAGATTTAGTGTTCAATTAGGGAAAGGGTTAGAGTCCAAGTAGGGTTAGGGTTTAACTAGGGGATTAGAATAGGATAAAGTTTTGTGTTTAATTATGATATCTATAATTTAGTATAATTTTTCGAAAATGAAATGATTTGGACACAGAAAAAAAATAGAAAAGTTGATTTTATATAGATCTTATTTGTTAATTTATTCTAAAATTTTAATTAATAATTGTTCAATTAATTTAATATTTAATTTAATTGTATTAGATAATTAGTAAAACTAAATAGATAATAAATATTTTATGGATTTTAAAAATTAGAAGGGTTAGGATTATAATTCTATAACTAAAAGTAATTATAATCTTGTCTTTCATGTTGTGTTGCAAACGCTACTAGCATATATATATTATTTATTAATATATACAAAATACGCCAAGATATATCTTTGTTGAGGCACCTATTTTATAATAGTTCAACTATTGGTCCATTTTTGTTCAATATAAATTGTATTTTAAATCATTATGTGTTGTTTTTATAACAACAAATAGATTTTTTGTGTTCAACTATTAGTCCATATGTGTTGAATATAAAAGGTAGAGATATCAAAGATTTATGGTTATCAATAAGTATTTGGTCCAAGGTTGTATATTAATTTTAATTTAAATAAAAATATAATATTCCACAAGCAACAAATGATATTTTTTTGGTTCAACTATTGGGGGTTCCATGATTAAGTTTTGGTCGAACCTTTAAAAAGTCAAATTTTAGAAACTTCTCAAAAGATTTGCTGATGTGGGGAGTTCCATGATGAGTCATGCCTCCAAACCTTAGTTATAGATAAATAAGAGACCAGTCTACATTTCAAAAAAAAAATGAAGGTTCTATGATATTCCAGTCAATTGCTACATGCTGAGAAAGTTAGCTTGCACGACTACTGGTCCCTCTCCGCTAAAGGAATAAGGGGACATCACTAGGTCGACGACAAACAATGACATAAGTTTTTTTAACGAGGGAACATGGGACCAACAAAATACTTAGGTAAAGTAAATTCAGGCGAAGGAAATAAAACAATAAAACAAAAGGGGGCCCAACCTAGACAAAGCGATGGGGCTTAAGTCGTTTTAAAGCCTTCCCAAAAAGTAATGGAAAAATAGATATCCCATCCAAGGTGTAAGATGAACACTAGGGTTTTACATGAAGATGAAGGTAAAAAACCAACCTTAGGCTTTTCCCAAACACCATAGATGACCAGAGACACAAGGTCAGATAAAATAGAACATAGAGAACAAAACTTTGAAGTTCCATCACTACCTATAACCCTAAACCATAAACCATTAACCCTTAACCCTTAAACCCCAAACCCTTAAACCCTCTACCCTCTCTCTCTCTCAAGTCTCTCCCTCCTACCCCCTCTCCCTCTCTTAGGTCTCTCTCTCAAGTCTCTCCCTCCTA